>CM060681.1:161039332-161663832 GCA_030686995.1 Artemisia argyi
TTGTAACCAGGTGCACCAACAGCGACGGGTTGTGTGACATGATCAGTATTACTATATAACGGGTTGTAAGTTTGTAACAGAGTTTGGATGTGCTTCACTTGTCAAGTTATTACCCCGACCAGCCCATCTTGTGATGTCTATTAACCAAAGTTAAAGTCTTAGCACCACAACAGGCAGTTATGCAGAGGTTAAGCTGATTATAGTCGCATCAACTAATCGTATGATACATACCTGGACCAAAGCCCAGATAAGGTATGACCATGTAAACATCTACCTTTTCGATGCACTAATATCTACCTTTTCGATGCACTAATCATACTCGTAGATGCCCTAATACCTACCTTTTCAATGAACTAATGTACTCATAGATGCCCTAATATCTACCATTTCGATGCACTAATCATACTCATAGATGCCCTAATTCCCATTTAATATACTATTGCCATTTTCATCCATTTTCAACCCGTTTGCTTATGAGCAATCGATTTCGGTTATGGTGTATCTCAAACAAGAAAAAGGAATGAAACAGACCAGTTATCAGTGCCCGTTACAACTAATTAATTAGGAGAATATTCATAAACAGCACCTAAAGTTACTAATCATATACCACATGCATATAATCCTATCAAGAGTAGACCGGACCATTAAATAATGATAAACTGATATCATTTCTCTGATCGTAAGAGCACTAAAACCACCTTGATATTGACGTTGATATATAACTACAAAACTATAATGCTAACCCTTTTAAGGAAATTAGATGAAGCAAGAGCTGTTAGATAGCATCTAACCCGATAATGATATATGTTCAACAATCTCACAGATGCATGGTCATAAAGCCCTATAAACCACTACAATCACAGTGTATACGTAGTTATGCAGTATCAGGAATCACATAACTAGTATCATATACATATATAACATACAGAATGCACAACGTTAAATACTGGACAAAAGCAGAGACTTACATTGTCAGTCTTATTATTACGCCTTTGGTCCCAATGTTTTGATAATAAAAAACCCGGTATGTGCTTTTATCTCATTAGTTATAATTGTTTATTATTCAACAATTCAGTATATAAAACCATAACTATCACAAACAATATGCTAAAATAAACAGCATATATAAAACAATAACAGCCTAATACCTTTATAAGAGGGTGAATAGTTGACAGAGAGTTTATGTGAACCTTCTTTGGACTACAACCAGGTTGTCTCGCCACAAGGTGACTGTATTCTCCAAGCAGATAAAGGCTAACCTGTTCAACCAACGAAACCCATATTAACAAATCTACAAATGCATGCACTAAACATACACATTGATGCACTAAAAGAAAATCATTGTAAAGAGCATCAGCGGCTGAAACAAAACCAAATTTATTGCTACTAATAATCAAAGCATACACTTATGTGTTTCGTGCCTTATATGCGACCCCTTGCTTTATCCTTTTGTGTTATAAGCATATCGTACGTCTCATTGATGCACCAAACTATATTGAACTAATACTGATGCACTATACTGAAATAATACCGATGCACTATATTGAACTCATACCGATGCACTATATCTATATTGGATTGATGCGCTAATTGATACTGAACTGATGCAGTAATTCATACTGAACTGATGCGTTAATTGATACTAAACTGATGCGCTAATTGATACTGAACTGATGCACTAATTGATACTGAACTGATGCGCTAATTGATACTGAACTGATGCACTAAATTAATGTATAGTGCATTAACAACACAGAAGCACTAACTGGTACTGAACTGATGCGCTAATTGATACTGAACTGATGCACTAATTGATACTGAACTGATGCACTAAATTAATGTATAGTGCATAAACAACACATAAGCACTAACTGGTACTGAACTGATGCGCTAATTGATACTGAACTGATGCACTAATTGATACTGAACTGATGCACTAAATTAATGTATAGTGCATAAACAACACAGAAGCACTAACTGGTACTGAACTGATGTTGCACAAAAATAAAGAATATTCAGAACAACTTATTTTGCTTGCATAATATCAAAAAAGCAGTTTGTTAAACAATCCCAAACACCCTCAAGCTTCTTATATGTGTATCAAAATGGATTCACTAATCACTCATCGATGCCTTAATATGTCATATGATTCAACAATAATACAAGTTATAATTTGTTTACACATTGATGCCCTAAAATGTCAAATAATACAAAAATACTCAAAATTATCATCTGTTTGCACAATGATGCCCTAACTAATTCAACAAAATTACAATTATCATGTGTTTACACATTAGAGCCCTAAAATAAGTTTTTTCTTAGTGTTGTTTGAGTTATTAAATATTAAACATTAAAATAATTAATCAATCAATAAAATTATATAAATTAGATAATTAAAAATGTTATTTATACTAAATTAACCTGAAGAAGATTGACGGCAGCTATGTGACGGTGGTGGAAGTGAAGATTGAAGTGGTCATTGCACGATGGAAGACAGTGGTGACGGTGGTGGTGGTGGTTACGGTGCAGATGGAGTAGATCAATCTCCATGTTTGGGAATAATGATGGAGACAGCGGTGGTGGTGACGGTACAGACGGTGGCGATGGTGATGGTGGTGACGGTGCACATGGTGGTTATGGATAAGTTGATCTGTGAATGAACTGAAAATACGATCTGATTGATATCCCTTCTATTTTGTTTATTTGTTTTTAATTTTGACCCTAAACTTTCAAGTGTTTTCAAAATCCACCCTGTAACTTTTTTTCTCACTTTTCTATCCAAATACAATTTTCTCTAGAACCCTACCCTATATATATATATATATATATATATATATATATATATATATATATATATATATATATATATATATATATATATATATATATATACCTCGTTTTTTTATAAAGATAACGTCACACAAGTGATTGGACTAGATTAGTAACAAGTAGTACCCGCAGGGACTACTATTGTACACTAGGCAAACTTATATTGTAATGAGTCTAAAGATACCCCGCATGACTCTCCATGAGGGGTGTGGGAAATCATTTATGTTACTTTAATATTTTAAGCTAATAAACACATAGTTTTCTTCACCCTCTCTCTACTTTCTCTCTCTAAAAACTAACACGGATCTCATATACTTTGATCAACCAAGACATTCCGAACCACATAAATCATTGTTTTATCGGTCCTACAATTAGTATCAGAGCTCTGGTGTTCTTTTTGATGATTTTTTGTGGTTCGTTTTTCTTATTGAAGCTGTTCTACCTACGTATTTTTCGGATCTGGGAAATTTTTTTTTCTTATCTTTAAAGTGGTTACAATTTATACATGTTTTGATGTATCCAAATGGTCAAAGTCTTATACTTTTATATTCAGGTTTATACGAATTGTTTATTGTGGTTTGTTTTTAGTCCTTTAATAGTTGTGTCAAACTCATATCTTTTGTGACTTTGGAAACCAAATCGTGAATATGTGGTCAAAAACTGGTCGAAATATTGGTCTTAAAGGTGGTCGGAATTTATGGTTGGGAAAATAGCCGGAGAAATAGTCGGAATTTCTTGAAAAGAAATTTTTGAATAGCAAAACCCTCAAAATTTCGAATAGATGATTTTTTGAATAGTCAATTTTTTGAATAGTCTGAATTTTTTCGATTTCAAATAGACACATTTTTCGAATTGACCATAAAATTTCGAATAGGCCATAAAATTTCGAATTGTCAAAAATTTTGAATAGAGAAGTAAGATGAAGCAGAAGGACCAAGACCGCAAAGCAAAATACTCATGTGACTTCAGTTTTTATAACATCATCAGTCAAAGAATCATAAAGGAAATATACAGGATACCGAAGCAGAAGAACCATATCCAATCTCAACAACAAATACCAAATCCCAACTACAACCTATCCTAACGCATCACCATCTCTGGACTTTCAACAAGATGCATAGTATAACAAAAACATCGCACAAAATAAAGCATACACGATCTCATAAACGTTCAACTTTATTTGTAATCTTTCACATATTTTTTTAGTGGAACTTGTAGCATCATTGATCAGTCTTTGAAGCATTGCTTCTTAATTAATATCCGAATCTAAAAAGAAAAACGATTTACAACAATTATGTTATAATCGTTTTCTTGGTTCGTTCAAAGTAACACGAAAATCTAAACATGACAAAAACATAAACCTAGCCGAGACCTTGTTGCAAGATCTTGAAATTGTAAAACGTAATGGAAAATGAGGTCATTCGAGGATGTTTGATTAGTGCTCAAACACTCATCATTTTTATCGTATCTGGACTGCCAAAACATCCAAAAACACCCAAAAACGCATCAAAATACACAATTTATCCCAAAAGTGTGTTTTATATGTTTTAGATGCAAAATGTTTAAAAACAAATGAAAAACGAACAAAGTTTGCACAATTGGCAGTTTCAGTCCCTCAAGTTTCAAAATTTGGCAAAACTAGTCCCTGGAAGTTTTAAATGAAAGAAAAGTCAACCCAAGGCAAAGAAAAGTCAAAAATTATCAAAATAAGTCCTTGGGTGAAAAAGTTTGAGAAAATTACACTTTTACCCCTCAAAATCCAAAATTACAATATTGGTCCCTCGAGTTTGGAAACTTGTCAGTTTTGATCCCCGGGATATTCAAGTTTGGAAGTTATTCAATTATGGTCCTTGGGATATTTTAACTTGGCAAAAGTGGTCCTTTAAACAAAGTTTGGAAAATGGCAGATTTGGTCCCTCATATTTCGGATAATTACAATCTTAGTCCTTGTGTGAAATTTCTACTAAACCAACCGGACCCCCATTGTTTTATCCACAACCCAACAAACAAACCCACCACTTCTTGGCCCATGTATCCCACAGCCCACCACCATAACCCAAAACCCCTCCCGTTTAAATAATACTACTCCATCTTTGACCTCCCCAGTCAACCCTCTACCTCATTTTTTTCCCTGCCAAAAACCTGCAACACCCATCATAACCCCTACTCCTCTCACCCTCTGTCACACTCCACCCCCCTCATGCCCACCTCAAAACAAGAACTAAACAACAAATATGCCCCCTGCCAAGTCAAATCTACCCCAACTTGTTATAATCATTTTTCCCGCCAATAATTTCAATCAACGGCCAAGATATAAAGAGCCAAATTAAGGGATGGGATTTGCTGTGATGAAGCTCAGAAGTGGACAAAGAAGGAAAGAAACCCTAGTTTTAAGTTTGAGTATAAATAAGTTAATTGTATGCCTTGCAAAGGCAGATAGGTTTTTTATTAGTAGGAGTAGTTTAATTTTAGCTTTAGTGTAATTCTTATGCTCATGTCTTTAATATTGTAACTTTTTTATTTCAAGTTTAATATCAAGATTTCAGCTTTTTCTTTATCTATTGTCAAATTTAGTCTCAATTGCTTGTGCTTAATTACTTATTCAAAACTGCTTATTTACTTATGCTTCTTTCCAAACTGATTGTTCTATGTTAGTTTATGTTTATTGAGTTCCTTTTATACAATTTAAGGTCTAATATGCTTAGTTCATTATTCAGAAGTGACAGGTTTAAGTTTTCAATCCTTGGCTGCCTAGATTAGCTTAATCTGCTCATGCTTGCTTCTAAAGTTCTTATTGTGTTATTAGTGATTACCTAGCTTTATTAGTGTTCCCTGTATCTGTTTGAGGTTTGAAAACAGTAGGTAGTAGCAATAAAATTAGTAGTTGTAATGTTGAGCTTAGTATAAGGGAGTGTTTGGGATAGTGGTGTTGCAATTGGTTTAGGGTGTTTTTGCTACTACAAGTGGTTGAGATATGTCACATTAGAACACATTAGGATAGTTAGAGCATTCAAGCATAGGTTAGTGCATAAAAAGGGTCAACATCAGAGTTAGTTAATATTAGCAGTCACCATTTTGATTTTTAAGCACCAAATCTCCAATTCAGGTTTAGCATGTGTTAATTTAGCTTGCTTTAGTTTTACTTTAACTTAAATCATCATAGAGAACCATTAGAATTTCATTAAAGTCAAAAGTTTCAATATTTGAGGAAAGTCAAAAAGTCCATTCTGTCAAAATGAGTAAATGTTTCAGGGTATGCACAGGGTTAACTTTGGATTGGAGATAGATAATACTTGATGTTTTGAGTAATTTTGGGGCTGGTAAACTTATTTCAACCTACAGATTGGCTTTTGGATCTCATTGGATAGCTTAAAAATAAGCTCAAAGTGGGTCAGTTGACCCATTTGTTGCCCTGCATCCCAGTTTGACCCAGATTTCAATTGACCATATCATGAACAATTCTGGGTGAATTGATGAAATTATTGTTGTTTTGAACTCTCACCTAGGATGTTTACATGTTTGCATTTTTAGATTTCCCTTTATTGCTCATTTAGTTGCCTATTTTGCCCCTTTCTTTTGCTCATTGTGTGACTGCTGCTGTTGTTTTCTTATTGTTCTTATTCATCAATCTGAGATGGATGATTTATTGTTTGTTGTTTCCTACCATTGCTAGTTTTTCTTGTTGTTGTTAGTTTGTTTAAGCTGTTTGTGGGCAGCAAAAGCCCTTTTGGCCTGCTCTTAATTTCCCCCAGCCAACTGATCATGCTGTATGCATCAGCAGCTCAATTGAGCTTGTTTGAATTTTTGGCCCATCTTGATTCTTATTGTTAACTGTTTTATTTAGCTTATCAGTATTGTTTGTGATGATGTTTACTTGCTTTTGGCATTAGTTAAGGCCCTATTGCTTATTTGACTCAATTGCTTAGTTCAATGCTCACCATGAAAGCTGTCCCAAACAGCCAACTTCCAGCCACTCCCTAGGCCTGAGTAGTGGACCCCACAAGCTGATTCTTGGCTTATTTTCAAGCTTACCACCCCAGCTTCATTGATCAAGTTTCACTTTGGACCTTGGATCACCCAGGTGGGCCCCACAGAGGGCTGCAAGTACCCTCTCAGGCCTGTTTGGCTTATGGTTTGTAAGTTTGCTTATTTGCTAAGTTCTTGCTTATTCTGAGCATTTCTTTAGTTGTGATTAGTTATTTCAAACTTATATAAGTTATTTGTAGTGTGTTCTAGCTTTTGATAATTATTTGCATTATTTGCTTATTTTTAAGTGCTTATTTGCAACTGCTTATTGCCCCATTCTGCTTATTGTGATTGCTTTTTCAGTAGATTCTATTTTTCATAAGTTCCTAATTATATTTTAGAATTTTCCTAAAAGTTTCAGATTTTTCTTTGCCTTTTTAGTATTTTTAATAAATAAAAATTAGTTTTAGTAATTAATAAATAGTAAATAATTAATAATAAATAGATAAATAGTGTAATAAATATATTTTCTGTTTTAAAATTAGTTTTATAATATTTTAGATTTTTCAAAGTTATAATTTCATTTTTCTAGGTTTATTTTATATTTTCTTAATTTTTAGTGTATTATTAAATAGTTAAAAATAGTTTTTAGTTAATAATAAATAATTAAAAAGTCAAAAAAATAATTTTCTTTTTTCTAAAATTTTCTTTTATCGTTAGGATCGTAAAAATGTAATTTTCATGTCCGTAGGATTTGCGTAGCTCAAATTTCTCTTTTTATTTCGCGCACTCGCGTTTTATTTAAATAACTTTTACGTTTTTAAATTTAGGTTACGTTATTAAAAGTAGTTTGTAAAATTAAGAAAAACCAAAAACATAAATAAAGTGATAGCTTCTATTTAAGCCGTTTGGCTTATTTTTCTGCTTACGTATAAGCAATTTCTGATTTTAAGGTTTCAGTTTACGTTTTAGGTTAATTAGGTTTCACGTCATTGTTAATATAGTGTGTTTAATCGTTCTCATTCGTTTTTCCTTAGCGTAATCATTCAAAACCTTCATTACCCATTTCCTGTCCAAATTCACCCGATCACGAAACCGTTTTGATTACCATCCACACCTCGTCAGGACATAACAACCCGGGGAAACCCTGTACTTCCACGGAGCATTGACTCTAAGCTGTTTGACTTTGTTGACCATTCCTTGGTCAATATAAGTTAGGTGGTTTAGGATCAATCAATGTTTGCTGCTCGGTCTCTATCTGTTAGATCCAAAAGGGTTTGTTTGTATTTCAAGTCAATTATGAGTATTAAAGAAGAAAGGATGGGTTACTTTGTTTGAGTTAATTGAAGTAATAAGGAAGGGATTATCCTTGAGCCGGTCCTCTTTTGTTTAGATCTGTAAATGAACGAGATGGGAGGAGTAGGTGAATGAGGATGGGGGCGCTATCATAAGATAAGAGATATTAGGGTTGAGGTGTATTAAGTTAGTCTTTTATAGTCCTATCTATTAGGGTTATAACTGATTATGAAGTTGAGATTGGACGGGTATTACAAAGTTGTTGTTGGGCTGAATATTGGGTTACTTATCGGGATGCAAGGTTAATCACAACGAATGGTTTATGGGCTGAAATGAGCTAATGTTATAGACTAATGGTTCATTCAAGTTGATAGGTCTATAAATTAAAATGGTTGTTCGAAAATTTTGTACAAAAATATTGGATAAAATTTTTAATTTTTGGATTAAGAGTGGTATTTTGGTGTTATAATTTTCATGGGGATACATATTTCACGGCTAGAATTGTTGATTTTAACAAAGATGATCACAGGGCTTTTGTATGATATTATTGATTTGATTTTGAAGTGGCGTTTCAAAAAGTGTACTTACTTATCTCAAAGTCGAGGGGTGGTTAGATGCACGACTATTGAAGATAACTTGTTTGCGCATATACAAATTCAGTCTTGACAATCTAGTTATAACTGGTGTAAGGAGTCACGTTGTAGTACTCACAGTATAGCTATCACTTAAAGGAGTTACGTTGTAGAACGCAATGTCACACGAAGTTGTGGATTGTTAAAGAAGTGAATATTTCGTGCACCTCATACTTAAAGGAGTAACGTTTTAGTGCTCAGTATAGGTATTAAGTCACATCTCTCGTACAAGCATTAAGTCACAAGATGGGATTTTTACTTCGTTTTCAAGTTGGTTATATCGGGTTGTCTCCATATGTGGTCATTACTAGTAGCCAGTGAATTAAAAGGAGGTTCGTTTAAAGGTTGATTTGAGAGAAGTATGGAGAGTATATTTTTTGACATATTCTCACGGAATTATGCTTACATGTCTTTAATATTGCATCAAGTACAAGGTAATTTATGGCATGTACACAACACTATGATGATTCCGATAACGCGGAACCATCAGGAGGGAAAAAAACATGCCAAAAGAAGTAGTGTTTCGTCTTCAGTAGTTTGGTTGATCGAAGGAATTGAACTAATCAGGAACCGCTGAGGTACCAAGAATGTGTACATCGGAGCTTATTACCAACTTAGATGCAAATTTATGTGAGATATGTTGTTACGATGCTCCCTAAACGACAACCATGGTGCTACACTTCTGAATCTACTTTATCCGCTGCGTGATGAAAGAGAGTTGTCAGTTTAGGAGGGAGCAGATAAATGAAAAAGAAAGGAAAAAGGCTCACTAGTTAGGAGGGAGTAATAACCTAACTAGACCATTATAGTTGAAGTTCAGAGCTACTAGAATCAGTGCCAAAGATCAAGTGCCGAGATCGTCAGAAGAGAAGAACTTCAAGTCTGCCTTAGTATCTAGACTACAGAGACTCTGCACTTCAAAAACGTCAACATTGTTCATTATTATTGTAATTTAATTTATTTATAGGTCTCATTGTAACCATTCACGTATGACGATATCTTGGAGGGAGATTGTTAGCCTCGCTTTTTTATAAAGATAACATTACATAAGTGATTGGACTAGATTAGTAACAAGTAGTACCCGCAGGGAATACTATTTTACACTAGGCAAACTTATATTATAATGAGCCTATAAATACCCCTCATGACTCTTCATGAGGGGTGTGAGAAATCATTTGTGTAACTTTATTATTTCAAGCTAATAAACACATAGTTTTCTTCACCCTCTCCCTACTTTCTCTCTCTAAAAACTAACATGGATCTCATATACTTTGATCAATCAAAACCTCTCGAACCACATAAATCATTGTTTTATCGGTCCTACAATATATATATATATATATATATATATATATATATATATATATATATATATATATATATATATATATATATATATATATATATATATATATATATATATATATATACACTAGTTGTCATGGCCCACCTAATAGGCTGCCATGTTTTGTGAGCCCGTTAGGCATATAAGTCCGCCCACAGGGCGGACATGTCTTATAACTATCGTGGCATATCTCCCCATAATGAAAGAAGGATGGTAAAAATGGTCGAAAAGTGTACATGTTAAAAGAAAAAGGCATGTACATATAAACTTTTAGGTTCACCTGCCTTCACTTGTAGGATATCGGGCATATATTACTATAGCAAAAAAAGGTGAGTAAAAAACGGTTGAAAAGTGTATTTACTGAAAAAAAGAACTGTGAAGAGAATTACCTATGCACTTAGGTTGAAAACTTTTATGAATGGTTGCATTTTAATTTTATGAAATTTAAATTTATAGATTTTTTTTTATTTTTATCATGTTTTTAGTTATTTTTAAAAATTGTAAACATTTACATTTATGTTACACATTCACATTTATTATATTTTTGGAACTTACATATTTAATTTTCATCATTTACATGGTTATTTTAAGGGATAAGTACATGCTTTTGAAAATGTATTAGTTGTCATACATGATATTAATTTGTACACTCTTTGTAAAATACATATTTGTAAAGTACATAAAAATGATATTAATAAGTTAGTAAGTGAATGTGTTTTTTTTTTCCTTTTTTGTATGAATGTGTTTTTGTATAACACTCATGGGCCTACACAATCTTTCTAGACTTTATATCTTCTAACCCTCGAGCCATGCACTTCACCTGACACAAGCAAAACTTCCAAAGTAATCACTCTACCATTCAGTGATTGTTTATCATCATATCTACCCGATAATATCGTTTTAGATCTTGTTTATCTATATCTGATTTAGGTTTATGCCTGTATACATTTGATTTGATAGTATATTTTATTATCGATCCTCAAGTTTATGTAATAAGTGATAAATCGATTCTTGTTTTCTAATACAATATGATAAAAACTTACAATCTTTGTGTTTGGATAGGTTTATTTGTTTTTTTTTTTTTTTTTTTTTTTTTTTGGATCGAGCATTAATTTTATGGTGTGAGTGATTAAAAGTTATGTGTTTACAGGCAGAATCCGATAAGAACTTTTAACTTTAAGATAGCATTCTTGATGTTTGATCTTTAATTTTATGTTATGAATGATCAAAAGAGATCTGTTTTATGATACGAAAAGTTAAAAACATGCATCTTCTGTTATTTATGAGGTGGGTATAACATAAAAATACTCTTTAACCTAGTTAACATGTATGTTTGAAGGTTGTTAAGTTAGATGTGATGTTATGAGTGATCAAAACAGATATTTTTTTATTGATATGATATGATAAAAACCTGCATTTCCAGTTGTTTGAGAGGTAGGAATCACATAAAAATACGCTTTAACTTAGTTACCATGAATCTTCTACGATTGTTGAGTTTGATTAGCTTAGATTACATGTTAGATTTACGCAGAAATATCACTTGTTTAAGCTTGTTGTTTATTACGATTAATATCATATGATAGAATATTGTTTTAATGATTTAGTTTTAAGTATGTTGGTAAATATGTTGTGCCGATTTAGTTTTATGTGATGTAATCCCTATCTATTAAGGTTGTGAAGCTGTTTATGATTATACGAATATTTCCTCCTTTCTTATTCACATGAACATGAAGCAGTTTATTGTCTTTCATTTAATAAGCACACAAAATGCTTATGTTCATGTGAATAAGAATCGAGGGAGTGAGAAGAAAGGAAAGACAAAGGAATGAAGTCGGCTTTCTGATATATTATGAATTACCAGGGTAATTGTTTTGATCATTGTTTTTGTTAATACTTGTTACTGTATTTAAGGCTTATGATGGTTGGGGCATTGTTTGATTAGTGCGAATTTAATCTATCAGATGAATGTTTAGTTAAGTTGCATTTGGATGTTAATTTTGATATATTATGATATAGGTTAGTTAAGTTTGCCGTTAGTTAAGATCTGACATTCCTCTGAAGAATGTTTAGCTAAGTTGCGTTTGGATGTTTATTTTTATTATGTTATGATGTTTAGATTATTTAAGATTACTTTTAGTTAAGATTAGACATCCTTTTACGGTTTTCTTGTTATGTATTATACTTAATGCATTAGTATGGAACCACATGTTCAAAGGTTGTTGAGTTTGATTTGCTTAGATTACATGTTAGATCTACGCCAAAATTTTACTGATTTAAGCTTGTTGGTTATCACGATTAGTATCATATTATAGAAAATTGTTTTGATGATTTAGTTTTAAGTATGTTGGTAAATATGTTTTTTCTTTCTTATTCACATGAACATGAAGTAATTTATCGTCTTTCATCTAATAAGCACACAAAATGCTTATGTTCATGTGAATAAGAATCGAGGGAGTGAGAAGAAAGGAAAGACAAAGGAATGAAATCGGCTTTCTGATATATTTTGAATTACCAGGGGAATTTTTTTTATCATTATTTTTGTTAATATTGGTTACTGTATTTAAGGCTTATGATGGTTGGAGCATTGTTTGATCAGTGCGAGTTTAATCGATCAGAAGAATGTTTAGTTAAGTTGCATTTGGATGTTGATTTTGATATATTACAATACTAGACGAGTACCCGTGCATAGCAACGGGATTTTATAGCGACATATAGTTTATTGATAAAAAAAATTGTAGGTTATAAAAGTTTGAAGATTTGGGAATTAAACATAATGTTTTGAAACCCGGTTCGACCCGAGTGGTTCAACCGGTTGAACCGTTCCGGTCGAAAAATTGGTCAACTTGCTAGGTTGGGTCGAAAATGGGTCAAATTAAACCGGTTTAACCCGTCGAGTTTGAAGCGTCCCGGGTCAACCCGGTTTGTGATTTGTATTAATTGTTTTAATTGGTTATAAATAAAAAATAATAAAACTTTGAAGATTTGGGAATTAAACATAATGTTTTGAAACCCGGTTCGACCCGGGTGGTTCAACTGGTTGAACCGTTCCGGTCGAAAATTTTGGTCGATTTAAACCGGGTCAACTTGCTAGGTTGGGTCGAAAATGGGTCAAATTAAACCGGTTCAACCCGTCGGGTTTAAAGCGTCCTAGGTCAACCCAGTTTGTGATTTGTATTAATTGTTTTAACTGGTTGTACAATGTGTATAAATCATTGTACTTTTAAGAAATGAGGTGTTTTAATAGGAGTATTAATTACATTTCATAATTTCCTTTAATAAGATTTTTCAACATTTCATATTACTTGACTTTTCATTTTTTCACTTTGACCATTTTTCCGTAGTGTAGATATAGATCTTGATTGTGTTTTATGATATGAAAATCTTTCTTAATAGGTTTATCAATAGTAGTAATAAGTTTATAACGAACAAGCTACAAAAGTTGTCAAAGCCAACAAAAATCCTACAACAACACCATTATTAACTATATGATCGCTTACTAACAAAAAAAGCAAATGAAAAGACGATGAGAACACTTGTACACAGAAAGAGAACCATAATGAAGTAGTATTATTTTTTACTCAATATTGTTATATTAAAAAAAATTACTACACATAAAAGAGAACGTAGTGCTTAATTTCCAAATGACAATATATATAAATATGATTACTGTCATTAATAATAAAATTGAGATTACTAACAACAAACTTAAACGCAAAGATGAAACCAGAAGAAGAATTAATAGATCAACTAAAACCACGTAAAGGATGAATTTGGAATTAGTTGAGTGAACATTGATGATAGCAATTACATAGACTATGAACGGTTCCTATCGGACCCTCACACTTTCCAGAGCCAACACCAGGGTATTTGTTCACACATTTGTCATTGCAACAACCAGTCATGCATTGAGGGCTGCACATACCCATTCTCTCAACGCATTCACCCCCATTTGGATTTACCAACGAATACCTTTGAGCAACAACATCACGAGCGTTTAACATGAATGATAGCTTGTTCACCAACTGCATGCATGCAACCATATATGATCTATTTACGGATGTTAAAACTTAAAAGATCACTAAAAGAAAGTACCTAACAAGAAAATAACAAAAATCATTCGAGTAATCATCATTTCAGACGATCGAGATGGTCTTGAAATTGCCTACGAGAGCTTTCTAGTAACAATTTAGATGAATAGTTCTACTGTTCTTAATTATAATTACTATGTTAATATGTTAATGTCGTTGTAAATTTGGTCAATTTATAGTCTTTTAGACTGCCTTAATAATAGTAATTAATAAATTTTCGTTACACATTTCCTTAATAAATTTAGACTACCTTAATGTTGTGGAAAATATTAATTTTAAAAAGCATAGAATTTGCATTGGCATAGGCAGTTTCGTTTTTTATCAAATCATTACCACACATAGAATTTGCATTGGCATTGGCATAGGCAAATTCATTTTTTATCAAATCATTAATACATATAGAATTTGCATTGGTAGTTTCGTATTTCCATATATAATTCGTATATTAATTATTAGTTCATATATTAATTCAACTTTCAACATTAACTCGTGGTAGTATAGATAAACAATAAGTCATACTTACCGAAATTAACTTTTCAACATTTCAACTTTTCACAATCTTGACTTTTCCACTTTCACCTTGGACCATTTCTCCATTATATGTAGTAAAGATAGGTTAGTTAAGATTACTGATAGTTAAGATCAGACATTCCTCTGAAGAATATATAGCTAAGCTACATTTGGATGTGTATTTTTGTTATATTATGATATATAGATTAGTTAAGATTACTTTTGATTAAATTAGACCTCCTTTTACATTTTTCTTGTCATGTACTATACTTAACGTATTAGTATTGCAGGATTGGCATACACTAATAATGGACCAGCAGTTCTTGTGTCGATTTGAGATGGCCAACAACCAAGTTTACCAGGTTTTGTTTTGGAATAAATAATGGTTATAAACACGTGTTTTTTTTAGTTTTTTAATTTTTTAATTTTTTTTTTTTTTTACATGCAGTTGTAACTAATGCTTCATTATAATAGTTTAATATAGTGTAACTTTTCATTGCACAGAACTTGCCAAGTGTTTTTAATGAAATGTTCTATGACAGCCAAGAATACATTTTTCTAATTGGCAACAACAGGTTGAGGTGCGTATGTTTGTATGGAGATGAATGGATCAAATTTTTGGAAGACAATGTGACTGCGTCAGTTAGAATATTACATTTCATTAAAGAGGGTGAAGACACTTTTTATGTTACTGGTTATAATAAGAATGGCAGCGAAGGTTCTGGTTATGACGTGGGTAGGAGATCTGTTAAATGCTTGGTAAGATGCAGAACCGGACGTCAGGTACCATCGCGACGCTTGTAAATTTATCTTATAGAATTATGATGTTTAAAACAAATGTCTATGAATTGCATTATGTTGGTGTATGTGGATAAGCTAAGGTGGTATGTAAATTTAAATGAATGACATTGATTTGCATCTTCATTCACAAAGTTCTGTCATGTTGTTACCCGTTTCACTTGAAGATTATGACCAATACAGTCACTTAATTTTCACGTACTAGTAACTGAAGCTGAGCATGAATTCTTGGAACACTTATTACAAATAATTAATAAATGTTTTTATGTTGTACTTTAGGCTCTACCTTGTGGCTTTATGCAAGATATAGAGGGAAATATGTTGAGGATTCATGCATATGGTAAAAGTGTTATTGTTAAACACGAGAGTGTGGTATTGAATGATAATGGTGGTGTAAAGTCAAGCAGGTTGTTTTGTGCGATATGGCAAAGACTTGTTGACCATTTTGAAATTGTTGTAGACCAACCCCTTATTTTCACAAACTTGGGAAATTAAGAACTGAAAATGTCGATATTCACTCGTAATGGTACGTGTCTACATACTGAGTACGTGTTGTCGACAATGTTGATGATCCCAAGTCGTGATATACCATTGTATGCCATACACGGTATGTTTTATGTCACATTCGATTGTGCCTCTTAAGTTGAATATTTTAATTTTATGAATGTTTGTAATGTTTTATACGTAATTTAGATAAAAAAAAAGTCCAACATATACGCACATGGGAAGGACATCGTCAGCACACCGATGAAAACGATGTGTTTCATGTTCCACTGGATGGCATTGCCTGCGAGTTTTACCATGTTGTAAGTATTTGGTGATTAGGTAGTAACATTATTTTTAAGTTGTTCATATTTGTTGATGTGTGTTGGTCCGTATGTTGACACCAGACTATACCAAGGGAGTTTTGTGGAGATCACCCTGTGGATTCATACACGCATGCATATCTGATGCACGTTGATGTGAGGTTTCATGTGAAACTAGCTCATGTAAATGACTCAAGTAAACCAAACAGGAAGCGTCAAGTGAAAATGATTGGGAATTTCAAGAAGTTTGGAATCAAATGTGGATTCAAGCATGGTAAAATTATGCATTTCAAATTGGTAAACAAAATTTTTTGAAGTTGTTGAAGGGGAAGAATATGAAATACCAGTGTTTGATGTTTGTTAGGTTTATGACATTGGTTGTAACTGATTTGGCTAGTTAATGAACAATGTCTAACATATGCGTGGAATTAGGTACGCTTTGTCTTTTGATCGTACAATAGCTGTTATGTTCTGGATTATGCAGCTAGTATGCTACTCTTGTAATATTAGCTTTATCTTTTGGATTATGTAAGTAGCTGGTTTGATATGTGAGTATTATAGATATTCTATTGATAATTTATCCAGCATGCACAGGTTGTTTCAACAGGTATACTGAGTAAGTAATCAAATAGATTATTGTGCAAACAATCTATTCGAGGCGGCTCAACAAATAACATTCTGAATCATATCAAAAGAAAACTTGATACGCTTCGTGTAAGACTCCACTAAGAATTTCTCAGTTCCATGTCTTCCATCATGACATTTTTACCAAATATCTCTTGTTATGTCAGATAAATTATATTTTTAAGGCATGGGTGGAGGAGAAGTATTCCTGGATCGTTTTGTTGGTTTTGAAGCAGAGATTGAAGATGATTATGCCATATAATTTTTATTAGGATTCTATAATGTATAATGAGAACTAGCTTATAGACCCATTGACACCGGGTTATGTTTTAAAGAAATAGAGAAAATGAGATGATAAGAAAAGTAATAACATAAACATGTTCCATTTAAAATATGAAACAAAGAATGAGACAATACGTCCATATCAGATAAGAAATGGATTCTGTTACAATTACACTAACAAACGTCCAAGCTTGGGGTCTCCAAAATTGATTGACTTGAGTAGCAAAAGATGTGTGTGAGTGCCTATCAATTTACAACCCAATGTCCATGCCGTGCACACCTGTTAGTCCATATCTGATGTGAGTGAATGCATATTGTTTATGATAATATTTGCATGTTATTCCTATGTGGTTGCGTGCACGAAAGTAAGAAACAACAATGAACGTAAACAGGTTTCGTCATTTTGTGAAGAGAATAGTAAGTTTAATATTTGAATAGAGCTTTAAAAAAATTGGTTTATAACTATTAAAATACATAACGTTCATGTATCGTTTTGTTGAACAGGTAGACACTCTTGAATACGTAAAGTATGCGGTCGACATCAAACATTCGAGTAGCCCATGCTCATTCCGTAAACACCCAACAGTTTGAGAAAAACAAAACTAAGCGAAAAATGAAGTTAGCGATAAGATGTGTAAATTTAAGAAATCGTATCAGTGTGTCCACTTATACATTCTATCACAGTACCCTTCTTATCATTATAGTCCTCCTATGGGTCCATCTATAATCGGATTTTGACTCAGTTAATCAGATCATAAATTACAGGTATGGCTCGATAGCATCGCCAACAACAATTTATTCAAAGTAATATGTAGTACATCACATCCAAATCCATCGAGTTAAATTAGTACTTCCAACAAACTAACTTATTCACTACATTTACCAAAGTTTTTCTACCATTAATACAACCTCATTAATACAACCTTGCTTCACTTACGCATTGCAACTGGCAGCTATCACAACACAAAAAAAATGGTCAATGATTATCTAAATAATGCTTGATCACATACAGTTTAAAGTTTACATGATTATCTAAATAATGCTTTAAAGTTTAAAGATCACATAAAATATATGTCATATATAGGAATTATATACCACAAAGCCTATCAAACCAAACCATAGCGACTGGTCTGGTTTTATTCAGAGGCTTCATAAGAAAGCCACAAGCCCACAATACAACAAATCCATAAAGCCTTTAACTTCTTTTATATTAAATTCAGAACACGTTAACGTAGATAAAGAAAAAAAATACATGCACAATGTCATTTCCTTCGGCACGAGTCTCACACTCTCATCGCCACTGGCCATATCATTCTCTACTTCACCACCAGGTACCATAAGGGGATGTATCATCAGTCCATTCTTCTTCAAGGAAAGGTGCATATCGGTCACCATTCGATGGTCCCAACCCACTTTTTTGAAAAATTCTACACAACACAAACGAATCCTTCGCCCAACAACAGTTTAATGAAGATCCCGAAAAGGGTACAAAACTAACTCATCACTAAAAGTTTCAAACCTATGTTACTCTGACACGAAGTAATTCTTGATCCAAATGGTGATACTCATGCATAACCCAATTAGTCAATTCCCCATAAGGGGCTCGACCACTATGGGACACAAGTGTTGTCTTCATCCCAATGGTCTATGATTTATGGAGAACCGCTCATTCTTTTCATGTTGCCTTCCAGTATCCTTTTCTTGTGGCACTGTTCAACCGTGAACCATGCATTGTCATATTTCCTATCTACAGGGCTAAAGAAGTACCATTCTTGATGCCGTGTCTTTAGTGGTGAAAAGTCTATAAAACCCACAAAAATTACAAAAGATCAACGAGGTATATTGTTGAACATATAACTGGTTTACTGGTTATATAAGATTTATAAGCTTTTCAGCAAAACACGCTCAAACACCATGCTCAACATTTAAGGTAAGTTAGATACACACTTTTTGTAAACACATATGGCGATCTGATTTCTAAATGACTCAGTAAGAAACTACTATATGTAATCATTATTTATAAAACTAAATATAAAGAAAGAAAAAAAAAACGAAAGTCAAACCAACAAAAAGTTGTTAATAGTACATTGTTAATGCAATCTAATGAAACCTAAATATAAGGATTAAGGATGTTGCTAATAGTAAAAATACACCTAAATATAAATAGGCACATATAATGCAATATATATGAATTGTTAATAGTTAATAATCTTTACGAAGCGTTCATTAGTTTAGCTCATTTCTCATTCTAATTTTTTCAGTCCCAAAATGAAGATGAGAAATGGGAATGCATGTGTTACAATTTCTTGATACTTCTTGAATACAGTTGCTCATATGAATGTTATCATATGCAGAAGGACATCATTGTGTTTATTTTAGCATGGCATGTTCTCCACTTGCTTCCTAAGGTCTTATACTTTTTTCGCAAGGCTATTCGTAAATGGATTAGTGACAGCATATGAACATCTAAACATAGACTGAGTGAAATATCTTGGAGTTGTCATAGAAAGTGATAAAGCAAGTCAGCCCTCAGATAGGGAAGGTAAGGGTGCATTTTTTATTCTTTGAGAATTTTTACTTATATTATATTGGAGAAAAAGAATAGAAAACCAAAAAATGGTAGGCCATTTGTTGAATAATTAACTACAGCAAAATAGATACCAATGATATTTAAAAGGGTTTTATTCTATCTCCAAGACTAATGGTAATTAAAAAGTTAGTTACACAGACAATGGGTCAAATGGGTATTCTAAACTCCTAAGGCATGAAACCTTATTCTTTAATAAAATAAACGCAAAAATAAGAGTGTTTCATGCCAATCTGACCAGTACCAAAATATTACTCGCTTTGACCTGTACCTAACGCGACAATTTTCCAGCCTAATGGTTTTCTGTTCAAGAGATATATAACTTTTTAAAGTAAATAAACCATCAGATGATTGAACACTGAAAGGTTTGAGCGAAATGTCTTCCCTTCTTAGTTATTACCAGGAAAAACTAAATGGGTCAAAATTTGTACTGATGATCTTTTTGTTCCTCCTTTAATTCCTTCTTAGAACTTCTGTCGACAAATTCTGCAACCTCTATGGTTTTATCATTTTCTCATGTATTGTATATTCTTATCATGGTTATCATTGATGGCCAAATAATATAAGGTCAAACAAAGAACAAACATATTAGGAAAAAAAACACAAACACAATTCAAAAGAAGATTTATCTAAATTTCACCTTAAAGCAACGGTAGAGTAGAACTGTGCATTGAGAGCCTTAAGTATCACAAAAGCTCCAACGATCGGATCTATCTAGTAAGGAACAGGTACCACCCTTTGGTGCAGTAAGTATCCGCTCTTCAGCATATGCTCCAATTGGCACCCCACCATAAGCAACTATGTCCCCAAATTGTCGGCCAGTTAGTCCAGGGCCCACAACTATCACCACTCCCACTGCCTCCACTCCTTCAAGTAGAAGGTATAGTTAACTAAGAAAAAATACATTTATTTTGTGACGGTATAGAGTAGTAAATATCTCATAAATCAATACCATTGTTGAAGAAAGGACAATAATAGCATCAAATATGGTGTGAATGGCATCGAAGGTACCTTGAATATAATACCTCTATGGATATAAACATTACAGAGGTTTAACCCGATGGCCTTGTTACTCACCTTAACATCTCCATATTTCGGGTCTACTATTTCAACGTCCTCCCATTTAAGGACCTGTGACATAATACGGATATCATAAGGGTCATTTTTCACTTCATGAGTAGTGTAGTTGCTCTTAAATGTAAGCTCATAATCTATTTTTAAACTAATTTCCTGATTGGCCTTTGCAACATCCGGCTTCTCATAGATGAATATCAAATAAAAGATTATCATGAAACCATAAAGGCTAATATAGAATTATTTACTTCAAAATTATTGAACGTACCATATGAAGTGTAATACAGTCCCTACCTGTTAGAACACATAGACCTCTAATATTCCTTTAGAGTTTGCTTCACCTTTAATATTCTTTTATAGCTTGCTTCCCATCATCTAATAATTAGGGTTTAATTGGCTTGTAAATTACAGCAATGATCAGGCACATATTAAAGGCCATAAGGCTATATACATTAAGCATGATATGTGTATTAGATGAAATTGTGCATTTAACTCAAGTTGTTCCACAAAGCTCCAATATTTGAGCCAAAAATAAGCTAATCCAAACACCTCCATAACATATATGGAGATTTAGCATAAGGGTGTTATGTATTTTCACAAATTGAAACCATGTACACTCATGTGTTCTTTATTTTCCACGCTTGTTTTTCTGTTGTATTTCCTCACAAATCGAAAGTCCTATTAGGCTATTATTAGTGCACATGGCGTAATTAACAGACAAAATTTGTTTCCATCAGAAATACACATAATAAAGCAACATTTTTCTAATCCTAAGACAATACATTCAGCCACTTCTATTATCATTAACCTCAATGCTCTCGGTTATTAATAAAAAAAAACTAATTAAAGAAAAAATGAACAAAAAGTACCTCACAATGACCATAAACAGTAGCAATCGATTAAAGCAATCCCCCAAGCATTCAAAACAGCAAATGCATCAATCTTCATTATTTTCTGAAAAGAAAGAAAAAACATCTTACCATCATATAGAAGAAACACTAAAAATAAATTTCGCAAAAATTTATACTGTACCATATATACCTTACACTTCTTGCAAGTATACATAGCCACACTATACCATTCCTCAAGAATCAATCGATATGGCAATCCTGCAGAAGAGCCATCCTAAAAAATAAAGTAATTCATCAATGTAACACCAATGTATTTGACCAAACCTTTTAAATCCATTAGGTTTATTTAGGGGACCATTAGGTTTATTTAGGCTATGAAGCTTATGAATTAAATAAAACATTTCATTTTTACACAACATTTAGATTAATAAAATAAGATTCAATATAAACTAATCACTTACCTGTTAGACCATGGAGTAATCAAAGTGCTGTAAGCCGCAACTTCAGACAGAAGAACGACATGCCTAAAAAAACACAAGCATAGAACTCATCAATGAAAATCAAATAGTTATATGATATACGTATATTAATAACCTAGGCAAGCATTTTTTTCTGTAAACATATACTGCAAGAAGCCTGAATGGGCAGAGTTTTTTTAAAGAAATTTGTGAATCATGATTTTTTTTAATGTATTGAAAGGCGAGAAACCTGTAAACCAACAAAACAATTGCAGGGAGCCTGTAAACCAACAAAACAACAAAACAATTGCAAACACATCATAAAAAAGAACAATCAATTAAACTTATAATCATAGGATCTTGATTTGGAAATTGATGTAGCGATAGAGGATATAAAAAAACACATACCTTTCTTTCTCAAGCATTCTCCTAATGTTCTTAATGATCCAACCCATTTTCCCCAATAATAATATTAGGGTTTCAGTTAAAATGTTAATCTAAACGAATTGATAATCTGGGATTTTTATAATTAATCATCAAGGCTTCTAAGCTTATAATTAATCAAATCAAAACAAAAATTATGCAATAAATCAATAATACTTTATAACATTATATGCAATTCAAAACAAATAAATCACAACAAACAGCTTATGGGTACACAAAAACAGATTCAACGAAGACTACACAGTCACAAAGCACAAATATACGAAAAAAGGAAAAGTTTAGTTCATTAAAAGATTATAATAATACAAAGCTATGCTTGCTAACCGCAATGCTAAACCTGTCTAAAAATACACATATTACAAACTCATATAATGTAAAGTGATACTTCTTTAGCCGAATTATATCATCCACCATAATCTTTTTCAGGTGACAGCTCTTACAATATACATATTGAGATTTATAATGATCCACATATGAGCATTGCCAAATCAACAATAAAAGTGCAGTTTCATAAAAACTCCCAAAAACATATTGTTACGAATATAACTTAACAAACATTTCATCAAACAGATTGTCAAACCTGGTTAATCTTCCTCAATCACATTCTACCTACAAAAATAAAATTATTCCATAATCAATCAAAATATATCATGGTGATTTCCCCCAAATAAATTATAATATAATTCATCAAGGTGAACTTCCCCAATTTTTTTAGGGTTTTGATTAAACATATATATTAAAATTATAACATAATCAATCGAAATATATCATATGTTTGGATACTTACCAATTCATCATCGTGAGATTTTGATCGGTAATAGTGTGATATAAAACTACAAATTCAAAACTGATATCATTGATTTTGAAGAACTTTATTGTTTTGATTTATGGAAGGTGTTAGTGATGATTGACTGGACTGAATCAAAACAAATCGTTGAATTTTTTAATGGATTAATGCTTAACAAAACGTAGAGAAGAAAAAAGAGTGGAATTGAAACTGATTTTGAAGTAATTTAATGCTTAGCAAAATTAGTGATTAAATGAAACGCAAAATTGATGAACCCATTGATGATTATTAGTTGACTCCATCAAAAACCTATTGCAATGATTGGTTGTACTTTGAATCTAAATAAGGAAGAACACATCAGATAATTAAATGGATTTTTAATGATGCGTGCTTAGGAGGGTTGTAAAAAACCTTCGTTTATTATATAGTATAGATATGATAAAATTATTCACTGAATGGTTTGTATTTATAGGGGTTTACATTTGTAGGATATTAAAACCCAAAACGGTTCCCAAAATTTGGTTAGCATGCATCTTTAAGTTTTTTTAAACCTAATTATGACGCTTCTAGATAATTAATCGATATTTATTTTACGAATTTTTAGGTAGGCAGTTAATTGTTATCAAATTTATTTAGTAACGTTTTTAAAGAAAGTAATATTGGTATATGTACATGTATGTATGATCCTTAAAACACATTTTAGATTGATAATGGATTAAAATAAATGTTTTTACATTATAACAAATTGATCAAAAAAGAAATAAAAAATAATAATATATAATTTTAAACCATCAAAATATTAGTTTTAAAAATAACATAACATAATGTTTAGATAAGCTTAAAATACCAACTGAACTTTAAATCAGTTCCCCAAGTATAACATTTTGTTGTGCTTAACAATCACTCACATAACAAATTTTTAATTCTTCAAACGTTTTTACCCTTTCCAAATGATGATTTCGAAATTCCATTGCTGGTGCAAGTGAAATATCCCACCTATGCATAAAAAAGCAACATGTTATTTTGAATGATTAAAATACCGTAACAACAAACAAAACCATTATACCTTGTCATTTACAGAGTAATCAGTTTTGCATACGTTCGTGCACGATTTAGTGTTCGTCTTGGGTAATATTCGTTTGTTATGTGTCAAACAAACAACCTAAACAATGCAAAAAAAAATAAAAACTCATAGTAATTCAATGTTATTGTCCACCAACAATAATGTTATAAATTTAAATAATACCTCCTTATCAGTATCATGTAAATCAATATCATTATCAAATATGTTGTATACATATTGTTTGTCTTGTTTTTGATTTTTCCAAATTGGATTCATTCGATAACCATTCACACAAGCGTCATAAATCTGCATATGTTGTAGATACAATACATTTTGTTAATATAACAAACGATATGAAATATATTTGAAACCATGTATCTTAATATTGATTATCAATATTTATTGTATAATTATAAACTTTTAAAAAATACAATTTTAAATTAATTGTAATACCTCATCTTCATCATCTGATATATCAATGACAGTTGCTTGAAGTTTTACCAAATTACTCGAACCACATACCTTAATAGACCAACTTCAACATAAAAAATGTTAAAAATATTTTACATAACGTATAATCTATAAGTGTTAATTTTATAACAATACCTCATGTTCGTCGTTTGATATGTTAATTGTTGTAACATCACATGCCTCTCCGTGCTTAGCAGTTGACAAATCGATATCACCAATAGGAGTTGATTCCAAGAAATGTTACTTGAAGTGATTTTAGTATTATATACTTATATAAGATTTCAAAATGCATAATGGTTGCAAAAACTCTGATAACTAAACAACTAAGTTGAAAAAACAAAAAAATAAATTTTAAAAAAAATTAAATACTTCATTATCAACGTTGTGATCTTGACATACAATCCTGGAACTTGTGTTGCGTATGTTTTTATTCAGCAACCTATATACAAAAATTAACAACAAAAATATGTTTTCAAATAGGATGTTGTTTTTTCTTTATAACAATGAATCAAAATTTAAAAAGTGTATAACCTTTGTTTGAAAGCAGCTATTGCAGGAATGTTTTCATTTGTAATAATGTTGGTGCAAAAAGGAATAGTTGTAACCTCGTGCTCATCTAATGTGAACAAAATTGAAATAAAAAATAAAAATATAAAACAGCATGAAACATAAATTATAATAATTGACAAACATAATTATAGTAATTTATTTTATATCTTACTCCCCCATGTATTGATTTACAAGTTGAATAACCAGCACAATTGGCTCATTCTGACTATACTCATGACTTAAGTGATTTGTTAGTTGCATGCCTTCCATTCCGGTATAGAAATTGAAATTCGACAAAAGTATGGAATTATTTTTCTTCAGCATGTGTTGAGACAAGTTGAGGACGTAATGATTTGCACAAGAATGAATTTTATTGCCCTAGAATAGTTATTAAAAAACACAATACATGGTGTTTTGAGTTTTGGATCAATCTAACTTACATATTTAAATAACAAAAACTTTAATAGTGTAACATAATACTTGTATAATAAATATAAAGAAAATATAAATCTTATGTAATTAAACAATACCTTTTCGTCCATTAGTAGCATGTTGATGTTTTCACCCTTTGAGGAACCACACATAAGCGTCGTTGTTGTTTTTCAAATATGTATGATTTTCACTCTGATAGTTGAGCATTCTTCATTGTTTGTGATCTCATCTAAATAAGAGATATCGTCGTTGAAGGTTGGCCTTAAAGATAATTGTTTTCGTTTTTTGTCTCCGCCATGCAAAAACGTTTTTTGATTAGTATTTGACATAATAGTTTGTTGATCTAATGAATTTCAAGACGAAATATAGTGTTGTTAATGTTTTGAATGTTATATTTATAGGTATATGTCTTTGAATACGACTACTAAAGTGATTCAAATCAATCCCATCGATATTTTTTATTTTTTTATTGATATTTGAATATATGTTATAGTCGATATCGGGTAAAGATTTTTTGGATATTTTTTATAGTTTGATGTCAACTATAGTTAAATTTTGTGACAATATAACATATCAAAACTTATATATACTCAAAAATATTTACCTTGATTATTTACTGTATGATAATATTCTATTTAAATTTAAAATATTACAACCTTTATCCTTTCCGTTTATTATAAAAAATTAAAAAAAATAATAAAAAAAATAAAATAAAATAAAAACCCTCTTCAATGTGTTGTGAAATTTGAGATATACATATTCTTTAAAAAAATACGAAATATTAGATTAATTTAAACATATGTTTGTGTACACAAGTTTTTACACTCACTTTTAAAGATGCTACCAAGATTGACACATTAAAAATCAAAATCGTTAGCTCCAATTTTTCAAATAGTTATGAAAATTATTCATATATAGATGATGCCATATAGAGGATAAGATTTTTGTTTGTTAATAAGTTGTTGTTATATTTTTGTGTGTAAACTCTTTTATTCCATTTCATTTGATACAAAATTTTGGATAATAAATGGACTAAGATTGGGCTAGTTAATTACATAACATGAAAGGCTGATTTAAACATGAAATATATATTATGTATGTTTTTTTTTTCAAATCTAATGATTACTCTTGCATACTAATTGCAACTTGTATCTGTGTCTTTAAATGTGTAGGGGTAGAATTTACTAACACATAAAGGCCATCTTTATTCATCATCATCAAGTGCAAAAAAAATCATGCTAATAACATGAACAAATCTACATCTCTAAAAACTGTAAAAACACTGATTTCTCATTTCATTTTGATCATCACGTAAGTTAAAATAGTTTATGCAATATTATTTTAGATACATTCAGCAATCCTATTATTACTTTAGATCTGTTTCGTTGGATTCCTTTTTGTAGAAGATTAAGTAGATTTCTTTTAGTTTGTTTTGATTATCTTAGGTTAGGGGGATTTCTTTTAGTTTGTTTTGATTATCTAAGGTAGTTTCAGTAAACACATTGTTTAATTCTTGTTTGTGTTAGTGTATTTGTATGAGATATTTTTTGATAAGTAGGATGATGTTGGTTTGATGAAGATGCATTTGTTATGTAAGGGTTAATATGTTTTGTGTTAAATTTTGTAGTTGCTATAAAGTAATTTTTCTTTTTATTTATTTTTTTTCCTATAGTTGTGTTAAACATACAGTGGTCGGGTATCCATGTGTGTTTTGATTGTCAAAGGGTAATTAGTCATTAAGTCAATGTTTTGTTTATTTCACTGATATTTTTGCAGAATGAGTGCTCAATTTGTAGTTGCTGTGGATAAACAGGATTTTCCGAAAAAAGTGGTATGTCTATATGCTCATATGGTTAAAATACTATATTTTCAGTTTATTTTAAAGTCTACTTTTATTTGAAATTGTCTAAACAATGATTGTCATAATCTATGTGTTCCAAATGCTATTCATGGGATCATATAAAACAGACCAAACAATAACCTGTTAAACTTGTTTGAGATTATTTGCTTCGTCTTGATTATTTTCAGCATAATTTCTTGATATATTTATTGATTTACCCATTATGATTGGTTTTTGTAAAAGGTAAAATGATGTAAAGTACGAAGCTTTGTAAAATAAAATATCAATAATCGTTAAGAAAAATAAATATGAAAGTTGTAAGGTTAATTTTAAACTTGGAACATTAAACATGTACAAATATATCCTTAAAACATAAGTGAAGTTGTTATATTTTCGTTTAAGTATTTTAACAATTAAAAGCATTGAAATAACATATAACTATTTCATATGAAAACATACAATTCATAGCTTTGCAAGTAACATAAAACAAAATAATCAATTAGAGTTTTTATTCTTTGTTATGAAATAAGTTATTCTTCCCTATCACAATACTAACTATTAAGCTTTGTTTCTTCAATGAAAGATTCCAAACGTGCTCCCAATCTGATGGTTAAGGTATATCATAGGCAAACCTGCAAAACATGCATGTTAATTAATCAACTAAATCCAATTACAAAATAATTGTTTCATACAAAATAATTGTTTCATCATAAAAAACAACAAAAATAATGAATATGGAACATACACACATACCTTTACCATCATCATAAACTCTAGCATTCCATATATCCATCATAATTTTTTTACGATTCTCAATAGATTTAATGTAATCAAGCAACTTTTCCGCCATTATACCCATTACTAAACATGTAAGTTTGACACCCCTGAAAGGTAATAAATAAATGTAGTTTATTAATGTTAAATTTTAACATAGTGTATTCATAAGGTATGCTTATATAGTTAAGTATGCTAAAGAAAAAAGTGTTTTGTAAATTTACAATGAATCCTTAAGCTTGAGAGGTAACATTTTTATTTTACATCCATAAACCTCATAGTCTCTAAGTTCGCACTCCCAACTGAATACTTCTCCTTGAATATCTAGAACACAAATAACGTCATAGGATTTATGAGAATATGCAAATTAAAAATATTGGTATTATATAAATTTGTATGTCTTGAAACACATACCAACGGGTAATTCTGTGTCTAAATTCAGTGATATTATATTAGAAAACTTGGTGACTTCAAATCCAATTGTATTAACATCGGCATCAAATATTTTTGAGCGGCATGCCGTTGCGAATGCATCCAAGCTTATTTTGTATGGATGTTTCGTGTATTTGTAATCTTTGTTATTAGGAATAACATTAAAATTACTTATAAGAATCACCATGTCCTCTTTAAAATACTTTTCAAGAAACGTTAAGCGACCATTCTTTACGATAACATGAATCTTGTCACCCTAAAAAATAAGAATGATACAATAAACAGTTTGATAGAAAAACGTATTTTAAAACGGGAAAAAAACATAAAGGAAAAAATTAAAAACCTTTTCATCAATGACAATCATCTCAAAGTGTCTATGAGTTATTGCCATGGTTGCTTCCCTGTAATACCAAGCCCTTAATACTTTTACGTTGATAGTGCAAGGATCAAGTTCTGGTGTTAACTCTCTAATAAAAGCCTTTCAAGATCTCATCTTCGTTCGTATTGGCGATGTATAAATTTGTGAACTAGGCTTAAGATTGTTTTTTGTTCGATGAGTATATATAGGTTATTTAACATAATCTAAGTATAAAATAAATCTCAACAAAGATAATTGTGGTTTTTAAAATTTCGTATAATATATCTATTATATTTAGCAACATGATTATTATTTAGAAAAAAAATTACGATTGCGATAATTATGGAAACCATAAACTTATTATTTAACATAATTTAAGTATAAAATAAATCTCAACAAAGATAATGATAGTTTTTAAAAATTCGTATAATATATCCCTTATATTTAGCAACACGATTATTACTTAGAAAAAAGATTGCGATCACAATATTTTTGGAAACCATAAACTTATTAACATAACCTAAGTATAAAATAAATCTCAACAAAGATAATCGTAGTTTTTAAAAATTCGTATAATGTATCTCTTATATTTAGCAACACGTTTATTATCTAGAAAAAAGATTACAATTCCAATAATTATGGAAACCATAAACTTCGTAAAAAAAATAACGTTTAAGATTAACATCAATGTAAAATTAAACAAAAAAATATAAAATGTATTTTTTTTAAAGAATGTAGCAATTTCATTCATCAAGAATACAATTACACGTTTGTTGACATGTTGTGCAGTAACAATAATCATCTTCATATTCATCTTCTAAAGCTTCACAATGTTCCCAATTCCATTTATCTCACTACTCTTTTTCTTTCAAAACATCGAGTATGTGAACATCCAATCGTGTTTTTTTTTCTTTGTTTTCAAATCTTCAACATTCAGCAACTCAGCATCTATAACATCATAAATACCTCTTTTTTTTTGTATTATTTGGCTTCAATTCAGAATTTGTAGCATTCACTTCCAGCATCGGAAAAGCAACTTTATCATCTTGAACATGTTTCTCCAACACTATGTCCTTAGCACCTTTTAATCTGATAGTTAAAGGAGATGACATTGGTGTTAATTGATTGATAGAAGACTTAGGTGATTTCATCTATACGTAAGTATATAGACGTAGGATTTAGGCTTAAGAATTTAGTAAATAATCATGTTTAGCGTGTATATATATATTGTAAAATGTAACTCGAATATATAAAATATTAATGAATATAACTATAATCAAAACCATATTTTATAATATTTAAAATTACTCTATCGTATCACAATAATTATGGAATTAGTTTTGTAAATGTATTATTCATATCAAAATCATAAAGTTTCAGAATAGATATAACCATCAAATGAATGTGTATATCGTATTTTTAAAAGTATATGTTTCATTGATAGAATATATGTTTTAAAAGATGTTTAATTGATAAAATATATGCTTTAGAAGATTAGTTTAGAATGTATCTTATATCTATCAATGTGGAAAACTAAATTAGTATTAATTTAACAACTTTGAAAGAAAATAGGAACTTGTATAATGTTGCATAATAGCTTCTAACAAAAACTGAAATTAGTTTTGACTTATAACGTTGATTTAGATTAATGAATGTAAACAATTAATTGTATATACGCACGTTGATTTGGAATTTGCATGCTGAATATAAATTTTTAATCTAAATGTGATAAATAGTTTGAGCGAGTGTATTACAATGATGAATGTTGAATGCATGATCAAAGTAGCAAAGGATAACAAATATTATAAAGCTAAATGTCATAAAAGAAACAACTAAAATCATTAAAAATGTCTTGATCATTATCATCATCCGCTACTATACCATCATGTATTGTATGTACGAATGGAGGTGTAGTGTCACTTGCTGGCTCCTGTTACATTCTATCGGAATAAATAACCTATTAGATTGTGTTTGTTGCTATTTTTTAAAATGTTTAATGATATTTAAAAATACAATACACGATACCTCAATCATATGACCACATCGTTTTTCTATTTGACCATCTAAAATATAATATTCCTGTATTGTTACGTTATGAAATTTAATCAACTATTCTGAAGAACAATCGCATATGTAATTATATAGAAATTATGAATACATACAAAGCTAGCTCAACATAAATATTTAAACGAATGATGTAATTTTCATAACGTTACACATGCCAATAAATGGATTTTTTGATGAAATTGTGTTAGTTAAAACATTTCTTTTGGAAATCGTATGCCTATACATTATGGTTTTTAGTTTAAGTCTTTCTGATTTGCATTTTGAAAATTTTTCTCTCCCATGAGAATGTCCTAGATAAAGATAGATTATAGTCGAATTTTAGTATTATGTTTAAAATTCAACCATAATTTACATATATTAACATAGAGTTCTTACTCGGTTGAGCTGAGTAATGTCTAGGACGGCATCTTGGCCGAGAAACATTCAATAAATCTTGTATTGCAAGCCTTCATCTTCGCGCACTAGGTGCGTTTATTATAGAACTTGATGGTGTTCTCCAACAGTGTTGAATTTGTGACATAAGAAAAACAAATACGATGAAACCATAACAACCATACATATAATACAAAAACAAACTAAGACATTTGTATTACAAAGATTAAAAAAAATAAAAAATAAAAAAAAAAAAAAAAAAAAAAGGTCTAATACCTTGAAACTGGCTTGATAATGTTTCACTTTTAAACATGGATATATCCATGCAATCAGTTGAAGTTTATTTCTTTTCCATAACATTGACAACTGTAAATTGTAAAGCATATATGTGGTATATTAAGAAAAATAAAGATTATCAAATCATAACAAGAAACATATAACACAAACAGTTGTATTACAAAGTTAACCAAATCATAATATCTTGTAGACGTCTAGTTGGTGTATCACCTTCAAATGAGAAGAGATCAGCTGAATGTAACTATCATAATATATTAACATTAATAATTTATGATAAAGATTATTATATTGTCACCTTTAACAAAGATTGCTTCCGAATCACTATCACCCACGATTGTATTTATTGTGATTGTTTTCTTTTTTGGAACCTATAATTGTTGCAAAACTAACAATATAATATTTGGAAGAATTTCATTAGCAAAATATTAATACATTAACAATAAACAAAACAATTATATCTTTTAACTGCATTGGTGGTATGTCATCTTCAATAACAAACATCTCCATTGTATTATTTTCCTTTTTGGAACCTTGTCACGATATAAACGTAAAATCACATGAACGAAACACATGAACGATAAATAACCAATTATATCAAACAAACCATGAAAAAACTAAAATAGCTAACATACCAGCTGGAGGCCTTTTCAAAACTCCTTTCCAATTGTCGTAATTTGTTGTTGAGGGTTGGAACATGCATATTAATCAACATATACACAATTATAACATTGATATAGCTAACAATATACCCTAAATCAAGGCATCAAAAAAATGCTTAGGAAATCTCTTAAATGTTTAGAAAAATGCTATTCAAGTAGTAATTTGTTGTTGATGGTTGAAACCAGCATATTAATCAACATATACACAATTATAATATTGATATAACTAACAATATAACCTAAATCAATGCATCACAAAATACGAACCTGCATATTAATCAACAAATATACAATTAATTGTTGAATACAATTAATAAAATACCCTAAATCAATGCAGCACAAAATACAAAGTAAAATAGCTAGCATACCAAGTTGGAGGCAGTTTCCAAACTCTTTTCCCATTGTCGTAATTTGTTGTTGATGGTTGGAACCTGCATATTAATCAACATATTCACAATTATAACATTGATATAACTAACAATATACCCTAAATCAATGCATCACAAAATACGAACCTGCATATTAATCAACAAATAGACAATTATAACATGAATACAATTAACAATATACCATAAATATTAACAATTATTTATTGAATACAATTAATGATATACCCTAAATCAATGCAGCACAAAACACAAGATAAAATAGCTAACATACCAGCTAGAGGTATTTTCCAAACTCTTTTCCCATAGTCGTAGTTTGATGTCGATGGTTGGAACCTGCATATTAATCAACATATACACAATTATAACATTGATATAACTAACAATATACGCTAAATCAATGCATCACAAAATACGATCATGCGTATTAATCAACAAATAGACAACTATAACATGAATACAATTAACAATACACACTAAATCAATGCAGCACAAAATACATTATAAAGAAGTTGCAAATTGTAAACCTGTTTGTATATACTAGAAGGGTACCCGCGCAATGCGGCGGCGGATACCCGGTGACTATTTTTGTGGCGAGCAAATGTTTTTCAGGGGTCCGGTGGTGGAGGGGTCTTATGGTGGCAAACGTAAGTGAGCCGAGGGAGAATCTGTCAATGGGTTGTGTAGTGGTGTGTGTTTTTTATGTGATAGACTTATATGCAGTATGCATACATAAGGTTTGAGCAAAACTCGATTTTAATGGGCTGTTAGAAGTTTTTAATGGGCTGTTATAAGTCTTCATATGGTTTAAATGGGATCCATCAATATTGGAGGATGCTACAAGCATGAGAATTTAAGACATTAATTATGTGTATGTTGAATTTTTATGCTTAGCAAAAATAAATTCCTTTTTATAGAAATTTTTTTGGTCTTAAAAATTTTAAGACTACTATATTTAGAATGTCCTAAACCCTTTATAAAGGAGTATAGATACTGGAGTTTTAGGTCAATAATATATTGTATATATACTGATAGTTATCCACGTGTTTTTTCTGGTTACAAAATATATCAAAAAATCAATACCAAACTTATCTTCATATGAATAACAAAACATTCAGTGTAAACTTATATATAGACATTATCCCATACGATTTTTTAGAGATTTAAAACCGAACATTTAAGTTAATCGTGCCAACTAAGCAAGAAGTTAGGGTTCCACAGTGGCAGTCGCATTTTTTCATCCAATCAAAGAGCTCGATTGTGCAAGGTGTCAATGACATAGGCATTATACATGATTACTGGATATTTAATGATGTCATGTACATTCTGTTATATATATATATATATATATATATATATATATATATATATATATATATATATATATATATATATATATATATATATATTCGAAAGAAGTACCACCAAACTCATTTGTTATACTTTTTCTTTCAAAAGGCAAATTCAGGTAATGTATACACTCTCACACAACGCAACTATCTCACTTGCGTTCTTCGCATGACTTGAAGCCGTTAAGTCTTGGTTGAGAACGTAATTATCTCACGAATACTTAAGGTCCAAGAAAAATCATTACTTATACTTCTACAATTAAATGGTAAACAACGTTATGTTTTAACTAGTAAATAAAAGTTATAATTCGGAAAACCTTAATATATAGCTAATGCTAAACTCAATTTTAGCGAGTCAAGCTACATTATTTTCTTGGATAGAGTAGATATTTCATCCAAGTTTGAATCATAACATTATTATTATTATTATTATTATTATTATTATTATTATTATTATTATTATTATTATTATTATTATTACTAGTTATAATACTTGTGCACGCACAGGGATTTTAAAATTTCTTTTTGATTATATATTATTATCGGTTAAGAAATGAATCAATTAACATGTTTCAAATGGCGTTACATTGTGGACTAAAAATAAAAAACCACATGTATATATGTTATAATCTACTTATTATTTTAGCAAAATACTTTTTGGATTAAAAATAATATTTTATTATTCAAGCAAAATCACATGACGATACTTGATTTGCATAAGATGTTAGTGATATATGCTTTTAGTTTTGCTAACCCGTGATATCAATTTATGATGTGTTTTGTAATTGTGGTATTTCTTTTACTTATATTTTCGTTAAAATATGTAGCATATTTAGATAGCTTTGAAGATTGATTCATTTCCTTGATTATGAATAATCATCATACTATGTTTACCAATGTACCTTTTTATTTGAAAATTTGTATTTTCATAAGTTTGTGCTATTTACTTCTCATGTTTGATCATAAAATTACCAACTATAGCTTCTTTATTACATAAAGAGAAACAAAAAAAGATGTAATGGTATAATATGTTTATGTATAAGGTATAAGAATAATTTTTCTGTGAGACCGAACTATATAAAGAAATTATTATTACTTGCATAAGTAAATTATAAACGCATGAAAAAAACAGAAAAGACTACATTTGCAAGTCTTTTAGGATTGTTTGAATCCTTACCGACCTTTCACTTTAGTGCAACTTTCTTTATAATTAGCCTAAATCATCAAGATAAAAGGCACCCATATTTTAAACTATTAGTTGACACCTATAATGTTATCAATGACAACAAACACCTGCTAAATTTCATTAACTCATTCAAAGGCACATGGTAAGAGTCCTACCATAAAATTCCTCATATAGGCACTAAAACACATCTTTGGTACATGAAAATACATTAATGTATTATCTAAATTAGCAACTCAACTTAATTATACATTCATACCTTGAGTAGGTGTAGATAATCCTTCTACGACAATCATGTATTGATACTTAATCCTCTTCTAAAAAACGCACACAACAAATTGCTTTGCATTTTAGTGTGTACGATAAGATCATAAAAGTGCAAACACCACTAACATGTTGCATTATAGTGAGGATAACAATAAAGTTAGTCCTAACATCAAATAAGAAAACTTCAGATTATAACTAAAGGGGTGTTTGGTTATACTTATTGAAGGTGCTTATTGGCTTATTCAATTAGTATAACACAATAAGTTTATGATAAAGCTTTAAGATTTTTTGAGAAGCTTAATAAAAAACCCCTGAACTCACAACTAATTTTATCATAGCTTAGTATGTTTATAGTAAAAACGCAAATATTAGGTATAGAAGTTTTCAATAAAACATTAAAAAAAAGTTACTAAAAGTTGGTGTGTATAAAAAAAAGTTAAACCATAAAAAAGGTTACTAAAAACTATCAGCTAGATAAGGCATAAGTCAAAGTTTTGTTGAGGTCTCTTTCGGATTCTATTCAGAAGCAAAAAGATGTTAACACATAAATCATAAGTATAGAAGAATGGTTGTATCTCACATCCGTGATTACCAACTAAATAACATTATCGCAGTATAGTAACGTAATAACATGATTAAAAACTATATACTTGCTTAATAATTCTCATGTACATACTTTTAATTCCTTTACAACAGCCATTTTTTTTTATGAAACATTACGTCAATGAATAAAGTTAGGTTATCACCCACGTGGTTTTCTTTTCTTTTTCTTTTTCTTTTTTTTTTTTATTTAGGAGGTGATTGTTAACAAATAAGGATTGTGATGCGAGCATTTTTTTATAATTTAAGGAGGAACACCTTTATTAAACAACGACTATCTAACCCATGCATTTGTTTGTTTTTTTAATAATTAGCTTTGTATAACGTTTTTAATTGACATGTTGAAGTTGAGGTTGATGTTGTTTTTTAACTTTAACTATTGATATCATGTTGTACAAAATGTGCGAGTTTAGTAGCACATAATGAGCGTTGATAAAGTTAAATTGTGCTCCATAAAGTTTTTAAAATGTTTTTATGGATATCCATTTATAAATTTTAAATAACAATTTAATGAGTCGTTGTTATAAGTTGAATCGCGTATATTTATTTTCATATCACACTAACTCGTGCTTACCATTTGATATTTATATTCTCGTTACTAATAATTTAGCTGTATTTAATATTTAAACCCGTGTATGCATAAATTAAACTTTTAAATAATATAACATGCGTCCTTATTTAAAAAAATATTCTAGAAAAGTCTAAAACTAACATTAGTTTAAAAAATATTTAACGTGTATTAAAACTAATTCACATATTTACCAAATTTTATAATTTTAATAATGAAAGTCTAAAAACTAATACTTATAATTATGTAATTTTAAACAAAGTTAATATTATAAAGTATAGGAGGTATGAAGTGTAAGGGGTTATTTGTTTTTTTTCTAAAGTTATTAAAAACATGGAAACTTGTAATTTTACACTTACCTCTATATAATTTATTTAAAATTCAAACACCAAAGTTTTATTAATTACTTCATCTTTTTTTAAGTTTTTGTTTTCATAAATTTGACACCTATATTTTTATGCATTTTTTTTCTTAACCAAATTTCTCCACCAAATTGATTAAGTTTGACCAAAATCAATTTAATTTTGACTTTTTATTGACCAATCATATTGCTTGATTTCGCATACGTGGCAAAATCGAGCTTTCCTATTGGTCTAATTTTTTTTTCAATAAGAAGGGATTTGCATAAACACTCTGAAATGATGTAATTTTTTTATTATATAAAAGATTATTATTATTATTATTATTATTATTATTATTATTATTATTATTATTATTATTATTATTATTATTATTATTATTATTATTATTCAATTGTATACGTTTTTAACATTCTTTCTAGAAACACATAATTTATTATGAGTAAAGTCCAAAATACATCTATGTGGCTTGTCCCGTGTCTCGCTTTACATCCTCGTGATTTTTTTTTTGCACAAAACCATCCCTTTGTTAGTGAAGTTGGCACAAAATCATCCCTCCTTTGTAAATCAGTCAATGAAGACTAACGATGCAATTATTCTCCGTTATCTCCTAACGCAAGCAAAAATATTTGCATCGTTAGTCCTCCGTTATCACCCACCATACATCTCCTAACCGATTTACGTTTTCGTTCTTTTTATATGTTTTCGTCTGTTTTCTCACGTTTTTATCCGTTTTCGTCTATTTTTACACGTTTGCATCAGTTTTTCACATTTTCATCCGTTTTCGTCTGTTTTTAAACGTTTTCGCCCGTTTGTCTTACATTTTTATCTGTTTTCGTCCGTTTTTACATGTTTTTGTCTTTTTTTTTCACGTTTTCATACATTTTAATCCGTTTTCATACGTTTTTATTCGTTTTTTCAAATAAGTTTGATGATTTACACAAGTTATAAAATTTACAAGAGTTTATAAGTTTATAAGTTATGAATTTGGTCAAAAACTGCTTAAGTTTTGGTAGTAAATAGTCTTTGTTTTGCATTTTCAGGTTAAAATCTCGTGTGACTTAATGTAAAACATCATTCCGGACAACTTTTGTGTTTTACACTTTTGATGGTTCGGACCACAAAGGGGTTAAAACCGTGATTTAAAATCGATACATAAATTTTTTTTATCAAATGTCAAGTTTTCTTTTAGTATACTTACCTAATCACAAAAATATATATATATGGGAATGAATAGTAGAAATAAATAGTAAAAATACGAGGATGAATAGTAACCTGAAAAATGAACGAAAACATATGAAAACGTGAAAAAAACAGACAAAAACATGTAAAAACGGACCAAAACGTACAATAACGTGAGAAAAACGGACGAAAACGTTTAAAAACGGATTAAAACGTATGAAAGATTGAAAGCGGATAAAAAGTATGAAAACGTGAAAAAAAAAATTGACGAAAAGGTGTAAAAGCGGACGAAAACGTGTAAAAATGAACGAAAATGGATAAAAACGGATGAAAACAAATGAAAACGGATAACAACGTAAAAGTAGTCAATGAGGACTAATGACGCAAATATTTTAACTCAATGAGGACTAACGATGCAAATATTTTAACTCTTGTTATGAGATAATGGAAAATAATTTGCATCGTTAGTCCTTATTCACTGATATTACTAACTCCTTACCAATCACCGGGAAAAGCCAAAATCCAGCAGCTTATTCCAGCAGCCGTTTTCCGCATAAATGTCTTTAACTCTTTTTCCTTTCCATTCCATTCCAAGCATTAATTACATGATATAAAAAGTAAAATATATCTAATCTACTATCTATCTACTGTAATGTGCCCAAACAATGGCAAAAAAACAAATTAAAAAAATACATGATTGCTAAAACAATGGCAAAGAACCCCAAAACACGAAATTAGCGACATATCACAACAAATCATAGCACAAGTGGTCTAGGTTTTTATCGGCTTTGCATATAAACATAATAATACAATAACATTATGATCAAAACAAGGTGTTGGCTTACTCCATTGACAAACATGCATGTATTTGCCATGAAAACAAAATAAATAACAAGAAATAAATTGTAAGCCAATGAAGACAAAGAAATTAATTAACAAGAATTAAAACCTCGTTTGGTACTTGTGTCAAATGGCCTTAGGTTCAAAACTCACTGATATCAGGACCATCTAATTATCATTTTACCACAGAAAATTAAGGCATAAGGGCTTATTTGAAATTGTTTCTAAAATTGATCAAAATAGTGCAATTTGGGCCATTTTACACGTACCCGATAATCATATGGCTCATATGATGGCTCTGATACCATTATAGGTGATGATGAATATTAAAAACATAATATAAATAATCAAACGCAGTGGAACATCACCTAACAACGGATCTATATAGCCATATGATCAATCAACAATAAATACAATAATTATATACCTTAGTAGCGTGATTCGGGAGTCACCAACAAACACCTATCACACGTATGGAATAAGAAACTGATGAGTGTGCAAATACTCATCATTTCTGTTACATTTAAACTGTAAAAACATATAAAAACACACAGGAATGCCTTAAAATACATAAAATATCCCTGGATTGTGTTTTTATGCAAAAGGATTGAAAAACTGATGAAAAACAAAGCATTTTACATAATTTACAGTTTCAGTCCCTGAACTTTGGAAATTTGGCAAAACTAGTCCCTGGTAAATCAAAACATGCAAAATATCATCAAAGGTCCTTAGGGATTCATAAGTTGTCAAGAAAAGTCCTTTAAAGTTTAAAAATTGCAAAATGGCAACTTTGGTCCCTCAAGTTTAAAAGTGCCAAAATTAGTCCCTAAGGTTTTAAAAATAAGAAAATAATAAAAATAAACCTTATACTATTCTAAATTGACAAAATTGGTCCTTATGATAACATTTGAGAAATTACAAGTTTAACCCTTTAAAAATCAGAAAATTACAGGTTTGGTCCCTGGAGTTTGTGGAATTGGCAGAAAAGGTCCTCGGGAATTTTGAAAAATGGTAAAATGTGAATTTAGTCCTTGTGTTATTGGTTCTTGGCAAATTACACCCTTATGAGTGTTTGGGAAATATTACATTTGCAGCCCTTCAATTTTGCAAAAATTACACAATTGGTCCTTGTTAGTTACACATACCAACCGGACCCCCATTTTTATTAAATAACCCCAAACCAAACTAAGCCTAGTCCACTAACCCATCCTTTTTATATTTTTGGGCCCAGCCTTTTCCCAGCCCACCAAGTTAAACCCAACGCACCCTTTTAATAAAACGGGGGGTCAAACCCCCTCGTTGACCATCTTCCCCAATACCACCACCACTGTTCCATCCTCTCTCCTTCACCCTTCTTCTCCAAAACCAGGGTGGTATCACCACCTCACCACACCACCTGTCCACTTCCACCTCACCTCTAAACATCATCATTCCACACCACAGTAGCATTTAATGCTTCCCCACCCTCCACACTCAACCTCCATGACTTACACCCTGTTTATTGACCCAAACTCCACAAAAATCCATGTCAACTTCCCAATTTGTCCCCTACACCTCCACATGATTCCACAAATCTTTAATTACCCTCAAACCACTCTTACAGCTCAAAAGCAATTTTGGCGCCAAAATTGCCACTTGTACGTATATGATGAAATTGATGAATTCAAGGGCTAAGATGAAGTGGGAAAGAGTTAGAGGTCGACAAGGAAGCTTTTTAGTCAATAAATAAGAAGAAAGAAGCAATGTAGTAGGATATCCAGTTTAATTTTAAATAATGTATGTCGACTTTTTAATCCTTCAATTTCCAGTGTTGTTCTAAGCTTTCAAGTATTGTATTTTGTGTTCTCAGTGATAAATAAATCTTTTTCAAGTTCCAATTTCAATTTCAAGTTCCAATTTCATGTTACGCAAATTTCGTATTAAAAATCCAATATTGTCAAATGATAGTTACAATGGATGTTATGGATTAGATTAGGTCACTTAAGCTCCAATGAAGTTTTATAAAGACTTCTAGTAAGTTAAAACTCAGAATACCTAAAAAATTCAACAAAATCACCATTAGTCAACAAAAGTCAAACTGAGGAGACTTGGTTTTGATTCTGATTCAGAAGTGATTTAAGGAAGGGAAGCAGCTTTGGAATATGGGTTAGTGGCTTATGGAAGCCTTAGGAATGATCTTGGTACTTGTATCTATGGTTTGAGCAGGATTGCAAAAAGTGAGTTTATTCCCAACTTTTCCATTTTCTGATTAGTGCTTAATTGCTAAACTATTTGTTGTTATTGTTTTGTCAAGTTTATTTTTAGTTGATTAGTGATAATTTAGATTAAATTTTAGTTGGTAATAGATTAGTTTGAGTTATACTTAAAATTTGTATGTGACTGCCTATTTATTTTTACTTAGTCATCTTTGGTATCTGTGTTTTATTTGAAAGTTTGTAACTGATAAGTGTTAATTAGATCATAAGAGGTCTGTAGAACTTGTTTTCTTAGGATTATAGCAGCTCATTAATAAAAAGTCTTCATAACAGTCAAATAAGGATGTGTTTGGCACATGTGTGTTCCTGGAATTCTAGTTGATTTTCTTTGTCAAATTTAGTCTAAACAAGTCATTTCAGTTAATATTAGGTTGTGGAAAATATAAACTCCAGGCTGTTAGTGAAAGAAAGTCAAAATTACATGAAAACACCTAACACAGTTAACTGTGTTAGGATTTGAGTGGCACAATCACTCACATAAGCTTATCTTTTGTACCTTGGGCCTAAATTAGTTTCACATAAGCTTATTATAACATCTACATTCACCTAGGATCAATCAAACTTCATATTAGTCAACCTAGTTTAAAATTAGTAAAAGTCAAAAAGGGTTTGGTCAGATTTTCACCAAATTAGCAAGAATTTTCATGATTTGTGTGTTATGATTTAGAACCTGAAAATTGTTTTGTGAAAACTCTACCAGCTTAACTTGTGATTTTCATTGTTGTCATATTTTTAAGATTTTATTTTGTGGACAAAAATGCCCCTTGAACTGAGCTGCAGGGCAAGGTGATTGCCCTGTCTCAGCAGACCATAGCCACAACACCAACTTTGGTGGTGTTTTGTGGATCACTCAGTGGGTCCCACACCTTACAAATTGGTTCTCCCAACCCCCTCCTACCAGGCTTGAACCCTTGACCCTTGGTCTGACCATTTGACCACTGGGCCCCACCTGAAATCAGCTTGGAACTTTGTCCCAATTCTGTCTCAGAATTGAAATAAGCAAGTGCTTATTTGTTGTTTAAGGCTTATTGAATCTGCTTATTTGATTGAAACTTACTCTAACTAGTTCACATAAGTCAGAGATACTAAAATATAGCCAGTGGACCCCACACAAGCTCAGTTGAGCTTATTTCTTAGTAAAGTCAACAAAAAGTCAACTGTTTGGATAATAAGCACTCATAGTGCTTATTCTGTGTTTATAAATTATATTCCTTTATTAAAGTTTCTTATTTTAAGTATTTAATTAGTTTTGTAAAAGAAAAACAAGAAAAAACCAAACTTAATTATAGTGATAGCTTCTATTTAATAGAGATTATCTATTTAATTTTCTTTTTAGCTTATTTATAAGCACTTCTGCTATTTTATATTTTTATTAAATTTCTTATATATTAAAGTAGTTTTATAAATTTTTCCAGAATTTTCTTTTGCCATTTAGTGTTATTTAGAATTAATATTAGTTTATTTAATAATTAAATAATAAATAAGAATTAAATAGCATAATTATATTTTATAAAGTACCACATAGTTTTTATAATTTTTATAGCTTTTATATAAGGTAAAGTAATTTTATAATTTTTTCTAGAATTTATATTGTTCATTTTCTATTTTTAATAATATAATTAGTTTAATTAATAAATAATTAATAAATAGAATAATAATTAGTAAATTATATTAAAAATACATAAAATAGAGTTTTTATAATTTTTTAGGATTCCTATGATGGTTAATTAGATATATAAAATTTTTCATAATTATCTAAGTCATTTTAGTAATTATAAATAAGTTAATCAATATAATTAGTTAAATAATAATTAAATAATAATTAATTAAAAATAAATAGATAAATAGTGTGAAAAATATAATTTTAATTTTAAAATAAGTTTTATAATATTTTAGATTTTTAGAAATTTTAATTTTAATTTTCTAGACTTATTTCTCATTTTCCTAATTATTAGTTAATTATTAAATAATCAATAAATAAGTTATTAAATAAAATAATTAATTAAATAGTTTTTAATTAATAAATAAATATTTTAAATTTATTTAATTTGCATTTAAGCCCCTAAGGCTTGCAAAAACCTACTATAAGTTAAATTTGTTTTTGTTTACGTTTAATTATTAAACGTTTACGTTTTTCAGTCCCTTTTTTACTTGTACGTATCTGATTTCACGTATTGATTGATATAGCTTATTAAAGCTATTCACTCTTATTTTTCAGTAGTACAATCACTTAAACCCTTTTCCTGTTCAATTCACCTGATCTAGAAGTCATTTTATTTCAGATTTCACATCTCGTTGGGATCTAACGATCCGGGGAAACACTAAACTCACCGGAGTATTGGTTTAGGCTGTTTGACTTGTTGACCTTTACTTGGTTGATATTATCTGACTGTTTAACACCAATCAAAATTTGGCGCCGCTGCCGGGGAGGTGTGCTGCGTATTATGACTTTTTGAAATATCTGTGAGTTTGAATTATCACACTTTGTTATATATCATCTTTTCGTCTCTAGTGCATGCGCACTCGTTCTTCTAGGTCAACAAGCCCTTTACGTGAGCTTGTCAGAATTCCTCGACGACGCCGTAGACGTTCTGCCCCAACAGCCGTATCTGAGGAACGTGCTGTTTCACCTAAGAAAGTTATCATGGCGGAAGACCGTCCGATGAATGAGCTTCTCCAAGCACCCATTGAGGGTTACGGAGACGCTATTGTTGTCCCAGCCATTGTGGTTGAATACTTTGAGCTCAAAACCGGGTAACTAAATCTAGTAACTTCAAGCCAATTTTATGGTTTTGAGAGGGATGATCCCCATGCTCATATTCGATGGTTTAATAAAATTACTTCAACAATCAAATACAAGAACGTCCCTTCCGAAGCAATCAAACTTCTTCTTTTCCCATTTTCTCTTGAGGGAGCAGCCCGGATTTGGCTGGAAAAACAACCTCCTCGTTCCATAACATCGTGGGAAGATTTAGTTACCAAATTTGTAAACGAATTTTTTCCCCCGTCCAGAACGACAAGTCTTAAAAATGAAATCATCAAATTTACTCAAAGGTTTGATGAATCATTTGGTGACGCATGGGATCGTTTCAAAGAATTGCTTCGTCGATGTCCTCATCATGGTTTCACTGAATTAATGCAAATTGACACGTTTTATAATGGTGTGAGTCAATCTGACCAAGATTCTCTCAATGCCTCCGCGGGAGGTAATTTTTTGAGCAAAACCACAAAAGAAGCTTTAGAAATCATTGAAAATAAGTCCAAAGTCCGCACTACACGCACAAAACCATAATAACTCCCAAGTGAGTGCTGGTCCTTCTACTTCATCGCCCGTGAGTACTTCTAGCACCGATGCTAAGATAGACAAACTCACGGACGCCATTCAAGCTTTGGTTATCTCAAACCAGAAAAAAGTCACTTTCACACAAAACCCTTCACATGCTGAAGTTAAAAAAGTGGAAGTTTGTGTCACTTGTGGTGGCCCACATGCTTACTACAATTGTACTGCCACTGATGGTAGTCCTTTTGAAACCAATGCCCTAGCCGGTACTACAAATCAGGGAGGTAATCAATACCATCCTCAAATTGAACCAAGTTACCGTGCTAACACACATATGGGACCACCCGGGTTTAACCAAGACCCAAATTTGCAAAACAGAAACCAGAACCAACCACGAATGAACCAAGGTTATCAAAACCAAGGGAATTTTCATCCTGGACAGAATCAAGGTTTCCACAATCAAGGAAACTTTAACAGAAACAATTTCAACCCCGGAAATCATTTTTAGGGAAATGGTAATCCAAATCAAGGGAATTTTCAGCCACAACAAGGTTATAATCAAAATAACCGTGTCCAAAATTTCCCTAACCAAACACAAGCCATTCTCCCAGCTCCACAACCATCATCCGATGAGTTGTTAAAGCAGTTCATGAAAACTCAAGAAGAGACAAACAGGTTGTTGGTCAGCCAGATTTCTGAAATCAAGAAATCTTTAAATGAACAACCCTCGGGCTCTGGAAAACTTCCGAGCAACACGATCGCAAACCCGAGGGGCGATGCAAAGGCGATCACGACCAGGAGCGGAGTTTCATATGATGGACCTACTGTTCCCACTACCCCTTCTTCTTCTTCTCCCAAGGTAGTGGAAAATAACGTCGAGGTAAATAAGGACGAAGTACTTCCTACTCATAAGGGAGGTACCCAAGACGTCCCACCTCATGTTGTCCCGAAACCCAAACCAAAACCTAGAGTTGTTTTTGAACCAAATGATATTCTAGTTGAAACACCAAAGTCCAAACCTTCTACCTCCTCTATTCCTTACCCCTCACGCTTGAGTGAACAAAAGCTCCGTGAAAAAGCTAGTCACCAGATGGATAAATTCTTTCAAATCTTCCAAGATTTGCATTTTGACATTAGATTTGCGGATGCTATTATTCTGATGCCCAAATTTGCATCGATAATCAAACACTTGTTAAGCAACAAGGTGAAACTGTTTGAAATGGCAAAGACTCCCTTGAATGAGAACTGCTCAGCAGTTCTTTTAAAGAAGCTTCCCGAGAAGCTGGGAGATCCTGGAAAATTCCTAATACCATGTGTATTTCTAGGAATGGTTGATTGCTATGCCTTGGCCGATCTTGGTGCAAGTATCAACCTAATGCCATACTCAGTTTGGAAGAAACTTTCTCTTCCTGATCTTACTCCTACCTGCATGACTTTAGAGCTTGCAGACCGATCGATATCTCGTCCTTTCGGCATTTCCGAAGACGTGTTTGTGAAGGTAGGAGAATTTCATCTCCCCGCTGACTTTGTAGTGGTTGATTTCGATGCCGATCAAAGGGTCCCTCTCATTGTTGGGAGGGGTTTCCTTAGAACGGGCCGTGCTCTTATCAATGTATTTGAGCAAGAAATCACTCTTCGTGTGGGTAATGAAGCTGTTACATTTAACCTCGAGGTACTCCTCCAATTATGATTCTGAAGCAGTTAATCAAATAGATATAATAGACATTGCTTCGGAGGAGTATTCTCAAGAGTTTCTTGGTTATTCTCATAATTCTGTGAGTGGGGATTCCACTCCATCATCTGAACCTATCATTTCCGACTCTTCCCCTTCTCTCACTCCGTTTGAGGGAAGTGATTTTCTTTTGGAAGAAGTCGAGGCTTTTCTCAAAAGTGATTCAGTTCCATCAGGAATTGATAACACTGAGATTGATCTGGAGGGAGATATTCTTCTCCTTGAGAGATTGCTAAACCAAGACAATTCTCCTCCACTCCCTCCCGTACAACTTCATAATCAGGAAATCAAATATGTTGAGGAAACTGATGATTTTCCTGAGGTCGAACTCAAGGACTTACCTCCTCATCTTGAATACGCATTCTTGGAGGGTGATGATAAATTACCCGTCATTATTGCTAAAGGTTTAAGTGTTGAGGAGAAGATTGCTCTCATAAAGGTCTTGAAGTCAAACAAGCAAGCAATTGCTTGGAAACTCTCCGATATTAAGGGTATTAACCCAGATTTTTGTACATACAAAATCTTGATGGAGGATGACTTCAAGCCTGCAGTGCAACATCAAAGAAGGGTAAATCCAAAAATCCATGATGTGATTAAACAAGAGGTTCTTAAACTTCTTGATGCAGGATTGATTTACCCTATCTCTGACAGTCCATGGGTTAGTCCCATTCATTGTGTCCCAAAAAAGGGTGGCATTACTGTTGTCACTAATGAGGAAAATGAGTTGATTCCAACTCGGCTGGTTACCGGATGGCGTGTTTGCATTGACTATCGTAAGTTAAATGACGCCACCCGCAAAGACGACTTTCCGCTGCCCTTTATGGACCAGATGCTTGAGAGATTAGCTGGAAACGAGTACTATTGTTTCCTTGATGGTTTCTCAGGATACTTTCAAATCCCCATTGATCCATCAGATCAAGAAAAGACTACCTTTACATGCCCTTATGGAACCTTTGCTTATAAACGTATGCCTTTTGGCTTATGTAATGCTCCAGGTACGTTCCAGAGGTGCATGATGGCTATATTTACCGACATGATCGGTAAAACTATGGAGGTCTTTATGGATGACTTTTCGGTCATTGGGGATTCATTCCAAACATGTCTCACCAATTTAGAAACAATGTTGAAAAGGTGTAAAGACACCAATCTATGTCTAAATTGGGAAAAGAGTCACTTTATGGTCAAAGAGGGCATTGTCCTCGGCCATAAGATTTCCAAGAATGGGATTGAGGTTGACAGAGCTAAGGTTGATGTCATTGCAAAACTGCCTCACCCTACTACCGTCAAAGGTATTAGGAGTTTCTTGGGTCATGCCGGTTTCTATCGTCGATTTATACAAGATTTTTCTAAAATCTCACGGCCTATGACTCATCTCCTTGAAAAGGATACTCCTTTTTTCTTCTCACCAGAGTGCATCGAAGCTTTTGAAACATTAAAGAAAAAGCTTACTGAGGCACCCATTCTTATTGCCCCCGACTGGGATTTACCCTTCGAGCTTATGTGCGATGCAAGTGATTTTGCTATCGGTGCAGTCTTGGGGCAACGCAAAACGAAACACTTTCAGCCTATCCACTACGTAAGCAAAACTATGAATGAAGCTCAAACTCATTACACCACTACAGAAAAAGAATTATTAGCTGTGGTGTATGCTTTTGAGAAATTTCGGACGTACTTAATCTTGACTAAAAGCGTAGTGTATACGGATCATTCGGCTCTTAAATATCTATTTGCAAAACAAGATGCAAAGCCGAGATTGCTCCGTTGGGTTCTCCTCCTCCAGGAATTTGATATCATTATTCGTGATAAAAAAAAAGGAGCTGAGAACCTGGCTGCTGATCATTTGTCCCGATTAGAGAACCCTCATCAAGATGTGTATGAGAAAAAGGAAATAAATGAAACATTTCCTCTCGAAACACTTAATGCGGTTACTTTTCGCGGAGATTCTACTACCCCATGGTTTGCCGACTTCGCAAACTATCATGCGGGTAACTTTGTTGTGAAAGGGATGTCAACCCAACAGAAGAATAAATTCTTTAAGGATGTAAATCATTACTTCTGGGATGACCCCTACTTAATCAAAATCTGTGCGGATCAAGTCATCCGACGGTGTGTATATGGACAGGAAGCCACTGAAATTCTCAAGGCTTGCCATGCTGGACCCACTGGGGGACATCATAGTCCTAATTACACCGCCAAAAAGGTGTTTGATTCCGGATTCTTCTGGCCCACAATTTATAAAGATGCCCAGGATCTCATTAAAACCTGTGACGCTTGTCAGCGTCATGGAAACATTTCACAAAGAAATGAGATGCCACAAAATGCTATTCAAGTATGTGAAATATTTGATATCTGGGGCATTGACTTTATGGGGCCATTTCCATCATCCAGAGGAAACAAGTACATACTTGTGGCAGTTGATTATTTATCAAAGTGGGTTGAAGCAAAAGCTTTACCCACAAATGATGCCCGAGTTGTAGTGAAATTCCTGAAATCTCTTTTTGCCCGTTTTGGAACCCCACGTGCTATTATAAGTGATCGTGGTACGCATTTCTGCAATGACAAATTTGATAAAGTCATGCAAAAGTATGGTGTAACCCACCGTCTTTCTACCGCGTATCACCCACAAACAAGTGGGCAAGTGGAGGTTTCAAATCGTGGTATCAAAAGGATACTTGAGAGGACTGTTGGTGAAAACCGTGCTGCCTGGTCGGATAAATTAGATGACGCACTATGGGCCTTTCGTACAGCTTATAAAACACCCATTGGGTGTACACCTTACAAGCTTGTGTACGGAAAGACATGTCATCTACCGATGGAACTTGAGCACAAAGCCTACTGGGCATTGAAACATGCCAACTTTGACCTCAAAATTGCGGGTGATCATAGAAAAGTTCAAATGAATGAATTAAATGAACTACGTGATCAGGCTTACGAGAACTCTTTAATCTATAAAGAAAAAACAAAGAGAATACATGACTCAAAAATAAAGAACCGCGTTTTTAACGTTGGTGATCGAGTACTTCTCTTTAACTCTAGATTAAAGATCTTCTCGGGTAAATTAAAAACCCGTTGGACTGGTCCATTTACTATCACTAAGGTTTATCCATATGGTACCGTTGAGTTATCTCAAAATGACGGTCCATGTTTTAAAGTAAATGGCTATCGTGTGAAACACTACTTTGGAGAGGACATCCCAAACATGGTTGTCCCGGATCTCCAAACTTTCCCCAAGGATAATTAAATTCGGGGTCGAGTCAAGCTAGTGACTCGGGAATCAAAAACAAGCTACCTCAAGGACAAATCAATTCGAGGTCGAGTCAAGCTAGCGACTCGGTAATCAAAAACAGTAGCAATATGGGTTTTCACTCATATTTTTGATTTCTTTCTCTTTTCTACCACCCTAGTGTGGGTGAGATGCCCCACATGTTGTATATATGTATATATCTTGAAAAAAAAATAAAATAAAATAAAAAAGTTCAAAACAAAAGAAAAAAGTGAGTTTGTATGTAAATAGCCTAAAATAAAGGTTATTAATATTTCCTTCTTACGTTCTAAATATCGGTTTAACACCCGGTGTTTTGAATATTGAGGGCAATATTCATTTCTAAGTGTGGGGGGGGGGGGGGGGATTCTCACGAATTCAAACACATGTTCCATCAAGCACCCTCATTTGATCAAAATTTAAAGTTTTTTCACACTTAGAAATGCAATAAATGGTATCAATCCTCCATGTCTAACCCACAACAGGATTGGCTAGTCCAGGAGCAAACGGCTCTTGGTAAAGACATCTCAAAACCGTTGATGGCTTGCAATTTGCCAAAAATTGTATGGTTCCTCAACTCCCCATATCCCATAAAGCGAATGAGTTGGCTAGCCTGCAAGATTATGGCTTGTGGTAAAGGCAGTGGAAAATCTATAATTGGTAATCAGCTCACCAAGATGTTGACTATTCCATCAAGAGTTGGCTAGTCCAAAAGCAAACGGCTTCTGGTAAAGACTAATCAAATCCGTTGACAGCTGGTGGTTTGCTAAAAATCACACGGTTATCAGGTGTGCCACAGTTCTTACACCTGGCTACTCCAGAAGTGATGACTTTTGGTAAAGAGTAAAAATCCATTAATTTTTTCTCAAATAGATTGCTAGGGACTAGCAATAGTTTAGTGTGGGGGATTGATGAGTGTGTAAATACTCATCATTTCTGTTACATTTAAACTGCAAAAACATATAAAAACACACAGGAATGCCTTAAAATACATAAAATATCCCTGGATTGTGTTTTTATGCAAAAGGATTGAAAAACTGATGAAAAACAAAACATTTTACATAATTTACAGTTTCAGTCCCTGAACTTTGGAAAATTGGCAAAACTAGTCCCTGGTAAATCAAAACATGCAAAATATCATCAAAGGTCCTTAGGGATTCATAAGTTGTCAAGAAAAGTCCTTTAAAGTTTAAAAATTGCAAAATGGCAACTTTGGTCCCTCAAGTTTGAAAAGTGTCAAAATTAGTCCCTAAGGTTTTAAAAATAAGAAAATAATAAAAATAAACCTTATACTATTCTAAATTGACAAAATTGGTCCTTATGATAACATTTGAGAAATTACAAGTTTAACCCTTCAAAAATCATAAAATTACAGGTTTGGTCCCTGGAGTTTGTGGAATTGGCAGAAAAGGTCCCCGGGAATTTTGAAAAATGGTAAAATGTGAATTTGGTCCTTGTGTTATTGGTTCTTGGCAAATTACACCCTTATGAGTGTTTGGGAAATATTACATTTGCAACCCTTCAATTTTGCAAAAATTACACAATTGGTCCTTGTTAGTTACACATACCAACCGGACCCCCATTTTTATTAAATAACCCCAAACCAAACTAAGCCTAGTCCACTAACCCATCCTTTTTATATTTTTGGGCCCAGCCTTTTCCCAGCCTACCAAGTTAAACCCAACACACCCTTTTAATAAAAAGGGGGGTCAAACCCCCTCGTTGACCATCTTCCCCAATACCACCACCACTGTTTCATCCTCTCTCCTTCACCCTTCTTCTCCAAAACCAGGGTGGTATCACCACCTCACCACACCACCTGTCCACTTCCACCTCACCTCTAAACATCATCATTCCACACCACAATAGCATTTAATGCTTCCCCACCCTCCACACTCAACCTCCATGACTTACACCCTGTTTATTGACCCAAACTCCACAAAAATCCATGTCTACTTCCCAATTTGTCCCCTACACCTCCACATGATTCCACAAATCTTTAATTACCCTCAAACCACTCTTACAGCTCAAAAGCAATTTTGGCGCCAAAATTGCCACTTGTACGTATATGATGAAATTGATGAATTCAAGGGCTAAGATGAAGTGGGAAAGAGTTAGAGGTCGACAAGGAAGCTTTTTAGTCAATAAATAAGAAGAAAGAAGCAATGTAGTAGGATATCTAGTTTAATTTTAAATAATGTATGTCGACTTTTTAATCTTTCAATTTCCAGTGTTGTTCTAAGCTTTCAAGTATTGTATTTTGTATTCTCAGTGATAAATAAATCTTTTTCAAGTTCCAATTTCATGTTATGCAAATTTCGTATTAAAAATCCAATATTGTCAAATGATAGTTACAATGGATGGTATGGATTAGATTAGGTCACTTAAGCTCCAATGAAGTTTTATAAAGACTTCTAGTAAGTTAAAACTCAGAATACCTAAAAAATTCAACAAAATCACCATTAGTCAACAAAAGTCAAACTGAGGAGACTTGGTTTTGATTCTGATTCAGAAGTGATTTAAGGAAGGGAAGCAGCTTTGGAATATGGGTTAGTGGCTTATGGAAGCCTTAGGAATGATCTTGGTACTTGTATCTATGGTTTGAGCAGGATTGCAAAAAGTGAGTTTATTCCCAACTTTTCCATTTTCTGATTAGTGCTTAATTGCTAAACTATTTGTTGTTATTGTTTTGTCAAGTTTATTTTTAGTTGATTAGTGATAATTTAGATTAAATTTTAGTTGGTAATAGATTAGTTTGAGTTATACTTAAAATTTGTATGTGACTGCCTATTTATTTTTACTTAGTCATCTTTGGTATCTGTGTTTTATTTGAAAGTTTGTAACTGATAAGTGTTAATTAGATCATAAGAGGTCTGTAGAACTTGTTTTCTTAGGATTATAGCAGCTCATTAATAAAAAGTCTTCATAACAGTCAAATAAGGATGTGTTTGGCACATGTGTGTTCCTGGTATTCTAGTTGATTTTCTTTGTCAAATTTAGTCTAAACAAGTCATTTCAGTTAATATTAGGTTGTGGAAAATATAAACTCCAGGCTGTTAGTGAAAGAAAGTCAAAATTACATGAAAACACCTAACACAGTTAACTGTGTTAGGATTTGAGTGGCACAATCACTCACATAAGCTTATCTTTTGTACCTTGGGCCTAAATTAGTTTCACATAAGCTTATTATAACATCTAAATTCACCTAGGATCAATCAAACTTCATATTAGTCAACCTAGTTTAAAATTAGTAAAAGTCAAAAAGTGTTTGGTCAGATTTTCACCAAATTAGCAAGAATTTTCATGATTTGTGTGTTATGATTTAGAACCTGAAAATTGTTTTGTGAAAACTCTACCAGCTTAACTTGTGATTTTCATTGTTGTCATATTTTTAAGATTTTATTTTGTGGACAAAAATGCCCCTTGAACTGAGCTGCAGGGCAAGGTGATTGCCCTGTCTCAGCAGACCATAGCCACAACACCAACTTTGGTGGTGTTTTGTGGATCACTCAGTGGGTCCCACACCTTACAAATTGGTTCTCCCAACCCCCTCCTACCAGGCTTGAACCCTTGACCCTTGGTCTGACCATTTGACCACTGGGCCCCACCTGAAATCAGCTTGGAACTTTGTCCCAATTCTGTCTCAGAATTGAAATAAGCAAGTGCTTATTTGTTGTTTAAGGCTTATTGAATCTGCTTATTTGATTGAAACTTACTCTAACTAGTTCACATAAGTCAGAGATACTAAAATATAGCCAGTGGACCCCACACAAGCTCAGTTGAGCTTATTTCTTAGTAAAGTCAACAAAAAGTCAACTGTTTGGATAATAAGCACTCATAGTGCTTATTCTGTGTTTATAAATTATATTCCTTTATTAAAGTTTCTTATTTTAAGTATTTAATTAGTTTTGTAAAAGAAAAACAAGAAAAAACCAAACTTAATTATAGTGATAGCTTCTATTTAATAGAAATTATCTATTTAATTTTCTTTTTAGCTTATTTATAAGCACTTCTGCTATTTTATATTTTTATTAAATTTCTTATATATTAAAGTAGTTTTATAAATTTTTCCAGAATTTTATTTTGTCATTTAGTGCTATTTAGAATTAATATTAGTTTATTTAATAATTAAATAATAAATAAGAATTAATAGCATAATTATATTTTATAAAGTACCACATAGTTTTTATAATTTTTATAGCTTTTATATAAGGTAAAGTAATTTTATAAATTTTTCTAGAATTTATATTGTTCATTTTCTATTTTTAATAATATAATTAGTTTAATTAATAAATAATTAATAAATAGAATAATAATTAGTAAATTATATTAAAAATACATAAAATAGAGTTTTTATAATTTTTTAGGATTCCTATGATGGTTAATTAGATATGTAAAAATTTTCATAATTATCTAAGTCATTTTAGTAATTATAAATAAGTTAATCAATATAATTAGTTAAATAATAATTAAATAATAATTAATTAAAAATAAATAGATAAATAGTGTGAAAAATATAATTTTAATTTTAAAATAAGTTTTATAATATTTTAGATTTTTAGAAATTTTAATTTTAATTTTCTAGACTTATTTCTCATTTTCCTAATTATTAGTTAATTATTAAATAATTAATAAATAAGTTATCTAAGTCATTTTAGTAATTATAAAATAGAGTTTTTATAATTTTTTAGGATTCCTATGATGGTTAATTAGATATATAAAATTTTTCATAATTATCTAAGTCATTTTAGTAATTATAAATAAGTTAATCAATATAATTAGTTAAATAATAATTAATTAAAAATAAATAGATAAATAGTGTGAAAAATATAATTTTAATTTTAAAATAAGTTTTATAATATTTTAAATTTTTAGAAATTTTAATTTTAATTTCCTAGACTTAATTTCTCATTTTCCTTATTATTAGTTAATTATTAAATAATTAATAAATAAGTTATTAAATAAAATAATTAATTAAATAGTTTTTAATTAATAAATAAATATTTTAAATTTATTTAATTTGCATTTAAGCCCCTAAGGCTTGCAAAAACCTACTATAAGTTAAATTTGTTTTTGTTTACGTTTAATTATTAAACGTTTACGTTTTTCAGTCCCTTTTTCACTTGTACGTATCTGATTTCACGTATTGATTGATATAGCTTATTAAAGCTATTCACTCTTATTTTTCAGTAGTACAATCACTTAAACCCTTTTTCCTATTCAATTCACCTGATCTAGAAGTCGTTTTATTTCAGATTTCACATCTCGTTGGGATCTAACGATCCGGGGAAACACTAAACTCACCGGAGTATTGGTTTAGGCTGTTTGACTTGTTGACCATTACTTGGTTGATATTATCTGACTGTTTAACACCAATCAGAAACCCAAGTGAACAATAAGGTTGTTCACTTCTATGATGGAAACACACTACATTTCACCGTATACCTGTTGGATGCTAGTCTTTCACCCTTCAACCTTGCAATCACCTTTGAATAAACAAGATTCAAACTAATAGCTCAAGAAAACAAAAACTCTAGATAGGATATTTGTTTAAGCCATATATTTCAAGAGAGAAAGTGGAAGAGAATTATGGTAAATGATTATGTGATTATGAGAAGATATCTACCATATATTTGACCAAAATTCAAACAAAATCCTTCCCTTGAAAGCCCTCCAAGGTCGGCCACCATATGGGTTCAAATGGGCTTGCCATTTGTTTTCCAACTCCTATAGATTAACTAGTTTACTTAGCCATTAGAAGCCCATTAGTGATCCCGAGTTACGATAGGTTATTTATATACTGTAAATACAAGAATAAACACGATATATAAAGTGGTACCTCAGTGTATATGTGTGTGACCCCCATAGGCTCACATATGTCTAGCCATATAATTATTTATTATGACACTAGCATACTCCAACAATTTGGCCGAGTTTTGCAATTTATCTAAAACAATTATTTTTACCCTTACACTTACTAAAGAAATTAGAATTGAGCAATTGATAAGAGGTTTTATTCAAAAGGCAAAAATACGAAAAATAGTTAATTACTATTTATATATTGAAAATTCTTTTTTGATACAATAAATAGTAAAATATAGGCTTTTTCTTATATAAAAAATAGGGTATAAGTTAAAATAATACTAAAACTCGTTATAAACTAGTCTTTTTCATGGTTTTAAAAGGCGTGCAGATGTCTCGCAAAGGCGTGAGGTTTAGTCATGCCGTCACATCACGCGTCATGCCGTCACGTTACGCGTTATTCTGTTTTATACCATGTATTTTTATAAACTCGATATATATGAAATATAATATAAAGATATAAATATTTTCATATTTTGTGTCGCTTTATATCACGCCTTATAAACGCAAAAGCTTCGCCTTAACCACTAAGGATGGAGACTTGGTCATGCCGCCACGCCACGTGTTATTCCGCTTTATACCAGTCTTTTTATAAACTCTATATATATGAAATATGATATAAATATATTCATATTTTCATATTTTGTGTCGTCTTATATCATTCCTTATAAACAACTGCTAAAAATAACTACGTTTTTCCTTTCTTTTTTCATAAATTTTGAAAATACACGATGAGTTTTCACAGAAACACATAAATCATGGTTTCGACTAATTCACGGGATTTGACTAATTCACGGGATTTGAGCTCACCGCTACACATACTCGAAATACGTAAACGCTCTCTTTTCAAAAAGGTTTGTGTGGCCACTCACAGTTTTTAATCATTAAACTAAAGAAAATACAACCTTCATACGTAAATTTGTATTATTATCGCTAACACTAAAAACATTTTAATTATAACTTTAAATTAACTTGGTAAGAAGAAAAAGATATGATTTTGTAAAGCTAACATATGATTTTGTTATTCCTCTTACCATTTTATTTTTTAAATTTGTTATGCATATAAAACACCCCCTATCAAGCATTCAATAGAATCAAACTCAAGGAGTTTATGTATTTCACTTTTAAAAAACTCCATCAGTCATGTATGTATGAAAATACGGCCAATCATTGTATGTGTAGTATAGTTAGTTTAATCACACGATAAAGAATGTTATTTTGAAACAAGTAAACAAGAAAAACACTTTACGACCATTTGATGTAGATTTACTTGGTTATATCTTCACACTCAAAGAAAATTAGTAGAACTGGAAGATAACGTTTCTGAAGAATCGCCGCGCCTAATTGATGCTTATGTACAGCATATCCTCCACCCCTTCTGGAACAAGGTCCTCATTCTCATAACTTGCTTTGCCTGCATTGCAAACATGGGTTAGGCTGCAAAATTTAAACTGAAAAAGCAAACAGGACCAACTAACATAGGGTCACTAGATACATTAATTCAATCATGACAGAGAAAAATGGTTCTGGACCAAGATTAGTTTATTCATTAGTGTTTCATTATAGTCCTGCTTTGACTTGGAATATTCAGCTTCCAGTTCAAAAAGTTGATACAAATTATCAAAACTGAAAGAAAATAAATAAAATACACATTGCATATGAAGATAACCAAATAATAGTCATCTCCCAAGTTAAATCGGTTTTTCAATATCTAGTATTACCAATACACCGGATGCCATGACATCATTAAAATGAGTAATTAGATTAGACTACCCCCCCAACCCTCACACCACTTCACCTTACACCTCCCACATCAGTTTTCTCTCTCCTTCACCACCATCTCACTTTTCACTCTCAACCATCTTACACTTCACCTTTCAACACATTTTTTTATTTATTAAAATTACCCACTATATATCTCGCACACTCTCACAAACTAAAAAATAAATAAATAAGATACCCACTAGCACATTGCCCTAAAAGTGAGGACTTCACCTTTCGTTGCTTCACCTTGGAGCTTGCCAACAGCTCAAACCCCCAATGGAGGTTCACGCAGCAAAGCAACTTCCCAACCCCTCATGCTTATGCGTTGGGGGTAGCCTTAGAATACCCTAGGTTGAAACTTAGTCATCTTTAAATTAAAGAAAATTTGAAACATTGACGGTTCTTCAAGGGTGACCTAAGATAAAAACTAGAGCAAAGTTGGTTACTTTTTGTGCACAGCTAAGCTATAAAACATATTAACAGAAGTAGACCACAAAGACTTCTGTTACTATGAATAAGCTTAACTGCTTTATTTTAGCATAAAGGTATGCATATCAATGTATTGATGGGACTGGTTTCGGTTATGGACCAGTATTTAAGATATTTGACAGTAAAATATTGTTGCTAAGCTTTATGCCAAGTCAACCGTTGCTATAAAGGGAATAACACATAATAAAAAATAAAAGAGAGAAAGCTTAACGGCAACCTGCTGGTTTCTGGAAGCCCTTGTTTCAGAAGGTTCAAGTAGGTCACCAATCTGGCATCTTCAAGTGAAGATGAATCAAGAGCCGCGCATACTGTTACTTTCAGGGTGAAAAGTCCCACGTTACACAATCATTCTCAGAATTACCAACCAGGCTAGCAAGTCAGATCCTATCAAAGATCAAATTCCGAATGATCGATTATACAAATCCCCTGAGCTTGGCATTCGGTACTTTGTATCTTCGTAACCTGAATAATATTTATTAAACCCTAGTCTCTCGTTTCTTAGCAGCTCTGCCATTGCAATATCATTTCCATTCTGAACTTCATTCCAGCTATCCCAATGACCATTATTAGACATCCTTGGCTGTTGGAAATGACCCATCTGCTGGTAAGGAGATCGATTGTTGGGCAGAGTTTGTTCTACAATTCTAGAAGGAAGTCCATAGGAATCTGTCCTTTGGGGGAAGGCTATATGATCTCCTAGGTCGGTATATCTCTGGTTTTGCTGTGTGAAAGATCTTTGCATCAATAGTCGAAGCCTGTTATCATTTTCAAAAGAAGTATGTTGTGAAGGGAAGTTTGATCTCATTTCTAACCCTGGACTACTGAGTCCATTAGGAACTCTACCACCAACAGCCAAAATTGCAGGATCCATGAATTCAAGGTCACTAACGCTACCATTGTATACAGGAGCTGGTGCTTGATTCATTTTTCTTAGTAAAGAGGAAGTGTCAAACATTTGATTTCCTACAGAATAAGTGCATGAAAGAGACTGATTAATTGACAAAAAAAAAAAAAAAAAAAAAAAAAAAAAAAAAAAAAATTACAGACATTAGACATAAGAATAAAAGAACATAGTACAAACCAGATAGGCTATCATAAGTCTGTTCCATCCTCTCATTTGAAGAGAAGCCCGGAGGTGGTGCTCTGCTTGGCCCCAAAAATCCAGGAGGGGCAGAAACTTGGGACCTTGAAACTGCCATATTGGACAAAAAGTATATCAGCTTAGAGAGGAATATCAACAATAATGTTGACAGATCAAGAAAGACATTTCAACACGGCACAATTTATATTCAAGTTATTAAGTGAGACGGTTATATGCTTTAGTGCAAAAATGATCCTAAATCACATTCAAGGCTGTCATCATAAGCCAAGAAGCTATCATCGTAGATACTAGATATACTATACACACAATAATAACTGAACGATGATACAATCATAGAACTCATAAAATATAATACAGTAGAAACCATTTAACAAATATTACCTGAATTCTTATTGGAAAACATAGACGAGTTGTTGCTAGCAGTAGGATCAGATTCCTCAAAGTTAAAAGAAGAGAAACCATTGCCATTTCTTAGCTGGCCAGGATAAACATCTGTGTTACTAAGAGAATCATGGCTGAAGTTTCGGTGATTTAAAACAGGTGCAAAATCACTCAAACTCGATGTGAAATTTGATCCTTGATCCATGTACCCATCATCCTCTCTTGCAAATGAGAACCTTGACTGACTGCTGTTATGTGTTTTCCTTGAGACTGCAGCTCTCTGAGAACCCTGTTGTTTATCACCATCACCTAATAACTTGGCCAAGTTCTGAGGTGAGGTTAATGACTCGTCCCAGGGGTCAAAATCCATTGACAAAATATTAGATATTATACTGTTCTCTCCTAAATCTAAGGCAGCATTACGATCCCCCTTATTTGATGCAGCTGTCACTGTATTATCAAATATTCCCATTTGCTTCCTACTCCCTTCGGTAGCAGAAAAGTAAGAATGCCCGTTAGAGCTTTCATAACGAGAATCATCATCTAAATTTGAAGAGTGTCCATTGACTAATGGCATATTCGAAGTATTTGAAAATGGAGGATCTAAACTACCATTAACTGAGGTATAATGCGGACGAGGAGAATGAGAATGAGAATAACCCATAGAATTGCTCATATGAGATTGGGGCATATTATGTACATAGCCTGTATGTGTCGTAACTTCTGGGTCCCTGAGCCGCTGATCATTAAAAGATAATAAATCCGCCTCCACTTCACTACTTGCAACTTCTTGTTCTCTTAAAGCATTATCATCTATCATGAGATGGGGACTTGGAGTGCGACTGGCATTTGCTTTACTTGTATCCAAAGGTTCTACAAGCACCTCACCATCACAAGATTGTAATTCACAATTCCGACCAAGGCCAAGTAATGACATGTCAGAAGATAAGCTGTGGATTTTTCCTTCATCAGAAACATCCACACCTTTATCTGAAGCAGGATCAGACGATTGCATGTAACTCTCTGATGATCTTGAGAAGTTGGGTACCACACCAGCCGATTCTACTTTATCATTTGATGAGGTGGAAAGAGGTCCTGGGGTAGCAGGTACCCCGGGCACCATTTTACCGTTGTCTGTGCCAATAGCCTGTTTTGGAGAGTCTGAATCTTCAAATTTACCTTTTTCATCAGCAGTTGGGCTTTCTTTCTTCACTAACTCATTATCGTGTGATGATGGGCTCACGACAGCTGATGAAAATGATATAGTAGTAGTAGAGGTGTCCAGCTTTGGCTTAGAAGGTCCATTGGAGGTCACTACACTTGCAGAAACAGGTTGACTATTTGAAGCACGTGTTCCCCTGTACAAAGCACATCACTCATCAGATATCCAAAACTAGAGGTGGCATGATGACATAAAAGCTAACAAACTAAAGCAGATAAAGTGCATGTCAAAACGGATTGGACAGGGTAAGATTGACCCGCAACCAATTTTTTGTCAAGTTTTGGACTTCTTGATAAATATTTAATGCATTATATACAACTACAAACCTTTACTATTTGAACTTAATTTAGCTTATTGATGAAGCAGTTCGAAAGGTGATATGCGGTGAGAATACTTTGGAAGACTTGGCATTCAATCAGTCCCTTTTGGTTAGACTCCAAAAGAACCCATATAAAAAAAGGGACCAAAATTCCAACTCAGTCCAAATGTAATGTGTGCATTGGAAATAACATACCATGAGGCTGCTGCAGGAAGAGCTACTGATCTCCCAGAACTGCTATTTGGTGGCGATCTCCCAGAACTACTATTTGGTGGGGATCTTCCCGAACTACTATTTGGTTGGGATCTCCCCGAACTACTATTTGGTGGGGAGACTTTCATACTATTTGCTGGATCCTGTTAGTGAGATGTGATCAAAAATGTCATCAGATTCATAGCTTCAGTTCATTTTTCCCGCCAACATGTTTGTTAACATAAAACAACTTGCACTTATCCATCGATCACCATTACAATTAATTTCATCATGTGGTCATTATTCTATTTATTGTTTATTTGTCTCTTAATTGTTTATTTAGTTTGTCCGAGTTCAGAAACAAAGTGTTTTGTTATACAGTTTGTGGGCCCACATGCAGACAGAACCATTTCACTTATTCAATTTATTAAGAAATTCTTTTAGTATATAAATCATTCTTATTTTCTTTTCAGTCTCATTGTCATAACTTGAGCTTAAGAATATTCTCTTAAAAACCATCTGACTAAATTTGAATGACATACTAAACAGAATACCTTGTGAAAACAAGCAAATACATGATAGGTCAACATGGAATATCTTACATTTGTAGTACTTTTAATAATGGGCTTTCCCCATGCAGAATTGCTGTTATTAGAGTAGTCATCTGCTGCAGGTGGTAACGTATTCCCTGAACGTCGTTGCATGTCATATGTCGCACCAGTAACTTGCTGAACTCTACCCCTTTAAAACCACTAGGTAAGTTAATTAGGGGGTAATAAATCATCATGACTCCAACTACCATAAGAAGCGAAAAAGTATCTAAACTTTTTATAACCCTATGTTTAAGGCTACATAGTGATAACTCCTTTATAAACTATTAGGAATATTCATTCAGCAATTCCAAATGATTTCTTATTGTCTTCAGAAAATATTTCAACCAATAGAAATGTAAGTTCAATATAGATTAGGCATCAAAGACCAGGGCAGTAATAAAAGGCAGCTGCTCAGTGTACAAAACATCTAATTCATGCAATGTCAATAACTGGAAATCATAGAGAAAGATGCTACTTTCACCTCGTGCTAAAGAATGTAAATATCAAAAGATAATTGTACTTGTATTATAAGTAACAAAGTATATGAATTCATTGCACAAATTCGTTTGTCTATATCAATGCATAAGATTATAGTGTGATTTTCAAAATTAAAAAGGTAGCCTTCCATGTTTAAGAAATCATTCACTTTAACTTTAAACCACTCCCAAAACCTCTGAAAGACTGCACTCACAAATAACATGAGGTCACTATGAACACACTGAAGTAATCAACCGATGATCAGGTACAACATTCAAGGCGGTCCAGAATAAAGCTGTGATATATCAGCATCTTCTTATAAGCAAATTTGGGGTTCATTTGATTTGTGGGTTTAAGAAAAAAAAAATGAAAATGGAACTGATATGTCATGTTTCTTGCGAGGGGGCCACAAAACATGGTTCTTTTTAACTTATCGCCAGGGGTGGGTTTTCACTTTCTTCCTTTTTCTTTCAAAACTTCACTCATGTACATACCAAATGCCACCTTATGGAGCGAAATTTCCCCTGTTTAGCAAGTTAGTCAACTAATGCAAAGATCTGCCATAGTAGCACTTTTCATACCTCTGCATGGCTTAGAAAAAGACATCCCTTACTCGAGCAATATCCACCTTTAGACGTTAGTGCACATCAACTGTTTGCCACAATGGTGACTACAATTTTTGGATCAAAGACATAACAGAAGGCTAATGGGTGAGTGGTAGCATCTCCACAAAGGAAGAAAGATCCTCAATCTGTTTTGATGTATTGAAGGAAAAATATTTGCTATACATATATAAAGACTTAGTCATGAAAGACAGATGTTGAATTCTGTAAAGATGGTAGCAGAATGAAACAGATCAGAAGAATCAAGGATGTGATATACAGGGAAAAATCATTGTTGATTAGAGTCGGTAACAGAAATGATGAAAGGGGAAAAATATCAAACTGGCCTTTCGATTCTACTATATTGGTGGGTAAAATTTTCTTCAACTTGGGAGAAATGCTGCATCAGCGTGTTCATCTCACTTATGCGTTTAAACATGCATTAGGGCAATCAAGTGTGTTGCTCTTTCTTAGTAAGAAAAAAATGCAGCCATCTTTGAAAAGAAACTACGTTTACAAAAGTCAACAACCATCTCCAAGATCTGCTAATTGTTCCTACCATCATGTTGTAACAATAGAAATCTACCTCGTATACTCCGATATTATTTCATCTTTAGTGAAGCTATCCTCTTGTGATCCGAACTCGTGCAGATACAAGCAATCAGGATTGGTGCAAGCCTGGATCAACAAAATTGAATTCAGCATCGAAAATTAGCAAAAATTCATGTCATCCAGTTTGATATGTATATCAGTGAGGGTACAACAATACAGTAATTGGAAAAATTAACTCATACCATGCTTCTCAGCCACGCATGACAATACTTTGTGGTCCCAAAACAGGCCCTGCATCAAAATTACAAATTGTAAGCTAAAATAATGGAGGAAAAAAACATCTCAAGTTATGTTATTGGGTTATTACCTTAAAGGTCTACCCTCCAAAACGAACCCATGTACTGACTGTATACTACGAATTGCTTCATCCTCATTTGAATAAGTAATATATCTGCAAAGTATACGTACACAGTTATATAAGCTGAGTAGAGGTGGCAATTTGTGCCCAAAATTAAAAAAAAAAAAAAAAATGGGCTAAATGGGCAAACTTTTAAAAGATTTGGGCACATTTGGTCCCCTCTTTTTTTTGAAATGGGCATATATTGCCCATTTGAAAGTTAAATGGGCACACATTTTTTCTCAATTGAATAACATTACAATTGTTTTTAAAGAAAAACTTATAGATATAATATATTTAATTTTTTAAATAAAAATGAGGTGTTAAGTTTGAGGAATTTATTTCGTCGTTTTGGGTATTTTCTAAAATGATTCGTATAATATGCGCCCGTTTGGCCCGTGCCCGTAACCCGTTTAGCCCGTAGCCCATATAGCCCGTTTGACCCGTGGCCCGTGCCCGCCCGGCCTGCCCGTTTTGCCAACTCTAAAGCTGAGTAAGGTACTACCATCCACGAATCCGGGTAAAGATAACTGAACTTACACACTACAAGTATTGTTTGCAAACTGTTGAATGGCACCAGCTGCTGTTCGAGATATAGAAACTTTCAGCACCTTCCCATATCGACCAAAATACTCTTTCCGCTGCAGAAGCTGGCTCACACAACATAAATGAGGTTAGAATTCCAAAACAAAAGGCAAGTATGAATTCACAAGAGAAAAGCATAGAAACAAGTTAGAGAAAAAAGAGTACATCTTCATCCGCTAGATTAAGAGGTAGGCCCACTATGTAGACAAGGTTCCGCTGTATAACTCTCACACTACTTAGATGTTTTCTACCTTCAGAAGTCTTGGTTTTTCCCTTTTGCGACTTCTGTCTCTTCTCCACACTCATTTCCGCCACCAATCTGATAGCACAACAAAAAAGACCAACATAACATAAGAAATGAATAAAAGTCGATATATTTGAATGCAACGTATGTCAAAAACCAAACCTTTCACACTTTGAAGCAGTCCCGACTATCTTTTCCTTGTTATAAGGAGTACGACAGGCTGGGCACCTCCCTTCGGTGTTATCCTTTTCAGCCATATCCATTATGTGGTGCCAGCACCAAACACAAATCTGCATTACAATGATTCACAACTGTTATTAACAAGTTAAATAAACCACACACTACTAAAAAGTGGCAGACATAAAACAATCAACTAAAAGGTGCTGCAAATAAGGGAATCAAGTACCAACCGATTATTCACATAAAACATAAATAAGGGGGTGTTTGTTTAAGCTTATATGTCGGCTTATGAGTTTATTTGATTTCGGCTTATATTTCATAAGCCCCAATTTTCTGGCTTATTTGAACACTTTTGGACTTAAATAAGTTTATCATATAATAATAAACTTATATAAGCCCACAAGTCGAAAATTAAGGCTTATTAAATATAAGCCGAAAGACAAATAAGCTCATAAGCCACATATAAGCTTAAACAAACACCCCCTAAGTCTATAAAACAAATAAAAACACAAACTTATTGGAAAACACGATACACAATCATATCCAAATCCCAACCACAAAACCTACAATAATGGATGTTTAATCTATACACTCAAAATTATATAAATCTACTAAACCGATACGAAAGAAAGTAAACCATACATCATATCCACATCTGCAAGGCTTAAGCTGCTGATCCGTCAAATCCATCTCTTCAGCACAAAGCGGACACGTCTTTTCTCCTTCATCACTCATGATTGCCTATCCAAACACAACCAAATCAAAATCAAAATCAACACAATAAAAAGCTTCTATTTTTAATCTCACCTAACCCCAACTCAGTCAATAAAGGTGCTTCACCACTATTTCAATCTATTCACCTACCAATCTAACTTTAATTAATAAAATTAACACAAAACGCTAATTAATCAATCAATCAAATCAATAACTGTTTAGGTCAAATCATGATGGTTTTGGAAATTAAATTAGGGATCTTGAATGAAATCAATCGAATCGAAGAATTATGAAATCAATTGATGGATTGATGGATTGACTTACAGTAGGGTTGATTGGATCGACGATTAGAGAGAAGTGTAAAGATTTGGGGATTTTAGAGAGAGCCACAAATTGCTATAAACGATTATGATGGGAATGGGATGATGTGTGTTTGGTTTTTATATGTATAAAAGAAAATGGGATTATTGTTGTGATGATGTGATGTGATATTTGAATAAATAATTTTGGACTTTAGGTTTTGGGTCTTGGATTTGGGTTTAATTACGATTTTTGTGATGTGGGATGTGGGTCATGTGCTATGGTTTTTGTCGAACATGGTGGAGGTTTGGGTTGAGTATCATTGCATTAAGGTTGGTTTGTTTAGGGTGCGTTTGGTATACTGATTGAAAGAAAAAATAAGTAATTGATAGTATTAATGTTGTTTGTTATGTAAAATTATAATTGGGAATTGAATTGCATTTAATAATTTTAGTGTTATAAATAAATATATAATTTAAGAAGGGCGCATTTTATAATAATATATAAACAAAAAAACATTTCATATAGAAATTGATATGACAAGTTAGTACTATATTTTCAATAGTCAACATGCTTTGTCAGTAAACCAGGGCCTTATGGCCGGTTTTGTACAAACCCACAAGGAATTGTTTCATAGACAATTTTGAATCCTACACCCACATACCAAATGCATGCTTTTAGTATCATAGTCAATGTTGCAAAAATCGTGAATCGGTACTGAGGCGGTCGGAGGCCTTGTAGCGTTTTTTAGCCGATTAATCGGCCCAAAACCTTGTAATCGCCGATTAATCGGCCGATTACCTTGTAAAACTCACCAAGTTCCAGGGCCTTGTAGCTTGTAATCGCCGATTAATCGGCCTTGTAGGCCTTGTTTTGCAACATTGATCATAGTATTCCTTTCAGCTAAATACCACAAACCAAACGGGCCCTTAGTATTACTAGTTATAATGATTGTGTACACAAGGGGTTTTTTCTAATTTTTCGAATAATGTATTTTGACCAATTGTATTTTAAATTCCATCATAAATCGGTTAATGTGGGTTATTTTTAAAGTGTATTTGTTATAATGTGCCTACTTTCAAATAATCTGATACGAAACGTGACAAATGCTTCGAGTATCTCAAACTGTAGAAAAGCAACCAATTTAATGTAGGTACGTTGTTTGTGCCAATGATGAATATTTTTCCTTTTGAACTACTCCATCCGTCTCAAAATTATTATCAAGAGACAAAAACACACAAAGTTTAATAAAAGTGGGGTCACTTTAATTTTCAACTACTCAAATAGAATATTCCCTCACTAAATTCTCTAGTTTTTACTTAAAATGGAAAGTGAGCAACTAATTTGAGACATCCAAAATAGAAATGTGGACAATAATATTGAGACGGAGAGAGTAATAGATTTAACAAAGCAATTGTCAAACAGGTTGAAAGCCATGAGGAATATACTAAATTCAATAAGACCTCACAAAATTCTTTATCTAAAAGGGGTACAATACTTGATTTTCGTTATTTTTTACTTGACAGTTACATTAGGATCGGTGTTTATAACCTTTGCTCACCTGAAAAATACCATCCATTTTAACATGTTAATCGTTGAGAATGCTTCCTTGTAATTTTCCTACAACAAAGACAAACATGTAAGACAAACAAAATATTAAAGGTTTAACGTTATGATGATATATATAAAATGTCACAGACAAAGCTTATTCATTTCCCAGACAATGTCATAGTTTGCTAACGTAACACAATTATTTGATTCAAAAGGTACAGCTTAACAACTATTTTCGGCAAAATAAAACCAAGATATGAACCTCCTTATTGTTCTCAGGTAGAAGCATGCGTTTAGTGTTCTAGGGTTAGAGCTACATGTGCATACTGTCTTTTTAGACCAGACGAATTTAGCTAAACCACCTTTTTTTTATTGAATGAGATGCAGATAACTCTGATGATGAATTCGTTGGAATAAAAAAGCTGGCCTATCGGTTTATATAATGGTTTAAGCCGGTTTTAGTTTAGGTCCTATTAGGATTCTAATTGTAATTGTAATACAATAAAACTGTGCTCGAAGTTTATTTAAAAAAAAAATAATAACATTTAAGTCCTAGAATATGTAAAAAATTACTTAAATTATTAAAAACTTACTGAAAACACATAAATCAAAACAAAACAACATCCTTTGTAAAATTTCACAAAGAACCTGAAATTTCGAATAACATATCATATGCAATGTAATATTGCAAAGAAGCTGGTTTATGTTGTGTTCATTAATTTGACCCATTACAAATAAAACATTACTTGAACAGACCCATTCATAGTCATCATAAGTATATACGTCAAAATATCCAGCTCTACAATAGAACATTGTCTCACTTGATAAGAGCAACTATAAAAATAGGTTATCCTCGACAAATTTCCCCAGTTTTGGTAATCAGGTACACATTTGATTGCAAACACTTTAATTATTTATTTAACATAAATGGATCATTATTCTAATAATGGTTTTTGTAATTGTATCCAAGACAATAAAACTGGCTTAACGTGTTTTGATCCGTACTAAGCTTTACCTGTTTTGGATGAAAACCCTTTTAGGCATTTAATAAAGCAACATGTGGCATTTAATCACGACATCATATATTCTAGAAGTCGATGTAACATTTAATCACAGCATCATATATGAATAGATTTAACCTTTTAGTAGTTATAAGGCCCGTGCACGCACGGGGTTCACACATAAATCCTTATTTATTTTACTTTTCTTTTTCTTTTATGGGAAGATGAATCACAAAAAGGTTACATAGTCAAGACAATATCCATGGTTCCATCAACAACGAAATCAAGTAGACTTGTTGAACCAACATCTCATCTTCCTGATATAGGATATTTATTTGAACAATTACGTGTGTAGAATAGATTACAATTGTATCACATATGATCTGGTTATAGAACAATGTGGTAAAGAAATTTTCAAAATAGTGTATATGAATGTAAATTTGTGATTCTTGGCAGAACGATAGCAACTTGTCAATTTGCCTTTATATGTCTATCTGCCCAACCTCGAGTTAGCCATCTTCCCTCGTGCCATTTTGAGGTTCTCTCTCCACAAGAACATCGTAAGAATTTTTTTATTTTTATTTTTTTGAACAGCACATCGTAAGAATGATTAATTAAATATATATTCAAAATCTTGCTCGACTTGTACATCTCATAAATTTAAATGAAGATGTTCTTCTCTTTCTAACTTGTGGAGACTAATTCATTAGAAACTACAAAGCAGGTAACTTTTAAACCACCAACATGCATATCCTTTTCAAGTTTTTATATTTAGTCATCGTCTTCCTCCTACAAAACACAAAATACAAATAAGTTAAGATAAATATAGTAATCTGATTAGTTGCTAAAAGTTGAGTTGAAACCGATTTCTTATACTCTCACACTATCTATTGAGACAATACAATGATAAACAATAACAATAACAGTAGCACCATGACAACCATTAAAGATATCACCAAAAAAGTAAGTGTTAATTTTCTATTTTTTGAAATGATGCGGCTTTAACCAAATTTGTAACAACTTGCACCGTGTAGATACAATGGTGAATAATAAAATGATGGTAACGTAATACCAGACCTGATTGAATTGACCAAAAAAAATCATATCAAATACATCTAATATCAAATGGTGATGTCTTTTTGAATGTCTCCACAAAAGTGCCCACAATGCTGCCACCCATATCTAGGAAATTACGGGATACTTGAGAATGTGAGCTTTCATATCATCACTTCAACGGTTGCAGATCGATTCCAGTTTGATTCATGTGATCTGATCCTTCTCACATACTCGATGCTTTGTGGTCTTTCAAAAGTGCTCTCAAGTCACCCATATGCTCAGGCCAAAGGGACATTCCGTAATAGAATGCCTGCACAAAGTCATTTTATAATTCACACCAAAAGTAACATCGTATTCTTTCTTGAACATTTATTTTGGCATGAAATAAAATGTACATGTGCATGTGGTCTAGAACCTTTGTTAGCCCTAAGGCCCATATGCACCCATTGCAATTTCAGTGTCTCTAGAGCATTCTAATGACCTTTGGTTGATGTTAGCGGATCCCAACATCACAAACTCTTAGAACTCTTCAACAGACACAGAATGCCAACTATTGGTATTAATGCCGTATTAAGGTTACAATTTATGAGCACAACCAACCAGTATATGGAAATATGTTATGATAAAATAGAATATGTGAAACTGCACAACATATAAAATTTGCATAATACACCCATAACAAACCATGTGACACGTAAGTTTCCTATGTTAAAAAAAAACATCGATTTTCAAATAAGTTTGGATATTAAAGCGAATCCACTTGGAGTATGGTAGGGTGGGTTTGTAAGGTGTTATCACAGAAATTAAAAAAAACTACTTATATTAGTTTAATCGACACACATAAGAGATATTACCTGTATTTTGTTGTATGGTGCATGAAACCGGACACCGACCCATCCCATTTGTTCTTCAGCATCACCGCTATATGCAATCCATTTACACTTTTTTTGTTATTAAGTGTTTCGGGCTAATCTCCCTAGCGCTACGTTCATGCATACATTAGTTAACATTAGGTTTATAACTTTATATTCAGGACACAGTGGCCATGAGTATAATAGCAATGTGGAAAGAAAACCAATTTCTTAACCAAAAGCATTCTCTCATCCCCGTTTCTATCCCCTTATTTATGGATTTTGAATACAAAGTCCAAACACCCAATAAGGAAATTAGACAGTACAATAGACCTAGATTGAAGTGACTGAGAGGTGTTCTCAGGACCTTCCGAGCTCCTCATTCGTTTCACCCTACTGTCATGCTTCTTCTTAACACTGCATAGCAACTACCCCTTTTTCCACAGCAACTACCTTTCTTCTTATCTTTTGCGCCTCAACCTCCATAGCCTTTGTTAAAGTATTTAGTCACTTTCATTTCCAACATCTGAAACAACCAATATTGGGATCCAAACAATGAACAATAGCTTCTTAATAAAAGTGTTGAAATGGCAGGTTGGGTAACGGGTAGATTGACTATGGTTCTCATTTGAGGTGCCTTAGGCTGTAAGTGACTATGTGTATGAGCCTTTCGAACACAAATACTATTGAGAACCATACCAGTTCTTAACAGACTCAATAGGATTATGCCATAATACGGAGTATTTAAAATAAACATTTCAGGTAACATTTTTGTTGCAACTTTGCCATTAGTGCAAGTATTATATATCTTAATCTAATACATTATAAACCATCTAATTGAAAGATTTTGATACTTTAAAGTTGAGTAATTCACATTTAGTATTCTACTTTTAACAAAACATATTTTACTTTTATTAATATATTTGTCCATCACTTAGACGGGATTGGGTAATGTTGTTGTTGTTGTATGCTAGATCTAAATAAGTGATTCTTTAAGGTATAAACGCACAACACAAATTAAGAAATCTAGATGGGTCAAATTCATATCAACTTAATTTATCCACATTTAACTTTACCTTCTGAAACTCGTTTAGTAAAGCAGCATTCTGTAAGTTCTCGTTCATAGTTTTAGCGTAGGTGCAATCAATATATAGGTAAAAGCTTTTTCAGATAGTGATTCAAGGAAATAATTAGCAAAATATTAAAGGCCATGGTGAAAGTTGTATATAAAAAAGAGCGACATAACAAAGGCCTCAAATGGTGAATCTTTTCAATCTTCTATGTGCACAGGGGTTACCAAATGATACAGTGTCGGTGTATCTTGTATGGAACGTCTATGTTAATAAGGTGTGGTTGAGGAACACGATGATTCATTGGAAATCTGAAGCCCCGACATTAATATGAATTAGTTCAAAAGGTGGAGTATCATACATCACTTGGAGGACCTGGTGTATGATACCCTTTTTATCCTTTAGTTTAATCCGAATCTCGCTTATATTAATTTTAACTCATATATACTCATCTATCCCAACTACCCAAATATAATGCCATATTATTACTTGATCAGGTCAACTATATGCATATAGTTGAATGTCTGCTATACATGAAAGTGATACATTGGTTTAACTAATCATTCTATGTGATTCTTTGCAGTGAATGTTGTCAGGAGCATATCTCACGACACTAATTTCTAAGGCACTTCTTCTGTCTATGTGGTTAACTAAGTTTGGATATTAAAACTAAGTGTGTGGCATTTATAACCTTTTAAGAATTTTATTTCTAGAAGTCGATGTAACATTTAATCACGGCATCATATATTCATATATAGTAATGTAAGTGAATAAGTTTCATGGTAGACTTGTGCTTGGATGGCCATTATAGTTTAAATCAATCACCAACATACCGCAATTGAGGGAATGATAAAGTGATGAACATAGTGTATATGGATTACATTAAGTAAGATTTGCATAAAGTTTCTATAAGACATTTAATCAAACACCCTCGTCTTAAATCGTCCTGCCCTAATTCACTGTATAAATGCGTAGTTTTTGACATGGTTCTAAATACGCATTAATTATTACACTAATTAATACCTAAAACTTTTCAAAAGGTAAATCTCTTGCCGAGTAGACAAATGAAAAAGATGATCAATTGTGCAAATTGCATATAAGAATATAGGATAGAACGAAAGCAAAAGAGTTTACAAATACTAAAACTTACATTAATGCTCTTAGATGTGTTCATGACACTTCAAATTATCAATCAATATGCATTTAGAAATTTGGGAATGAATTAGGAGGTTTGAAGGCAAAGTGCAAATTCATAAACATCAATACAACTAACTAAATGGGGAGATAAGAAGGAATGGTGTGTAGCTTCTTTTAACAATTATGCTCTTTCACAATTTTATGTTTGTAGGTTTTTAGGTGGCCGATGTATGGTGGAAGTTTTGGTATATCCGTTTTTTCTTATAGTTTGTGGAATTAGGGATGATCATGTTTGGTGAGTGTTTATTCACTCACCTTTTCTTTACCAAAATAAGACTAAATAATCCAAAAACTAACCCAAATTGCCAAAGAAAATGTGTTTTTGTGATTGTGAATGTGCAGGTACAGATATTTCATAAAAAGACAAAAAACCGGCAAAAACGAGCACGAGAGTGGAAAGAGTCAGAAAGTCAAAGCTGGAATTTGAAAAGTCAAAGAAAGCTCATAAAGTCAAAAGAAGTCCTTGAAGTTTGGAGAATTGACAAGATTCACCCTTTTGTGAAAGTTGGAAGAAATTACAAGATTGGTCCCTAGAGTTTAAGAGTTTGACAATTTTGGTCCTTGAAGAAAAATTTGAAGAATGATCAACTCTAGCCCTTCATCTTTTCAAGAATGACATGAAAAGTCCTTGGATATATTTATGAAGAATGGCATTTATGGTCCTTGAAATTTTAGAAAAACTACACAATTGGTCCTTGTTATAATTTGAAAATACATAAGTTAAGTCCAAGTCCAAAAAAAGCATGAGTCCAAATTGCAAATATAAAGTCCAAATCCTTTAACCAAGCCCAAAATTCCCGCCCCAAAACCCCTCTGGTCAACCCTCACTTACCCACAGTCAAACTTTAATATAAAAATACTTTTACAATTTACCCGCCCCCCAATTCCCTTTAACCCAGAAAAACGTATAAATACTAGTTCCTTCAAATCAAAATTAACTCAAGTTAAATTAAAATCACTCTAATTAAACATGATACCCTCATGATTGAAGCTTCCAGAAGCACTTCCCACATGGTTGGAGTTTGTTGTAAGCTGAGTCAGAGAGTGTGGATACTTGACAGCTCATGATTGGACAAGACACGTAATTCGTTTGCCTTGGATACACCTTCTAGAAACTTGTCAGCACATGGCAGTGAGATTACACTAATAGGGACAAGTGGCAGATTGCTATTGGAGTCAACACATCACCAAGCTTGATCTAAGGGCTATAATTGGATGAAAGAAGCACAAATTCGATCTAAGGGATATGAGGAGCTGAGAAGAAGCATAGTACTCACACGGATTGCCAGCATGGCATAAGACCCCTTACTTCTCTCATTTCCTATAAATAGGACCTAGTTTTCTTCATTTGAGCATGTAGTTTAGAGTAGTGTTATAATGCTGAATTTTTCAATCAATGTATTACTCTTATTTTAATTTCATTCTCAGTATTGTAAAATTCTCTCAGTTTTTAATAAAATTCGAATTAAGTTTTGTTTTCATTTCTCTAAATTCTTATCAGCTATAATTTTCTTTAGTTGTAATAACCTCTTGTACTGTTTCATCTAAATAAATATTAAACTCATTACAGATTTCCATCTCTATTCTTCATTATTTCATAAATTTTCATTTGAAAAACATAAAAAAAAATCAGATAAATAATAAAAATATATAAAAAATGAAAATGTTGAAATCAGCTTGCATTCAAGCTATTTGGTAGTTTAGAACCACTCATTTTAGCTCAATAGCTTTTGTGAGTGATTGTTGAAGTTCATATCAGTACCTTGTTCTAAATCACATAAACAGGCAACATTAGTCAAAGTTCAGAAGAAGGATTTGATCCAGGTGGTGATTTGATAGACAAAGTGGAAATTGGGAAGCCATTTGCCTATCCAAAGATAGGCAAGCATAGTGAATCCCCTCTCTTTGAGCTGTGGGGAATTATTTTTGTAAGTACTTTTTCCAATTCAAAGTTCTAATTGCATGATAAAGAAGGATTGTGTAGATGTGTTGTACTTACTTGTTTACTGTTTCATCAGTTGAATTTGATCATATTAGAGTCAAATTGATTGTGTTTAGTCTTCTAGTGTTAGACTTATCATATAACTGAGTTTGTTCATTGAAATCTGCCTATATTAGCTTGCTTGAGAGATTTGTGATTTGTTTCATTATTGTAGTTATCTGTTCTTATAATCTCTATTGATGATTTGAAATTTTGATTGATCAGTTTTGAGAGTGGTAGTAGTTTGATCTCAAATTTGATAGTGTGATAAAGGAATAAAGTAGTTTTTGGATGGAGTTGGTTTGCTGAGATTTCATTACCTCTGTAGGGTATAAATAGCTTAGATCGTTTAACTTAGATACAATTAGGAGAGTTAAGCATAAAAATCAGTAGGTTTAGTTTTAAATAATCAAAATTACTTTTATTCTCTCATTTTAGTTGACTGTTAGTTCTCAATTGTAGGTATATAAGGATTGCTTAATTCACTTTAATCTTAGCTTATAATTACTTATGTATTAAGTTTAGATTAATTAAAGTTCAATAAAGTCAAAACTCTTAAAATCAAAATAGTCAAAATATGTCTTGAACCTTGGATGATTAGAGCCTTATTCAGACTCAAATTAGGTTAGCAATAGGTTGATTGTGATAGGGCTTTTGCACATTTTAGATTCTCAATAGTATAGAGTAGCTTTTGCCCCACTAATATTCAGGTTTAGAGCTTAATTAGGTAGCTTATCAAAGTCTGCAAGTTTAGTCACTTAATACCTATTTGCTGATTCAAGTGAGTATCTGCATGTCACACCCCCAAAATCGGGTCCAGCGGAAGCATACATGTAGCTGGGGTGTAACTCAATTGGTATTACAACACTAGTTCAAAAATAGTTTGCACTTGAATCATTTAGAATAAAATAGTTAAATCAAAATGTTGAATCTATATCGTTAAAAGTAATGCGGAAGTAGACCATTAAAATAGTTAAAAACGGTCCCCAAATGATTAAATCAGAGTCTTCTATGACCATGCCCTGCCCTGCCAAAACCTCTTGTAGCGTGCCATTGCTTAATACCTGAAAATACATGCTAAAGTGTCAACACAATGGTTGGTGAGTTCATAGAGTCTTGTGAAAAAGAATGTAATGCATATGTATGAAGGTATCCCAGCAAAGGCATCGTAAATCCACTCAGTTACAAGTCCCGCCATAAGAGACTTGTAACCTGTGTGTTTACGACCCACTGCCAAATGTAATATGTATATGTGAACAAATGTAATACTTGTATCCAAATTCCATGATAAATATAGCAAACGGCTATATAAATAATTCAGTCCATGAGGCCATATGATAAAACAGTCAAGTGGGAAAATCTGTAATAAGGTTGATGCAAAGGCATCGTAATTCAGTCAAGTAGGGAAACAGCAATATTACGTTTGACATCACAGCCAAGTGGGGAGTACCGCAATATTACGTTTGACATCACAGCCAAGTGGGGAATACCACAATACGTTTGACATCACATCCAAGTGGGGAATACCACAATATTACGTTTGACATCACAGCCAAGTGGGGAATACCACAATATTACAATGAACATATGGGAACAATTTGTGACCATGAAGTCATGTAAACAAGGATGACAAATCCCATGAAATGCAGTAATCAACATACCAATGAAATGCAGGTAATCAAACATATGTATAGGTAAAGCTGAAAATGTTTGAGTAATCAACCATGTAAAGCAAGTAATGCGTTTAAGTAAAACGAGCATGTATTCTCCCCCAAAGAGTTTACAAAACAATTAAAAGAGTAGGGGCTATGACTCACCTGAAGCTGATGTTACTGTGATGAAGTGAAATGAAAAACAATGAACGGTAAGCTGCCGCAACCTAATATGAATGATATGAACGATCTAATTTAGATCATGAAATGATGTTGGAAATGTCCATGCACATGTTTCCTATACCACTCTATTCTTTGGAAAAACACTTGTTGTTATCAAAAATATATATTTTCCAAGACTTAGGAAAATATGGCTATTAGAAAAATAAAGCTAGTTACAATATATATGCATATATATCGTATGTATCAATGTTAGTGTTGAAATCCTCGGTTTGAAATCCTTGAAATAACACCTTGTAGTGATAAAAATATACTTGTAATCACTAATACTTCATTAGTTATGAATTTAGGTACTTGGTTAATATTTCTAGAAAATCTAGAATTTAGTACGTAGAAGTAGTATTATTATTATTACTAGTGAAAGCTGCCAATTATAGAGGAGTTTTGCCGATATTGAAACGTGAATATCTTTGTCGTTATAAGCCCGTTTTACTTGTTCTTTATATTTACGGCTACGTCTTAGTATGTAGTAACATATTTTGGAAAGCTTGGCTCCTCCGGGTTACGTCTAAAGCCTCTTTTTGTCCGACGAAAAACGTCCAACAGCATGTATTTTTCCGGAAAATAGTTTTCGTCAATAAACTTGCAAAAATCATAACTTCTTCGTTATAAACTCTTTTTAATCCGTTCTTTCGCCTACGGATTCGTTTTTGTATTTTCTGATTTTCCAGAATTTACCAAAATGGGACAGAATGTTTATATAGTTGTTACAAAACCATTTCCAAGGTTCAAAACTAGTTTCTACATCAACCAAAACTCTTGCAAACTTCACAAAACTATACTAATCCTACCATACACCTTCTTAGGGTGCCATGGGTTCCTAATGACTAGTAATCAAGTTAATTTAACAAGGGAACACCTAAATCACAATCTAGGGTTTGTATGTTCAAAAAGTATACAAAAATAAAGTGGTATAACTAATTTTTGCATGAAATTAAGCATGAATACCATAAGATACATATGTTAATTAGATGAAAACATGAAAATAAATTTGAATACTCACTTTGAAATAATAGGTGGTGAGATGCTGAGAAACCTTGGATTACTTGTGTTTTTGTGTTATGATTCTTGATTAGGATGATGAAATGAACAACTTTGATGCTTTGTACTTTGAAAATTAATGGATTTTGGTTGGGGATCTTAATTGGGTCGTGGTCTAGGGAGGAAGACAAGAGAAAACCTCACTTTGATTCTTGAAAATGAATGTAAATGTGTTAAAGGTGTTTAAGTATAAAATATCTAATGAAATGGCATTATGGTAAATATTTAGTCAAGTGAAAGACAAGGGGGGCTGCACATGTAAAGAAATTAGATGAGTATGTAGTAAGCTTGGTGTTATCTGGTTCACGGAGTCGGTTTTGGTTCCGTTATTCGCAAAACGTAAAGTTTTAAACCGTGAAACGTAAATTCGGGCATCGTAAAAATATGAAACTTGAAAGAATGACTAAACTTGTCAAAATACTCCATAATAAAATAAAAATGAATGGTAAGTTCCATCGGGTTGCTTGAACGTTGTTAAAACTGGAAACGCGGGTTAAAAATGCGTAATTCGCGTAAAACGCTGAACTGGAAAACGTAAAATTCCAAAATACTGGGTAAATGAATGTAATAACTTTTATGATGATATAATGGATATAAAAATATGTCGGGACCATTGTGGGAATATTTAGATATATTCGTCGTGTTTATAAACCGGGTGTTAACGTTTATTTATAAATAATTATAAGGAACACGTTAAATGTATCAAATATATAAATTTGAAAATCCTAAGAGTGGTATAACATGTAAATGACCTACTGATGATATGCAGACTGTCTCTAGTCCGTATGCAGTGTCCTTAACACTAACGAAATGAATTCGCACCTAAATCAATCCGGTTACGCGAATTTGAATACCCGTAAACTAAATTTACGATGAAACGTGTAATGCAAATGAATAGTGAAAACTTTTCCGGCAATGAATAGTGTTTAGTGAATAGTAATATTCCTGAATGCTTCTCAGAATGTCAAACTGACACCAAAAATGATGAATAGTAAACTGATAAATAGTGTTTTCATGAATAGTGTTTTTCTAAAGTTCGGGAAATGACCTGAAATGACCTGAAATGGTGAGTTGTGACAGTCTTCCCCTCTAAAAGGAACTTCGTCCCGAAGTTCAGTTTATGTTGGTTTCTGAAAACATATTGGTGAAAAGTGATGATATTTGAGAATTCCAGCGGACTCTCACGATAGGAATTCGACTCTGCTTCAATTGTTCGACCTAACTGTCCATGATTTCTACTTGTTCTCCTGCAAGGTTTATGTTTGACTTTGGGTTGGATTCCATTCCAAATGGAATTATGAGTGACTAATCTGAAAAGATGATAATACATGGTTGTGTAGTCCTGTTGTTCTCTAACAAGGCTCAAGTCTGACGGCCACTAGGCCTATTCGGTCTGAAATATTACATGGTTCAGTGTATCTCGGGTTTAACTTTCCAAGTTTTCTGAATGATATCGTGCCTTTCCTAGGCAGAACTTTCTGCATAACTCTGCTTACCAACTTGAAGTTTTAATGGTTTACAACTTTATCGAACTTGTAACTGATTCTTGATTTGTAGGAAGTTCCTGGTTATTTCATGAATACTTACTGGACTAGTGAGCTAGGCTTTTCTAAATTTCGATCCGTCATTGGATGTTGGCACTTCGACCATAGAGTGCCTCATTTAGTGTAGTCTCTACGCTCGCGCGATAACCATGGTTGTAAAAGAATCTGATTGATGGCAAATGGCTAATCCAACCATTTCTAGTGTCAATCACTGATGAGGCGAAAAATGATCCATTTTTAGGGGGTCATTTAAGCCCGAATCCGAATTTATTTGATCAAATATTGCCCTAAATCGTTCATTTTGTGATTTTAGGTACTTGGAGAGTGAATTCTGGAAAAGAAGCCATTTTGGACGTTTTTGGAGCATAAAAGTGAAGAAAACGGCAAAGTCTCAATTTTCCATGCTGGGAACAGTAGGTGACGGCGTCAAGAGTAATTTCCTGACGGCGTCAAACCTCAATAATAAAATCCGAGAGTTCATGAAGGCGTCAAGAGTTTTCCTGACGGCGTCAAAACCCCAAGAATTAAAATCCGTAGTTGATGACGGCGTCACACACAGGGCGTCAAGAGTAATTTGTGTGACGGCCTAGGCCTTGACGGCGTCAGAAGTAGATCAAGGCCGTCCGAGGAAGTATTTGGCGGCGAGATGACGGCGTCACACCTTTGTTCTTGACGCCGTTATCCCTATTTTCCTATATATAGTTTTCTAGTTTTTCACATTAAAAGAGAGAAGTTTTGGGAGAAACCCTAAAGACGATTTTGGTGTAACTTTACAGGTTTTTCAAGGGATCTAACCCCTTGATACCTTGCATGATTAATCAAGATAAGTGTTCTTCTAATTCAATCAATATTTCTATGTGTTGGTTGTTTATATCTTGTTCTTGTCTTAATTCTATCATGCTAGGCTAGATCTCTTTTGTGTTTGCTTAGATCTAATGAAACCTAGATATTGATTATGTGTTGATTACTTGTTTATTCTTGTTTTTGGATGAATGATTTATATGTTAAGCTTAAGAAAACTGGCAGATCTCCAAATGGTAACATGCTTGAACGTCTTAAGAAACATGAACCGAGGCGTACTAGGTCTTTATTGGTTGTATTTAATGCATGAGCCACTGTTTACAATCCCTATAGTTGTGCTGGGCATGGTGTAGGAGGAGATAAGAGCTCATAGAATTGGGGAGTTATGTATGCCACCCCATGAATGGTATTAAGGAATACGATCCGTCATCCATGCAATTATAACAAGTAATTAACGTGTAAAAGATATCTAGGGAGTAGTGAAATCTAAGTAAACACATTTTCTCCAATTACTGCTCACAACCTTAGTATAATTTAGCTTATTTCATTTTTAGTATTCTATTTTGATTGCATCTTAGTTTTGGGTTAGTTGAATAGCAACTAATTCCGCCCACTCTTCCAAAACCCGAGAATTTCAATTGCTTTCTAAAAAATATAAAAACACAAAAATAATCATCTCTCACCTTTAGAACTAGTAATTTAGGCTTTCTAATCCTAGCGACACTATTCCAAAGCTGAACGATCAATTCCCCGGTACTTGTCACTATACTATACTACAACGATCAGGTACACTGCCTGGTGGGGGTTGTAAGCCTCTCGAGATCATTTGAGAGGTAAAGCCTGTTGCGATTCCCACGCATCAAGTTTTTGGCGCCGCAGCCCGGGGAAATAGTTATTGTCTAGGTTAGAATTTCTTTTTATTAGGTCTACTTGCTAGATTCCTTTCTAGTAAGATTTTATTTTTATTTTTAGGTTTTCTTTAGTCTATCTAATTTCTTCGTGCCTTTGTTCGTAACTCTTCACCACCTGCCATCATGGCAAATGACGAATCCCTTAACCTTAGGATCACTAGGAGTCGTAGTTCCACTCGAAACCTTGTCTTGCCGTATGCGGAACCCGAAAGAGAACTGCATAGATTGAGACAATATCGCTCAACTTCTGAACCATCCAGCGTTGCCATCGATTTTGATGCACCTCTCTCTGAAGAAAATTCAGAAAACCATGTCTCAACCCCTAGCTCCCAACCCAACGACGACACTAGTACTCCCGCAACCCCCATTCCTAAGCGTCTCAAAGACTACTCCTCCCCAACCTCTCGTGGCTTCTCAAACGCCATTGTCTACCCAAACGAACACACCAACGAGGTCTTGCACGCAAACGATGTTTGGCTTGTCAAAAGTGTGTGTAAATTTCACGGACTAGATGAGGAAAATCCAATCCGACACGTCAAGGACTTCCTGAAAATAGTGGACACCATCCATACGGATGGGGCTACTAGGGACACATCCCGATTGCGATTCTTTCCTTTCACCTTATATGAAAAAGCCCAAGAATGGTATGACAAACTCCCTTCTGAATCTATATTCACATGGGAGCAACTCATATCCAAGTTCTATGAGAAGTTCTTTCCACCTGGAAAAACCTCAGCACTAAGAGATAGGATCCTCCGTTTCCGGAAGGAGAAGGACGAACCCTTTTATAAATCGTGGACTAGGTTCAAAGATTCAATAAGACAAGTTCCCCATCATGGCATTGAGCTTTGGCTCTTGGTCCAAATCTTCTACGAAAATATCTCCTCTAATGACCGAAACGAAATTAACCAATCTAGGAAAGGAAGATTGGCCAATCTTAGTGCTGAAGAAGGATGAGATAGGATTGAAGAATATGCTCAAGACCAGGATGACACTTGGGATGAACCTGAGTCGACTGTCAGCATTTCTGAGATCACCTCGGATCGGTTGAGCAAAATTCACAAAAGAGCGGAATACTTAGCTGGATCGCAATTACCTAAACAGCTGTCGAATCCTTACTTGATCTGCGATTACTGTGGAGGCCCGCATGAGGTAGAAGAATGCGGAGGAGCAGCCACAACTGAACATGCATGCTTGTCAGGAGGGGACATTTATGCTGATCCCACCCTTTTGCCTTTCTACCAAAATGACGATTACACCCTTTGGGGAAATCTGGTAAAGAGAAGAGAAGGGGAGGAAGGCCCTGAATTCAAAATCAGGAGCAATTTCGAAGATGACCTTGGTCACTTCACTCAAGAAAAAGACTTGCAAATGAAAGGGCTTAATGAGCTTTTCGACGAGCAGCAGGAGGGTATTGGAGAATTTTTCAACAAGCTTAACTCAGCCCTAGATAACCTCCAAACGCCATTAGAAAGAAAAAAGACCCCATGCTCGCGATAACCACACGAGCTGGAACGACAACCAAGGACCCTCCTTACCCAAACTCGTCCCCCGTCACCCCCGATCCAGACAAACCTGAGGAGGAGGAGCAGGTGGTTGGCATTGGCACCCCAGACCAACCACCCGTAACGATCCCTTCCCTATCGGCCTTGCCTAACCAACCTGTGAGAATCCCATTCCCGTCCCGATTAAGAAACCAGAAAACTTAGAATGATAACAAGAGGTTCTTGTCATACCTAAAAGACTCAGTTGTTACCATACCTCTCCTTGATGCTTGCTATCACATGCCAAAGTATAACACATACTTCAAAAAGCTACTCGCTAACAGGAAGAAACTCGAGGGTCTTGTGACCCTGGGAGAAGAATGCTCAGTGGTGACCCATCGAGGGCTACCAAAGAAGGTAGACGATCCGGGCAGCTTCACCTTGCTTTGCTCCATAGGACCTCTATCAATCAAGAATGCTCTTGCCGATTTGGGAGCGAGTATCAATCTCATGCCTCACTCTATGTTCCGTAAACTAGGATATTCTGGATTGAAGTCTACCCGTATGAACATCCAACTAGCCGATAGATCAGTCAAGTACCCCGTAGGGATATGCGAGAATGTGCTAGTCAAAGTTGGGAAATTCAAATTCCCGGTCGACTTCGTAATCCTGGATATGGAGGAGGATGACTTGGTACCTATCATCTTAGGTAGACCATTTCTTGCTACCGCTCGTGCAGTCATCGATGTCTACGATGGCAAATTGACCTTACGAGTGGGAGACGATAGCACAACCTTCGACATTAAGGATTCTATGGACCTCTCCCTCGAAACAGCCAACCGGCTCTACTTTATCGGGGAAGTAGATGAACTCACAGATGTCATTGATAGTTGCGTCGATGAACAAATCGATGAAGGCTGGCTACGGGACGAGAGTTTTCTGCCTTTGCTAGAGGTGGAAAAGACGGAGGATGTTAATGCAGTCTCCTTCTACCCCAGACAAGAGGCAATGGAGCATCTCGAGCTCCGAAAGCCCGAAAACAAGCTCAAACCTTCTATTATCGAACCTCCTAATGTTGATCTTAAAGAGCTTCCTAACCATTTGGAGTATGCCTTCCTTCAGGGGGAGGACCAACTCCCGGTAATCATAAACTCTTCCTTGGAACATGAACAAAAAGTTAAACTCTTAGAGGTCCTAAAAAAATACAAGGGGGTACTCGCATGGAGTGTGGCCGACATTAAGGGGATTGACTCAACTTTTTGCACACATAAGATTCTTATGGAGGAAGATTATAAACCGACTGTGCAACCCCAGAGGCGAATGAACCCTAACATTAAGGAAGTAGTAAAGAAAGAAGTCATCAAACTTTTGGATGCAGGACTGATTTACCCGATCTCGGATAGCCCATGGGTCAGTCCTGTGCAGGTTGTACCTAAAAAGGGTGGAATGACTGTAGTAAAGAATGACAAGGGTGAGATGGTGCCCCAGAGAACTGTCACTAGATGGCGGGTATGCATCGACTATCGAAAGCTCAATGATGCCACGAGGAAAGATCACTTTCCCTTACCATTCATTGATCAGATGTTAGAGAGATTATCTGGACCCGAGTACTATTGCTTCTTGGATGGATTCTCTGGATATCTTCAAATCCCCATAGCACCCGAGGACCAAGGAAAGACCACGTATACTTGCCCCTATGGAACATTTGCCTACAAAAGGATGCCTTTTGGGCTATGTAATGCCCCCGCCACTTTCCAACGTTGCATGACCGCAATCTTTCACGAACTCATGGAAGACAGCATGGAAGTGTTCATGGATGACTTTTCAGTCTTCGAAAACTCCTTCGACCGTTGTCTTGCTAATTTAGAAAAGATGCTTAAACGTTGTGAGGAAACCAACTTGGTGTTAAACTGGGAAAAGTGTCATTTCATGGTAAAGGAAGGGATTGTGTTAGGGCATAAGATCTCAGGGAACGGGATAGAGGTGGACCAAGCTAAAGTTGAAGCTATATCTAAGTTACCATACCCCACGACTGTTAAGGCAATACGCAGCTTTTTGGGGCACGCCGGATTTTATCGGAGATTCATCAAAGACTTCTCCAAAATTGCCCGGCCAATGACTCAATTGTTTGTGAAGGATTCTCCGTTCGATTTTTCCCAAGAATGCAAAGATGCTTTCGATCTCTTAAAAAGGGAACTCACTCAAGCTCCAATCATGATCACACCCAACTGGGAGTTACCATTTGAAATCATGTGTGACGCTAGCGATTTCGCTGTCGGGGCTGTATTAGGTCAACGACGTGACAAACTTTTCCAACCTATTTACTACGCTAGCAAAACCATGAATCCCGCTCAAGAGAACTACTCCACCACCGAAAAAGAATTATTAGCCGTAGTATTTGCATTCGACAAGTTCCGACAATATCTTGTCCTTTCAAAGACAGTCGTCTTCACTGATCACTCAGCTCTTCGATATCTGTTTGCGAAGCAGGATGCTAAGCCACGACTAATTCGGTGGATCTTGTTGCTACAAGAATTCGATGTTGAGATTCGCGATAAGAGGGGGGCAGAGAATCTAGCCGCAGATCATCTATCTCGTCTTGAAAACCCCTTGGATAAGCACGATAGAAGTGAGATTAGGGATTCGTTTCCTGACGAACAACTGATGTCAATGATTGATTCGGAGCCATGGTACGCCGACTTTGCTAATTACTTCGCAAGTAGATGTAGACTTGTTCCAGAACACCTGACTAAATACGAGAGGAAGAGGTTCTTTTCCCAGCTAAAATACTACTTCTGGGATGAACCCTTTTTATTCCGAAGGTGTCCTGACCACATTATAAGGCGTTGTGTTTCGGAAAATGAGGCAGTTAAGATTATGAGGGAATGTCACTCTGGTCCCTCTGGCGGGCATCATGGGATAAACGTTACCGCCCGAAAGATTCTCGATGCGGGATTCTATTGGCCCACAATTTTCCGTGATGTAAAAGAAATGGTGCAGGCGTGCGATGCATGTCAACGAGCCGGAAATATATCGCATAGGGATGAAGCACCTCAGAACTTTATACAAGTTTGTGAGGTATTCGATGTTTGGGGGATTGACTTCATGGGACCCTTTCCATCCTCAGGGGGAAACGAGTACATCTTAGTCGCCATTGACTATGTTTCAAAATGGGTTAAGGCACAAGCCCGTAGGACCAATGATGCAAGAGTAGTCATTCATTTCCTGAAAAAGCTTTTCGCAAGATTCGGGATTCCGAAAGCTCTCATCAGTGATAGGGGAACACATTTTTGCAATGCACAAATGGAAAAGGTCATGAAAAGGTATGGAGTACCCCATCGATTCTCCACCGCCTATCATCCACAGACCAATGGCCAAGTCGAAAACACCAATAGAGCTATTAAAAGAATACTTGAAAAAACGGTTAGTCAAAACAGAAATGACTGGTCATTTAAACTCGACGAAGCCTTATGGGCATTCCGAACTGTCTACAAAACACCTATTGGAACGACCCCATTCCGCATGGTGTATGGTAAGGCATGTCACTTACCGGTAGAATTAGAACACAAGGCTTATTGGGCACTTAAGGCATGCAACTTAGATTACACAACTGCTGGAAATAACAGGTTTTTGCAATTGCACGAGCTTGATGAACTTAGACTAGAAGCCTACGAATCCTCCATCACATATAAAGAAAGAGCTAAAAGATGGCATGACCAGAGAATTAAGAAACCCAAAGAATTTTCAGAGGGAGACAAGGTCCTATTATACAATTCTCGGTTGAGATTATTTCCGGGAAAACTTAAGTCTAGATGGTATGGACCGTTCACGGTAAAGAATTCTTCTAAATTTGGAGCGGTAGTGTTAATTGATGATGAAGGTAGGGAATTCACGGTTAACATACAACGTGTAAAACACTACCAAGAAAATAACAATGAAATGATTAGTGAGGAGGATGTGACGTTTGATGATGAAATCACGTAGTAACCCATGACCTTGAGTCTAGCTACAAGACTCGTAAATAAAGAAAAGCGCTTCTTGGGAGGCAACCCATGTTTTGTGTGATTTTAATTATTTGTTTGTTATTTGCTTCCGTATGCATGCTTTATTTTTATTGTTGGTTGATCATGTTTCTCAATTAAAATGTGGAAATACTTTACTTTGTTGTTTAGCCTAGTCTTAACTCCACCTAGAAGTATTTTTGCAAAAGATAAGTGTAAGGGGAAACCCCAAATATGTTTTTAAGAAACAAACCGATCATGATTCTCCACAATAATAAATGAGCATGTATATTCATAATGAAGTTTAGCTTATTTCATTTTTAGTATTCTATTTTGATTGCATCTTAGTTTTGGGTTAGTTGAATAGCAACTAATTCCGCCCACTCTTCCAAAACCCGAGAATTTCAATTGCTTTCTAAAAAATATAAAAACACAAAAATAATCATCCCTCACCTTTAGAACTAGTAATTTAGGCTTTCTAATCCTAGCGACACTATTCCTACACTGAACGATCAATCCCCCGGTACTTGTCACTATACTATACTACAACGATCAGGTACACTGCCTGGTGGGGGTTGTAAGCCTCTCGAGATCACTCGAGATGTAAAGCCTATTGCGATTCCCACGCATCAAGTTTTTGGCGCCGCAGCCCGGGGAAATAGTTTTGCAGGATTTACAGGTTATTTTCGACAAGGAGATGATTTATATTCTGGAAGGGAAGCTTTGATTGTTCATTTTCTTGGAGGAAGATTTAACCTGGCCACCTATAATCCATACCGAGCGAATCAGGGGAGTATTTGATTTCATTCTCTTTACTTTTTAACTTTTACATTCTTTACTTGAACATTGGGGACAATGTTCATCTTAAGTGTAAGGGGAGGGTAAAAAGATGATACCTTACATATGCACTTTCGCTTGAGTTTGTTTTGTTTGATAGTAGATGTGTAATAAAACTATGAGAAATACTTGTTAGTGCAATTTTAGCGCAAAATTTAAAATTTTTTACAACATTTAGGAGTGAAACTTTAGCCATAGCAAGCGTCTCATGGATAGGAGATTGTATGACTAGCACATAACCGTATATTCAGAAAAATTTTCCACCCAAATATGTGAGGTTCGCATTTAGATTTGATAGGGAAAGCATTTACTATTAGTGCTTATGAGTGTACCGGTAGCATTTAGATTCTAGAACTTGCGTTAGTGATGCATCCCGAGACCGCTAGTGAGACTACATTCGTGTGGTAGGATTTACTACATGATAAGAGGCATTAGGATCACCCTTGTGTTAAACCCGTATCATAATTACTTGACCATTTAAGTCATATTACTTGACTAGTTAAGTCAACTAATTTTTCCCACACCCTTAGCGTTGTACTCATTTTTAGTACACGAAACCCCTAGTACACCCCTCCGAGCCTATCTTTTCGTTTCTAACTTTAAGCATTTTACTTAAAGGAAGAATTTGTTACACCCCACTTAAATGTACACCCAAATCGCCTTAACCTTCCGTGTATGCGCTCATTTTTAGTGCATTATTGTTATTTGTTAAACCCTAAGTTAACTTTCTAATTGATTACATGGTTGCTAAGTCGAGTCATATCTTTGTACATATTGTTTTGGGACGATTGGGACTCATGGGTAAGTACTTATTTTATGAAGTAATGGGGAAGAACATCATTTATTACCCCCATATGTACGTTAATCTTAAAAGTGCTCCAAGTGTTTTGATTTTCTTAATTCGGGTCATTAGATTAGTTTAATGTAAAGTATGTAAAGATTCAAGTGTAAGGGGAATATTCATTCCCTATGATGTATTATTTTGGATGGTAGGGTAAGAGTGTATGCACACACAAAAAAAAAAAAAAAAAAAAAAAAACATACGGACTACCATCCCGTTTTTGTTCTATGTTTATTTTATGTTTTTTTTATTTTTCATTTATTAGCTTAAGTCGAGTCTAGTCTTGGCTTAGCAACGCCACATTGTACATGTAATTAACCAAGATTGTTAACTTGCCACCAGTAATAACTTCCTTTATCCAACAAAACCGTGTAATTCATATCCCTATACCTAACGTTACAACCCTTTAAAAGACCTCTTTGATAGTTTATCCTAGGTGCTTACGCCATGTGGTGGAGGTTTGATCCTTTCCCAAGCCTATGGTAATCTATTTTGCTATGACAGGTAGTGAGAGATATCTTCCGTTTCCATATTGTAATTTACACTTTATTACACCCGAGAGATGTGAGTATCTAAACACTATTTGTGAGGTGCTTGTATATGACCTCCATGCTTGTCTATTGGTCATTAGTGGAACGATTATTTGTTGTAATTACTTTTATATTAGTGTTAAATGACCCCTAACTTGTATTTTGACTAGAATAAAAGCGCATTTGCTTGAGGACAAGCAAATCTCAAGTGTAAGGGTATATGATGAGGCGAAAAATGATCCATTTTTAGGGGGTCATTTAAGCCCGAATCCGAATTTATTTGATCAAATATTGCCCTAAATCGTTCCTTTTGTGATTTTAGGTACTTGGAGAGTGAATTCTGGAAAAGAAGCCATTTTGAACGTTTTTGGAGCATAAAAGTGAAGAAAACGGCAAAGTCTCAATTTTCCATGCTGGGAACAGTAGGTGACGGCGTCAAGAGTAATTTCCTGACGGCGTCAAACCTCAATAATAAAATCCGAGAGTTCATGAAGGCGTCAAGAGTTTTCCTGACGGCGTCAAAACCCTAAGAATTAAAATCCGTAGTTGATGACGGCGTCACACACAGGGCGTCAAGAGTAATTTGTGTGACGGCCTAGGCCTTGACGGCGTCAGAAGTAGATCAAGGCCGTCCGAGGAAGTATTTGGCGGCGAGATGACGGCGTTACACCTTTGTTCTTGACGTCGTCATCCCTATTTTCCTATATATAGTTTTCTAGTTTTTCACATTAAAAGAGAGAAGTTTTGGGAGAAACCCTAAAGACGATTTTGGTGTAACTTTACAGGTTTTTCAAGGGATCCAACCCCTTGATACCTTGCATGATTAATCAAGATAAGTGTTCTTCTAATTCAATCAATATGTCTATGTGTTGGTTGTTTATATCTTATTCTTGTCTTAATTCTATCATGCTAGGCTAGATCTCTTTTGTGTTTGCTTAGATCTAATGAAACCTAGATATTGATTATGTGTTGATTACTTGTTTATTCTTGTTTTTGGATGAATGATTTATATGTTAGGCTTAAGAAAACTGGCAGATCTCCAAATGGTAACATGCTTGAACGTCTTAAGAAACATGAACCGAGGCGTACTAGGTCTTTATTGGTTGTATTTAATGCATGAGCCACTGTTTACAATCCCTATAGTTGTGCTGGGCATGGTGTAGGAGGAGATAAGAGCTCATAGAATTGGGGAGTTATGTATGCCACCCCATGAATGGTATTAAGGAATACGATCCGTCATCCATGCAATTATAACAAGTAATTAACGTGTAAAAGATATCTAGGGAGTAGTGAAATCTAAGTAAACACATTTTCTCCAATTACTGCTCACAACCTTAGTATAATTTAGCTTATTTCATTTTTAGTATTCTATTTTGATTGCATCTTAGTTTTGGGTTAGTTGAATAGCAACTAATTCCGCCCACTCTTCCAAAACCCGAGAATTTCAATTGCTTTCTAAAAAATATAAAAACACAAAAATAATCATCCCTCACCTTTAGAACTAGTAATTTAGGCTTTCTAATCCTAGCGACACTATTCCTAAGCTGAACGATCAATCCCCCGGTACTTGTCACTATACTATACTACAACGATCAGGTACACTGCCTGGTGGGGGTTGTAAGCCTCTCGAGATCACTCGAGAGGTAAAGCCTGTTGCGATTCCCACGCATCAATCACTCTTACTCTGAGCATATCTCCCTACGTTTGAGTTGTTCTCTAATCCTTACCATTGGCCTGCAGATGATAGGTGGTGTAGTTCCAAAGGAAACTTAATGAAATTGCTAGGAGTTTGAGGTGATAAAAGATAGAATATTCATTAGATCGGAATTCGTTAATAGTACATGAAACTTATATGATAGAACTTAGAATTAAACACAAAAGAAATACAACACTAGAGAGTTAAGGCTTTGGTTTTCTTGTTCCTTAGCTCCGAGCTGTCCTTTCTGAGATGCCCTAAGTTTCCACATTTGAAGCAACTTCCTGGAATCCTCTGATTTGTGGGTTTCCTACAGTCCTTAGTTAGATGACCCCGCTTCTTGCATATTCCACACAGTCCACTGCAATGATATAAGTGATGCAGATTACACATGTTGCAGTAAGGTAAATTTCCAGTATATCTTTTCTTTGTGCGTGGTCCTGCAGCATAAGCTCTAAACACTTCTTGTCCTTTGTTTGGCTGCCATACTTGATCGTTTCCTTGGTTGTCATCCCTTTTCCTTTTTTTTTTCGTTGATGTTGTTGACAGTAGTTTCTTGTTTCATCACTTGAGCCATAAGCTTTTGAGACATTCCGATAGCTTCCTCCAACGTGTGCGGTTTAGAAGCAATTACGTTCCCCCTGATGTTGTGCGGTAGTCCACCGATGAAATTTTCTAGCAGCTTTTCATTATCTGGAACCATAGTTGGGCATAGTGCAGCCAACTCCTGAAACCTCCTGAAGTAGGTCTCGATGTCATCACCTTTAGTCACCAGTTCATAGAATTCTGTTTCCAACTTCTGCACCTCAGTACGAGGGCAAAACTTACTAGTCATCAACTTCTTGAATTGCTCCCAAGTGAGCTTGTAGGCATTTTCCATACCAATCGGTTGAGCATAAGAATTCCACCATGACATAGCTTCATCCAAAAGCATACCAGTAGCGAATTTTACCTTGCTGACATCAGGACAGTTGCACATGAGGAACACATTCTCAGTCTTTTCGAACCAGCGAATCAAAGCAACCGCTCCTTCAGTGCCCTTAAACTTGATGGGATCACTAATCTTAAAATTTTTCCAAGTACATTCACGCCTAGTATCGGATTGTCCATCTGTCCCTGTCTGTAAAGCGGTTTCAACAGCCCTTGCAGCTACCTCAGCTCTCTCGATCTCTAGAGCTTCAGCTATACTATCCTTAACAAATTTCCGAATAGCAGCAGGTGTCATAGTTGGAGTAGCTTTAGATTTCCCTGGCGGCATAGCTTTTCAAAACTAGAAAAGAAGGGTGAAACATAAATAAGACGTTTCCTAGGGAGGTCATTGATAATATCCACTTATCAATATTGCGAGTAGTGAGTGATAAGTGACATCGGAATCCATAGAGTGTTAGCTAATTCCTTGTATATATGGGGATGGGGAAGGGAAATAATAATGATGGTGAGTAGGGAAAAGACTGTGACAACTGCGACAAAATGATATTGTGATAAAAGAAAATACTGTGATGTAAGTGTATCATGCATAGACGTGAAGATTCATGGGATGTAATGACCAGTTGACGTGCTTCCAGGCGGCGGTTCACTAAGTGATGAAAAGTATGAATATTCTGAAAACGAGGGTATACACACACATAAATGAAACCTTTGGAAAATGAGTAGAGGATTTAATCCAGACAAAATTTTATTATAACCATTTTCAGTGTTGCAAAATTCATTTCTGAGTTGGATATAGGTGGTCAGCCTATGTCCTACTATCCCGGGTCGAATATAAATGACCAGTCTATATTCCACCGTGGTTCCATGAATTTTGAAATACTCAGCTCAGTTATAGTAAGACTATGTCCTTCACAAATACCAAGACGTTCTGAAAGACAAAAGCAAGTGACCAAACTCGAGGTCAAATGATGAAACTACGCAAGGAAAACATAATGCGGTGACATATATGATACGTGAATATGCTTATATGAAAGACAATTATAGTAATCAACTATAATAAATGAATATAATATATCAGGTAATGAGACATAAATCTCATCACCTATGTAAGCAACTAACCACAAATGAGGCTTCAGCTTGGCAGGCAGGCACGTGACGGTCATAGGGTTAAGTTTTCTTGAAAGTAGCTATAGTCTAGGTTTTAAAAACACTTAGTTCGCTATAGCCAAAGCTCTGGTACCAATCTGTCACACCCCCAAAATCGGGTCCAGCGGAAGCATACATGTAGCTGGGGTGTAACTCAATTGGTATTACAACACTAGTTCAAAAATAGTTTGCACTTGAATCATTTAGAATAAAATAGTTAAATCAAAATGTTGAATCTATATCGTTAAAAGTAATGCGGAAGTAGGCCATTAAAATAGTTAAAAACGGTCCCCAAATGATTAAATCAGAGTCTTCTATGACCATGCCCTGCCCTGCCAAAACCTCTTGTAGCGTGCCATTGCTTAATACCTGAAAATACATGCTAAAGTATCAACACAATGGTTGGTGAGTTCATAGAGTCTTGTGAAAAAGAATGTAATGCATATGTATGAAGGTATCCCAGCAAAGGAATCGTAAATCCACTCAGTTACAAGTCCCGCCATAAGAGACTTGTAACCTGTGTGTTTACGACCCACTGCCAAATGTAATATATATATGTGAACAAATGTAATACTTGTATCCAAATTCCATGATAAATATAGCAAACGGCTATATAAATAATTCAGTCCATGAGGCCATATGATAAAACAGTCAAGTGGGAAAATCTGTAATAAGGTTGATGCAAAGGCATCGTAATTCAGTCAATTAGGGAAACAACAATATTACGTTTGACATCACAGCCAAGTGGGGAGTACCACAATATTACGTTTGACATCACAGCCAAGTGGGGAATACCACAATACGTTTGATATCACAGCCAAGTGGGGAATACCACAATATTACGTTTGACATCACAGCCAAGTGGGGAATACCACAATATTACAATGAACATATGGGAACAATTTGTGACCATGAAGTCATGTAAACAAGGATGACAAATCCCATGAAATGCAGTAATCAACATACCAATGAAATGCAGGTAATCAAACATATGTATAGGTAAAGCTGAAAATGTTTGAGTAATCAACCATGTAAAGCAAGTAATGCGTTTAAGTAAAACGAGCATGTATTCTCCCCTAAAGAGTTTACAAAACAATTAAAAGAGTAGGGGCTATGACTCACCTGAAGCTGATGTTACTGTGATGAAGTGAAATGAACAACAATGAACGGTAAGCTGCCGCAACCTAATATGAATGATATGAACGATCTAATTTAGATCATGAAATGATGTTGGAAATGTCCATGCACATGTTTCCTAAACCACTCTACTCTTTGGAAAAACACTTGTTGTTATCAAAAATATATATTTTCCAAGACTTAGGAAAATATGGCTATTAGAAAAATAAAGCTAGTTGCAATATATATGCATATATATCGTATGTATCAATGTTAGTGTTGAAATCCTCGGTTTGAAATCCTTGAAATAACACCTTGTAGTGATAAAAATATACTTGTAATCACTAATACTTCATTAGTTATGAATTTAGGTACTTGGTTAATATTTCTAGAAAATCTATAATTTAGTACGTAGAAGTGGTATTATTATTATTAATAGTGAAAGCTGCCAATTATAGAGGAGTTTTGCCGATATTGAAACGTGAATATCTTTGTCGTTATAAGCCCGTTTTACTTATTCTTTATATCCACGGTTACGTCTTAGTATGTAGTAACATATTTTGGAAAGCTTGGCTCCTCCGGGTTACGTCTAAAGTCTCTTTTTGTGCGACGAAAAACGTCCAACAGCATGTATTTTTCCGGAAAATAGTTTTCGTCAATAAACTTGCAAAAATCATAACTTCTTCGTTATAAACTCTTTTTAATTCGTTCTTTCGCCTACGGATTCGTTTTTGTATTTACTGATTTTCCAGAATTTACCAAAATGGGACAGAATGTTTATATAGTTGTTACAAAACCATTTCCAAGGTTCAAAACTAGTTTCTACATCAACCAAAACTCTTGCAAACTTCACAAAACTATACTAATCCTACCATACACTTTCTTAGGGTGCCATGGGTTCCTAATGACTAGTAATCAAGTTAATTTAACAAGGGAACACCTAAATCACAATCTAGGGTTTGTATGTTCAAAAAGTATACAAAAATAAAGTGGTATAACTAATTTTTGCATGAAATTAAGCATGAATACCATAAGATACATATGTTAATTAGATGAAAACATGAAAATAAATTTGAATACTCACTTTGAGATAATAGGTGGTGAGATGATGAGAAACCTTGGATTACTTGTGTTTTTGTGTTATGATTCTTGATTAGGATGATGAAATGAACAACTTTGATGCTTTGTACTTTGAAAATTAATGGATTTTGGTTGGGGATCTTAATTGGGTCGTGGTCTAGGGAGGAAGACAAGAGAAAACCTCACTTTGATTCTTGAAAATGAATGTAAATGTGTTAAAGGTGTTTAAGTATAAAATATCTAATGAAATAGCATTATGGTAAATATTTAGTCAAGTGGAAGACAAGGGGGGGCTGCACATGTAAAGAAATTAGATGAGTATGTAGTAAGCTTGGTGTTATCTGGTTCACGGAGTCGGTTTTGGTTCCGTTATTCGCAAAACGTAAAGTTTTAAACCGCGAAACGTAAATTCGGGCATCGTAAAAATATGAAACTTGAAAGAATGACTAAACTTGTCAAAATACTCCATAATAAAATAAAAATGAATGGTAAGTTCCATCGGGTTGCTTGAACGTTGTTAAAACTGGAAACGCGGGTTAAAAACGCGTAATTCGCGTAAAACGCTGAACTGGAAAACGTAAAATTCCAAAATACTGGGTAAATGAATGTAATAACTTTTATGATGATATAATGGATATAAAAATATGTCGGAACCATTGTGGGAATATTTAGATATATTCGTCGTGTTTATAAACCGGGTGTTAACGTTTATTTATAAATAATTATAAGGAACACGTTAAATGTATCAAATATATAAATTTGAAAATCCTAAGAGTGGTATAACATATAAATGACCTACTGATGATATGCAGACTGTCTCTAGTCCGTATGCAGTGTCCTTAACACTAACGAAATGAATTCGCACCTAAACCAGTCCGGTTACGCGAATTTGAATACCCGTAAACTAAATTTACGATGAAACGTGTAATGCAAGTGAATAGTGAAAACTTTTCCGGCAATGAATAGTGTTTAGTGAATAGTAATATTCCTGAATGCTTCTCGGAATGTCAAACTGACACCAAAAATGATGAATAGTAAACTGATGAATAGTGTTTTTCCAAAGTTCGGGAAATGACCTGAAATGACCTGAAATGGTGAGTTGTGACACTGCAGTAGTGTTTTTAGTGTTATAAACTGAGCTTGTTTTATTGTATCTGAGTTTCTTTGAGTGCGTTTTAGTGTATTTCATGTTCTCTAAATCTCTGGATTATTCTAGTGCTAAACTGCTTATTGCTTATGCTTATTATTAATTGCTTTTTGCTTATTTATGAGATTCTGAGCATGAATTGATCTGAATTCAGTTTATTTAGGCATAATTGAGTATTAGGAACTTTCTGTATCAGTTTCACTTAGTTTTGGTACAAGTGCTTATTAATAAGCACTTGTATTAAGCTGTTTTCATCTCAATAAGCACTTTTCTGCTAATTTTTCCAACTTTCTTATTTTTCCTAGATTTCAAATAACATTTTTAAATTTCTGTAAAAATTTTATATTTTTCTGAGTTGTTTTGCTATTTTTCTTATTTTGTTTCAATTTTTAATACATTTTTAATAGAGAAAAATCAAATAAAAATCAGAAAAATCCTGAAAAATTCCAAAAATATTTTAGAAAATTCTTTTTAGTTATTTTAGATTTTTCAAAATTTATTTTGTATTTTTCACATTTATATTCCCATTTTCTCCATTTTTAATTCAATTTAAAATTACAAAAATAGAAATTAAATCGTAGAAAATAAATAAAAAGTCAAAAAAATATTGTTCTTTTTCTCAAAATTATTTTTAGTAGTTTAAGATTGTTAGAAATTTAATTTACATTTTTAGGATAATTTTTTCATTAAAATTCACTTTTTAATTCGTACGTAACGTTTTAAATTCGCGTTTGATTTTTCCGTTTTTAGTTTTTAGACATTTATGAATAAGTAGCTTGTAACTTCTGCTTATTTTCTTATTTCTTATCATAATTTTAGTTCCATAATCACAATTTCACTTTTTCATGACACGATTTCACGAATCGAATTTCACGATTCCATTCACTCCTTCACGGGAAACGAACTCGGGATTTGTATTTCTTGCAAATCCTTTGGAGTTTATACATATATATAATTTGAGCTTATCAGTGTTGGTGGTGATCGGTTTTGTTTTTTAAATTACATTTTATGTCCACAACTATCAAAGAATATCATTGAGGCCCATGTGTATTTTTAATTTTTTTTAACATAAGAGTAAAAAACGTTTTTAAAAGGTTTTTTTAGGTAAATAGGAAATAATTAGATATTGAATATTTTTCTACTTTAAAAATGAAAATCAAATTAAATAAAATATTACTAAAAAAATGAATGAATCCATTTTTTTGAAATGAAAAATTCCCAATAACGATTTTGTTTTATTAGGAAAAAGATAATTATTTTTGGTTTAAAACTAAACTAGGTTCGGCGGAGTGGTTGCTGCTACAACACATACAAAAGCAATGAAACTTGGTTCGGTAAATTTCTTGACTAAACCACCTTATTTTTTACCACTTTCATGCGTGCAGTTACATCATGCGTAATTTTGTGTCCCTTCACGCATCAGTATTGCTACCATTACGGGCTCATAATAGTATTTGAGGTTTAAAACAAGTGGTCAAGCACGCTGATTTTATTTATAAGAAGTATCGGGTTCAAACTACTGTGTAAACATCTTGGGGATTGTCAGAAAAAGGGTTAAAGAGTTCAGTAACTGTCACGAGATATCAAAATTAAGCAGCGTAAATTTGAGTCAAAGACTCCCCCTCCCCTTAATAAAAACATCATTCGCTTAATGGTATGGTTTATTATAGATGAGCAAAAGAAGCAAAAGACCAAACCAAAACCTAGAACCAAGAAGAACCAGACAAGACCAGACTCAATGGTTCCCGGTTCTAAATTTTGGTAAAATTGTCGGTTCGGGTCACCAATTACAGGTTCCATAACCGAATATCCTAAAAATTATAAAAGAGATAAATTTAATATACAAATTTGCTCAAAAAGGTCGGAAACCATGGTTACCAACAGTAAATAAAAATAATAATAATTAAAAAAAAAAAAAAAAAAAAAAAACTTTGCTCCATAAGATTCGAAAAGACGACCCCCTAACCTCTTTTCATTCAAAATACTTAATCTAAACACCTGAAACACTGACTTTTAATCTATTCAAATTTCCAAAAATCAATTGTACATGACCAATTATCAAGATTATAGTATGTCCGGGAGGTTGAGATTGATTAAACAAGTAGAAAACCATGTTTGGTTCTAGAGTAGAGAGGGTGTAGAGAGAAATAAAAAGTTTATTAATGAATGACTAGCCTAACTCTTGCACACCCCTTAAGTGGAGTCTTGAGGGGTTTATATAGGCGTTACATAGCACATCATTCTCTATATTACAATCTTAGTCCATGTATTAGAAATCTTTATATTTGACGTCACTTCGAAAGCTAACAATCTCCCCCAAGTGATGTCATACGGGATTTGAGTACAATGTTCCCTACAAGTAGAAATAATACACTCTAAATAAGCACATCAGATTCTGAGGTTGTTTCCATATCTCTTTTCCTCTTAAATACACCAACTTTCTTCTTTTGTACTTACATTGCAGTCTTTAAACTGTGAGGATGACTATGAAGCTCTCTCTTCCAAAGATACCTCGGCTTTTGTCATTTACTTTTAACTTCCTATGTAGCATCCTTGAAGACAAAACATTGTAATGATCTAGTTGGGTTATTACTCCCCCCCTCCCCGATTAGTGCGCCCTTTTCTTTTAGTATTTTCAGTTTTTTGAATAATGTTGCAAAATAAATAGAAATAAAATATAATATAATGTACTGCTTCCCCCCAAACCGATAGTCTCGGTAAAATTCATAACTCAGTGAATTAGGGTTTGACTGAACTCGGTAAATTAGGTTTAGAGGGATCTCGGTAGACTAGAGCAAACATAATATTGGTGAAAGTATGCTTTGGAGGATCTCAATGAATCAGGTTTACCGAACTCGGTAAATGCTTGAATTTGGAGGACCTTGGTGGAATTTTAAACTTAGCGAACTCGGTAAAAAAATGTAAAACACAATCTTGGTCAAATTTGATTGAGATTCCAAAGTGTACTATTCCTAAATTCTAGGTTCACTACCACATGTACTTTTTACTGAGATTTGAAATCTCAGTGATATTCAAAAATACCAAGTTTTTGAGTTCAGACATATACACCAAAAAATATATCTTTCCGTAGGATTTGTACCCCAAAACTTTCAAATCACTTGACATAAACATTTCTAAACGTATCTTAACCACCAAATCATAACTAGATTGGATCAAAATGCCCAAAACCTTATAAACCCGAAACACCTAAAAACATGCGTTTTTTTGTCAAAAACATGATCAGATGTTCGCAAAATTTGTTTTTAATCCGTGGAATCTTTAACATAAACCTTAGCAAGGTATTACAACAACAAAGTTTGAAATTTAACAGTTAAAAAGCAATAATTTTGAATCTTGAATCTCAGGAAACTTCAAAAACATATGGCTTGGTTTTTAAACACATTTTCTAACAAGTTTTTGTAAAAAAAAACACACTCCACAAACATATGTAGTCACTTGATACCAAATGTACATGACCAAATATCAAGATTGTAATATGTTCGGGAGGTCAAAATTGATTAAACAAGTAGAAAACCATGTTTGGTTCTAAAGAGAGAAAATAGAGAGAGAATGGAGAGAAAGGAAAATTTTATTGACGAATGAATAGCCTAACTCTTGCACATCCATTAATTGGAGTATCAAGGCGTTTATATAGGCGTTACATAGTACATATTTTCCTATATTACAATATTAGTCCTTCTACCATAAATCTTGATATCTGACGTCACTTCGAAGCTAACATCAATAATTAATCTAGTCCTAAATAACATTAGAATGTTATATAGCATTTTAGGTTCTTGTGAACAACCATCATCAATGTCAAAACAATTGAAGGATTTTTTTGGTACTATTTTTTAACGTGGTTATAAGATTTTCATAATTGATCATGATGTACTTATAACATGTTTATAATTAGGGAAATTTCATCTATATTCTTACAAAATCTCTTAATTACATTAATATCCTTGTAAACTTTATAATTACATCAATATCCTTATAAAACTTAAAAGGGCCAATGACTTATATAGACCAAGAGAAAATTTTTATCAACTCTATAGACTGTGGTAAAAAAAATTCCAAATATGGACCGCTCGACTGCGTGACTTTTTTTCTCGACTCCATTTTTATTTTTTGCTCGACTTCCCTATAATTTTGCTCGACTTCGCCTTTATGAAAAAAAAATCGTGAAGTCTATAGGCTGGAAATCAAGTTTTTTGGTCTATTTAGGTAATTAATTCAACTTAAAAATACCCATGTATGTCCAAATATTCAATTTAATCATCATTAAATGAATTTGAAACTCTAGGAATCTATTTTACTTATTGGTTAATAAGTATTTTACCATTTTGCCTTTAACATTCAAACTAAAAAGAATCACCATATGTTTTGGTTCATACCCTAAATAATATGTTTGCGATTATGAGTGATGATAGCCCTTTCCAATGAATCCAACCTCTACAACTTCTTTCATTTTAGTAGACATTTCTGTAGAACTGTCTATCGGGTGAATACGTGTAACACCCCGAAATTTGATTAAGCAGCGGAAGTCTAATCGGGGTCATTACAGTTTAGTACACAGTCATACTCATAGAAAACAATTCAAAAGATTGTCAATATCATTCCATGAAAACTCAAATATTCAGAGTTACAAACATTTTTCCAAAATGTTAATTGTTTAGCAAAAGAAGTGATGAGTTTGTAAAGAATGATATAATTATTGAAATCAAAAGGGAGGTCCTGTGCCCTTTGCCAGCTCTGTGCCACCATGCTTGCTAATTTCCTGAGATAAACATGCTTAAAAAGTCAACACAAAGGTTTAGTGAATCCATAGTAGTTTAGATTGTAATAGTGTGAACACAAGTCAAGCATTTGAAATAAACAAGCCAAGATAGACAGGTCTTGACTAAATCAGGTGTAATATTGCTCCTAAGCCTCACGAAACGCAAGCCTTAACATTGATTTGACATATCATAAAGATAATAACAATCATCTACACCACAGCGGATGTAAATGACAAAGGGGCCCTCGGTGACAGGAAATGTGCCAAATTTCCATAATACCTCGAATATAGCACACCTCCTGCCAAGTGATCACCTTGACAGAGGTGGGCTGCCATCCAATAGATCTATCAACTATATTCGCGCTCACTCGCAAGTGATTAAGGTTCGTGATATGAGGGACTTGTAGCACAGGTGTCAACTTAGGCAATATCAGGTGATAACAGCATACAGAAAAATACTTGTGTTCGATTTATAGCATGTATCTCCCTACGGGGTTTAAAAACAATTAAAAATGTGGGACCATGAACTCACCTGAAAGGTGCGTAATCACAAGGTGCTCAAAAGTGATGGTGTATTGCTATGACTAGCAATGAAATTCCTCCGACTTGCGACCTATAAATATATTGTAATCGGTGTTTTAGATTCGTGTCGTAAATGACATGTGATATGTCTCGTGTACGATGATATCCGTTTCGGGTGTCTTAATATATTCCAAAATAACTCACGTAGTTATTTGTATCGTTGTTACGAACCGGTGTTTGATTAAATATTATCTCGTCGTGAAAATAATATCGTTTAAAAATATTTATGATTAAATATTTTTAATAAAGTTATATATATATATATATATATATATATATATATATATATATATATATATATATATATATATATATATATATATATGTATATATATATATATACATATATATATATATATATTTATATATATATATATATTAAAGCTAAAGAAAAATATATGTATTTATAAAAATCATATGAAATAATTAATTATAAAAATATACCTTGTCATAATATAACCCTTAACTTTTACAAAATTACACTTTGTACCCTTGGTTAAAAAGTAATTACAATTTTTGTCCCTTTTTGCACATTCTTCACTTTATTCCCTTGGCTTTTGAAAAATTACATTTCTTACCCCTCGACTTCCATTAGAAATCAATATTATCATAATTAATCCGAAAGTTTAAGATTTTTACATTTTTAGTCCTCTAACGAGGCGTTTTTGCAAAAGTAGTCCTTGAAGGATTTTTTGAAAAACCAACTTTTGAAACAATTAAAAGTAACTTTTATAACTTACAAACTTATTCAAATTTAGTATCCAAAGTCTTATACAACTCGTCTTCTCTTAAGTTTTCAAACCGAAAACTCCTTTGAAAATGTTTATGGGCTCGTTAGCCCGGTTAAGGCCCAAAGTGGGTATGATTGTTTAAAAACATAGCTTCGACTAGGCTTTGGTTTTGGCTTCGTTTTCGTGGTCTAAAAACGTATGAGATTTGCATGTCATGTTGGTTCGATTAAGTGGGCACCAAAGAATTAGGGTGTCGAATAATATAGGTAGGTTGTACGTATAAAAATGAAATGGCGAGGTCATTCCAAATGGTGTCGAGTCACGTGATAAGCTATAAGTGTAACAAAATACATTTTTAAACATTAAGCGTGTCGTGTGTGAACTTTAGGTGATATGCATAAATTTAGAGTAGGAAAATGAAATAGGAAAGGAAAAACTTACAACACCTAAAGGTGGTGGTGATGAGATTGTGTGATACGAAATGAGCAAAAGAAAATGATCCTTCTTCGTAGAGTGAACCTTGATCGATTACTTTGTTACCCACTCAACTCCTAACCCAATTCCTTGCGTGTACAATCCTTGTGTTCTTCGACAGTGTTCAAGAGAGATAAGAGAGTGTTTGAGTTTTGCAAACTTGGTGGAACCTTGAGTGTGTAAGATTTCACATTAAATGTGGTTTATATAGTGTGGTTTTGGGTGGTTCGAGTGTTTCCTCATCAAGCTACAACAATCGGATGGTTGCTCTTTCTAGGGACAAAGTTGTCGAGTGTTTAGAGTCTTGTCAAATCGGTTTGGGGTGATGAAGGAGCAAGGAGGGTTGACTTGGATATGTTTAGTGTTTAGCTTAGGTTTTAGGGATTAAACAATTTGTATTTAGACCTTGTGTGGTAATCATGTTGGGGGACATGAAACATATAATCCATGGTGTATTAGTCGGATGTGGTTATAGCGTTTGTCCAAGGGTTCGTCGGCTAAAAGTGGTGGCTTATTGTCGCATGCTACAAAATCCAAGTAAGGTGGCATGTTTGTGCTGTGTTGTGGGGAACCAAGAAGAGAACAAGAGTAGTTAATAGGCGTGTGTAGGAGCTGAGCTCGTTGGCTTCATATACACAAAGGAGAAAAACGAAAAGAAGGAATACCACAATCCATGTGGGCTTGTGCAAAGGCTCGGTCCAAAAAGAAAAAAAAATATAAAAGATTTTTGTGTGATGGGCTTGTGCTAACTTGGCCCAAACGAAAAAAAAAAAAGACTTGTGGGCTTGTAAGGGTGTTCGGCCCAGTGAATCAAAGAAAGAAATTGCGTGGGCTAGTGGGGGGAATCCGACCCAAAAATATCGGGGTGTCGGTGTTCGTAAAATTTGTGAAATATATCTCGGTGTCGGTGTTGGTTTGTGAAAACCTTAAATATTCAAACGGTGTATATATATATATATATATATATATATATATATATATATATATAGTAATAATAATCGTGACAGTTAATATATATAAGTCTATATATTTATTAATAATTCCTCGGTGTTCAATTGGGTGTCATGTCGCAAGTGGGAGTTTCCGGTGTTAATCCTCATTGGGTGATATCCAAGAGTGACATTTGGGTGATATCGGGTGACAAAACGTAACCGGGTGTTAAACAAACGGTGTTTAAAACATTCGGGTGTTCAAACAAACAGTGTTTCATATAAAAATTTCAAATTAGCCTGTAAAAATGGCTTAGTTAAGAATAATGTTGATAATTAGCATTAATAAATGACCTGAGATTTTACGGTGTATTACAGTACCCACCCGTTAGATTGGATTCGTCCTGGAATCCAAAGTTGAATCGGTGCTCGGGGTTGTCTCATCAAATAGTTGTGGGTATTTGGCACGCATTTGATCCTCGCACTCCCATGTGTACTTGGGTCCTCTCTTAGAGTTCCATCTGACCTTAACAATGGGAATGCGACTATGCTTAAGTCGTTTGACCTCCCTATCCATTATCTCAACGGGTTCCTCAATAAAGTGCAACTTATCATCGATTTTGATCTCCTTTAGTGGAATTACAAGTGTTTCATCCGATAAACACTTTTTCAAATTTGACACGTGGAAGGTGTTGTGTACTCTACTGAGTTCCTCAGGTAATTCCAGTTTGTATGCCACGGGACCGATCCTTTCAATGATCTCGAAGGGTCCAACGTATCTTGGGTTTAACTTTCCACGTTTTCCAAACCTAATCATCCCTTTCCAAGGTGATACCTTAAGCATGACCTTGTCTCCAACTTGAAACTCTATTGGTTTCCTTCGCACATCGGCATAACTCTTTTGCCGATCCCTGGCGGCTTGTAATCATTGTCTAATCTTCACTATTTTCTCAGTGGTTTCAAGAATCAACTCGGGACCTGAGAGTTGTACATCTCCAATCTCAGCCCAACAAACTGGTGATCTACACTTTCTTCCATAAAGTGCTTCAAACGGTGCAACCTTAATGCTAGCGTGATAACTGTTGTTATATGAAAATTCTGCTAACGGTAGGTGTTTATCCCAGCCTTTTCCAAAATCAATCACACATGCCCTAAGCATGTCTTCTAGGGTTTGTATTGTCCTTTTGCTTTGACCATCAGTCTGTGGATGGTAAGCTGTACTCATATCTAACTTAGTTCCCAAGGCTTTCTGTAAAGATCGCCAAAAGTTAGACGTGAAACGGCTGTCTCGGTCGGAGATAATAGAAATCGGCACTCCATGCCGGGAAACTATCTCCTTAAGGTACAAACGTGCAAGAACATCCATATCATCAGTCTCTTTGATTAGTAAGAAGTGTGCTGACTTCGTGAGACGATCAACAATAACCCAAATTGTGTCCAACCCACTTGATGTCTTGGGTAATTTCGTAATGAAGTCCATTGTAATCCTTTCCCATTTCCACATTGGTAGCTCGGGTTGAACCAAAAGATCGGATGGTTTTTGATGTTCAGCCTTTACTCTTGAGCAGGTCAAACACTTACCGACATACTCTGCAATGTCAGCTTTCATGTTTGGCCACCAATACAACTTCTTTAAATCTTGATACATCTTGTCTGAACCAGGCTGAATAGAATATTTAGACTTATGCGATTCGTGCATGATGAGGTCTCGTATTCCTCCATACAATGGAATCCAACTTCTGTCCTTGAAACATAGCCTTCCATCTGGTTTCTTGACAAATCCATTCGTGTTTTCTGGCATACCGTAAATCTTCTCGTGTGGTCTATTCTCTTCCTTAAGGGCCTCAGCTTGAACTTCAAGAATTTGAGACGGAAGTGGTGATCTAATTGTCATACCCAATGACCTAACTCTGAGGGGTCTAAGTCGTTCCTTTCGACTCAAGGCATCTGCTACAACGTTTGCCTTCCCCGGGTGATAACGGATCTCACAATCATAGTCATTTTGCAACTCTAGCCATCGACGTTGCCTCATGTTCAACTCCTTTTGATCCAAAATGTGCTGAAGACTCTTGTGATCGGTGAAAACCGTACACTTGGTTCCATATAGGTAGTGTCTCCAGATTTTAAGAGCGAATACCACCACTCCTAATTCTAGATCATGAGTTGTGTAGTTCTCCTCGTGGGGTTTAAGTTGTCTAGAAGCGTAAGCGATTACTTTAAGTCTTTGCATCAATACGGCACCCAAACCTTGGATTGATGCGTCACAATATACCACGAAGTCCTCACTTCCTTCAGGTAGTGCTAATATCGGTGCCTCACAAAGCTTCTGCTTCAAAAACTGAAATGCCGATTCTTGCTCATCTCCCCATTCAAACTTCTTCTTCTTCTGTGTTAGCTCAGTCAAAGGTTTAGCAATCCTTGAAAAACCTTCAATAAACCATCGATAGTATCCGGCAAGACCTAAAAATTGGCGTATCTCGGTAGGACTTGTAGGTGCCGCCCAATTTTTAACAGCTTCGATCTTGGCGGGATCAACATGAATACCCTTACTGTCGATAACATGCCTGAGAAATTGTACCTTCTCAATCCAAAAATCACACTTGGAAAATTTGACGTATAATTTCTCTTCTCTGAGCAGTGTTAGTATCGCCTTCAAGTGTTCGGCGTGCTCTTCCTTACTACGTGAATAAATAAGGATATCATCGATGAATACAATCACGAACTTATCCAAATAGGGTTTGCACACTCGGTTCATTAAGTCCATAAATACAGCGTGTGCATTTGTTAGACCGAATGGCATTACTTGGAATTAGTAGTAACCGTATCTTGTCCTGAAAGCCGTCTTAGGGATGTCTTCTTCCCTAACTCTCAGTTGGTGATAACCCGTTCTCAAATCAATCTTCGAGTAGACACTCGATCCTTGTAGTTGATCAAACAAATCGTCAATCCTTGGCAACGGATATCGATTCTTAACCGTCAGCTTGTTCAACTCACGATAATCGATACACATCCTGAAGGTTCCATCCTTCTTCTTTACAAACAACACCGGGGCTCCCCACGGTGATGAACTAGGGCGAATAAATCATTTATCCGACAATTCCTCCAATTGTCCAGATAACTCCTTCATTTCCGACGGTGCAAGTCTATAGGGTGCTCGTGCTACGGGTGCGTCTCCTGGCATCAAGTCAATTTGAAATTCCACTTGACGAGTCGGTGGAAGGCCAGGCAAGTCCTCAGGGAAAACTTCTGGAAAGTTCCTGACTACTGGCACATCCTCGAGTCGCTTCTCTTCCGACTTTTTCTCGGTGACTTGAGCTAAAAACACTTGACATCCTCGTTCGATGTACTTCACAACCTTGATGCAAGAAATGACGCTCAAACGTGTCTTACTTCGCTCTCCGCGAACAACCAGGGTTCCGTTATTCAGTGGAATGTGAACGACCTTTTCGTCACAAATGATCTTAGCGCGGTTCTCAGATAACCAATCCATTCCTATAACGAAGTCGAAACTACCAAGTCTAATAGGCATAAGGTCAATGACAAATGGGGTGTCTAGTAGTCGTAAGGTGTAACCTCGGAGTATAGTGTTAGTGCTTACTAGCTTTCCATCAGCTAGTTCAATCTCATACGTGGTGTCTAGTTGAGTGGGTGTAATATTAAGCAGGGGTGCAAGTGAAATAGATACGAAACTTTGATCGGCTCTGGAATCAAATAAAACTTTAACGAGGCGGTTGTTTAGAAAGAACGTACCCGTGACTACGTTCGGATCCTGCTGGACATTTCCATCTCCCAGCACGTATGCTCTCCCACGTGCATTGTTATCCTTGTTAGGGCACTGACGCCTGTAGTGTCCTTTCTCTCCACAAGCATGGCATACTACAGCCACGGGTTGCAAGTTAGCTCCTGTCGCCTTGCAATCTTGTGTCTTATGTCCAACCCTTGAACACTTCCCGCACTTAGCATAGCAGGGTCCATTGTGATGCATCTTACACTTGTCACAGAATGGAAGAGGTCTAGCATACCTAGCATCCTTAACTGGTGCAGCGACATAAGCTCTGACAGCTTCCTGTCGTCGGTTCTGTTGGTTGTGGTGGGTGTTTCTGTCATGGTGATAGTTACGGTTGGGGTTTCGGTTGTTGTTGTTGTTGTTGTTGTTGTTGTGATTGTTGTTGTTGTTGTTGTTGTTTGTCCTTCGATCATCAAACTTCCTTTTGTGATCGTTGTTTCCCTGAGCAGAGTTACGCTTAATCTCCCGGTCTAGCAGTCTTTGGGCAATAGACATTGCTTCATCTAAAGATTGAGGCTTAGACGAGGTGACGTTTCCCTTAATACTCCTGGGTAATCCTTCAATGTACCTTTCCAACAACTTTTCCAAATCGGGAACCTTTGAAAGGCAAAGTGTGGCAAGTGTTGGGATCATACTTTAGTATTTAGTCAAGTCTCGGTCATTACATTTTGTAATAGGTTGCTTAAGTATTAATTCTTATTACTGTTTAAGTTAATGGGCAACATGTAAAAGCCCAAGAGGCCTTAAAAGCCCACGTTAAAAGGATAAGGGAGGAAGGGTGTGTTGCCCTAGCTCCTCCCTTATAAATAGTAAGCTTATGTTACATTTTATTTTGTTGGTTATTAGATTACCTTAAGGAAACTCTTGCACATTTATCTTTCTTATTATCTTATAATCAACCAAGTCTATTTCTCATCTCATTTCTCTTTATATCATACTTGTGTTTACTAAATGGTGACCTAACAAGTGGTATCATTCGCCTACTAGAATTTGGTGTTGTTGTGGGTGTGTAACCTCCTCGTAGAGCTCGATCTTTTTCCACTTCAGGTTCATGGTGTTTCAGAAAGTCATACAACAAGCCATATGGAGCATCATGAAGATTCTTCGTTTGACGAACAAATGTCACATATTTATGCCAATCAGGGCCAAGACTACCAACAAATTTTGAGTTCACAGCGATCCTTGGTACAGTGATTTTGTGGATGTTTTGTGTTTATATTTGATACATATGATCCTTATGATGTTAATATTATTTGCCCCATGTTAATTTCTACCCAGAAACACTTTTGACTAATGATGTGATTGAGTGTTCATGCGTGTTTACGCGTTAAGTGTTATTAGGCATGATTACGTGTTAAAATGTATAAAATAAGTGTATTGGATTGATGTTTGATCAGTGGTAATGTTTGTGCACTTTCAGGAAACTCATAACTCAAATTACAAAAGGTGAATTTCTGGATATGACGATTTTACGCGTTAAATGTTCATCCTACGCGTAAGATTGAATCTTACGCGTAAGATTCGACACGTGGACAAATTGTGTCTTGGATAAGACACAGTTTACGCATAAAATTGTTTTTACGCATAAGTTCTGATCTTACGCATAAGTCTAGAACTTACGCGTAAGTCATTACCTACGCATAAGTTACAATTTACGCCTAAGGGAAATCCTACGCGTAATTTCAATTTTTACGCATAAGACCTATCTTACGCATAAAATTGATCTTACGCGTAAGTTTCATTTTACGCGTAAAGTTCTAACTTACACGTAGATTTTGCACTTACGCCTTATTTCTTAACTTACGCTTAAGTCAGGTTACGCGTAAAACAACTACTTACGCGTAAACTTGTCAAAATTCCAAATTTTTTCTAAGTGTTGGTAATTTCCAATGTGTAACTTGTTGTAAATGATAAACTTTGGTTGGAATTGAATTGTTTTATGTTTCTAACAAGTAAAATAACTCAAGTTTGTCACATAACATAAGTTTTTACACACACAAACCCCCACTGATCATCGACAAAACACGATAATCTATGTGAACTCATGCTTAATGAATGCTAATACTAACATCATCAACAATTGCCATGTTTGTGTGTTTATGATCAATTCAGATGGCAGAACACAATGACATCCCTTACGGACCAGAACCTGAACCCATTCGTGCATGGGAAGACACATTTCCTGAAAACTACTCCAGGAAGATTGGAAAGAACAACCTAAGAGTCAACTTCAACAAACTCACATGCAATGAGTCTTCTTGCCTTGTTGCTGTTGATGCTCTCATCTATCACCCGTGCAAAGTTCTTCTCACCAAATCTGCTGCAGTGGCATGCTTCTACATACATCAGTTTTGGCACACAATCCACCTGGACCTCCTGGAAGAGTCCTTTACTTGTATGCTTCACATGAGACAAGTCACGGTCGACAAGGATCTTCTCCGTAGTGCTCTTGGACTTCCCGAACTTGAACCGAATGAAGAGTATGACCAAGTTCCCACTGAAGAAGAATTGATAGAATGGCTGAGAGATATTGGGTATGATGAGTCTGAAGGGGTCATTACTAGTCACTCTAGGGTCAATATCAGATTTCTTCCACAGCCTTGGAGAACTCTCTACATCATAATTGCCAAGTCACTATCCGGCAGAGACACAGGCCATGAACACCCTAAGCTCCAACATCTCAGGCTGTTCTGGGCTATTGCTAATGTCAAGAAGGTTGATTATGCCAGCATTATCTGGGAAGATATTGTGTGGCACATACACCGCAAGACAACCAATATTCCTTTCGTCCGTTTCACCAAACTTCTTATTGCAAGCTTCCTCCATGAATATGATGACATTCCTCAAAGATTGAATGATGAGTTTCAGCACACATACAAGAATGAGGACACACTGAAGGTCATCAAGAGAATGGATACAAGTACAAGGAAACAGGGAAAGAAACTTCCAGATAGCCTCTTAACTGACAAAGTCAAGGATGGTAATAACTACAAGTACTACCTACAAGCTATTGAAGCAGAGAAAGTTGGGTTCTTGGACGAAGCTGCTCTACCTTCATACATGCAGAAGAAAGGTAAGAAAGGTAGCAAATCTGGCAGCTCAGAAAGTTCTACCAAATCCAAACCCAAGAAAAAGCCATCATCCAAGATCAGAATTCCTGCAAAGAAACTTACTGCTGAACCTGGCTGGTTTCCCTCACCTCCACTTTCTCCAAAACCTGCTGACTCTGAACAAACCGAATCCGATGAAGGTCCTATTTACAGTGAAGCCTATGCCAATATCACCAAGAAAGTCAATCTTGATGAAATTGACGATAAGGATTTGACGTTCGAAGATTGGGATAATATTATTGACGAATCTGCTGATTATGCTGAATCCCCCTCACACCTCTATCAACGTCCACTCACCAAAGCTCAAACAATTTTGGAAGAAGAAAGGATCAGAAGGAAAAAGATGAAGGAACTAATTACAGCTGTACAAGAGCCTGAAGGCCTTTCAGTCGAAGAAGAAAATGAACGGGCTCTCAACCTCGGTCTCCTTCACAGCCGAATTGATACATTCAATGCTGATATGCCTCCACCTCCTGTCTTCTCTCAGACCACCGAAGCTGGCGGCTCAAGCAGCATTCCTGAGCCTACCACAGGAATCACCTCTGACTTAGTTGTTTATGATACACCCTCAGTATCTCCCACTGACGTTGAGATGACTCCAGCAATGGGAGAGGAAGGAGAAGATGATCCTATGGATACCGATGCTCCAAGACTTATGTCTATGGAAGAAATGGAGCGTAGAGAACGGGCTCAGGAAGAGGAACTGAAAAGAAAACAAGAAGCTGAAGAGGCCAGACTTGAAGAGATTGCTCAAGCTAAACTGGAAGAAACGATCAGAATGGAAGAGAGCAGGAAAGCAGAGGAGGCAGCCAAACTGGCTGAAGAAAAGTCTAAGAAGGAAGAAGAAGCCAGGCTGGCTGAAGAACAAAGGCTTAAAGCCGAAGCTGATAGGCTGGCTGAAGAAAAACTTAAGAAAGAAGAAGAAGCCAGGGTTGCTGAAGTACTAAGACAGAAAGCTGAAGCTGAAAAACTGGCAGAAGAACTTAGGGTGAAAGAAGCAGCAGCCAAAGATAAGAAAGTTGTACAACCCGAACTACAGAAAGGAGATGTCAAAGACACAACCACCATTATTGAATCATCACAGTCATCACCTCCTGCATCTGAATCAACACATGGCAAATCAATCAAGAAACCGAGCTCCAAAGCCTCTGCTGCATCCAAACTACTCAAGTCTGCTTTCAAAAGAGTGCATGATAAGAAGAGAAGCAAACTAGAAGATCAGGTTGCTAAACTTGCAACCCAGGTTGCTGAACTATCTAAACTGAACACGAACGTCAACGAGCTACAAGATAAGGTTGACATTTTCCTAGCTAAAGACGTAACAGAGAACTTGGAAGCCGCATTAGCAGCTCAAGCACAAGAATACATGGCACAACACTTAGTGGCTGAGCTGAAAGTACTGCTGGCACCAATGAGAGACGAACTCACCAAGTTCGCTGAGCAAGCAGTTAAGAAAGTTATCCGATCAACAACCTTCACCCTTCGTGCCGACAAGTCTACTGCTCCTCTACCGGGACTATCTCTGGATGATTTGGAAATTCAACTTTTGGACAAGCTGGCAAGCAAAACTACCTTATCTCCTGAAGAAGCCAAAGTCCTGGAAGCACTGAATAACAAACTGACTAAAGAGACCTGCAGCACAGAGGCCGATAAGCTGAAACGACAAAGAGATGATGAAGACAGGGATCCTAATTCTCAGGCAAAGAAACAGAAACAAGCCGAAGGATCCTCATCTCAGCACAAAACACCGGTAATTCCTCCTACCACAACAACTTCCTCACAACAACCGAAGGCATCCGGTTCTGCTCCCAAGGCACATGATCACTTTGAATACACCGGTGGTGACGACATTCCTATGCCCGATGAAGTTCCAGAACCATCTCCTAAGCAGAAGAAGAAAGATAAGAAAGGAAAGCATCAGCAACCTCAACCGGATACCTCAACTAAAGGCACCAAACCAAAGAAACCCATAACCGTCCTTAGCTGGCTAGACCAAGACAATAGTGCCGAATACTCCTGGTTTGAGAAGATGATAAATTCGCAACCACCACTGGAAGACAATCATGAACCTCAAGATGGTCGTACAGTGGAATATGCTCAAATGATTCAACAAAAGTTTAAGATGAAAAAGATGAATAAGAAAGAGCTGCGAAGAATCAAAAATGATGCTTTCAATCTTCTGAAAGATCGGTCTGCTAACTCAATCGAGCTTGAATACCATCTGGAAAATATTGCTCGAGCTATGTCAAGCAATATTGACTGGATCAACCCTGAATCATATGTCGATCCGGTCACAAAGAAAACCGCACCTTACATTACTGATTGGTCCAAACCACTACCAATGATTGGGAAGCCTAAGGAACCAAAGATCCCGTACAAGTTCTTCTACAACACAGACTTGGAATTCCTGACACTTGGCAGCAAGATCGAGAAGAAGTATGTCACCTCACTCGCCTTTCTCCCTGCAGCTCGATATCTCAACAATGCCATCGAAGAAGAAGCTTCAGCATTATTCGTCGACAAAATTGTTGAATATGACCGAGATGCACTTTATGGTATTCATCATTGGCCAACCAACCGGGCACAGTACTATCGAAGCAGCAGACTTAATCAGACGATGGGTGATGTAGAAAGTGATCTGAAGATAGTCTCCATTCAATTCATCTCGACTGTCACGTTCTTTGGGTACCCCTTCCTCAGCAAAATCACACTGAAAAGGCTTGATGAAAAGGAGTACGATATTTCCGAGTCTGACTTTCCACGACTACGTCTCAACGACATTGAAGACATGTACCTGCTAAAAGTTCAAGGAAAACTCTGTGGCTTGCCCAAAGACATACAGCTTGCCTTTATCCAAGCTCTTCTCATCTACATCAGGCAGATTGTCATAAGAGAAAGAGTTGAAGATCTTCAGTTAGGAGTGGAAAGTTACCAGAAGAAGCTCAATCTCACTAAACCAAACCTGTTTGACATCCCCGACCTTCAACGTCTACCTCAATACTCCTTGATCAGACGACCATTTGGGTTCACCTACCGAAGTATTAACGGTCGCAACTGCTTTATGGGATATGAAGAAATTCATAAGTTCTGTGATGAAACTCTCAAGTTCGTCAGAGATGGAATCAAAGGCAGAATCAATGATATTGAACTGGGTAAATCCAAAAGGTGGAACACAAATGACGCCCGGGATGCTCGCAGATTCATCTTCAGGATTGAAAACAGATTGAGGCGCAGGGATCAGTTTCGGAGGTTGGAGAGTTATGTTGGAGGCAGATCCAAATTTCCGGTGCTGACATTTCAGAGACCTGATTGGTAAATCATTGTAAGCATTTGATTTGATTTGTCAATAATTTACTTAATAATGGTTTGTGCACGCATATCAGTGTACAACCCGTACTTGTAAAGAAAGGACCCTGAGGTACGCATCAGTGCCTCAATCCTAATATAAGGAGCGAAGGCTTCTTACTTTTGAGTAGAATTAATCAAACATTTATGATTTTTTCATAATTCTGCTCAAAAGGACAAGTATTTCACCTCAATAAGACCTAATCACTTGTTGAGGGGGAGCACTTGTCAAAACAAAATACTTTGCTCAAAATCAAAAAGTTCTTGGAGAATCTCCCCGTAAGACTCAAAAGGCATATTTTAATCTAAAAGATTATCAAAAACATCATCTTATATGCTATTTTTGAGGGGGAGAAAATGAAAAAGTGATTAAAATATACGAAGTCAATGCTTAAAAGTTGTATCATGTGCGAGCTAGACTCAGTTTTAACCCAGGAATTGACGAGGCAATAAATGTTAGTAATATCGAAAAGACTTATCCTCGACGGGTAATAACATCAAGTTAGATATTAGAGCTAGTTGTCACCTAAAAGCTGACAATGTATCTCTTTATCTAACCACGTAAGCGTGTCTCGAAAAGGATTAGTCTTAGTAGAAATGTACCGTCTCGAGAAACTTTCTGTGGACTTGACCAGGCCGGGTAATAACTTCAAGCTAGTTTAACTAGTGATGTAAGCGTGTCTCGAATCGGTCCTGTTCACAGAAAGTGAATCAATTCAAAAGTGATTGCTCCTCCCGCATGTGCAAATTTATTAAATACTTATGAGCACATGTGCAGGGGGAGCCCTTCAAAAGTGTACGCAAAACTCTCAAAGTGTTAACCAAAATATTTGATTATCACCAACACTTTGAGAGATTTTTCTATCAAAGGTTTCTTGGCTACTGTCGGAGTTATAAGGTGATTAAGATAGGAATAACCGTCCTATGATCCGCCAGAGCCGGAGGGATCTACCCAAGGACATCCCCCATAGTTAGTATTAGAAGTCCTTAGGTATGATACGTAAAAGGAGAAATGAATGAAAGGGAAAGAAGGAGTTGAAGAATTAAAAAGAAAAGTAAAGTAAAGGGTGAAAAGAAATAGCCCTCCTTATGTTCAACCTTAGGGCAGACACCGGGTTCAATACGTATGCTACTGGCTGTTGCAAAAGACAACACCGGTATTGAAGATTAAGTCGTCATGGACCCAGTGACGCAATGCACTAAACCTTCTTAACCACTCAAGTTCTCTTAAAAGGACTTGTTTCATTCTCACGGGGATCCCGCGTAATCTATCGACCTATCTCTTAGAGACGGTTGATATTGAAGCAGGAGACACCTCCCCAGTCTCCGCATAGGAAACCTAGGTGTGCACTTATAGAGTCTAGAGCCTTGAGATACATCAAAGATCTCTTAGGAACACTTAGTATTTCTACACCTGGTGTTCTACATCAATGGGCATCAGTTGTAAACTATCGAGTCCTTCGCAGATCTTAGCAATCTGCCGAGAACGTTTATGAGAGGATTACATAAGTATTTCTCAATGATTAAACGGAAATCCTGCCAGGGTCAACATCAAACAGCCCTGACAGCAGGTCACTTCGGTAACCCCACAAGGGTTACGCTTAGTGTTTGCGGTGGTTCCATTACGGTCTACAGTCGTGGAGTGATCCCCAGCGACTCACCCAGTCATTGAGCTACTCAGTAGGTCTCGTAAGCTCCTTCGGGAGTATCTGATATGGGAACGGCCTGGATAAGGATTAGAAGGAATCTTCACAATATGCTGTTGATGAGCTCTAACTCCTTATCCGTAAGTACCGGTTGTTTTATTGCTAACTGTTTACTCGCAGGTACCTCACTTCCATGATGATAGATTCCAACATGCTCATACATACATCTTGAAGTCAAAGAAAGCTCCCCCAAAGATCTTAGCAACACAAAGTTGAAAGAAAGATTCTACGGCAATTAGAAGAATCTACAAAGTATAAAGACAAAGATCTCAATGCATGAAAAAGGAACTTCTTGTAAGTGAAAGTCTAAAGATGTATGAGTATGTTGGAATGACGTACAACCACCACAGACGCAAGAGTGACGAACGGCAGACAACTTCATAATCCATCATTACCAAAGAACAAAGACAAAGAGCAAAGTACATTCACTATCATTCATTCATTTTGAAGACGTCTAGAGTTTACATGTCACAAGTCACCGACAAAGATGAAGACGTCAAGCAACCGTGATGACCGACCCTTAGGGGGAGATTGTTGGGATCATACTTTAGTATTTAGTCAAGTCTCGGTCATTACATTTTGTAATAGGTTGCTTAAGTATTAATTCTTATTACTGTTTAAGTTAATGGGCAACATGTAAAAGCCCAAGAGGCCTTAAAAGCCCACGTTAAAAGGATAAGGGAGGAAGGGTGTGTTGCCCTAGCTCCTCCCTTATAAATAGTAAGCTTATGTTACATTTTATTTTGTTGGTTATTAGATTACCTTAAGGAAACTCTTGCACATTTATCTTTCTTATTATCTTATAATCAACCAAGTCTATTTCTCATCTCATTTCTCTTTATATCATACTTGTGTTTACTAAATGGTGACCTAACAGCAAGCTCCTGAAATCTCCTATCATAAGCCCTGAGATCATTTCCTTTCACAACCAACGTGTGAAACTCATCTTCTAACTTCTTGATCTCACCTCTAGGGCAGAACTTCTTCAACATCTCTCCTTAAAGTCAGCCCAGGTGATCTGATAGGCCTCCTCTACTCCTATCTTCTGAGCAGCTGCATTCCACCAAGACAACACGTCTTCCAACAATGTTCCAGTAGCAAACGAGACTCGGCTTTCAGTGGCACAACCGCTCCTCACAAACACAGTCTCAGTTCGCTCAAACCATCGAGCAAGCTCTGTCACTCCTCCAGTTCCTTTGAAGTGAGATGGTTTACAAGCAATGAAGTCCTTATAGGTGCACTTCCGAGTCGCAGCAGACTCGCTCTCAGCAGTGGCTCGGTTATTGCTACTAGTTCGTGCCATTGCAGCAGTTTGCTCTTCTAAAGCTACAGCAACACTGTCAGCAACCAACTTCCTTATAGCAGCCTGGGTCATAGCGGGTGACGAGGTAGCAGTAGCGGTTTTCCTTGGGGCCATAACTCTATAAAATCATAAGTGCATAAGTACAAATCCAAACATCAATAACAAGAGAAACAGTGTAACCAACTCATAATAGTCGAGATCATCACAAAGTACATATCACAACCACACCATAAATACATACATCAACATAACCATATCATTCATAAATAAACATCACGACATGTAACAACACATATGGAAATTATAATGAATCTCAATATGGGAGCATAATAAAAAGAAAGATCAGACAACTAGAACATCATAAATCAATATCAATACGTTACAATCGTAACCAACATAAAGTTTTAATAATTTTTGAATTCATTGTTACAAAACAATAAGATACAACAATTATTAATGCCACAGGCGGCAAGTTAAGATGTCTCTGTAAGTAATGACATGTCATAGATCTATGAAGGTCCAGGTGCGCCTCCTGATCTCCTCTCCAGCTCTCTGATGATCCGGATCATCCCCAACATCTCCATATCCCTGGATCTCTCACGGGCCTGAATCTCCTCAATAGTGGCTGAAAGTGCATGGATGGTAGAACTAGATGCAGCTAACTCCTGTGCCTGATGCTCCATCATCTCCTGTGTAATGGCCGCAATCGCTCTCAAATCATCTATCTCGTGCCTCTTAACATCTAGTCGATGACCAAACTCAGTGATGGTAGCCTGTGCCTCCTCGATCTCTGTCCCCATCATCTCAAATACCATCTCTAAAGCTGTCCTATGTACCACGAGGTTCGTGACCTCCTCCTGCATACACTCTATCCTCTCCAAGGATATATCCTCAATAACACTCAACAACTCATCAAGACGACCCTCATGTCTAATCAATCTAGCAGCCAAGAGAGGGATAATATGGTGTATCGGCTCTCCAGTGACCGGTAACACCACTGAAGAGCCATCTCCAAGCTCAGCAGCCCTAGGCGATCCCTCAACCAATCTCCATCTACGTATGTAGTCTAACAAAAACGACCATCGACGAGCATCAACCAATCTATGAATGCCAGGTGAGGTGGGTGTCTCGGTGGGAGCAGGTGATGGTACAGGTGATGTAGCAGGTGATGGGATCGGTACAGTGGTAGTCTGAGAGTAGAAAACTGTAGGTGGTGGCATGGGTGGTAAAGCCTCAGAGGTAAGGGGTGCGGTGTAAGTAGGTAGCATATACGGATGTGGCTCAGGTGGGGGTGATGCAGGTGATGGTGGGGGCGCTGGTGATGCCACAGGTGTCAGATCTGGCATAGAAACAGGTGGTAATACAGATATGGGTGATGGTACAGGTGTAGGTACAGGTGTAGATACAGGTGGTGTAACAGTAGAAGCAGGCAAAAAGCAGACTCGTTTCCGAGCCGTGCATTTGTGGGTATAGTCTCCCTCATGGTATCGAAACAACTCGCCAAAAGGCTCAGGCTCATAGGGCTCAAGAATCCTCACTCGCTTGCGCCGACGAATAGGTGCAGGCGGGGATGATGGTGGAACAGAAGCAGCAGTGTCAGAAGTATCGGAGTCAGAAGACTCGTCATCAACATCTGAACCGGAGTGGTGACTAGCAGGTGGTGTAGGATGATCATCAGCCGCAAGAAACTGCTGAGATGTCAGGTACTGATCATAAAGGTACTGTCCCTGTGTCATAGGTCCACAAACAGGATGAAAGAGAGGCTGAATAGCAAAGGAATCAATGGGTGTAGAAGCAACCTCACCCTCCTCAAAGGGCTCGGTGTCAGCAGAGGGGTCTCCAGATGGAACAGGAGATGGTATAGCAGGTGATACAGGTTGGGTGTCATGGTCAGAATCAAGGGTGTCTCGGGTGTCATGGGTGTCATAATCAGATAAGTCAATAGTAGGGTGAGTGGATGATGCTGGTACGACGTCGTCACTGTCGGACAAAAAAATAACCGGGGGCGACATGGTACTGTAATATCCCAAAAATAGCAGTGATATAAGTCATTTAGTCTACATAATGCTACATGCACAATGATCATGGTGTCATAGTGAGCTAAATGCGATGGGTGCTAAAAATCAAACCTTAAAACATGACATTGGCAAGCGCTGGCACGGAGGGCACTTCGGTGATAAATAGTTTGTTTAAAAATCTGGTGAGGTTATAGTCCAATGTTTTGAAAAATCATTTGGTTCTCTATAACCATGGCTCTGATACCAATCTGTAACCCCCGAAATTTGATTAAGCAGCGAAAGTCTAATCGGGGTCATTACAGTTTAGTACACAATCATACTCATAGAAAACAATTCAAAAGATTGTCAATATCATTCCATGAAAACTCAAATATTCAGAGTTACAAACATTTTTCCAAAATGTTAATTGTTTAGCAAAAGAAGTGATGAGTTTGTAAAGAATGATATAATTATTGAAATCAAAAAGGAGGTCCTGTGCCCTTTGCCAGCTCCGTGCCACCATGCTTGCTAATTTCCTGAGACAAACATGCTTAAAAAGTCAACACAAAGGTTGAGTGAATCTATAGTAGTTTAGATTGTAATAGTGTGAACACAAGTCAAGCATTTGAAATAAACAAGCCAAGATAGACAGGTCTTGACTAAATCAGGTGTAATATTGCTCCTAAGCCTCACGAAATGCAAGCCTTAACATTGATTTGACATATCATAAAGATAATAACAATCATCTACACCACAGTGGATGTAAATGACAAAGGGGCCCTCGGTGACAGGAAATGTGCCAAATTTCCATAATACCTCGAATATAGCACACCTCCTGCCAAGTGATCACCTTGACAGAGGTGGGCTGCCATCCAATAGATCTATCAACTATATTCGCGCTCACTCGCAAGTGATAAAGGTTCGTGATATGAGGGACTTGTAGCACAGGTATCAACTTAGGCAATATCAGGTGATAACAGCATACAAAAAAATACTTGTGTTCGATTTATAGCATGTATCTCCCCACGGGGTTTAAAAACAATTAAAAATGTGGGACCATGAACTCACCTGAAAGGTGCGTAATCACAAGGTGCTCAAAAGTGATGGTGTATTGCTATGACTAGCAATGAAATTCCTCCGACTTGCGACCTATAAATATATTGTAATCGGTGTTTTAGATTCGTGTCGTAAATGACATGTGATATGTCTCGTGTACAATGATATCCGTTTCGGGTGTCTTAATATATTCCAAAATAACTCATGTAGTTATTTGTATCGTTGTTACGAACCGGTGTTTGATTAAATATTATCTCGTCGTGAAAATAATATCGTTTAAAAATATTTATGATTAAATATTTTTAATAAAGTTATACATATATATATATATATTAAAGCTAAAGAAAAATATATGTATTTATAAAAATCATATGAAATAATTGATTATAAAAATATACCTTGTCATAATTTAACCCTTAACTTTTACAAAATTACACTTTGTACCCTTGGTTAAAAAGTAATTACAATTTTTGTCCCTTTTTGCACATTCTTCACTTTATTCCCTTGGCTTTTGAAAAATTACATTTCTTACCCCTCGACTTCCATTAGAAATCAATATTATCATGATTAATCCGAAAGTTTAAGATTTTTACATTTTTAGTCCTCTAACGAGGCGTTTTTGCAAAAGTAGTCCTTGAAGGATTTTTCGAAAAACCAACTTTTGAAACAATTAAAAGTAACTTTTATAACTTACAAACTTATTCAAATTTAGTATCCAAAGTCTTATACAACTCGTCTTCTCTTAAGTTTTCAAACCGAAAACTCCTTTGAAAATGTTTATGGGCTCGTTAGCCCGGTTAAGGCCCAAAGTGGGTATGATTGTTTAAAAACATAGCTTCGACTAGGCTTTGGTTTTGGCTTCGTTTTCGTGGTCTAAAAACGTATGAGATTTGCATGTCATGTTGGTTCGATTAAGTGGGCACCAAAGAATTAGGGTGTCGAATAATATAGGTAGGTTGTACGTATAAAAATGAAATGGCGAGGTCATTCCAAATGGTGTCGAGTCATGTGATAAGCTATAAGTGTAACAAAATACATTTTCAAACATTAAGCGTGTCGTGTGTGAACTTTAGGTGATATGCATGAACTTAGAGTAGGAAAATGAAATAGGAAAGGAAAAACTTACAACACCTAAAGGTGGTGGTGATGAGATTGTGTGATACGAAATGAGCAAAAGAAAATGATCCTTCTTCGTAGAGTGAACCTTGATCGATTACTTTGTTACCCACTCAACTCCTAACCCAATTCCTTGCGTGTACAATCCTTGTGTTCTTCGACAGTGTTCAAGAGAGAAAAGAGAGTGTTTAAGTTTTGCAAACTTGGTGGAACCTTGAGTGTGTGAGATTTCACATTAAATGTGGTTTATATAGTGTGGTTTTGGGTGGTTCGAGTGTTTCCTCATCAAGCTACAACAATCGAATGGTTGCTCTTTCTAGGGACAAAGTTGTCGAGTGTTTAGAGTCTTGTCAAATCGGTTTGGGGTGATGAGGGAGCAAGGAGGGTTGACTTGGATATGTTTAGTGTTTAGCTTAGATTTTAGGGATTAAACAATTTGTATGTAGACCTTGTGTGGTAATCATGTTGGGGGACATGAAACATATAATCCATGGTGTATTAGTCGGATGTGGTTATAGCGTTTGTCCAAGGGTTCGTCGGCTAAAAGTGGTGGCTTATTGTCGCATGCTACAAAATCCAAGTAAGGTGGCATTTTTGTGCTGTGTTGTGGGGAACCAAGAAGAGAACAAGAGTAGTTAATAGGCGTGTGTAGGAGCTGAGCTCGTTGGCTTCGTATACACAAAGGAGAAAAACGAAAAGAAGGAATACCACAATCCATGTGGGCTTGTGCAAAGGCTCGGTCCAAAAAGAAAAAAAATATAAAAGATTTTTGTGTGCTGGGCTTGTGCTAACTTGGCCCAAACGAAAAAAAAAAGACTTGTGGGCTTGTAAGGGTGTTCGGCCCAGTGAATCAAAGAAAGAAATTGCGTGGGCTAGTGGGGGGAATCCGGCCCAAAAATATCGGGGTGTTGGTGTTCGTAAAATTTGTGAAATATATCTCGGTGTCGGTGTTGGTTTATGAAAACCTTAAATATTCAAACGGTGTATATATATATATATATATATATATATATATATATATATATATATATATATATATATATATATATATATATATAGTAATAATAATCGTGACAGTTAATATATATATAAGTCTATATATTTATTAATAATTCCTCGGTGTTCAATTGGGTGTCAGGTCGCAAGTGGGAGTTTTCGGTGTTAATCCTCATTGGGTGATATCCAAGAGTGACATTTGGGTGATATCGGGTGACAAAACGTAACCGGGTGTTAAACAAACAGTGTTTAAAACATTCGGGTGTTCAAACAAACAGTGTTTCATATAAAAATTTCAAATTAGCCCGCAAAAATGGCTTAGTTAAGAATAATGTTGATAATTAGCATTAATAAATGACTTGGGATTTTACGGTGTATTACAATACGGTCTTTTCGACTAACTTGAAGCTTAATAGTGGATATACACAACAACAATCACAACCACAATATATAAAGTGAGTAAAGAGATAGACACCACGATATATACTGGTTCAGGATGTGGGATTAATACCGTCCGTACGTCCAGTTGTGAATCCACGACACCGATGATATTACTAAAGTATAATCCTGATGGTGGTTACAAACCGTTACAACTTTACTCCACCAATATGCACAAAGATCGACGCTCACTATGAAGAGTTACTCTCAACGGTATTCCACCCTTGGAAACCACCCACAAGAATCTCGTGATTCGACTTAACTACAAATGCCACACAGACTTCCCTATCGGAAGTATCAAACCCCAACTAGATCAACATATGATCTAGGCTTGACTACTAAGGTACAAGACTTTTTACAACGAAATTGAATGAATGATAGTTAATTGTTCAAATCACGTCCTAACCTAACCTAGAGACTCGATTCTAAAGGGTATAGAGAAGAAGACCCTCAACACAATTTATAATAGTGGATTAGGTTCTTGTGAATATCTCTTACGAAAGAAGTGCTCTTTCAATTGGTGGTTAAGATGAGAAGTTAGAACACAATAAGATAGTAGACTTAGAGGGTTGAGAGAGAAGAAAATAAAGATAAAGAATGATTTGCAATAGGTAATAATGTAAGAGACCAGAGGTGGGTATTTATGGGCAAAACCCACATAATTCCAAACACGCCTGACATGATGGTCACACGCTGGCGTGCCGGGTGCAGTCCTGAAATTTCGTCGGGTTTTGTTTATTAATGTCCGACTATTGTTAAACCCCCAGTTGCACTTTACGTTTGACCTTTTTAATAACATTCCAACACTCAAAGTGGGGTAATGTCAACCAACTTATTTAGCCAAGGTTTATGTGTTTAAAAACATTTGGTGAATTGAAAACTATATAGTTAGGGGCATAGAAGTGTAAGAAAGTTGTGACATAGAAGTAAGAGTGTGTGAGTGAAGTGAGTTGGAAAAGAAAACTTAGAAATGAAGGGTGAGAAGTATGTGAGTGATATGATTTGTAATTTGAAATTTAAATTCAAGCTAGTTGGTGATTGTGAGATGGAATAGTATAGAGGAAGCAAAGTGAATGACACATTGTAAGAATATGCAAGATATGTAAGTTAGCAATTAAGGTGTAGAGATGATTTGAGGAAGGTCGAATGAAGGAAGGTGTTATTTGAATTCAAATTCAAATTAGAAGAGTTGTGAGCGTGTATAAGTTTAGGCATGTATTATTGTGTGTGGGGGTGATTCTAATAAATACTAAATAAACAAAGAAAAATATGAAACTTTTTCTAAAATTATTTTATAACTACATGAAGCTATGAAAATTATAGAAATGAAAATTGCTTTTAAAATAAGTTGGAAATAAGCCAATTGGCTTAAATAGAAGCTATCACTTCTATTAAAGTTGGCTTTTTCTAAATTTTCTTTTACAAAACTAATTTACTACCTAAAATAAGCAACTTTTATGAAGGAACTTATGTTGTAGCTTATTAATAAGCTGTGTGGGATCCAAAGTCCTTAACAGGTTAGTGTTTAAGCTTATTAGGACTTATCAAGTTATGAATAAGCTTATATTAAGCCACACAGATCAAAATAAGCAAACTACTAACAATATTAACAAGAGATAAGCACAAAGGAACAAAATAAGCACACTTAATAAGCTGTAAATAACAAATAAGCTATTGGCCAAAAACTAAGAGCCAAACAGGCCAAATGGGCCAACTTCCAGGCCTTGTGGGGCCCACAGGAAAGATTGGAAGCCCAAATGAAAAGCTAATCCAATAAGCTGAGCTTATTGGCTTTTCAAAAAGCTAAGACTCATCCACTGGGTCCCACAAATGAACTTAGGAGAGGGCTTGAAAGTTTGGTGATCTATGCTGATTGCTCAGTATGAAGGTGGAATTGGACAAATAAAAAGCTAGTTGCAGCCCTACCTAATAAGCTACAAAGTGAAAAGCAAGACCTGATATTGAAAGATAAGCTGCTTGGCTTTCCAAAAAGCCAAGTATCTTATGGTGGGGCCCACTATTGAACTATGTGCAAGCTTGTGAAAATGGCTATCAAACCTGTGCACAGGGCACTCTTTCTAAAAATGGCTTAAAAGAAGCAACTAATTAAGCAATTAAATAAGCTATTTAAAAATTGACAAAATACTAGATTAAGATGAGTAACAAAATATTAAGATCCTAAAAGCATAAGTCATGAAACTAAGTATTAAGGCCTATAAGAAATTATCTATTTAATTCAAAAATCCATTACCTGAAAATTTGACTTTTTAAATTGCCTATCTAAGTTGACTTATATGAGTTTTAATCTAGCTTTACTGATTGATTATGATTACTTAAGCTATATTATGACTAAATTAAGCTATAAAACCTACTTATGAGTTTATATGATGATTATGCTAGCTTAAACTCAACACAGTGAACCATTTAAGAGTGATTCAAGTGCATTTTGACTTTCGATTGAACAAGCATAGGTTTATTAGGTTTGTCTGACCAAATATGAACCTAAGTGACTTATTGCAACCAAATTGAACCAACTGAACTCACTGAGATACAGTGATATACCTTGATCCAAACACACCTTATGACAATTGATTTTGTGATTATCAAAGCAAATGAATGATTTGATCCTCAACTCTGTTTACAAACCTTATATTATCATCAAACAAGATCCTATGAACATAAATCAACAACAATAATAGCATGAAATCAAGAAATGACCAATATGGCATTAAACTGTAAAATTTTGAGGTTTTAAGCAACTATGATTTTCAATAAACAAGCAAGCTATATTAATTGATAAATCTACTTAATAACAACACAGAAGCATGAAAATATACAAATAAGATTAAAAAACATATGCATACAGTAAAAGACCAAGATTAGATAATAAGCTTACAATGAGCTTTCAGCTGAAAAACACAGAACCAAGGACAAGGAACACACCTAATAGCTTACCACTAAGCTTCTAAACCAAAAGCCATCCATAACTGACTTTGCTCCAAGCTGTGATCATGATTTTCACTAATTTTTTTTTTATTCTATTTTTCTTAATTTTTTGGTATTTTTGAGTTTAACCACTAAACTGGATTTTAAGATATCTAAAAGCTTTGTCAAGGCTTATATGAGCTAATTGAGTCCAAAACATCAACTACAAACAACAATTAGACTATTTGAGATTTTTGAAATATAAGGAATTGCATAAACTGAGAATCCAACTGAAACTTGAAATTAACTATTAAAGAAGGTTTGAAATACACTTAAATGACTAGAAATACAATTTGAAAGCTTTGGATTACACTAGAAATTGTGAATTACATTATTCGACATTAAACTAAACTAACTAATCTAATAATTTAACTCCTCTGCTTCTTTCTATCTTTATAGATATTTTTGAAGTTCCACATGGTCTTCTGGTCAAATCCCATCATGAATTAGGACCCTTGGATCTCTGAAACTGATCCTAGCCATTTAAATGGCTTTTGGCGCCAAAAAGTCCACAGATAACATGGAGGGTTTTAAGGGTTAATTAAAGGTTCTTGGATGATTGTGGAGGTGGAGGGAACAAGTGGGAAGAGTGGGTGATGAGGTGGTGGACAGGTGGTGAAGAAACCAGGGTGGTTTTGGGTTTGCAGTTGTGAGGGAGAGGGATGAACAGTGGGGATGGTATTGGCGGGGGTTGACCAGGGTCAAACCTTGGGAAATATTAAAAGTTGGGTGGGCTTTTTGTGGAAAACTAGAAGGGGGGGTTGAATAGTTTTACGTCTTTTTCGTTTTGCTTATTTTATAAAAGATAGTTTCTAAGATGAAACCTTCAAATCACTTTAATACATAAATATATATACTAGTTAATTTATGATTTTGTATAAATATTACTTATGTATAATGTACAATTTCAAAACACTTAACTACAAAAGTACAAATACAAGATTTATTAAAGGTTTTATATATACAATGCTTATGTATAATGTTAGGAAAGAATATACAATTTCGTATATTTTATGTAAGCATATATATGTGTAGTAGTAGTGTATAGATATAATTTTATGTACTAGGTTGTTTTTTGTAAGATTAGTTTTATGAATGGATTTTAGTTTGATCTTTATGTGAAATCAACATATGCACAATACTATCAATTATGACTATGTATGAAATGCAAGTAAGTAATAAATCAAAGAGTGAGGGATGGAAAGATCAAACCGAGACACAAAGGATTTATAGTGGTTCGGCTACAAGGACACCTTCCTTGCCCTACTCCACTCCCCGAGTCACCTACTCGAGAGTTTTCTTCACTAGATCAAAGACCTCCTTTATGGCGGAGAAAACCGTACACACCAATATACACACCAATTTACACACCAATCTTCACACCAATCTACACACCAATCTACACACCAAACTACACACCAATCTTCACACCAATCTACTATTTTCTTCACACCAATCTTCTACACACCAATCTTCTATACACCGATCTTCTATTCTCTTCACACCTTCAAAGTACTAATGTCTTGACACCTTCAAGTCACTAATATCTTTGCAACTTCAATGCACTAGTGTCTTGACACCTTCAAGCCACTAATGTCTTCACACCTTCAATGCACTAATGTCTTGACACCTTCAAGCCACTAATGTCTTCACACCTTCAATGCACTAATGTCTTGACACCTTCAAGCCACTAATGTCTTCACAACTTCAATCTACAAATGTCTTCTAGTCTACTCCACTAGAGATCCTTAATTTCTTCACTACAAGCTCCTATTGCTACAATCTCCTATCACTACTACTATCTAACCCTTCTTCTTCACTTCAAGTCACACTTCACACTTACAACAATTCTAGATTCTTCAACTAAATCTAGTTAACTAATACATACACCTTATTCACCAAAGTATGAAAGATGTACAAGGAAATGTAAACAAACAACTTAGATAGCAAGATGATACTAAGTTGTAATACTTCTAATAGAAGTATTCTTCTCTTTGCACTTGAAAGAATGAGGCTTTGGATCACTTGGAAACAAAGGCTTATGAAATGAAATGATCAAAGGATTTTTTAGGATTGAAATAGAGATCTAGAACAGAAAGTTTCTGTGCAAAAAGGTGGGGAAAAAATCCAGGTTTAAGGTGGTATTTATAGGCAACAAGTTCTGACAGAGGAGCGTGGCCGGCCCCCTTAAAGCATGGCCGGCCCCCTTAAAATTAAGGGGGCCGCCCCTTATAATTAAGGGGGCCGCCCAACTGTAACGGCCAGAAAACTTGTCTTTTAGTGGGGAAAGTTTATTTGGTGAAAAACTAACTGATTTTGGTTAAATATTTGAAATCATATATTTAGTATGATTAAAACATTTTTCCTTATTACCAAAAGTGTTTTTCAAAAATATATAATAAGATTAATTAAATAAACTTTGTATTAGTTAATTAAATACCCCTTTGATCATACATAGCACTAAACACTTTGTTTATTCATACCTTAAGTGATTTGTTGGTGAAAGTGATTATTTATTACTAAATACGTGTTTACGTCATGATCTTTGGATTTGATTAGTTTAAGTTTTGTGATTATCAAAACATAGAGATATCGGAAGATATGAATAATGTTTTTAGTCAATTATTTATATCAACAATCTCCCCCTTTTTGATGATTACAAAACCTAAACTTATTAAATCCAAAAATTAATATTTAGACAAGTATTTAGTAAGTTTACATTCACTTCTCCCCCTTTTTGTAGAATCAAAAAGGTTAGGCCGAATAAGCTTCGTGAGAGAAGTTTAAACGGGTAGAAAACTCCCCCTTGATGTATGCTCCCCCTCGTTTGAGGGCACCAAGGTTTCGAGAAAGTAATACTTGCAAGAAAAATATTAGAAGCACAAGCATGGCACAAGCAAATACATATAGCATAATATTAGCAAGTAATAATCATGGCACAAGGTAATAAGAAACATATATTAAACCATTTAATAATAGAGAAATGATTATGTCAACCCATAATCATTGTTACAAAGGCAATACAAATAGAATTCTAAATAACATAGAACATCCTATAGTGCCAACAAGGAGTGTCATCAAACTTTCTTGAATCCCAAAATGGTTGAGGAGTTTTATTTGAAAATGAGAAAACATAAGCATATCAAATGCTTGGTGGTTTAGTGGAGGTAAACTCTTGGTTCCATGAGTGTTGGTGAGTTTGTAGAGCTTGGAGGTGGTGGATTTGAGGTGGAGTTTGTTGGTTGAGGGTTGTGATGTTGTTCAAGTGATGGGGTTTGTTGAGATCTAGTAAGAAGATACTCAATCCAAGTGAAGTGCTCATTCAAAGCAATGGTTTGTTGTTGAAGGAAGATGCAACAAGGGCAATTGTTAACATGCTTCTCAAGTTGGTTTTTGTTATGTGGTGATGATGGTGAGCTTGATTGTGGTGGATCCAAATTGCGTTGAGCAAGATGTAAAGCTAAAAGAGCACTAAGCTCATGTGCCTCTTTTAGCTCCTCAACGAACTTCAAGTGTTCGGAGGAAGGTGATGGTGGTGGAGCATGATAGTTGTCTTGGGTGAAGGTTTGCACATGCAACATTGGAGTAGCATGTGAGGTTGTAGGAAGTGGTGGTGGTACTCTAGGTGGTGGAGATATGTTTGAACTTGGGTAATCATGAAAACATGATATGGGTGGAAGAGTTTCTTCATGAGTGGATGATGTCTTTGTTGAATGAGCAATATGTGAAGTGTTGATTGAGATATTTGGATTGTTGTTTTGGGATTGAGCATGCTCATCAAAAGAGGAAGCATTAATGAGGGTATTAGTGGAAGATAGGTTGTGGGATGACTCATTTGAGTGGGTTTGAGGTTGAGTTGTTGGTTGACTTGAAACAACATCACAAGAGTTATGACAAGAATCAAGTTTCCTCCTCCAAACGGGTTTGACGGAGATCCTTGCGGTTCTTGAAATCTTTGGTTTTTGGTTGTTGGGAGATGACATGTTTGAGTGTGATGGCATTAATGATGGGAAGAGGGTATTTATAGTGTATGAGAGATGTGGTTTAGGAAGGTAAATTTTGAGGGATAACATGGGACAAAATATGTTTGTGAATTTTGGGACGTATAGGCTGAAATGGGTCAAAAAGTGATAAAGAAAACAGTATCCCCGACCATCAGATGGCCGGTCCCCTTAAATGGAGGCCGGTCCCCTTAAATTTAAGGGGGCCGCCCTTATGATTTAAGGGGGCCGCCCATCTGGTGATTCCCAGAATGCCAGAAATGGGTTTTTGGCAGAAAATTTTCAAAAAGGTTGTGTTTTTGGATTTGGATTCAAGTAAGTCCAACTCTTGAGGCAATATAGAGCATACTATTCATGAATGTAGGGAAATAATAAAAGTGAACAACAAATTCCTCATAATCATGTTATTTTCTAATATTTCAATTAAGTATGGTAACTAAGGAAGCAATAAAGCAAACTAGTTAAGCATGCAACTATATAAAGATAATGGTAAGTAGGCTTAGTGCAAACAAATTGAAGATTGCTTATGATAAACACGTGGGAAGATATGATTATATGAACTTCAAGACTTGTTACAAACAAGATCCATATGGGCAAACCATGATTCTCATGAAATGATTTGATTAAATTGTAGATGTCAATTTCACATAAGTGTATGACATATATGAGAAGATAATAACAATGTTTTAAACAAAATGTTTTTAGTTTTATTCAACAATGTTTGAAAGTAAGTTTTCACTTAATCCCATAAATCTGAGAATGAAAGAGTCTAATGAGAAGCAAAGTTCATATAAATAAATTAGCGTTAGGTATATATAGGAAGTGCAATTTAATCAAGTTGGAGAATGAGTATGAGACTATTACTAGTGGTGCTCAATTCAGGCTAAACACGACCGTTTTTACGGGTTACACACACCCAACTTCTCACATAGAAGCAATTCAACCGTTAGGTTAAATTGAATTTCTAGTCAATAGATTCTCCAGTAGTCATTCTCCTTTTTAGAATAAATCGAGTTCCTAAATTTACCTATCGAAGATTACCAAATATGAAGTTTACTTGATTCACTAATACTTAGCTTAATGTTTTGAGATACATTCAAGTTAGTATCCCAATAAAACAAAATTTGTTTTGTTTTAAAAAGAAAAATGTTTCTATCTTGATAAAGATCAAAATAATGTTATGATAGCTTATGATTAAGCATGTTGTTTGAAAAAGCATAAAATAGATATTCGAAAGGTTTTAATTCAAAGAAAGAAGTTTTTTTTTTTTTTTTTTTTTTTTTTTTTTTTTTTTTTTTAAATATGATGTTTTGATTTTGACAATCAAGAAATTTCAAGTGAAAGATACACTTCAAGAGAATCGATTAAGCCCATTATCACATATAAAAATCTCTAATTGGCAACTAAAGATATGAAAGAGATATGGTAGACATTAAACATCTAAATGCAATGAGATAGGAAGGGACAAAGAAAATCATCAATGAATACAATATAGGCATATGAATGTATGCATGTATACAAGACACATTGTAATATTGAGTTACTAGCAAGTCTTAATTATAACACATCTATTAATGCAACTAGTAAGATCATATAGCATAAATGACAAGCATTCTACTTTAAATCATAGAAGATTATCAATATAGATGAAAACTAAGACAAATGATAATAGACATAGCAACAAGAGAGTTAATGATCCTAATGTCATGTATGCATATATTGGTATTCATGATCTAAAAGCATAGCAACTTATAAATTAAATCATATTAATATACTAATTGAAGCATACTTTATCTTAATGTAATGTAGGCGAGTTTTTGAAAAGAAAACTTACCTCAGGTCCAACTCTTCTTTAAGAGTGATCATGAGAGCAATATAAAACGTCAGGAAGGTTTTCCCCAAAGCAAGTTGAAGAAGCGAAGTAATATCCTAATGCGAAAAGGATCAAGGAGACTTGATCATAGAAACACTATCGGTCGCCCCAATCATCACAAGTCGTGCAGATTAAGAATGGTAGAACAAGAATCCTTCGTCATGAGGTAGTAACGAACACACCATAAAGACAATGGTCATCAAATGAAAGAAAGCGAATAGAGCGATCTAAAAAGTGGTAGTTCCTTTGATCGTTAATTACCTACACATGACAGAGAGCTTGGTACCCAGATTCTCATGGGTCCGATTTGATTAGTAGCGAACATCCAATGCACTTAAATGCATATGAAGAGGATGTCGTCGAGAAGTACAAGAATTCATTATTTGTTTGTTTTAGCAAACAAACAATAACTTTCTTGACTAGAGAAATAATCAATGGATGTAAATAATAATAGTTCTAAATTTTTCCATTAGGTTTAACAAATTTTATTTGTTTTGATGTATTTGTCAAATACTCATCTGCCGTATATCCTAATCCGGTTTTATCATAAAATGACTTTTGAATGTTAAGTAGATATTTTAAAGATTTAGAACTATTTTCGAATTTTGCTAATATTTTAGCTTTTTCCTTTTCCATTTTAATTTCATGTTTATAGTCTTGACAATTTTTACATTCAAGATCAATTTCAATATTACTTTCAAGTCTAGACATTTTGTCTTCTAAAATTATTTCTTTTTCAAAGTTATTTTCAGCGGATGTTGAAAATTCATTTTTAAAAATAATTTTTGAGTCAATGTTGCAAAAGTGTTTGAAGCTATTTTCCATTTTTGAAAATTCTAATGTAAATTGATCATAGCAAAAATGTTTGGTTTTGAATTGTACCTTATTTGTACTTGTACACTCTTCACTCGCTATACGGTGATCAACTCCATTCTTCATGTCGCTCCATGTTTTGTTTGTAGCATTGCTTGGATCTTGGAGCATGTAATCCTTGTCATCACTATTTGTATTAACATTTGTTAGGATGTTCACGTATTCCGTATTTACATCGTCTTTATCGTCCTTGTTGCACCATGATTTATTAACATGCTTTCTTCGGATTTGACACATGTGTTCTTCATTATTGGTACCTTCAATGATCACATTTGAACTAGTAGTACATGTGTTTATTTCAACTAAATATTTATCTATTAAACTTTCTAGAGTAACAATTTCATGTGCAATATCAAGTTTATCATCTTTGGTTTTACATTTCTCTTGGTGAAACTTTAAAAGGCATTTCCAAATATCATTTGCCGTTTTACAAGGAAATAATCTTTCATATTCAACATTTGGTAGAGTTTTGAAAATAAGTAATTGAGCTTTAGTATTTTTATCAATTTTTATTTGAAGATTATTATGTTGATTTTCAAAATCCATTTTAGTTAGTTTAAGATCACCAATTGAAATAATATGCCAAAGATCAAGATCTATTGATTTCACATAATTTTCAAATTTATTTTTCCATTCAAGAAAATGATCATTTTCAAATAATGGTGGTTTTTGCGTAAATTCTCCTTCTAGATATTTTTCGAATTCCATAGATCGTTACAAGTTTTAAAATACAGTATATTTTAAAAATCTTGTTAGACGTGGCTCTGGTACCAATTGTGGAAAACTAGAAGGGGGGGTTGAATAGTTTTACGTCTTTTTCGTTTTGCTTATTTTATAAAAGATAGTTTCTAAGATGAAACCTTCAAATCACTTTAATACATAAATATATATACTAGTTAATTTATGATTTTGTATAAATATTACTTATGTATAATGTACAATTTCAAAACACTTAACTACAAAAGTACAAATACAAGATTTATTAAAGGTTTTATATATACAATGCTTATGTATAATGTTAGGAAATAATATACAATTTCGTATATTTTATGTAAGCATATATATGTGTAGTAGTAGTGTATAGATATAATTTTATGTACTAGGTTGTTTTTTGTAAGATTAGTTTTATGAATGGATTTTAGTTTGATCTTTATGTGAAATCAACATATGCACAATACTATCAATTATGACTATGTATGAAATGCAAGTAAGTAATAAATCAAAGAGTGAGGGATGGAAAGATCAAACCGAGACACAAAGGATTTATAGTGGTTCGGCTACAAGGACACCTTCCTTGCCCTACTCCACTCCCCGAGTCACCTACTCGAGAGTTTTCTTCACTAGATCAAAGACCTCCTTTATGGCGGAGAAAACCGTACACACCAATATACACACCAATTTACACACCAATCTTCACACCAATCTACACACCAATCTACACACCAAACTACACACCAATCTTCACACCAATCTACTATTTTCTTCACACCAATCTTCTACACACCAATCTTCTATACACCGATCTTCTATTCTCTTCACACCTTCAAAGTACTAATGTCTTGACACCTTCAAGTCACTAATATCTTTGCAACTTCAATGCACTAGTGTCTTGACACCTTCAAGCCACTAATGTCTTCACACCTTCAATGCACTAATGTCTTGACACCTTCAAGCCACTAATGTCTTCACACCTTCAATGCACTAATGTCTTGACACCTTCAAGCCACTAATGTCTTCACAACTTCAATCTACAAATGTCTTCTAGTCTACTCCACTAGAGATCCTTAATTTCTTCACTACAAGCTCCTATTGCTACAATCTCCTATCACCACTACTATCTAACCCTTCTTCTTCACTTCAAGTCACACTTCACACTTACAACAATTCTAGATTCTTCAACTAAATCTAGTTAACTAATACATACACCTTATTTACCAAAGTATGAAAGATGTACAAGGAAATGTAAACAAACAACTTAGATAGCAAGATGATACTAAGTTGTAATACTTCTAATAGAAGTATTCTTCTCTTTGCACTTGAAAGAATGAGGCTTTGGATCACTTGGAAACAAAGGCTTATGAAATGAAATGATCAAAGGATTTTTTAGGATTGAAATAGAGATCTAGAACAGAAAGTTTCTGTGCAAAAAGGTGGGGAAAAAATCCAGGTTTAAGGTGGTATTTATAGGCAACAAGTTCTGACAGAGGAGCGTGGCCGGCCCCCTTAAAGCATGGCCGGCCCCCTTAAAATTAAGGGGGCCGCCCCTTATAATTAAGGGGGCCGCCCAACTGTAACGGCCAGAAAACTTGTCTTTTAGTGGGGAAAGTTTATTTGGTGAAAAACTAACTGATTTTGGTTAAATAATTGAAATCATATATTTAGTATGATTAAAACATTTTTCCTTATTACCAAAAGTGTTTTTCAAAAATATATAATAAGATTATATAATTAAATAAACTTTGTATTAGTTAATTAAATACCCCTTTGATCATACATAGCACTAAACACTTTGTTTATTCATACCTTAAGTGATTTGTTGGTGAAAGTGATTATTTATTACTAAATACGTGTTTACGTCATGATCTTTGGATTTGATTAGTTTAAGTTTTGTGATTATCAAAACATAGAGATATCGGAAGATATGAATAATGTTTTTAGTCAATTATTTATATCAACACTTTTGTGTTTTTGGGCCAAGGGATGGATCATGGGTTTGGGCTGGATAATGGTTGTGTTTGAATTGGATTTTAAGGTTTAATATTTAGGGTCCGGATTGGTTTATATGTTTATTAAGCCCAAGGACCAAAAATGTAATTTTCTGAAAATTGAAGGGTTGAGATTCTCACTTTCCCAAAGTCATCAAAAGGGTCTATCATGCCAAGTTTGAATAGTACAAGGGTAACATGTGATAAATTCTAAATTTTTAAACCCCGAGGACTAAAATTGCCAAACTTGAAACTTCAGGGACCAATCTTGTAATTTCACCAAACTCTCCAACCAAGGACCATTCCTACCATAGAAGATTAGTATAAGGACCAAAATTGATTTTCTCAAAGTTTTTATATCCCAGGGAATATTTTTGTCAATTTTGCAAAGTTGAGGGACTAAACTTGTAATTTTGTGAAACTTTACACCAAAGGACTAAATATGTAATTTGTGATTAAAAAAGGACCTTTGGTGACTTTTTCATGTTTTAGAATAACCAGGGACTACTTTTGACAAGTTTTGAAAGTTGAGGGACTGAAACTGCCAATTATGCAAACTTTGTTCGTTTTTCATCTGTTTTTGATCATTTTGCATCTGAAACATATAAAACACATTTCTGAGATATTTTCAGTATTATGATGCATATTTGAGTGTTTTTGGATGTTTTGGCAGTTCAGATTGGTATAAAATGAGGTGTATTTAGGCACTCATCAATCCCACATACTAAAATATTGCTAGTCCCTAGCAATCTTTTGAGAAAACTTAATGGATTTTATGTCTCTTTACCAAAAGCCATTACTTCTGGAGTAGCCAAATGTTTCAGTTCAAGTAAGAACTATGGTCCACCTGATAACCATGTGATTTTGAGCAAACCAACAGCTGTCAACGGATTTGTTTTGTCTTTACCAAAAGTCGTTTGCTTCTGGACTAACCAACTCTTGATGGACATAGTCGACATCTTGGTGAGCTGATTACCAATTATGGTTTTTCTACTGCCTTTACCATAAGCCATAATCTTGTGGGCTAGCCAACTCTTTCACTTTTTAGGATATGGCGAGTTGAGATACCATACAATTTTGGGTAAATTGCAAGCCATGAACGGATTTGAGATATCTTTACCAAGAGCCATTTGCTCTCGGATTAGCCAATCCTTATGTGGGTTAGACATGGTGGACTGATAACCATTTATTGCGTTCTAAGTGAGAAAAAATTTTAAAATTTTGGCTAAAATGGGGGTGCTTGATGGAACATGTGTTTAAATTCGTTAGAATAACGAATTCCCCCCCCCCCCCCCCCCCCGCACTTAGAACTGAATATTGTCCTCAATATTCAAAGTACCGGGTGTTAAACCAATACTTAGAACGTAAGAAGGAAAATACTCATAGCCTTTATTTAAGTTTATATACATTTTTTTTAGGATATATACATAGATACAATATGTGGGTTAGTAACTCCCCCACACTAGGGTGGTACATACGGGTGAAAACCTATATACATGCTACTGTTTTTGTTTACCGAGTCGCTAGCTTGACTCGACCCCGAATTTATTTGTTCATGGGGAAGTATCATGTGGAAGAGATAATCTCCATCGGACTTTCATTCAAGATGTTTGGAAAACATTTGAAGCACGTGAAAGTTCCACACCGATGAGATATACAGACCCTGGCTCAAATTTTATAAATAAGAATGCCGGGGTCAAAGATAGTGTCTTCATTACCGAAGGAGTGAAGAACAAGAGAAGCCACGGGATAAATGAAGAAGAGAAAGAAAGTCATGATAAATATCAGGACTAACACATCATCATCCACAGGAGAATTCATAATAACATGAATCTCCTCTTTTAAGCTCGTTTGGTCTAGACATATCCCGGGTGTGTCTAGATCAAAGTAGAAATTATCATACTCCGGTGGAGATATGATATGAGTGAGTTCACAGGAGAACTCCTCAAAGGTGCATGATTCATATTCGGGATTGATTTGAGTGAGTTCACTGGGAACTCCTCAAAAGTAAATGATTCATATACGGGGAGAGAATTATGAGAATGAGAAGTGGTAATACCACTAATATTCTCTCCCGTATGATCAAAATGGAACGTTTGCAATTCCGGAATAGAATCATTGATCAAAAGCTCACTATCCTCAACGAGGATAGGAGATGAAATAGGCTTTTCATTAAAAGCCTCGATTCTAAAAATGAGAAGATTAGCATTTAATAATGTAAGACGAAGAGATTTGTCTTGGATTATTTCTTCATCATTCTCTTCTCCTAAGCTGACAAGCTCAAAAGGTAATTCCCCCCACATAACTTATGTCTCCACAAGATAAAGAATAGTCCTCATCAGAATCAGAGAACATCTCAATATGGTCAATTGGGAAGACAAGAGGAGGAGGGATATCACACATATGATCAAGAATTCCCTGTGACTCACTTGGGATTGGGACAAGGTTCTCAACACTAGATTTTATGAATTTGTCCGATTCCTTTTTAGGAACAGTGTCAAGATGCTCGTCCCCCATGCTCAGAGAGTGAGTGGGAACCTCGGGTGTGATAACATCAAACGGAGGGAGTTGAGAAGGACTGGCATACATGGATTTTATAATTTCCATTTGTTCTGCTACTAGTAATTCTTCCATACTCTTTTCTCCCTGTATTTCCATGGAAGGAGTCTCAATTGATGAACTTGATGAGGTATCATCATTATCACTTTCATCAAGAAAAGCAGCTTTGTGAAATTTGGAATGTGTTATAGCTGCTCGTTCTAAGACTAGTAATTCTTCCATGCTTCTTTCGTCTCTAGCTGCATGTTCTTTTGCAAGTAGTTCTTCCATGGATTTCCCACGGGACTGTTGGATGAGTGTAATTTGTGGGGGTGTGGATGTGTCAAACCCGGACAGTTGACATTGATCATCATTATGAGGACCCCCACAATATACACAAGAAAAACTTGGAGCACGGCGAAGCGAAATATTAGCCAACTCCTCCTTAAGGTCTTTAAGTTTCTCAAGAACCTCTAGACAAAGGTCTTGCGGGTATTGAGGAGTTGCTTGGATCATTTGGCACTGTGTAGGTGGGTCTTGAAACGAATATTCGTAATTGTTGCAAGGAATTGGATTCCTTGTTTGACAATCCGAGCTAAAGTGAGGACCTCCACAGTACTCACAACAGTTGAACTGATGTGGCTGTGAGTCGTATGTACTTAAGTCATAATTGTTATCAGGAAACTGCTCATTGACAAGCGTGCTTCCTGATTGACAATCAGAACTGTAATGTGAACCATCACAGTACGCACAACAGTAAAATTGCTGAGTCTCATGGTGTGGAAGCTGATGGAATGAATCAGTCATGTTAGGGTAGGAATAGGGATTCTGGTTATAGACAGACCCGTTTCCTGACTCTACCATGCCACAACTGGGGCAATTACCACCATTATAAGGACTACCACACCATTGACAAACAAGAGGGTGAGAATAAGACATAGAAAGAATCAAAGGGTAATAGAGGGTAAGAAATGAAGAATCAAAAAGGTAGGAGGGGTAAAGGTGAATATTTTTGGTACTTTTGTAATACTAATAAGAAGAAAAATATTTTTGGGTTTTTTATAAAAAATATGGACAAAGATGGTAAATAAACAATGGATGTATATTCAACAATCACAGATGCTTCAAATTCGTATAGAATACGCGCACAACCTCCCCGGCAGCGGCGCTATAAATTGATTGGTGTGTGATTCCTCCCGGACTACACATCTTTTACTTCTCAACCACTTAAGATAAAATGGTCAATAATAAAAGGACAAGGGCAAGCAGCCCGGGAGAGGAACGCAAGTTTACCAAGGGTTAAAAATATCCTTGGATCGTTTATGTTCTGGCGAGGCGTGATATTCTAAATACTATGACTTATGATTTGTTGAAAATATTAGTAGTATAGGAAAATAGGAATCTGATTGACTAACACTGAATGTGAATAGTAATAGCTCTGTCACAGCTAGTTCAATTAAGAAACGTACAATCAGAAACCTTAAAATGATAAAGTATTTACAAACGTACGTTTAGGTTTAAAGAAACGTAAACGTAACGTATAAAACAAAAAATAACTACAATAGGAATTTGCATGCCTTAGGGGCTTAAATGCAAATTAAAAAGAAATAAAATAAATAACTATATTTACAAACTTATTATAAATAATATTTACAAGTATTATATTAATTATTATTAATAACTATTTATTTACTCTTTATTAATTTACATAAATATAAAGGAAATGTAAAATAAACCTAAATAAATAAAACAAAAACTTAGAAAAGTTAAAAGTAATATAAAAGAAATTTAGAAACTAAAAATATATTTATTATACAAATATTCTATTTATTATTAATTATTTACTATTATTAAATTACTAATACTATTATTGACTATTATAAATACTAAGTTAGCAAACAAAAATCTAAAACTTTTTACATAAATCTAATATACTAATAAGAACCTAAGAAAAATATAAAAACTATATTCTATGTACAAAAATAAGAAAACTTAATTAAATACTATTATATATTAATTTAACTAATTAATACTAATTAATTATTATACATACTAAACTTATTTATAAAATTATAAAACTTTTTATAATACTTCCTAATCATCTCAGGAATACATGAAAAATATAAAAAGTTTATAAAAATTATTAATAAGCCGATTTATAAATTACATACTAAATATTATCTAAAAGAAATATAAACTATATTATTTATTAAAAATACTAAATGAACAGTAAAAATTATGAAAAAATTACAGAAACTAAATATTATTATGAAGAAGCTAAGAAAAATAATAGTGAGCTACCAGCTTATTCCATTAAGCTGTTATAAGCTAAACAACCCCAATAAGCCAAAGGGTCAAAACTCCCTTAAGTATATTATTTGGAAGAGCATAACTGAGAAAAGACCCTAGGGCAATTGGCATACAGGTACACACTATCACTCTTCCAAAAGGGGAGGTCTCAGGTTCGACCCTGCCTCACCCCTTTTTACCAAATCTTTTTTATTTTTGATTTTTTCTTTACAAACTTAATTATAAGCTATATATAAGCAACTTTAACAAAGGAAATATTTTTAATATTTACAAATAAGCTCTGTGGGAGCTTATTTTGGGCTCAGTTCATGGTTTTAGGCAAAATAAGCAATAAGCTTCTAAATAGAAGCTATCACTTAGCCTTAAAAGGTTTGTTTTTGGCTTTTCTGATTTATATTCTATCTAAGTACTTATATTATACAAGATTAAAGAAAAAGGAAGCTTACAAACTAAGAAATAAGCTGTGTGAGGCTGATTAGCTTAAACAGTTAAGCTATGCTTAACTATTGGGACTTTTAAGCTTGGATGAGCTTCTAATAAGCCACACAGCTGAAACAAAAGTAAAATAAAGGTTTATACATATATTATTAACAAGTTTATAGAAAATGAAACTTATAGACATGGAGAATAAGCTGTTTCACAGCTTATGACCACTTCAGTTAAGCATTGAGCTTATAGTTGGGTCATAAGCTTGAAACAAGCTTATAAAAGCTTAACAAAGGAAAAGAAAGGAAAAGATATGTGTGTACAAGTATATTAGTCATATATATACAAGTGTGGTGCACTGGAATAAGCCAATAAGCTCACAAAAGCAATTAAGCAATTCCAGCACACCACAAATCCAAACAACCCTGCAACCTATTTGATGGACAAGTTCAGCTTATGAAATAAGCTGAATAAGCCAATTAAATAATTGGAGCAGCAAGGTATGCTGGTAGGCTTTCCAAAAAGCTCAAGCTCAAGCTATGGGGTCCACAGCTGAGCTTTTGAGGAGATCATGAAAAATCACCATTTCACTGAGTATGCATATCACTTTAGCATACTCAGGAAAGTGGACAAAACAATAAGCTATCCCCAAGCTTATTAAATAAGCTTGGAAATGGAAACAAAGAGCAGGGACCTTGAGTTTGGTGGATTGGCTTCTCAAAAAGCCAATCCACATAAGGTGGGACCTACTGAGTAGCTTATTGTGGACTTATGAAGTTTGTGAGTTGACTGGGTGTTTGATTTGCAACTCAGGTAAAGGACTAAGGTTCAAGCTACTAGCAGCCCTAGTGAAAGGGCATGTGAGTTAAAATTTAAGCTTGAACCATTTAGGGTAGTTGCTCAGCTGCTTAAAAAACCAAAAATCACAAGCACAAGCTCAGTAATGAGCTTGTGATGGACTTGTGAAAGTGCAAGATACCACTGGGTTACCAGTGTTGTGTTTGAGATTGGTGAACAAAATTAAGCACATTAAGCATTCCATATAAGCAATTTAAAGGCAGATAAGCATTTGATTCAAGTAACTAGCCACATGGGCATCACAAAATTCCAATATACTCAGACCAACACTCAATACACAAGCTTGTGCAAGCTTGTGAAATTGAGTGTCAAACCTGTGCACAGGGGAGGCTTGTGAAGAATCACCTAAATATTAAGCACAAATAAGCACTCTAAACAGCTTTAAGAAAAATTAATAAAAATAGTAACATACAGATAAGCAACTAGATTTTAAGATCCTACAAGCTCAACTCCTAATTCTAATTAACAAGTTCACAATGAAATTCCTAAGTTAATTCAAAAACAGTTAGGCTGCAATTTTGACTAATTATTATGAACTTCTAAGTTGACTTATGTGAGTTTAGAGCTTAATTATTGAACTGATTATGTAATAATAAGCTATTATAAGTTGAGATTAAGCTAAAGTAACAAATTCTAAGCTAGTATGATGATTATGGGACTGAAAACACTAACAGTTAAACAACTAGATGAGATTACAACCTATTTTGACTTTTTAACTATAGAGACCTATGTATTATGACTAAACTGAGTTATATTGACTTAAACTAATATGCAGTAACAAGAACTAGAAATAATATCATGTACTAACAAGTATGGCAGCTTGATCCAAACACCCCTAAACAGGACTGTTTATAGATTAGTGTTACTCAACACTAATTTAGACCATGAAAATGATTTCTAACACTTGATACAGTTAAACTAAGATCAAATAAACACTATTAACATAGATCAAACAACTAGAATCCAACTACCACTAATTAACTAATTTGACTGTCTACATTACAACAACTAGTAACTAAGATTTCCAACTAATAACCTACCAATTTTACACTAGATTGTCATTGACTACTAACACAGGAACATAAATTAACAGGATTTTAAGCTATTTGAACAATGAAAAAGTAAAATGACAAAGAGGGTTTAAGAATGTGACTTACAAGTGAACCATGCATAATTCCAAAGAACAAGAGCCTAATTACCTTCCTACAGTCTATCATGAGACTCTACTACCCTGGTACTCCTCAGAACCTGACTCATCTTGTAAGGTCCTCCATAAACCAGTCTTCACCATTTCATTTCCATTTTCACTATTTTTTTTTGTGATTTTCTATTTTTAAATGACTATTGTTAATTAACTGAATCCACAAGCTTATACAGCTTACTGAGAGCTGCATAGTGTTTGAGAGAGTCATTTAAACAACAAATGATCAACATAAATTAAAGTAACATGAAATAAAATGGGACAAAGTAACATGACTGGAAATTAAAGATAGATTAAAACTTGATGAAACAAAGTTGTTTATTACACTTTAGCAAAGGTAATAACACATTCAAACAGAAATTAAAGATTACACTAAGTTACACTAGTTTAATTATTCTACACGACCTAGGCTATTCCAAAGGTAGTTTCTTCATTCTCCTCTCATTTCTTTATATAGATGGCCCATTTGTATCCTCCCAGCTTCCTTGATGTTTCCCACATTGAATCCTAGCCTTTGATTGAGTCAATTTGATCCTACCCGTTTAAACAGGTTTTGGCGCCAAAACCTTACACGTGTATTTAAGGCGGTTCCAAAGCAATTAAAGCTTCTTGGGAGGTAGTATGAGGTGGGGGAACATGATTCTGTGGTTTATTGAGACTTGGGGTTCAAGTTGGAATGGTTTTGGGTCAAAACTGTGGGTAGGGGTGGTATTGGAGGGAAAATATGGTGTGAAGGCATTAATTGTGGAGGGTTAGTAGCAGAGGTGGTGTAAGGAGTGGGTGAGAGGATAGGGTGAGGTGGTAAGCAAGGTGGAGGGTGCAAGTGGTGTTTACAGGTGTGGGATGGGGAGAGGTGGAAGAAGAAGAGAAAACGGGGTGTCTGTTTTATTTATTTACAAAGGAAATGGGGTTGGGCTGGTATATGTTGGGCCTGTGGGATGGTGGACTGGGTTGTGTTTGTTTTTGGATTAGGTTTAGTTTGGATTTGGTTTTAAAAACAAATAAGGGTCCGGTTGGTATTAACTACACAAGGACCAATTTTGTAATTTCGACAAAATTAAGGGGCTGAGTTTGCCACTCTCCCAAACTTCTTTCAAGGACTAAATCTGCAATAAAACAATAACACAATAACCAATTTTGTTAATTTCCCATTTTTAAATCCCGGGGACCATTTTTGTAATTTCACCAAAGTTGAGGGGTGAAATTGTAATTTTTCCAAAAGTTATCAAAAGGTTCCAAATTGTCATTCATGCATAGTACAAGGGTATATTTTGTAAAATTCCAAGTTAGAATACCCAGGGACCTATTTTGCCAATTTTGTAACTTGAGGGGTAAAAGTTGCCAGATTGTGTAAACTTTTATCCAGGGATGTTTTGTGAACATTTTTGGTTTCCCAAGGACTTAAGTTGACTTTTCATTCATTTAAAACCTTTCAGGGACTAGTTTTGACAAATTATGTAACTTCAGGGACTGAAAATGACATTTGTGTGAACTTGATCAGTTTTCACTTGTTTTTCAATCTTTTTGTACCTGAATCACATAAAAACACATTTTGATGATTTTGTATCATTTTGTGAGTCATTTGTGTGTTTTTGGTCATTTTGTGGGTTTAAATTGTATAAAAGATATGTGTAAAACGGCACATATCAAATCCCCCACACTAAACTATTGCTAGTCCCTAGCAATCTTTTATTTAAAACTTAATGGGTTTGAAAAATTCTTTACCAAAAGCCATCACTTCTGGAATAGCCAGATGTAAGAACTGTGGCACACCTGATAACCGTGTGATTTTGAGCAAATCACCAGCTGTCAACGGATTTGATTTGTCTTTACCAAAAGCCGTTTGCTTCTGGACTAGCCAACTCTTAGATAAATTATTAATATTATCTTTGGTGAGTTAATTACCAATTATGGTTTTTCCACGGCCTTTACCACAAGCCATAATCTTGCGGGCTAGCCAACTCATTTGCTTATTAGGATATGGGGAGTTGAGGAACCATACAATTTTGAGCAAATTGCAAGCTATAACGGATTTGAGATATCTTTACCAAGAGCCGTTTGCTCCTGGATTAGCCAATCCTTATGTGTGTTAGACATGGTGGATTGATTACCATTTGTTGTATTTAGTGCAAAACACTAATACCAAATGAAAAAATTTTAAATTTTGGTCATTTTTGGGGAAAAGGGCATACAAAGGTATAAAAGTGATCAAATTCGCCAGAATTCCCCCCCACACTTATTATGAATATTGTCCTCAATATTCAAAGCTAAGTGGGGTAATACAACAATTATTCTATTTTTCTATTTACAATTTTCTCAACGTTTTATAAATCCATGTACGAAATGTGGGGCACACCCTCACACTTAGGTGGTAGAAAGGGTAAGAAAAGTGAAAATGATTTGACGAGAAATTGGAGTGGGGTTCACTCACAGAATTATGAAGATAAAGGTGGGGAGAATCTTTTTGGGTTTTTGATATAATATAAACAGAAACGAAAAAATGTTTTTGTATTTTTAATATTTATATATATGTGTACAAAATAATGGCTAAAAATGAAACCTAAATGAGATTATCAATACATGAAACTGATTTAAACCTAATCTATCACATTCCAGGAATTATACTAAGCACAGTAAATCCTTTTTTAGTGTAAACATGGTGTTTAGCCAAAATTTAGACCTAGGAATATCAAGATTAGGAAAATTGACAGTCAAATGCAAATCAAAGCACAGATAAATTTCAACCATAAAATATTTTTGTATTTTTATATTGTTTATGAAATATAATATTATATGTAATATACATACAAGGATAAAAATTTCAACAAAATACAAATCATAGTAGGCAGCACAGCCTCCCCGGCAGCGGCGCCAAAATTTGATTCCTCCCGGACTACACATCTTTTACTTCTCAACCACTTAAGATAAAATGGTCAATAATAAAAGGACAAGGGCAAGCAGCCCGGGAGAGGAACGCAAGTTTACCAAGGGTTAAAAATATCCTTGGATCGTTTATGTTCTGGCGAGGCGTGATATTCTAAATACTATGACTTATGATTTGTTGAAAATATTAGTAGTATAGGAAAATAGGAATCTGATTGACTAACACTGAATGTGAATAGTAATAGCTCTGTCACAGCTAGTTCAATTAAGAAACGTACAATCAGAAACCTTAAAATGATAAAGTATTTACAAACGTACGTTTAGGTTTAAAGAAACGTAAACGTAACGTATAAAACAAAAAATAACTACAATAGGAATTTGCATGCCTTAGGGGCTTAAATGCAAATTAAAAAGAAATAAAATAAATAACTATATTTACAAACTTATTATAAATAATATTTACAAGTATTATATTAATTATTATTAATAACTATTTATTTACTCTTTATTAATTTACATAAATATAAAGGAAATGTAAAATAAACCTAAATAAATAGAACAAAAACTTAGAAAAGTTAAAAGTAATATAAAAGAAATTTAGAAACTAAAAATATATTTATTATACAAATATTCTATTTATTATTAATTATTTACTATTATTAAATTACTAATACTATTATTGACTATTATAAATACTAAGTTAGCAAACAAAAATCTAAAACTTTTTACATAAATCTAATATACTAATAAGAACCTAAGAAAAATATAAAAACTATATTCTATGTACAAAAATAAGAAAACTTAATTAAATACTATTATATATTAATTTAACTAATTAATACTAATTAATTATTATACATACTAAACTTATTTATAAAATTATAAAACTTTTTATAATACTTCCTAATCATCTCAGGAATACATGAAAAATATAAAAAGTTTATAAAAATTATTAATAAGCCGATTTATAAATTACATACTAAATATTATCTAAAAGAAATATAAACTATATTATTTATTAAAAATACTAAATGAACAGTAAAAATTATGAAAAAATTACAGAAACTAAATATTATTATGAAGAAGCTAAGAAAAATAATAGTGAGCTACCAGCTTATTCCATTAAGCTGTTATAAGCTAAACAGCCCCAATAAGCCAAAGGGTCAAAACTCCCTTAAGTATATTATTTGGAAGAGCATAACTGAGAAAAGACCCTAGGGCAATTGGCATACAGGTACACACTATCACTCTTCCAAAAGGGGAGGTCTCAGGTTCGACCCTGCCTCACCCCTTTTTACCAAATCTTTTTTATTTTTGATTTTTTCTTTACAAACTTAATTATAAGCTATATATAAGCAACTTTAACAAAGGAAATATTTTTAATATTTACAAATAAGCTCTGTGGGAGCTTATTTTGGGCTCAGTTCATGGTTTTAGGCAAAATAAGCAATAAGCTTCTAAATAGAAGCTATCACTTAGCCTTAAAAGGTTTGTTTTTGGCTTTTCTGATTTATATTCTATCTAAGTACTTATATTATACAAGATTAAAGAAAAAGGAAGCTTACAAACTAAGAAATAAGCTGTGTGAGGCTGATTAGCTTAAACAGTTAAGCTATGCTTAACTATTGGGACTTTTAAGCTTGGATGAGCTTCTAATAAGCCACACAGCTGAAACAAAAGTAAAATAAAGGTTTATACATATATTATTAACAAGTTTATAGAAAATGAAACTTATAGACATGGAGAATAAGCTGTTTCACAGCTTATGACCACTTCAGTTAAGCATTGAGCTTATAGTTGGGTCATAAGCTTGAAACAAGCTTATAAAAGCTTAACAAAGGAAAAGAAAGGAAAAGATATGTGTGTACAAGTATATTAGTCATATATATACAAGTGTGGTGCACTGGAATAAGCCAATAAGCTCACAAAAGCAATTAAGCAATTCCAGCACACCACAAATCCAAACAACCCTGCAACCTATTTGATGGACAAGTTCAGCTTATGAAATAAGCTGAATAAGCCAATTAAATAATTGGAGCAGCAAGGTATGCTGGTAGGCTTTCCAAAAAGCTCAAGCTCAAGCTATGGGGTCCACAGCTGAGCTTTTGAGGAGATCATGAAAAATCACCATTTCACTGAGTATGCATATCACTTTAGCATACTCAGGAAAGTGGACAAAACAATAAGCTATCCCCAAGCTTATTAAATAAGCTTGGAAATGGAAACAAAGAGCAGGGACCTTGAGTTTGGTGGATTGGCTTCTCAAAAAGCCAATCCACATAAGGTGGGACCTACTGAGTAGCTTATTGTGGACTTATGAAGTTTGTGAGTTGACTGGGTGTTTGATTTGCAACTCAGGTAAAGGACTAAGGTTCAAGCTACTAGCAGCCCTAGTGAAAGGGCATGTGAGTTAAAATTTAAGCTTGAACCATTTAGGGTAGTTGCTCAGCTGCTTAAAAAACCAAAAATCACAAGCACAAGCTCAGTAATGAGCTTGTGATGGACTTGTGAAAGTGCAAGATACCACTGGGTTACCAGTGTTGTGTTTGAGATTGGTGAACAAAATTAAGCACATTAAGCATTCCATATAAGCAATTTAAAGGCAGATAAGCATTTGATTCAAGTAACTAGCCACATGGGCATCACAAAATTCCAATATACTCAGACCAACACTCAATACACAAGCTTGTGCAAGCTTGTGAAATTGAGTGTCAAACCTGTGCACAGGGGAGGCTTGTGAAGAATCACCTAAATATTAAGCACAAATAAGCACTCTAAACAGCTTTAAGAAAAATTAATAAAAATAGTAACATACAGATAAGCAACTAGATTTTAAGATCCTACAAGCTCAACTCCTAATTCTAATTAACAAGTTCACAATGAAATTCCTAAGTTAATTCAAAAACAGTTAGGCTGCAATTTTGACTAATTATTATGAACTTCTAAGTTGACTTATGTGAGTTTAGAGCTTAATTATTGAACTGATTATGTAATAATAAGCTATTATAAGTTGAGATTAAGCTAAAGTAACAAATTCTAAGCTAGTATGATGATTATGGGACTGAAAACACTAACAGTTAAACAACTAGATGAGATTACAACCTATTTTGACTTTTTAACTATAGAGACCTATGTATTATGACTAAACTGAGTTATATTGACTTAAACTAATATGCAGTAACAAGAACTAGAAATAATATCATGTACTAACAAGTATGGCAGCTTGATCCAAACACCCCTAAACAGGACTGTTTATAGATTAGTGTTACTCAACACTAATTTAGACCATGAAAATGATTTCTAACACTTGATACAGTTAAACTAAGATCAAATAAACACTATTAACATAGATCAAACAACTAGAATCCAACTACCACTAATTAACTAATTTGACTGTCTACATTACAACAACTAGTAACTAAGATTTCCAACTAATAACCTACCAATTTTACACTAGATTGTCATTGACTACTAACACAGGAACATAAATTAACAGGATTTTAAGCTATTTGAACAATGAAAAAGTAAAATGACAAAGAGGGTTTAAGAATGTGACTTACAAGTGAACCATGCATAATTCCAAAGAACAAGAGCCTAATTACCTTCCTACAGTCTATCATGAGACTCTACTACCCTGGTACTCCTCAGAACCTGACTCATCTTGTAAGGTCCTCCATAAACCAGTCTTCACCATTTCATTTCCATTTTCACTATTTTTTTTTTGTGATTTTCTATTTTTAAATGACTATTGTTAATTAACTGAATCCACAAGCTTATACAGCTTACTGAGAGCTGCATAGTGTTTGAGAGAGTCATTTAAACAACAAATGATCAACATAAATTAAAGTAACATGAAATAAAATGGGACAAAGTAACATGACTGGAAATTAAAGATAGATTAAAACTTGATGAAACAAAGTTGTTTATTACACTTTAGCAAAGGTAATAACACATTCAAACAGAAATTAAAGATTACACTAAGTTACACTAGTTTAATTATTCTACACGACCTAGGCTATTCCAAAGGTAGTTTCTTCATTCTCCTCTCATTTCTTTATATAGATGGCCCATTTGTATCCTCCCAGCTTCCTTGATGTTTCCCACATTGAATCCTAGCCTTTGATTGAGTCAATTTGATCCTACCCGTTTAAACAGGTTTTGGCGCCAAAACCTTACACGTGTATTTAAGGCGGTTCCAAAGCAATTAAAGCTTCTTGGGAGGTAGTATGAGGTGGGGGAACATGATTCTGTGGTTTATTGAGACTTGGGGTTCAAGTTGGAATGGTTTTGGGTCAAAACTGTGGGTAGGGGTGGTATTGGAGGGAAAATATGGTGTGAAGGCATTAATTGTGGAGGGTTAGTAGCAGAGGTGGTGTAAGGAGTGGGTGAGAGGATAGGGTGAGGTGGTAAGCAAGGTGGAGGGTGCAAGTGGTGTTTACAGGTGTGGGATGGGGAGAGGTGGAAGAAGAAGAGAAAACGGGGTGTCTGTTTTATTTATTTACAAAGGAAATGGGGTTGGGCTGGTATATGTTGGGCCTGTGGGATGGTGGACTGGGTTGTGTTTGTTTTTGGATTAGGTTTAGTTTGGATTTGGTTTTAAAAACAAATAAGGGTCCGGTTGGTATTAACTACACAAGGACCAATTTTGTAATTTCGACAAAATTAAGGGGCTGAGTTTGCCACTCTCCCAAACTTCTTTCAAGGACTAAATCTGCAATAAAACAATAACACAATAACCAATTTTGTTAATTTCCCATTTTTAAATCCCGGGGACCATTTTTGTAATTTCACCAAAGTTGAGGGGTGAAATTGTAATTTTTCCAAAAGTTATCAAAAGGTTCCAAATTGTCATTCATGCATAGTACAAGGGTATATTTTGTAAAATTCCAAGTTAGAATACCCAGGGACCTATTTTGCCAATTTTGTAACTTGAGGGGTAAAAGTTGCCAGATTGTGTAAACTTTTATCCAGGGATGTTTTGTGAACATTTTTGGTTTCCCAAGGACTTAAGTTGACTTTTCATTCATTTAAAACCTTTCAGGGACTAGTTTTGACAAATTATGTAACTTCAGGGACTGAAAATGACATTTGTGTGAACTTGATCAGTTTTCACTTGTTTTTCAATCTTTTTGTACCTGAATCACATAAAAACACATTTTGATGATTTTGTATCATTTTGTGAGTCATTTGTGTGTTTTTGGTCATTTTGTGGGTTTAAATTGTATAAAAGATATGTGTAAAACGGCACATATCAGTGTGAAACAGTCAGATAATTATTAGCCAACCACTTGTGAATGGTCAACCATAATAGTCAAACAGCTTAGGCCAATGCTTCCGTGGAATACAGTGTTTCCCCGGGTCGTTATGTCCAACGAGGTGTGCGAAGGTATTAAAAACGAATCTAGGATCGGGTGATTATGAACAGGAAATGGTATAAGTGTGAGTGAGTGATTACACTAAGGATTTATAAAACAAATAGCTTAAATAAGCTATTAGAATGATTACGTAAACCTAAATAACTTAGAAACGTTTAAAATCTAAAAACTCGTACGTTTAATTTAATTCTACGTAAACGTATGAAATAAAATGATTTTAACTAAAGTAGGAATTTGCATACCTTAGGGGCTTAAATGCAAATTAAACAGATTTAAAATATTTACTTTATAATTACTAACTTATTTAGAACTTAAGACAACCTAAAAATGTAAAAAGAAATAAAAATGTACGTTTAAATTTAAATAAACGTAAACGTATTAAATAAAACGTGAGTTTTAAGAAATAAAAGGCCTAAGGATATGAAAATGATATTTTTACAATCCTAATAATATAAGAAAATTTTTAGAAATTTAAAATTATTTTTACACCTATTTAATTAATTATTATTAATTAATAATTATTTTAAACTATTTAATAATACACTAAATAATAAGAAAATGTAAAATAAGTCTAGAAAAATAAAATTAAAACTTAGAAAAATCTAAAATATTATAAAACTTATTTTAGAACTAAAATTATATTTTTCACACTATTTATATATTTATTATTAATTAATTACTATTTATAATTATTTAATAATACACTAAAATACAAGAAAATATGAAAATTACTTAGAAAAATGAAATTTAAACTTGGAAAAATCTAAAATAATATTAAACTAATTTTAAAACAGAAAATGTATTTTTAAGACTTTTTATCTAATTATTATTAATTATTAACTATTTATTAATTATTAATTATTAAAAACTAAATTAAATTCTAATAAATACTAAATAAACAAAGAAAAATATGAAACTTTTTCTAAAATTATTTTATAACTACAGGAAGCTATGAAAATTATAAAAATGAAAATTGCTTTTAAAATAAGCTGGAAATAAGCCAATTGGCTTAAATAGAAGCTATCACTTCTATTAAAGTTGGTTTTTTCTAATTTTTCTTTTACAAAACTAATTTACTACCTAAAATAAGCAACTTTTATGAAAGAACTTATGTTGTAGCTTATTAATAAGCTGTGTGGGATCCAAAGTCCTTAACAGGTTAGTGTTTAAGCTTATTAGGACTTATCAAGTTATGAATAAGCTTATATTAAGCCACACAGATCAAAATAAGCAAACTACTAACAATATTAACAAGAGATAAGCACAAAGGAACAAAATAAGCACACTTAATAAGCTGTAAATAACAAATAAGCTATTGGCCAAAAACTAAGAGCCAAACAGGCCAAATGGGCCAACTTCCAGGCCTTGTGGGGCCCACAGGAAAGATTGGAAGCCCAAATGAAAAGCTAATCCAATAAGCTGAGCTTATTGGCTTTTCAAAAAGCTAAGACTCATCCACTGGGTCCCACAAATGAACTTAGGAGAGGGCTTGAAAGTTTGGTGATCTATGCTGATTGCTCAGTATGAAGGTGGAATTGGACAAATAAAAAGCTAGTTGCAGCCCTACCTAATAAGCTACAAAGTGAAAAGCAAGACCTGATATTGAAAGATAAGCTGCTTGGCTTTCCAAAAAGCCAAGTATCTTATGGTGGGGCCCACTATTGAACTCTGTGCAAGCTTGTGAAAATGGCTATCAAACCTGTGCACAGGGCACTCTTTCTAAAAATGGCTTAAAAGAAGCAACTAATTAAGCAATTAAATAAGCTATTTAAAAATTGACAAAAATACTAGATTAAGATGAGCAACAAAATATTAAGATCCTAAAAGCATAAGTCATGAAACTAAGTATTAAGGCCTATAAGAAATTATCTATTTAATTCAAAAATCCATTACCTGAAAATTTGACTTTTTAAATTGCCTATCTAAGTTGACTTATATGAGTTTTAATCTAGCTTTACTGATTGATTATGATTACTTAAGCTATATTATGACTAAATTAAGCTATAAAACCTACTTATGAGTTTATATGATGATTATGCTAGCTTAAACTCAACACAGTGAACCATTTAAGAGTGATTCAAGTGCATTTTGACTTTCGATTGAACAAGCATAGGTTTATTAGGTTTGTCTGACCAAATATGAACCTAAGTGACTTATTGAGACCAAATTGAACCAACTGAACTCACTGAGATACAGTGATATACCTTGATCCAAACACACCTTATGACAACTGATTTTGTGATTATCAAAGCAAATGAATGATTTGATCCTCAACTCTGTTTACAAACCTTATATTATCATCAAACAAGATCCTATGAACATAAATCAACAACAATAATAGCATGAAATCAAGAAATGACCAATATGGCATTAAACTGTGAAATTTTGAGGTTTTAAGCAACTATGATTTTCAATAAACAAGCAAGCTATATTAATTGATAAATCTACCTAATAACAACACATAAGCATGAAAATATACAAATAAGATTAAAAAACATATGCATACAGTAAAAGACCAAGATTAGATAATAAGCTTACAATGAGCTTTCAGCTGAAAAACACAGAACCAAGGACAAGGAACACACCTAATAGCTTACCACTAAGCTTCTAAACCAAAAGCCATCCATAACTCACTTTGCTCCAAGCTGTGATCATGATTTTCACTAATTTTTTATTTGTATTCTATTTTTCTTAATTTTTTGGTATTTTTAAGTTTAACCACTAAACTGGATTTTAAGATATCTAAAAGCTTTTAAAAGCTTTGTCAGGGCTTATATGAGCTAGTTGAGTCCAAAACATCAACTACAAACAACAATTAGACTATTTGAGATTTTTGAAATATAAGGAAATTGCATAAACTGAGAATCCAACTGAAACTTGAAATTAACTATTAAAGAAGGTTTGAAATACACTTAAATGACTAGAAATACAATTTGAAAGCCTTGGATTACACTAGAAATTGTGAATAACATTATTCGACATTAAACTAAACTACCTAATCTAATAATTTAACTCCTCTGCTTCTTTCCATCTTTATAGATATTTTTGAAGTTCCACATGGTCTTCTGGTCAAATCCCATCATGAATTAGGACCCTTAGATCTCTGAAACTGATCCTAGCCATTTAAATGGCTTTTGGCGCCAAAAAGTCCACATATAACGTGGAGGGCTTTAAGGGTTAATTAAAGGTTCTTGGATGATTGTGGAGGTGGAGGGAACAAGTGGGAAGAGTGGGTGATGAGGTGGTGGACAGGTGGTGAAGAAACCAGGGTGGTTTTGGGTTTGCAGTTGTGAGGGAGAGGGATGAACAGTGGGGATGGTATTGGCGGGGGTTGACCATGGTCAAACCTTGGGAAATATTAAAAGTTGGGTGGGCTTTTGTGTTGTTGGGCCAAGGGATGGATCAGGGGTGTGGGCTGGATAATGGTTGTGTTTGAATTGGATTTTAAGGTTTAATATTTAGGGTCCGGATTGGTTTATATGTTTATTAAGCCCAAGGACCAAAAATGTAATTTTCTGAAAATTGAAGGGTTGAGATTGTCACTTTCCCAAAGTCATCAAAAGGGTCTATCATGCCAAGTTTGAATAGTACAAGGGTAACATGTGGTAAATTCTAATTTTTTAAACCCCGAGGACTAAAATTGCCAAACTTGAAACTTCAGGGACCAATCTTGTAATTTCACCAAACTCTCCAACCAAGGACCATTCCTGCCATAGAAGATTAGTATAAGGACCAAAATTGGTTTTCTCAAAGATTTTATATCTCAGGGACCATTTTTGTCAATTTTGCAAAGTTGAGTGACTAAACTTGTAATTTTGTGAAACTTTTCACCAAAGGACTAAATATGTAATTTGTGATTCAAAAAGGACCTTTGGTGACTTTTTCATGTTTTAGAATAACCAGGGACTAGTTTTGACAAGTTTTGAAAGTTGAGGGACTGAAACTGCCAATTATGCAAACTTTGTTTGTTTTTAATCTGTTTTTGATCATTTTGCATCTGAAACATATAAAACACATTTCTGAGATATTTTCAGTATTATGATGCATAATGAGTGTTTTTGGATATTTTGGCAGTTCAGATTGGTATAAAATGATGAGTATTTAGACACTCATCAGGTGCATTACATGATCTAAAACTATGAAGAAAAGACAATCCTGAATGTGAATAAAACTGAAAGTTGTGTGTTTTCTTTTATTCAAAATTTGTAGAGAGATAAAATTCCTACATGTGAGACACTCAAGCATGTGACTGACATTTCTACTTAAACAGGGAAGAATTACTATAAAGACAAAATAACGTTAGCAAACCTTGAAAGTAAAATCAGCCAGCACCATCATAAGCAAAACTGGATTAATGATAACATCAAATATACATATATTTAGGGGGTGCTTGGTAAGGGGTTAAGGGGGGTGGGGAATGAGTAAGGAATTCAAAATGGCCCACCTCACTCAAATTAGGTGCTTGATTAGGGGTGTTCAAAGGTATTGATTACCCCGTAGTGGGTAATTAACATTATAGAGTAAATTGAGAGGTGAGGTATTGATTACCTACTTCACTGAATCCTTTGCATTCCCTTTCCCTTTACTTTTATCTTTCTCCACTTTGAACCAAGCGGACCCTTAGTATTAATATCTTATGTTTATTGCTCATATTTGTAATGTTTTGATGATATTTAATACTTAATTGATGAACTTTTGTATTTTAGTACTAATATGGAGCAATGGAACAAAAGACACTGAAAAGGACGGAAAAGTCAAAATGAGGATTGACATCAGAAGTCTTCTGTCCCGTATAGGATTTATACATATACGATGTAGAAGCAAGAATGTGGACGTATAGTCCGGACTGGACCCTACATGGGTCAGGCCCGATAGACAGCGGCCCACTCTACATCTAAACCCTAATCCATGCCTTATAAATATAGGCTTGAGTTTCATTCACAACGGAACATAACAGGTTACCCTAAACCTAATTCTCATATGCTACCACGCATCAATACTAACTTGACCGTCGGAGGTGGATCCCGGGGCTACGGCCTCGGGTCCACTCCTAACGGGTTCTCTTTGTTGACAGGTCTACTTAGGGCTTGAGAAGACGACTAACGGCCCAAGGAGAGTCGTCGAATCCAATCCGCACCAGATTATGCATCAATAAAGAATACTCAGATTTTTAAGTATAAACTAAAATATTGATTATTCCACGTTACTTATTTGATACTAAACTAAAATTTGATTTTTGTATCATATACAATCCTTTTTTTTTTTTTTTTTTTAATGCATATTATTGAATATTTTTGTCAAAGTATTATATTTCGAGTATTATTACAGCTTTTACAAAATATGCAAATCAAGACAATCTCTTTAAAATACTTATTTTTAAGTAGTCAGTTTTAAGCAAAAGCATAAAAAGTAAACAATCCTAAAACCCACTAAACATTGCCTACCTTTTTTAAACTCAAATCGCAAAGACAAGTAAAACCTTACCAGTCAAATAACAAAACCTCGTAATTCACAAAAAAACTTATGCATTCTAGTGTTTATTTACAAATTAAACCGAATTCATGAACTCATCTATTCTATATCTTTACTACAAATAAAGGGTGCATCCTTTTTCTTGTATCTTGAATATTTGAAAACATAAAATTTAATGCAACTTATACATGAAAGTATTATATATCTTTATTACATGGGTTTTGCACATAATTGAGTGTCCTAATAAAAAAATAAAGTGTACAAATCATTTCCCACATTTACTTATAATGCATGGATAAATTTTACTTAAACTTAATGTTCTTAAATTTGAGTAATGTGTAAACCTTATAATACACTTAATTAAAAATGGTACAACATTCACCACTAAATTAATATTTTAAATATTATTTCATCTTCAAAATTTAATCATTTTTTGTTTATAACTTATAAATTATTTTTTCATAATAACTATAAGTTAAACTCAATGCTGCATCAAGAGTCATACCAGAATCACAAATTCACAAATATAATTATTTGTCGCTATACACCAAATCGCATGGTTTCAGTGACATGCAGACGATGTCAAGGACTAAGATTCAATGTTTTAAGATATTCAAGATTATTGAAATATCAATTAAAAACCTCATAAGCCAATATAAAATGGGAATTTTAAGTAGTTGATGAGGTCAAGGGCATGAAAAAAGATTTGTTTTAAGTTTTCCGTCACATAGTGTAGACAAATTATTTTCATTTAACATATTTCGTCTCCAAGCCAGATGACTAAAGAAAAATGAAAAGCTTTTGAATCTTAAATAAAATGTTGTTTTCCTTAATGCTCCGTAAAGTTTTGTACCAACTTAAACGGTGAATCAATATTTTAATGGAGAATGTTTAAATGCATTTGTACATTTCCAACCATCACTCGTTAAAACTTCTTGACAATCATGCTCAGCCAACAAGGTGCTTTGAAATATGTTTAGCCCAGATTGGGTCGCCGTAATTTGGCGCAATTAAATGTAATTGTAATCTATTACATTATGGGCATGTTTGGCGCCAAATATAATGGGTTGACGCAACAAAAACAAGTCGAGAAACAATGCTATGGATGGATCTCTTTGAGGACACAGGAAGTAGCCATGTAGTAACATCTTTAAGTAGCGAAGGGACATTATACATATCAGTTCGTTGTAGTACCAGCCTCCAAAAATTCAAAGAGTAGGGGTACTCAAAGAATAAATGTTCGTGCGAATCCCCTACAAGCTTACACAAGGGACAACAAAGCAGGTTTAAGTCGACAAAGTCACCGACATCCTATTGCCTCAATAGGTCTTGTGTTTTTAGTCTACGAGACATCATAAGCCATAAATTGAAAGCATGCCTAAATACAAGATGAAAACCATACCACACGAAACCACTCGACTTCTTGCCCATGTGGACGGATTGGATCCCAAACAACGCTAACAACAAAATTTAAAGTTCGACCATGTTGGTCCAAATAATTGAGTAAATCTTGATAAAAATAAAAAACAAATTTATTAATAATGATGAACAATAAATACAAGATTACTCAATACCAGCATGACTAACTAATAACATCTTTAGCTTTTTCAAAGGGATAATTGCGGTATATTATCCCCATTGAATGACAAATAAACTCTCATTGATCCAAGCTATGTTTGAGATTCAATGAGAGAATGATCCTATCAACTAATACTAACTATTATTTGTTAGAATCCATACTATCCCTATTACAAACAAACATATATATAGGAAAAAAATATAAAGACACCATGTGATGGTTGGTGAGATGTCATGCATCACGTGGTCCCTCTTCATCTTCCTCTTTTGAAAAAGCACCAACATCCATTTTGAAATAGTCATAATAAATATTCCAACTTTTATGATAATTTCTTGTATTTTATATGACTTTTCTTTTGGAAATTCTCGCCCATATTTTTCAGTCTGTTTGTAGATATAGCGTCTTCAGTGTCACTGAGACATTTGTCAAATCTCAGTGAAACTGGGGTTGTTTGTAGCTCATATACTTTACTCACTGATACCGCATCAGTAAGTAAACTGTTTCTTCAGTACAAAGAGCTTTATAAAATACTCACTAATTTCTTTATCAGTGAGTAAGATAGGCTATTTTATTTTCAAATCTTGTCAGGGCCAATTGGGTCAAATTTTGACCCAACAGACCATACCACACGAAACCACTTGACTTCTTACAAGAATGTTACAAGCCTTTTGGAGGCTTAAAGCTAAGGTTGTAAACGAACCGGACGAACACGAACGGGGCTTTGTTCATGTGCGTTCATTTAATTTTAACCGGACAAATAAACGAACACGAACGCTTAAACGGACGAATTTTCTTGTTCATGTTCGTTTATTAGTAAAATGAGTTGTTCCTGTTCGTTCATTAAAACACTAAACGAATATAAACGAAAAATAAAAATAGACAAACAAACATAAACTTTATTGAATTATGCACAATATATTGTTTTTTAAATGTTGTTTTATTTGAACAAACCAATTTTAAAATTACACAATTAAAAGATATTATATACGAACACAAATAAATAAATTAACATAAACAGACGTTAACGAACGCATAATCGGACGTTCACGACATAATGAACGGACACGGCTTTTGTTCATGTTCGTTCATTTAACTAAATGAACGTAAAATATTGTTTATGTTTGTTCATTTAATAAATAAACGAATATAAACGAACTTTTTACCAAACGGTTCATGAAATGTTCACTGAACGTTTAGTTCGTTTACAACCCCAATTTAAAGCTAAGTTTTAGAATGAGACTTTTGTTGTTAACTTTTCATGAACGAAACTGTTCATAAACAAAATTTAACAAACATTTGTTTATATAACATAACCAAGATTCGTTCTTGATCATTTGGGCCCATATCCCAAATAATTTTAGTGAATTTAGTAAATCAAGGGCCCCAATATATCGACGTCTAAGAAAAGATGTGACCAACTATCTATATAAACAAAGTTCAACGAAATCGGGGCCTAAATTCTTAGCTTTAGTAGGTTTAGCCTTGAGCCACCCCTACTTCTTACCTAGTATGTTTTAGATTAAGTGTTCGGATTCATCGCACACGAGGTTTTGCACAACTAGGGGTTTTTTAGTTACATTTTATCATTAAGTTGCATATGATTCATTCTTTTTTCTATTCATTATGTGTAAACAAGTTACATTCCATTGCGTTGAAAATGACTAATGTTTTGTTTTGTTTTTTTGTTTTTTGTTTTTTTTGGTTTTTTTGTTTTGCTTTGTTTTTGTTTTGAGGGGAACTAAAAGAAAAGAAATGGAAGGTAACTAAAAGGATGAAAGAAAAGTAAAGTAAGTTACTATTATATTTTGTGTTCTCAAGTCCAGAAGATAATGAAAGGTTATGATGAAATATTGAAATGGTTGAACAACACCATTTAAATTACAAGGACTTGAAATTTGATTAAATTTGAACAACATATACAAAAAACTGAATACGTTCAATACGTTCGTTTAAATGTAGTCAATGGACTTTTTTTTGTAACTCTTCCATTTATATCTCAAACTGCCGTATAAATTAAACACCCAAAGTAAAGATCAGTAAATACTAGCAAAACGTTAAACTAGAGACTCCCCTATAAAAAGAAAGTGTTGCCATTTTTCTAACACATTCAGTTTTAATCCAAGTGCTATCTTTCACCTTTTATCTCATCGACTATTTAAGGCACATTGTAGGTAAATGTAAAGTTAACTTCTATTCAAGTGTGCATTTGTTATGTTTTGCACACTATTATTATGGAGTATAATTCATGTGCTTTTAGTTATTCGGAAGTGCTTAGAATTTTCTGTATCTTACTCAAAGTTTCATTTTTTATATAGTTTGATTTTAGCAAAATCAGAGACAATGGGAAAGGTGTATCCAGTTGTAACCGAGGAGTACCGCATGGCACTTGAAGCAGCCAAGCCGAAGCTCAAAGCCTTTCTAATTGAGAGTGGATCTGCTCCTCTCATGCTGAGGCTTGCGTACGTCAACTGTTCTAATCTTGTTAACTAGTACTATGCTAGCGTTATGCAGCAAATACAAAAGTTTATAAGAAATTATATAACGTAACTGATTGTTGAAAATAATTGGTCTGCAGATTTCACACTGCTGGCACATTTGATGTGAAGACCAAGTCTGGAGGTCCATTCGGTACCATAAGGAATAAAGAGGAGCAAGCCCATGGTCCCAATGTTGGCCTTGATGTTGCCATCAATATGTTGGATCCTCTTAGACAAGAGTTCAGTATCCTCTCATGGGGCGACTTTTTAATGGTATCTTGATCTATATATTATGTCAACTTAATTTAGTATTCTGGATATTAATTTATGTATGTTTTGATATAGTTGGTTGGTGCACTCGCGGTTGAAGTTACTGGAGGACCAATTGTTCCATTCCACCCTGGAAGACCGGTATGCACTCACATTCTCTGATACCATGAGACCAAAAGTTAAGAAACAAGTTTTTAATAATAATAGGTTGTTAACTCTTAATTTTCATTCTCCCAGGACCAGAACACCTCCCCACCAGAAGGCCGTCTTCCTGTTCCAAATATGGGTAGGCTAAAAAATATAACGCCGTCTTGATTTTCATTATGTTTTGTCTCCCAGACCATAATATCACATTTTTATGTTTTAGGACCTGACCAACTACGGAATGTGTTTATCAACACCATGGGCTTGAACGATCAAGATATTGTTGCTCTCTCTGGTGGCCATACCCTGGTAACACATTTAATTATGATTGAGTTGCTTTTGTTTGTGCTTTGTCTCTAACGATTTAAATGAGTAAAATATTAAAAATGGCTTGACATGAAACGAGTAAAAAAGTTAAAAAAACTACCCATAAAAGCTTACTACTTACTAGTTATAAGTTGCTACATGATCCGACTATTTGTCATCTCTAACTTTTTGATTACAACTTTTGATGTCGAAACGTTTTATGATGCAACTGCTTATGCTTCTAGGGATCTGGTCACAAGGACAAGTCTGGGTTTGAAGGATCATGGACATCAAACCCGTTAGTCTTTGATAACAGCTACTACAAGTAAGATTTATTTCCATCTTTTGGTCGCTCTCACGTCATACATGATTAATAAATGTACTAATTCCTTCAACCTGCAACAGAGAACTATTGGCTGGTGAGAAGGCAGGGCTCCTCAAGCTACCTAGTGATAAGGCCCTCCTTGCAGATCCTATTTTCCGACCTCTTGTTGAAAAATTTGCCGCTGTAAGTATAGCTATTCTGATTATATTAGCATAAACACGATAAAAAACATTCATACATCATGTAAAACAATTGTAGCATAATGAAATATATACATCTGATGGTATGAACACAATAAATAATTTGATAATGTTTTATTTAGTTCTTGATCCATAAGGTGATAAGCAGACACACTTACGGTTTCTTTACCTTGGGACTATTATATAACAGGATCAAAATGCTTTCTTTCAAGCTTATTCAGAGTCTTACATGAAACTCAGTGAGCTTGGGTAAAGTCTTGAAACTCTCTTGTAACAATTGAATTCACAACTAGACTTGCTAACTTTTGTGTTTGTTGTTATGCAGGTGGGCTGATGTTGCTTAAATGTCGGAAGCAAATAGAGTGGTGACTTGCTGCATCTTCATGCTTTTTTTATTTATAGTGTTTTAATTTGTTATGAGAATAAAGAACAAGTATGGAGTACGAGTTCAGTATGGTGTTAGCTTAAGTGTCGTTGCTATTTTCGATACACAATGAATAATTACGTCTTTTAGGGAACTTTTTTTTGTCCCCAAAGGATTTACTGATCAGTGATTAATAATAAAATTTTCACTTCTTTGGATGTGATTGATTTGATCTTACTATGATACAAACTCACCATTTACCAAACTTGTTCCGTCATTACATGGATATGGATGCATGTTTCGAGTTCCCCGGAGTTTAAGTGTACGCGTTTAAGTATAGCAAATTAATTTACTTGTCCAATAGCTTTGTTTAAGGTTGGCATTGTGCTTTCTAGTTGTTTGCAAAAGTGATTTTAGTTTCAAAAACAAAAAAGTATATCTTTGCATTGGTACACCTCTTACAAGTTGAATTCTCATTATTGAATTTGGACACCGAAATTGGGCTAATCAGTCAGATGGACTTTCTGGCCCAATATTAATTTTGTTCTAAATCATTTCTGATTGGGTTATGAAAACATGCTGATTTTAAATACTGGGGTATGTTTGGCGAAAGTAATTGTCGCTGGAACTGGAGATGGTGCTGGAGATGGAGTAACCTTTAATTTTAAGAGATTATGAAAGACTTTAAGAGATTATGCCAAACGAAAATTATATTTTAAATAGCTTATTTAAAAAAAAAATAAGCATAATTTCTATAATTTCATGTGCCAAACATACCCTTATTCGTGTGAAAATCTCATAATAGTGGCACCTTTTATTAAAGGTTAAATGATACCTTTTACACTTTTTGAAAGTAAGTGATCATGTCTTTAATTAGTTGAATAGTGGATCTTACATGCACGTTTATAGTGGTCAGGGAATATATAAATATTTGGAAAGTCAAAATGTTCAATGAACCTCCAAACTTTGCCTAAAAATCTGCCTAATTCTTTTTTGCGTTACGTAATTTAATTATGTATATGCACGTGTATTTAGCATGGTAATCAACTAACCCATAGCTGTTAAGATTTTGATATAACTTTTAAGATCTTACGATCTTGTTAAAATAAACGAGTTGATCCTTCGTAAGATCTTAAAATGTATAATCTCGATCTTACAATAGGATTAGGATTGTAAGATCTCGATCCGATCGTACTTCCCTTAAACTAACTAATAAACTATAAAAATGAATGAATTTTGTTAAATTAAAACAATATAGCAAGCATTGATTACTGTAAATGTTTAATAAGAGAAAGATAAATAGATTATTTTGATTAAAAGATTCAACGTACTTAATTACTGATTAGCAGTGGCGGAACTAGAACATTTTTTTGGGGGGGCCGAATTTATTTTGGGGGTCCGAATCGGAGATTTGTTTGTAACCTCAACTAAATTACCCATAAAACCTATAATAATTACACTACGTGTCGCATTTTGGGGGGGCTGGGACCCTCTCCTGCCCCTTAATAAGTCCGCCATTGCCGATTATATATTTTTATATTTTAGAGCATTACGTGTAGCATTCTCATATTACTATAACTTTAGGAACTTTTTTTCTACTCTAATTTGTTATATAATCATATTTGAATACGAATTACTAGAAAAATAAAATTTTTAAACATTTAAGTAGAATCTTTCGATCTCGATCCGATTTTATGATTCTAATCTTGTTAAGAAAAAAATATGCATAGTAAAATCTCGATCTTCACAGCCTTGAACGAACCCATAACTTTTCTATTTTTCATTTGCAAACGCTAACTCGTATGGATACATCATTGACCACAAAAAGCAATCAATTTAGTCAATGGAAAACTCGGTCAACTTGTACACACTTGAATGTGGTCAGGAGTTGAAGGAGTAAAACTCCGACTATATTTTATTTAATAAATATAGAATTAGGATATCAAGTCTTTCTTATTTTTTTTCCATTATTATTACTATTATTTATTTATTTATTTATTTATTATTTTTTCCCCCACAAATTAGTTAATGAGATTGTGAAGTAGCAAACGATGAAGGTATGCCAGATTAATTTTATAAAATAATCATTAAATATTACAATTTTAATAAGTATGCATTTGTTGTAACCGGTCCTAATTTTATGATTTATTTATTTATTTTATTTATATATATATATATTTTTTTTGGGTAAAAACCTACTTTTATGATTATTGTCATTAAGAGCTATAGGTATCGTGGCTCATGATGCACGCTAGTCCGAGGTGACAAGCATTTTGGCGCCGCTACTGTCGATGGGTCGTGCATATAAAAACAAATCTGTTGTACTGCATCAGATGTATTCGAACGCGTAAATGTTTGGTACTAAAGTCCACCTGCAAGACTGGGATGCAAAGTAGGATCGTAAACAGGAACACCTTCAAGACCAAGTTTAGACTCCGTATCAACTAGAACCCGGGAAGGGTCACAATTAGCCATGTGAGCACGTTCAAGAAGCTACAGAGCATACTTTTGTTGAGACAAAATCAAACCTATAGAATGGTGAACAACAGAGATACCAAGACACTTACAGAGCACGCTCAAGACTAGTCGACCAGAAAATCAGAAACCTTGATTACCGACAAAAATAAAAAGTATGCATAGTTACTTGATTTTAAAGTTATATTGTGTACTGTTTTTGTAACATGTTAATAAGCAACGACACTTACCGTGCACTGATGGAGAATATGACTTTGTTAATAATAATAATAATAAAAAAAAGTGGGTGTCATTTTCTTAAAAATTTAGGCGGATGCTGTTAGAGGTACCTCTATAAGGGTGCGTTTGGTATATTGTAATCGGAATGAGGGAATACTTTTATTCCAAAATAAGATGTTTGTTTTACTACTTTGAATATAAAAATTTGCTATGATACTAAAATATAAAACATATTCCATACCCCCCACCCACTTGTCTCATATGGAAACTAGCATACGTGTGGGACCACTTTATAACAAAAGTCATACCAATTGTGATTCATATAAGCATACCAAACGCACCCTAAGTTAATGGCACCTCCTTTAAGGGTGCGTTTGGTATCCCACTATAGAAATATGACTATGACTATGAAAATGATTAAAGGTGTTTGTTTAAGATGAAGGGGCCCACTACTATGGTAATGAATGATAGATATAATACATACTCTATATACATCAAGAGAGCTAGGTATGAATTTTTTATAGGTGAGGGACCCACTACTACTATCAAACTCATACCCATTGTCATTCATGGCAGCATACCAAACGTACCCTAAGTCATTTTTATCGGTATGTGAACAAGAAAAGACAATTTTTTACCGTTTTCTAATCCATGTGTTTTATGTCTTTTATTACTTTTGACTTATCAAATTTTATATTTATTGTTCTATACTTTCGGTTTTATAGTTTTATAATAAAACTAAATTATAAAAGTTCTTAAAAATCTAAAAATAAGTAAAAAAAGAAAAGGTGTCATTTATCCATTTAGGCAGGTATGTATAACCTAAGCGCATGCAATAAAATTTTGGATGATGCATTGATGCGCTTATTTATCACATGCTAGATGGCAAATTTTTGGTGATCATCTAATTATCGTGGAAGAAGGGAAGAAGATTTTGATGGCAGATGGAAAATCATGTGGTAGAAAGTAAACGATAGTGATGGTGATCATAGGAGTGGGGCTGCGGTCAAACATTGCAATAATGTTTTAAGCATATTTCAAAACACCTTAATTCTTGCTTTATTATATCCTAGCTGGGTTCTTGCGTGATTCAGCTGCGGGTATTTTGTAATTTAATTTTTTTGGCTAATAATTTATTTTATTTGTACGTTTTTTGGTAATAACTTTACTGATTAGTTTTTTATGGCAAAAGTTTGATAAAATTTTGCTTAGTTTGTATTATTTTATTTATTATTATTTTAGTAGTCTGCTTGGTTTGTACAATATGTGAACATATTTTAGTTTACTATGTTCTTTTTGACAATAAATTTACGGATATCAAAAATTTTGTTTAGCTCGTGTCCGTTCGGGCTCGAGCCCGTTTGACCCGTGCCCGTTTGGGCTCGAGCCCATTGCCCGTTCGAGCTTGAATATATGTATAATATGCTTTATTATTTGTATTAGTGACATTTAATGCAGGAATTGTGTTTAAGTTGGTTGTACAATATGCTTGATAATTTATATTTATTATGTAAGGGGTGTTTTAATAAGTACATTAATTGTATTTATTGACCAGTTAATTAATTGTATTTAATGTACATAATGATTTATTTATTGTATTTAATATTAGTATTAATTGTATGCTAGAATTAAATATGAGGGAAATTTTTATAAGTAGAATTGGTTGTTGTACTTATAGCTTTAAAAGTTGTATTGCTTAATTTTAAATATTTCTATTAATAGTATGCCTTCCTCGATTATAAGATACTTAGATAACACATATCATATTTGTTGACAACTACCATTTTAGCATTTACTACGTAATAGTTTGTCCATAACATTTTTGGGGGACACAAGTTATGGTAATCAAAGTATTCTTTAAAATGTTTTTACATTTTATAAAGAGTTAATTACTTAAATGGTTCGTTTGGTTTGTCGTGTATAATGGATTTAGTCTATGATTTTTTTTCTTGAATCAGTTTCCTATGCTTTTGATACTTAACAAGTTTCGTCCCTTGACTATTAATTCGGTTAGTTTGACTGTTAAGTCAATGGTATAATCGTCATTTTAGCTATATTAGGAATTTAAAATATTAATTTGTATACACTTACGACGCCCAACTTTTATGTAATACACCGTAAAATCCCAGGTCATTTATTAATGTTAATTACCAACACTATTCTAAACTAAGCCATTTTTGCGGGCTAATTTGAAATTTTTACATGAAACACTGTTTGTTTAACACCCGATTGTTTTGATCACCGTTTGTTTAACACCCGATTATGTATTGTCACCCAATATCACCCGAAAGTCACTCTTGGATGTCACCCAATGAGGTTATGCACCGGTAACTCCCACTTGCGACCTGACACTCTATTTTGGACACCGAAACATAATTAATATATATATATATATATATATATATATATATATATATATATATATATATATATATATATATAACGATATGTATATATGATGGCACCGTTTAAATAACTAAGGTTTTCACAAACCGACACCGACACCGACACCGAGATTTATTTCACAAATTTTACGGAATACCGACACCCTGATATTTTTGGGCCGAATCACCTCACTAGCCCAAGATTATTCTTTCATTCACCCAACTGGGCCGAAGCATACCACAAGCCCACCCAAGATCACTACCTTGTCTCTTTCGTTTGGGCCTAGTACTTCACAAGTCCAAAGTCACCTTTCTATTTATTTTTCATGTGGGCCGAACGTTTCACAAGCCCAAGAGCTGTGCATGTTTTCTTTGATGCATGGCTGATTTTCAAAACCTTTGTGATACAAGTATTCAACGAGCTCAGCTCAAATTCCATCCAAATGATTCCCACGTTTGATACTAGTTTCCCTACTCACACAACACAAACTTACCACCTCTCCATTGACTATGTATCTTGAGACAAGAAGCCACCTTGAAGCCGTCCGACCTTCGGTCCATAGCATTGCACACCAAGAGATCTATTGCCCTTTGGTTCGAGTGTCCCATGGTTCCCCAACAAGTATACCACATGTGGTCTAAACTCTAATAGTTTAATCACCCTACAAAACCTAGAAATACTTAAACTAAACCAAAGTCAACTTCTCTTGCTTCCTTCTACCCAACTCGACGTGACAAGAGCCAAGGCCAAGAGACATGTTTGTCTCTCTTCGAATGACCTATTAGAAAGATGTCTCACCATACCAAACATGCAACCACCTTTGCCCTCATATATAAGCCACATTTATTGCACTTTTTCACACACTTGCAAATCTCACAAACTTCCCAAACTACAAACACTTTCCACCACACTTTGCTTGATAACGAGACCTAGGGGAAGACGTACGTATAGGAATTGGAGAAGGAGGAGTTGGGTTACATTGCTAAGAATTGGGAAACTAGTTTGAATCGAGGATCATTTCACGAAGAGGGTACGTACCACGTTTGCTCGTCTCATATCACACGATCTCATCACCACCTTTTGGTGTTGTAAGTCTTCACCTTCTATTTCGTCATCCTACTATAGTTCATGCACATCACGACACACTAAATTTACGAAATATACTTATGCTACACTTAAACTCATGAGATGCCAACACCTCGACACCCTTAGAAAAGGGTTTCGTCATTGCACTATTACTCGTACATTGCATATATATTTTTCGACAACCTAAAACATTGACCCACACTTAATCAAACCAACTTAACATGCAAATCATACTCGGTTTTATACCATGAAAACTAAACCAAAACCAAGTCTGTGCCGAGCGAGTTTTAAGCAAAACAAAACACCCCTTTTGGGCTTCAATGGGCTAACGAGCCCAAAGTATATTTCAATATGATATTTCGGTTTGGAAACTTGAGAAAAGTCGAGATGTATAAGATTTTAGAAACTAAATTTGAATAAGTTTATAAGTTATAAAAGTTACTTTTAATTGTATCAAAAGTTGGCTTTCGAAAATTCATCAAGGACTACTTTTGCAAAAATGCCTCGTTAAGGGACTAAAAGTGTAAAGATCACAAACCTTCGGACTAACTATGACAATACTGATTTCTTTTAGTAATCGAGGGTAAAAATGATCATTTGGCCAAAGTCTAGGGAATAAAGTGAAAAATGTACAAAAAGGACCAATTTGAAATTACTTTATTTTTATCAAGGGTAAAAAGTGTAATTTTATAAAAGTTAAGGGTTAAATTGTGACAAGGTATATTTTTATAATTAATAAATACATATATATATTTTTCTTTAACTTTAATATATATATATATATATATATATATATATATATATATATATATATATATATATATATATATATATATATATATATATATATATATATAACTCTATTAAAAATATTTAATCATATATATTTTTTAAATGATATTATTTTCACAACGAGTTAATATTTATTAAACACCGGTTCGTAACAACGATACAAATAACTACGTGAAGTTATTTTGGAATATATTAAGACACCCGAATGAATATCACCGCACACGTGACAAATCACATGTCATTTACAACACGAAGCTAAAACACCGATTACAATGTATTATTAGGTCGCAAGTCGGAGGAATTTCATTGCTAGTCATAGCAATACACCATCACTTTTGAGCACCTTGTGATTACGCACCTTTCAGGTGAGTTCATGGTCCCACATTTTAATTGTTTTTAAACCCCGTAGGGAGATACATGCTATAAATCGAACACAAGTATTTTTCTGTATGCTGTTATCACCTGATATTGCCTAAGTTGACACCTGTGCTACAAGTCCCTCATATCACGAACCTTAATCACTTGCGAGTGAGCGCGAATATAGTTGATAGATCTATTGGAATGGCAGCCCACCTCTGTCAAGGTGATTACTTGGCAGGAGGTGTGCTATATTCGAGGTATTATGGAAATTTGGCACATTTCCTGTCACCGAGGGCCCCTTGTCATTTACATCCGCTGTGGTGTAGGTGATTATTATTATCTTTATGATATGTCAAATCAATGTTAAGGCTTGCGTTTCGTGAGGCTTAGGAGCAATATTTCACCAGTTTAGTCAAGACCTGTCTATCTTGGCTTGTTTATTTCAAATGCTTGACTTGTGTTCACACTATTACTATTTAAACTACTATGGATTCACTCAACCTTTGTGTTGACTTTTTAAGCATGTTTATCTCAGGAAATTAGCAAGCATGGCGGTACGGAGCTGGCAAAGGGCACAGGACCTCCCTTTTGATTTCAATAATTATATCATTCTTTACAAACTCATCACCTCTTTTGTGAAACAATTAACATTTTGGAAAAATGTTTGTAACTTTGAATATTTGAGTTTTCATGGAATAATATTGACAATCTTTTGAATTGTTTTCTATGAGTATGACTGTGTACTAAACTGTAATGACCCCGATTAGACTTCCGCTACTTAAACAATTTTCGGGGTGTTACATTTTACATCTTTCTCATTTTACTCATTTTTTTCCTTACATCTCCATATCACTTTTCTCATATCTCCTTAAAGTTTGTGCGAGAGAAAACGTTTTCAATATGACGTTTTTAACTATAATACACCAATGTTTTGGTGCATCACAATTAACTTCTTAGTGCATCAAAGTTAATATTTTATCACTATGTTCTAAATTATTACATACGATGCTCCAACATATTTAACTTATAATAAACTGAAATTTTCACTATATTATAAATTGTGATGCACTAAGTTGTTAACTGTGTTGCATCACAGTTAACAACTTAATGCATCACAATTAACAAATTAGTGTATCATACTTTTATTACCAAGATGCTCTATATTATAAACTATGATGCACTAAATTTTAACGTATGATGCATTACATTTTAACATATAAAGCACTAAAATTTAACACATGATGCACCAAAACCACGATGCACTAACTTTTAATCAATGATTCACTAATGATGCACTAAATTATCATAAAACAATTTTTTTTTTAAAATTAGAAACGGTTCATCGAATAAAAAATGATGCATCATTGTTAACAAGTTAAAGCATCACCATCACTAATTTAAGGTGTATTGTATTTTTATAACAATAATGCACTAAATTATTAACCTTGATGCACTAAATATTTCAACTATGATACACCATAATTTACATTATGAAAGTGTTAATCCAATAGAAAATGGTACACATATTATTTTCATGAAATTGATAGATCAACTTTTAACTATGATGCAGCAACATGTTTAACTATGATGCACCAAAACTCATAGTTATGAAATAACCACGAAAGAAAAAAAAAATGTTAAAAACGATGCTTTTATTCTTGAAACCAATTTTTTAGATTAAAAATGGTGTATCATGGTTAAAAATTTAGTGCATCATAGTTGAAAAATCACTAAAACACCATTTATGTTCATCATTATATGCATAAAAGATGACTAAAACGCTATATTAATGATAAAACATATCACTCATTTTCTTACTCTTTTTGAGCGATTAAAAGGATTAAAAAAACTGTGCAAATAATGGCATAAAATCTACAACTTTCATATTTTACAAATTTTTTAATTCAAATTTTATATAGGTCAAAATTATGGTTAAAAACGCAATTAAACAACAATGCATGAATCTTTGTACAAAATCAACAATTAAAAAAAGTCACTTTTTAAATCTTACATGATAAAATAGTTAATGGTGCATTGTGGTAAAAAAAATTAGTGCATTTACATTTAGGTTTACAATAAAAATCTCACCTATTCATTTCATCAAACACCTTATTTGCATAAAATATAACTAAAATACCATTTTAAAAAAATGTGATATCTTACTCATTTAACGTCAGAGGCTTTTCAAATTAAAAGACCTAAAGCAGTTGCTTTACGAACTTTGAGACACCCTGCAACAATATTAAGACGATTATTCAAGAGATTAAAACCAAATAAACACAATAATTTCAAATATTTTATGAAATAATACGATTGATATTCAAGCTACATTGAAATAGACACTTGAATTTTGAACAATCAAAACCCAAGTATTTGGAGTCGTTTTATACAAACAATAAATTCCTTAAGAGTTTAGATTTCTACTCTTTCCATCTTAAAATTATAGTCACTATTTTTATTTTAAGATGTTTCAAAATAATATGTAGTAGTTACTTTCTTGTCTCAGTCAGTCAAAAGAGAGTTTATTGAGTGACGATGATGTTTGATTGATTAAAAATGTAATGGTCTTACTTTATTTAAATTTTGTGTATTTTTTTTAAGTACAATAATATTTTATAGAGTAAGTAAGATGTAACTTCAAAAGTTGTGTGTACAGAAGAGAAATTGGCTAAACTTGAGAGACAAGCTTAAATATTGACCATTATATTCTCCCATTTGACTTTTGAGTAGAAACTAGTAAATTAATAAATTCGAAGAAGATTCAGATAGATAACCATTGAAAAGATGATCAGCTCAATATCAGCCGTTGATCAACAGACGGCAATGTTACTTGGACGCCTTTGCCTTGCCTACTTATGTATTTCTAAGAAATGGTCCAATTTTGTTCTAACATTTTTATTTCAGTTTTATATGCGCAGATTTTCGTATGTACTTTACTACTGCCACAAAAAAAAAAAAAACAAATTATTAGAAAACGAAAAAAAACGAGTTACATATAACTTTAAACATTATGCAACGTGCTTTGTAAGTAAAACTGCAACTTGTATAAGATCATACACTTTTTTCCCAAATTTAAATTGAATTTTAAGAAAAACAAGTTCCTGCATAACAGTGATAACTGGCGATATTGATTGCCAGAAACGAAACTTGAATGTTTTTGTTGGAGAGACTCACCTTGTAAAGTATTTAATTTAGGGGGAGGGGCTGATATACACAACGCTGAAATTTTTGTATTAAAAATGACTAAAACAAAAAATAAAATGGTTTAAAATAAAGTCAAAATTTTGGGGGGGGGGGGGGGGGGGGGCGACAACCCCCCTCGGCCCCTTATATGTACCGTCCTTACTAATTGCCCAACGTATCTTGTTATAAAGAGAATACGTGAATGAAATCGGTCAAACTAACTCAATGATCCGCTTAGAAAAACACATGCATGCTTCCAAAATATTATTGTTTTCATCTGTTGCAAAATTCTCTCACTTAAAACTAACCGAGCTTATCACATAGATATAATCTGACATAAAAACACACATTTTCTCCATGTTTGAAAAATGACATAAAAACCGTCCCCAAGCATCTTTTTAAGAATTAATTAATATTTTTCATATTTAAAGAATCATTATTCATCTTCCAAATACGTTATATTGTTATCAGTTAGTTTTTTTTTATAATATATTATATTAGATATGTTACAACCTGTGCACTAATACTCTATGTTTAAAGTAAATAGTTGGAGTTATAATGTTATTAAGTTAGTTTTTCTATATCATATATTATATTAGATATCTTACAATTAGTACACTAGATACTCTATATTTGAAATAAATGGTTGGAGAAGAATAATTTTTACACGATGTATATTGTTGAAAGATTCTATATTTTCTAAATTTAGAGTACATTGTTGGAGATGGTTTGTAAGTGTACGTAATTAGTTTAAGCTGACATTCATACACCATCCCATCCCTTTATATCATAGGGTGTTTGGTTGTAAAAGAGAATCATTACAGATATGGAAATAAGAGTTTTTTTTTTTTTTTTTTTTTTCTTCTCCAGATTAAGTGGGTGGACCTTTTTTTGTTAATGAGTCTTAATGGGGAGGAGTAACATTTGCTTTCTCTCCTCATATAGATCATTTAAAAGAAAAAGAAATATATTATATGTGTGGCCCCACCACTATCTCCCCATTAAGACTCATTAACACAAAAAAGAAAACACCCTCTAAGAATGGGTTTGTAAACCCATCTCCTTTGGTGGGTTTAGAATATATTTGCTTTGTAGGTTTGATAACCATTTTCAATTACAAAACCATAAACCAAACAATTGTATTAAAAAGGAAAAGCATACTCGACCAAACACTCCCATAGTTTTTATTTTATTTGTCGACATAAATTGTATTTGCATTCAATAGTACCATAGTGCAGATAAGATAAAAGTCATAAAAACAATGCAACCCACCTATAAATACCAATTCACCACTATTATCTTTAAAATTGTAGGAATTTAGGAAACATATTTTATTTGACCAAACAATAAAACATTTATCAAGACCGAACAAACATTATGACAAAAAAGAAATAAAAAAATGAAAGGTTGAAAAAATCGTAGTACTAATATTTTATCATATTTTCCACAAAGAATTCTACAGTAGAAATTCCAAAAGTCCATAACGCGTTTTGGCGCGTTTTCCTCGATTTTTCGTTCAACACCCTCCTTTTTCAACATATATAAATAAAACCTCAAAAGAAATATATTTCTCAACGTACAAACATTTCATATCAGTAGAAATATAACTACAACTCGAACCCGTTATTCTGTTACAGTTAGTAAATGGCAGACTTAAACGGAGGTGTTCCGTATGCAGACTTCCCGGCTGAGCCGACTTATGGAGGCCAGTTCGTTAAGCACAACATATTTGGCAATGAGTTTGAGATCACTTCAAAATATGTTCCTCCTATTATGCCTATTGGTCGTGGTGCTTATGGTATTGTATGGTATGTTTATATTTGATTCTAGTACGGAGTATTATTTTTATGTCGAGTTTTTAGGCTGCTACTGCGCGTCTTTATATTTATTTGGGGTTAATCTTTTTCGTATGGTTGATATAGTTCGATGTTGAATTCTGAGACGAATGAGATGGTTGCTATGAAGAAGATTATGAATGCTTTTGATAATTATATGGATGCTAAGAGGACGCTTCGTGAGATTAAGCTTATGCGACATTTGGATCATGAGAATGTGAGTGATTTTTCGTTACAACTTTGTTTATTTACAGATTTTAGTATTATTTGATCATTGTTTCCAAAAATTTCAAATTCATAGGGGCTTTTGTAATAAACATACATAACAAAACGGGCTGCAAAATATTGTGTTGGGATGTGCTTTTGTTGAATACTCCGTAGTTGTTTGAGTATTTGTTAATTCTGAATGATGACAGATTTAAAAGTCAAGAAATCCCAAATAGTAAGATAGTGGATTTAGATTTTTTTTTTTTTGCCCCCTCCGGTGCCGGGTCCAAAAATCTGATACAGAGTATGCACTTATATTTTCGATTTCGAAAATATATGTTAAACACCATTTTTTCTATTTTATTTTATAAAAAGTCTTATTAACACTAAGCACGGTGCCCAAAAGTATGCGTGTGCATACCATCTGCCTCAAGTATGTCGGTGCCTGGATTTCCTAAACACATTATTTGACCCTAATAGTTGAATATGAAAATCAGATCCTTTTCCCAAACATAAAAATATGATATTACGCGATTTCAGCTCATGACACCACATAATTTTTTTGTACTAATCAACAGTAGAATGATATTCTCTATATTTGAAGAGATGACACAAACACCTACAAATTATAACCATTAATTCAAATGTGATTGTAATTCAGGTAATAGCGTTAAAAGATGTTGTTCCTCCACCTCTACGTAGAGAGTTCTCAGATGTCTACATAGCCACAGAGCTAATGGACACTGATCTTCACCAAATTATTCGCTCAAATCAAAACTTATCAGAAGAGCACTGTCAGGTACTAATTCTTACAAGTTAATCAATAAAATTTATGACATTAATGGTATAACCATATAACAAGTTAAGATTAGTCTCGTAACAACTTTTTTACCGTCATTGCAGTACTTCTTATACCAACTTTTACGAGGATTAAAATACATTCACTCAGCCAATATCATCCATCGAGACCTTAAGCCTAGCAATTTGTTGCTAAACGCAAATTGTGATTTAAAAATTTGCGATTTTGGACTTGCTCGTCCAAATGTAGAGAGCGACTTTATGACTGAATATGTTGTCACGAGATGGTATAGGGCACCCGAGCTTTTACTTAACTCTTCTGAATATTCAGCTGCAATAGACGTGTGGTCTGTTGGTTGTATTTATATGGAACTTATGAATAGAAAGCCTTTGTTTGCTGGTAAAGATCATGTGCATCAAATGCGACTCTTAACTGAGGTACTTAATGATCTTACCTAATTTTCAGGTTATATAACTACTTATTAGTTTCTTGATTATGTATATTGTTTGTTTTTACAGCTTCTTGGCACACCTACTGAAACTGATCTTGGTTTTATCAAGAGCGAAGATGCAATGAGATATCTTTCTCAACTTCCTCGACATCCTCGCAAATCACTATTGAAGACTTTCCCACATGTTAATCCATCAGCCATTGATTTAGTCGAGAAAATGTTAACGTTTGATCCAGCCAAACGGATCACAGGTATTTAACATACGTCTTATAAAAGTAAATATTTTAGAGGTGACAATTTCAACCCATCTGTGAGTAAATAGGCCATTTTGGGTTGTATTTTCTATTAAACGAATCAAATAAGTAGAATACGGATAATAAAGTTAGCTAAAAAGGAAATGGGTCAAATGGGTAAAAAACTGTCCGAAGTCTATATCTGCTAACTACTTTTTTTAGTATTCAATTTTAATATGTATTTATAATAATGATTGACTCGCTATAATATGGAAAATTTGTTCAAAGGGTGCTTCGGGTCAATTGAACCTCATTTTGACCTATTAGCCAACATGACCGACGTGCCCATTTTGCCACCTCCGTTATATTTCCATCTGCTACTAAATTTACATAAAAAGGAACTAAATTTGTCTCTTAATTGCAGTGGAAGAAGCACTTGCACATCCTTACCTTGAAAGATTACACGACGTTGATGACGAACCAATCTGTCCGAACCCTTTCTCTTTTGACTTTGAGCAACAAGTTTTAGGAGAAGAACAGATCAAAGACTTGATCTACCAGGAGGCACTAGCACACAATCCAGAGTTTGCCTAAAACACATAATGTATACACGCACCAAATAAAATGATCAAAATCTGCTAAATTTTTTCATAGTGAACAGAAACATGAAAATGGAACTGCAATTATGGTGCATACTTAACAAAACCGATTTTGCAGTTTCTATCAAGTGTCTGGTCGTCCTATGTTTTCCACCACGACAATGACTTTGAAAAACTGGCTAAGATCATCCACCTAAAATTTATTTGTTATTTTTTGGTATTTTTGTTAGTAGACGGAGATCTGATCTTCAATAGCTTGTTTGTTGTATTTAGACTGTTGTAATATTAATTTTTTTAATTTAGCAATGTATGCTAAAGCCGTATTAGTTGTGAACATCAATGATATATCTCCCGTGAAGTGTACTTTTTTTTTAGTCTCATCCAAAAGTCTTTTATCGTGCACCAAATAACCAAACGAGTCACACAGTGATGAATGCTCAAGATTACTGAATAGTGAATCGTGGGTCGGATAGCGGGTAAGTACTAGTTCAAGTCTAAGCAAGAAACTTGTAGTGCAAGTTGAAACGGGCAGGTGGCTATAATGGCACACCAAGTTTACATCTAGTTTTTAGATCTTTGAAGAAAACTTAATGTGACTACAAAACTATATTACTCTAACAGTAAGTTTAAGAATTTTAGTAAAGCTACATAAGAGGTTGTATGCATTAAAACTGCACCAAAGACAAACTTAGATCCATTTAACCTCAGAATCTTTTTATCATTAAAGTTCTCAATCCTGATCTGTTTTTTTCTTTTTGAAAGGCAAAGTAACAAACTCGCTACAAAATACCCACAACATTTTTGACTACTTCGTAACTCGATTCCAGACCTCTAGTTCCATAGCTACCTTCATTTAAGAATAAATGGTCAATATTTTGGTTTTGTTTGTACTTTTCAGCAAAAAAAAATCATGTTATTCTCTAGTATTCTAATTTTACATCCATAGGTTAAAGGAGCGGAAATGTTCTTTGGTTATATACTAGAGTTCTGTTGAAGTAAAACCTCGCGGTATGATCTCACTTCAGCAAAGTCTTTCGGAACGAGTCGTCTCACAAGTTCTCTACGGCTGCACAGGTAAAACACACGTCAGACTCGCCTCGGGGGTAGTCCCGAGACCGACTCCGGCGTGAGAGTAAGTATGGAGAGTATGATAATGGTTAGGAGTAAATGCAAGTGAGTACTGTGTGTGTGTGTTAGTTGTGTAACATAAATGAGATAGGAGTATTTATACTACCTCAATTCTTTCCCTGCTCTGCCTCGGGAAGGAGCACACAGTATTACACCATACTTAGTAGGTAAATGTCAGACCACGTGGTCTGACACGATCCCTGAAAATCTGGGTTGGAACTTCGGCTATCCTTCGTCAAGCTTCCGGATGGCGGACATGAACCGAAGGGTTGGTGAGCCGAAGACAGGGATAATATCCGAAGGGTATGTGTCGTTCAGGCACATACGCCAACATGTCCCCCCAGTATTGGAGTATCGGTCCGAGACTGATGGTTCAATACTTGAGAAAAAATATGTGTCTCTGCCGTTGTGTCGTGGTTACCGGTAAACGAACGGTATTAGGAGTTCCGTTGAAGGCTTTGGTGGGGAGTTCTTGTTGGGCCTTTGGCGGATCAGGCCCATGGGCCGAATAAAATATTGTTACTTGTACACAACTGGATGCCACCATTGTGCTTACTGCAGAGATCGGACGGTTCGCTTTCTTCCACGTGGAGGTCGTACTATGTGACGCGACGTTTCGCGTTCTTCCATGCCAGCCCCTATATATACCTATGTTTTTTACCTCATTTGTTACCATTCACTGTATATTTTTCCGAAACGTCGTTCCACACACACACAACTCTCCGCCAAGCGTCCGATTCATGGTTCTTTGCAAGGTGCGTTCCATACCTTTCTGTAATTATCTTTTTCGCATAGTTTTCGGCATCTTTTAGTTATGACCATCAGTGAGCCCGGGGAAATGAATAGACCGGACAGTCAACCAATTGCCGATAAGCCTGGTCCTTCCATTACTGCCCCCCTCGGAAAGTTTGACATGCACATTCAAGTTTCCAAACTTACTCAGGGCACCTTAGATGACATAATCGTAGAGTTCGGTATCCCTAGGGATCTGAATCCCATTCTCCCTCCTTCCGGTATGACGATGGATAGATTACAGGACAATAAGATAGGTATTTATGTACATTAGTTAAAGATTGGAGGTGTTAGGGTGCCTTTTTCTACCTTTTTACTTGCCGTCATCGACTATTTTAGAGTGCATATTTCTCAACTTGTTCCGATAGGTTTAAATAAGGTGACCCTTTTTGAGCTTCGGTGTTATAGCCTGAATGTTAACCCAACGGTTCCGCTATTTCGGGTATTCTACCGGTTATGCAAGCAAGGGAATTGGTTCTCCTTTGAGAGCCGAACAGGAAAAAGGGCCAAGAAATGTTTTGAGGAAATTCTATCTGGGCTAAAACATTGGAAGGATCACTTCTTCGTAATAGACCGAAGGGCGATTCCTTATGCCATGCCCTGGAGGCATAAAGATTCCAAGATTAGTGATCCCTTTCCTGAGAACCATTCGGATGTCGATGCCCACAAACTTGCCGGTAAAACTATCTTCCTCCGTAAGCCTCCGGCCAGTCTCCTTTGGATGACTGGGCTTTCTTCAGTTTTCAAAAACCCGGGTCATGAGGTTATTCTAAGAGATGCTGAGGGGCATGGTAATTTAATGTCTTCATTACATGTTTATTTGTTTTCTTTCTCTTATATTATCTTCCGTTCTTACCCCATTCCCCCTTTTTTTGTAGTTATCAATATGTCGGAGTATTTGGAACTTCCGTCCTTGGAAGGGACCGTGGTGAGCTCCGGTAACCCCCTCCCAGAGAATCATGAGAGGCCTAACAGGACTACTTCTCCTTTGTCCCCGAAGGATCCAATTCCGGACAAGTCTAGGGTTCAAAAGGCTGTGGAAAAGGAGGACAAAGAGGTGGTTGCTGCCAGGGAGGAGAAAGAAAGAAAGAAACAGGAAAAGGGACCTGTGAGTAAGAAAAGGATGGCTGCTGAGGGAAGTGGAGCTCCGAAAAGGAGAAAGAGAAAGAATCTAGCCAACGAAGAGATTGTACTATCCGATGATCATACCGTTGATGCTAATCCTCTCAACCAGGCGGAGCCCAGCGTTCAAGAAAACCTTGCTGCTAACCAGCCTGAGGGTGCTGCTCATCCTGATGAGAACATGGCTGAAAATAATGAGACCTTCCAGCCGGACGAACAGATGAGTAAACCACAAGATGATGGAGTTCATGTCCGTGGTTCAAGACCTCCTTCGAAAGGTAAGCAACCTTTGTCTTCTTCATTTTCCTCTTCGTTTCCTTCCTTGTTCTTTTTATTTATGGATTTTTCTCAGGTCTCTCTGCTCACACGGCTCATTCCCAACATCGTCTTTCTCATCCCGGTGGTCCGTCAATGGAAAATCAAGATACTCTTGAAGGTATGCACTGTTCTATTGTTCTTCGTTTGTTTGCATGTTTTCACATCGTTACTAATTTTTCATTGTTTGGTGTTTACAGAGGGCCATACTGACAAAACCGGTGGGTATTTTGTTCCCTGATGGACACTACGGGATGACGTTCGGATGAATTCCTTCCGAGCCTGTCGCGAGATGATCAACAACCTTGCGACCCCTGCCGAACAGGAAGCTCTATCAGGGCTGAATAACAACCAATTGCTTCGTCAGGCATATGTCAATGTGGGTTCCGGAGTGGCCCTTTTGGGAGAACTGTTCACTCGCTACGGTCAGCTTAACAAAGATTTCCGCGAGTTGGAAGCTGTGCACCAAGGCTGTGGGTCTTTGATCGAAAAGCTGCATGAAACCGAAGAGGAACGCAATGTGGTGAGGGGCCAATTTGACCAACTTTTGAAGGAATTTAGGGAGTTGGAGGACGAGGTTGCAGCTGCGTCAACCCGGACGGAGGGTCTAACGGATCAGTTGGAGGAAATGGAAAAAGACCGGAATGACTGGATGAATGTCTCTTCTACTCAGGCCGCACGTATCAAGGATCTTGAGCAACAACTGAAGGAAAAATCACTTGAGGTTGACCGGTTGACCGCTAAAAACAAACAACGGGTCACTGAGTTGGCTTCCTCTGAGGTCGTCCGTCACAACACCGTCAAAGAGCTTCTCCCAGCAGCCTTTCGTAGGCTCTTTGAGAGTGCTGAATACAAGAAGAGTCTGGGCCGGGTATATAGTCTATCCTATTCCGGTGGATTCATTGATGGTGTGAAAGCTGAGTGGAAGCCGGAGGACGTTCAGAAAATCATTGGGAAGGCGAAGAAGTTGAATATGGATGCTCCATCTCTTTGGAAGCAGGAATATCACAAACTCTTCCAGACGGAGTATCCTTTTGTGAAGAAGTTAGCCGAGGCGCATCGCCTTCCGTTAGGAGACCTGATGAACTTCTATCCTGACCCTCCGGCTACTCAAGTGATTCAACCGAAAGATGGGAAACTAAAGTCTCAAGAGAAGCCTTCCACCCTCCTTGATTCAGGGGTTGACAAAGATGTAGTTTAGATCGATGTAATAATGCTTGTGTTTCTGAATTTAACACTTTTTGTAATTATGAGAATGAGCTTTATTTATGAAGATTTTCCTCCGGTTGTCCGGAGTTAATTATTATTTATCTTGGTCGTTTTTCTCTTTTTCTCTTTTTATTTTTCTCTTCATGAACATTGATCGCCTTATTGAACGGAGTGTCATGCACGATCCGTTTTATTGGTTTAATTGGACGGGGTGTTAGTCACGATCCGTGCGAGGACGGAGTGTTATGCACGATCCGTTTTATTGGACGGGGTGTTAGTCACGATCCGTGCGAGGACGGAGTGTTATGCACGACCCGTTTTATTGGACGGGGTGTTAGTCACGATCCGTGCGAGGACGGAGTGTTATGCACGACCCGTTTTGACAAAACTTAAAACACGAAGGTAGATGAAAATTTGCTTCCGCTTTAGTGTGAAGCTTTACTTGCCATTAACTGTTACATATAAATGACAATAATATTAGCGAAAGCATTGACGGAGGTTGATGGCATGCCAAGTACGAGGAACTTCTCTTTCTTCCATAGTTTGGAGTTTGTAGGAGCCGTTGTCATAAGCCCCTATTATCCGGTATGGTCCTTCCCAGTTCGGACCTAACTTTCCCTGGTTTTCGACACGGCTTGCTTCGTTCTTCCGGTAGACAAAATCCCCCACTTTGAATGTGACCGGCCTAACCCTCCGATTATAATATTGCTCCACTTTTGTTTTATACTTTGCTTCCCTTATTGCTGCCATTTCCCTTTGTTCTTGAAGTAGATCTAGGTTGAGGCGTTGCTCCTCTTCATTGAGTTCCGGGTCGAACATCATAGTCCGATGAGTAGGCATTCCAATTTCTGCCGGAATGACGGCTTCGCTGCCGTACGTTAAAATGAACGGTGTTTCTCCGTTGCTAGTTTTTAATGATGTTCTGAACGCCCATAGGACATTCGGTAACTCATCCACCCATCCGGCTCTTTCTCTACTGAGCCTAGTCTTTATACCGTGCATCAGGCTGCCATTCGCCCTTTCTACGAGACCATTAGCTTGCGGATGTGCTACGGCTGTGTTTATCTGCTTGATTTTCAACTTCTCACACCAGCTCTTGAAGGGATCATTTACAAAGTTTGTCCCATTATCCGTGACTATGACCCCCGGCAATCCGAAGCGACAGACGATATTGTCCCATACGAACTTTTTGACTTCCTTCTCGGTGGTTTTGGCCAATGGTTTCGCTTCTATCCACTTTGTGAAGTAGTCCACGACAACTATGATGAATTTCACTTTTCCCGGTGCCTCCGGTAGTGGTCCCAATACATCCATTCCCCATTGGTAAAAGGGTCACGGAGCCATGATGGAGGTCATGATGGTCTTGGGTAGCTTAGGTACCGGAGAGTGGATCTGGCAGGAATCACACTTGTCAATCTCTTCTCTGGCGTCCCTATGCATCGTCGGCCAGTAGTACCCTTGCCTCATGAGTTTCGCCACCACTGATCTTGGTCCGGAGTGCATTCCGCAAGACCCCTCGTGTACTTCCCTAATGATATAGTTGGCCTGTAAGGGCCCCACACACCATAACATAGGGCTTAAATATGATGTGGAAAACTAGAAGGGGGGTTGAATAGTTTTAGCGTTTTAAAATCTTTTTAACTTGTTTAGTTAGCTTTGAAACTTTCCGTTTGATCAAAGATATATGCACAAACACAATATATATAACATGCAAGTAAAGGAAAGAAACGATCAAACCACAACACGAGTATTTATCGTGGTTCGGCTACAAGGACTCTTTTTCCTTGCCCTACGTCCACGCCCCGAGTATCCAACTCGAGAGTTTCTTTCACTAGTCAACAAGCTCCTTTCACCGGCGGAGAAAACCTTACACGTCGCTTATACTTTTACCGACACAAAGCTAAATGTCGAGTTCTTTTACAAGGGCACAACCACTCCCGTTTAGTTCTTTTACTAGGGTACAACAACTCCCAACACTCTTTGTATTTTGAGGACTAAAATCTAACCACTTACTTCAGAATATACACAAACAAATGACGCGTAAACAACACAAGTTTACACAATACTAAGCTACCAAGTCTTGCAACGTTGTGTTGGAAACTTGTAACTTTAGACGACCTTGTGAGCTTCTTTGCTACAAAAGGAAACTTCACATTTACAATGTTAAGATGTTAGAAAGAAAGATGAGTGTGTGTGTAAAAATGATCTCAAGAGGTTAGCCAAAAATCAAGTTATGGCTTGGTATTTATAGCACAACAAACTGTGTGCTCGGCGGATCAGGCGGAACCCTCAAATGGGTTCCGCCCGTGTACCCCCAGGGTACCGCCAGGTCTGCAGTAGGTTTTTGCAATTACTCTTCAAACCAAACAAGGTCTTGTCACATAACTTCTATCAACCAAACAATGTCACATCACTTAAAGTAAGTCAAACATGATACTTGCAAGCAACATGAAAGCAAGTCAAACACATAACTTGCCATAAATACATAATGACAAAACTTGCCATAAATGTGATGTGACTATTTCTAATTTAAGAAATAAACTTGTGTTATGTTTTATGAAATGTAAAATGTAGCAAAAGTCTTGTTTATGCAAGTCTTAAAAACTAAGAATATGTTTTGCTTAAAACTAAAGTTTACGTTTTGTCGTTAACAAAACTTAGCGAAGATCGTAAAATATAAATAACGTTTTTAGGCGATATTTGTATTAACAATCTCCCCCTTTTTGTTGATGACAAAACATAAACTTTGTTTTTAAGTAACACACAAAATCTTGGTTTTTAAGACTTAAAAAAAAATTATATTAACCTTGTTTTACTTAAGAGATGAAAAGCACATCAAGTATTGAAGGTTTAATATATTTCTCCCCCTTTTTGTCGAAACAAAAAGTAGAGTTAGCGAAGCGGAATAATCGCCATGCTCCCCCTTGGTCGATACTCCCCCTAAATGGAGTACCAATATGGGAAACATGGATTTTGGACCCTACAAAAAAAATGGTTAGTTGGTGATATATAGTCAAGCTTGTAGTTACCACACACATTGCAACCACAATGACAACACAACATTGATCAACCAACAATGCACAAAAGTAAGTAGAAAGAAATTTCATTCCAAGTAAAATTTTGACTTATAAAAGTCAAAAGACAAGAAATGATAACTATTTCTACTTAGTGAACAAAAACTAAAAAAAATAAAAAAATAACCAAGAAAATAAAAAAAATCCTACATTCCTAAGTTGGGGCAAACGGCCTCCAAGGGTTGTTTAGGATTTGTTGGGGTGGGAAAGTGCATCCAAACGCTCAATGACATGTTGGAATGCAAACCGGGTTTCATTTTGGAATTGGTGAAGCAAGGTTTTTATGCTTTCACCTATTTGCTCACAATTTGAGCAAACATGGGGATGGTTGGGTGAAAATGGGTTGGTTTTGGTTTCTTGGTTTAGGGGTTGGTTTGGTTTTTGTTCTTGGGTGGAGGATGGATTTGGTATTGATTCAAGCAATGTGGTTTGAAATACCATTGCTTGATGGAGTTGGTTTTCAACCATGCTTTGTATTTCCTCATAAGAAGGAAAGAAAGACTCATAGGTTTGGGGTTGAGAAGGTGGTGAAGTTGGGTGATCATGGAGTTCAAAATTTGGTTCTCCATAAAGAGGACCATGGATTTCATGGTAAATTGGGTGAAACAACAACGGTTTGGGTGGTTGGTACACTTGTTGTGGTGGTTGGTTAAGTTCAAGATCATCATCAAGATCAAGAATTGACCTTGGTGATTGGTTTGCAAAAGGTGGTGGTTGGGTATGTCTTGGTGGAAGATCATTTAAATCTTGGACATATGGGTGTGGTGATGTTGGAGGAGACCCAAAAAGTTCCATCGTTTCAATTTTTGTTAATGTTGATGGTGATGAAGTCTTTGATGGTTGAGTTGGAGCACTAGGTGGAGTTGGGTCAATAGGTGATTTAGTAGGTGGTGGAGTGTGCTCATTTGGTTGTTTGGGTGATGGAGATGGAGAGGCAAGATTCAAAAAATGTTCATTTTTGATGGGTGAGGTGAATTCATCCGAAGATGAGGAGCTAATGTTGATGGATTGGTTTGACCATAGTGGTTTAACACTAATCCGGGCGGTTCTACGGATGGGTCGTGATGGTTGAGAGGTGTTTGTTGACTTGGTCATTGTTTAATATGGTTTAAAGTTTCAGAATTTGTGATGAAGAAGGTGTGGTTTGAGAGTGTTTAGGATGGTTTAATTTATAGTGACAAAGATTTGTGGGAAGGAGTGTTTGGATTTGATGTTAGTCCATACAAAAATGGTGGTTCCTAATGATTTGGAAAACTTAATTGTGGGTTGTCAAGTCTTGGAAGTCAATCCAATGAAAATGGTGAAGTAAGAAGACAAGTTTTGCACTAAATGCTTAGTGGTTTTGGTGAATTTGTTTGATGGAAAAAATCTCAGGGATTTCAAGGAGCCTTTAAAAGGGATCCTTCCTTTATGTGTGAAGGAGACTTGAGGTGGTTATGGCTATTTTTGAATTTTGGCGGGAAATGGGTTTGGGTGAGTTCTAAGGAATGCTAAGTACCTTAGTAAGCTAAACACATTGCAAGTAATGGATTTCTAGCTAAGAGGATTGGATTTTGGTGTTTGGATGTTGAAATGTTGAAAAATAAAAATTCTGCAGTTCACTGGCGGCACCCTGGAAGTACACAGGCGGAACCCAAAATAGGGTGCCGTCTGGTCCGTTGGGCCAAACCTGGGTTACCCAGATTTTGCACTGGCGGAACCCAATTTTGGGATCCGCCTGATCCGCCAGTACTGAAAAAGTTCACAGTCCGCGTTTTTGACCCGCGAAACGATTTTCAAAATTTTCGAAAACTCTTGGAACTAAAAATATAATTCATGCCTGGTTAGGAAATGCAAAAATTAGACATGTAAACACTCATATCATAAGACTTTGACCGGGGGCTAGCGAAATTCACTAAACTTAGTGAAAATTTGATAATCATGAAAATTTGACAACTTGCCAAAAGTTGTCTTCCTGCAACATTGTTAAAACATGTTCCATAGTGTATCACACATTGTACTAACACACAAATTCATCACAAAGATTGTTTAAACTACCAAATTGTTCCAATAGCACCTTGTGCCAAACACTCCTAACACACCCGCACTCATTGACGGTCCATCTTCTTCTTCATCTTCCCGAGGAATCTCCCGATGTTTTTGAACATCCCTTTTGTTTGCTTGAACTCCTCCGACTCATTTGGAATATCCGGAAGTTGGGAAAGGTATTCTAGAGGTGGGAGCCTAGAGTTTGGCAAATTGTCATCTTCACTCATTGAGGAAGAAGATGATGAGGTAGGAGGATGCGGACATTTTCCTTGGGCTCTATACATTCTCTTATCACTTAGAGGGACAAATGTATGTGGAATGAGAGAGTAGTCAAGTTGAAGACGATTAGGAGTTGGAGGAATGGGTGCAATGAACCTAAAGAGACGGGTCAAGAACATTCCATATGGCATAGCCGTTGTGCCATGCACGGGAATGTCGGCCATTCTCTTGGCCATGTAGTAAGCAAGATTGAAAGGTTGCCTAGTGGACAAAGAGTAGAGCATGTAGCATAGGCAAAGGTTGATATGGTCTCGGTTTCCTATAGTGCTTATAACATTGGCTCTAAGGACTTCCTCCCATTTCTTGAATTGGGGCAAGAGTTCATTAAGTTCCATTCCATATGGATCTTTATCAACCTCATTACCCGTTCGGGTTCTCCTAGTAGTGGTTGTCCTAACAAAGAGGTGGTTACGGAGTACATCTTTTGACACAAGTGGGGTATCATAAGGATGGAAACGGTCATCTAGGGTGTCAAGGGTTGAGAGGGAGTGCAAATCGGAGTAGATACAAGTACCTTGGTTTGGAATTCCTAGGATTTGAGCAAACTCCTCAAGAGTGAAGGAGTATTGATTGCCACTAACCCTAAAGTTGACGGATATGTAATCATAATCACCCGTGGATAGAGTGACGGATGCATAGAACTCAAGAATGAATCTAGGACAAATAGGCTCGTCTAAAGTCAAAAGACACTCAAAGTTAATTGTGGCAAATTCGGCATAAAGGTTTGTGCCTTCTAGGAAAGACGGGTCAATGGTTCTACCCTCATGGACATAGCGTTTTTCTAGGGCTTTGAAAATGTTGACTTGGTTTGGGGTAAGGCCTTTGGTTTTGTGGTGTTTTGGGAGGTACTTAATTGTGTCCTTATGGTCGTAATGGGTTAGAGGAGGCATGATGATACCTAGAACAACAAAAATTTCACATTTTAGTTTAAGTAAACTACTATTTTAATGTGGATGTTCTAGTGTGTGCCTATATGAAAACAATGTGGAGGTGCGGTTATCTTGACTCATTTTGATGCATCAAAAGTGTTTTATAATGCAAGTTTTGTTATAAAAACAAAAGATAACCCAAACACTCCTAGGTCAATGTAGCTTCGTTTGAATGTACCCGAAAATACATATTGGTTATGTATTCCCTTTAGCATTCAAGAGACATTATGCAAGTGATGTTTTGAACATAACGTTTTGATTTTGTATTCTCAATGTGAGACGAAAAAGTATTTGTCCTACTTGTGAGAAATTTTTGCAAGAATTTGACATGGGGTGGTTTAGCAAACATGTTTACACTAAGTAAGAATGCAATTCCTAACTATGGGGAACATGATTAGTTTTGTTAAACACCTAATTTTATGCATGAATTTTACAAGTTTAATGCATAACCCCAAGTTTTTGTTTTTGTGCAAAAATAGAATTCCTAGACTCAGATCAGGATTGTAATTAAGTTAGAATATTTACAATGATGATGGATTAGTAATGTGATTGAATGGAAAACCAGAATTTCGTGGGTATGGTTGAGAGGAATGGTGAATAGTAACAGTTTTGGAAGTTGTGGTATGAGATAATGGGTGTTTGGTTTAATATAAACTAATGGATTGCTTCTGCAGGTCGACGGACACGGCGGATCCCAAATTTGGGTTTCGTCCGTTATGGTTCAGGGTTCCGCCGACCCTGCTGAGAAAAATTGTTATGGATTTGTTTTGATTTTTGTGATTTTTGTCTAATGTCCAGAACTACAATGTAGGTTCCATGAGTCCTAAGCCTAGCCTAAGAAGGTTAAAAGGTTCACGTTTAAGAGGTTTGGTGAGAATGTCGGCTATGTTGTCTTCGGAAGAAACTTTCTCAATTGAGATATTTCCTTTTTGAACGTTGTCGCGAAGGAAATGATGACGGATTTCAATATGTTTGGTACGAGCATGTTGAACCGGGTTTTTGCTGAGATCAATGGCACCTTTGTTGTCACAAAGAATTGTGATGTCGTTGAGTTGAATTCCGTAATCGACAAGAGCTTGCTTCATCCAAAGAGCTTGTTGACATGCCTTTCCGGCCGAAACGTACTCGGCTTCCATTGTTGAGATAGCAAGAGCCGTTTGCTTCTTCGAGAACCATGAGGTGAGACAATGTCCAACAAAAGTACAAATACCACTTGTGCTTTTTCTATCGACATAGTCACCGGCATGATCCGAGTCGGCATACACTATGGTGTCTATTCCCGTTCCTTTGTGATACCATAAACCTAAATGTGTAGTGCCCTTAATATACCTAAATATCCTTTTAACGGCTTCAAGATGGGTAGTTTTAGGATCTTCTTGAAAATGAGCACATAGACAAACACTAAACATAATGTCGGGTCTACTAGCCGTAAGGTAAAGTAGACTACCAATCATACCTCTATATTTAGTGCTATCTACGGATTCACTTTCCTCATCCTTGGTGAGTTTAGTTTCCGTGGACATGGGAGTTTTGATAGGTTTCGAATCTTCTAATCCAAATTTCTTAAGCATGTCCTTAATGTATTTAGATTGGTTAAAGAAGATACCATCTTCAAGTTGTTTAATTTGGAGTCCTAAGAAAAAGTTGAGTTCTCCCATCATACTCATTTCAAACTCGTCATGCATGATTTTTGAGAAATCCACACATAGTTCTTGACAAGTTGATCCGAATATAATGTCATCAACATAGATTTGGACTATGATAATATGGGAATCTTTCTTCTTAGTGAAGAGAGTATTATCAACTAAGCCCATGGTGTACTTATGGTCAACTAAGAAGGTTTTAAGTCAATCATACCATGCTTTTGGAGCTTGCTTAAGTCCGTAAAGAGCCTTTTTAAGTTTGTAAACATAATTAGGTTTTTCAAAATCGATGAAGCCCGGTGGTTGAGCAACATATACTTCTTCATTAATGACTCCGTTTAGAAATGCACTTTTGACGTCCATTTGAAAAAGTTTAAAATTATGTGCACACGCATAAGCAAGTAATATCCTAATTGACTTGAGCCTAGCTACCGGAGCAAAAGTTTCATCATAGTCAATGCCTTCTTGTTGATTATATCCTTGTGCTACTAGCCTAGCTTTGTTTCTAGACACAATTCCATTTTCATCCATTTTATTACGAGAGACCCATTTCGTTCCAATTATTGTTTGACTCTTTGGTTGAGGAACTAATGTCCATACATCATTCCTAACAAATTGGTTTAATTCTTCTTGCATTGCAATTACCCAAGATTCATCTTTAATGGCTTCATTAACATTTTTAGGTTCAATGGTTGACACGAAACAAAGGTAGTTGCTTTCATTTTGGACTTTTGATCTAAGTGTTCTTTCGTTAATGTTGCCTATGACACTATCTAATGGATGACTTTTAGATTCTTTGACATTAACAAGTTCTTTGTTTAATAGATCATCTTCCTTGTCATTATCTAAAATTTCTTGACTTTCAATTGCTTGGCTTTCAACTAAGTCATCATCTACCAAAGGTGATGTCTTAGAGGGAGGTGGACTTTCGTCAAATGTTACGTTCAACGATTCCTCGACTCTTAAGGTTTCCTTGTTTAAAACAATGTAAGCTTTACTATTTTGTGAATATTCAAGGAATACACCTTCATAAGACTTTGGGTCAAGTTTGGTGAGATAATCCTTGGTGTTAAGAATGAAGCATTTACTCCCAAACACTCTAAAGTATCCTAATGTAGGCTTTTTACCTCTATAAAGTTCATAAGGTGTTTTATTCAAAAATCGTCTAATTAGGACTCGATTTAAAATGTACGTTGATGTGTCAACGGCATTACACCAAAACTTTTGTGGAATAGTTTGTTCATTACGCATTGTTCTACTCATCTCTTGTAATGTCCGGTTTTTACGTTCTACTACACCATTAGATTGAGGAGTACGTGGAGCCGAAAAGTTATGAGTAATTCCATTATTATCACAAAATTTTCCAAATTGAAATTCATTATCAAATTCACGACCGTGATCCGTTCTAATAGACACAATATTAGATCCTACTTGATTTTGAATTTTCTTGCTTAGAATCTCAAATTTATCAAAAGCTTCATTTTTACTTTTCAAAAACTTCGTCCAAGTATAACGTGAGTAATCATCAACTATGACCAAAGTATAGAAGTTGCCTCCATAACTTTGTATAGCGGATGGACCAAATAAGTCCATATGTAAAAGTTCTAGACATCTAGACGTAGACACCAAGTTTTTAGCCTTATGGCTACTATGGACTTGTTTACCGACTTTGCAAGCATCACAAAAGTGTTGGTCATATTTCAACTTGGGTAGGTTTCGAACTAAGTCTTTGGAGGAGAGGTTTTGGATAAGTCTCATGTTAGCATGTCCTAAACGTCTATGCCATAAAGTTGAAGATTCATCTAATGAGGTAAGACAAAGTTTGTCTCTAGATGTAGAATCCAACTTCATGACGTATACGTTGTTCTTAAGGACACCTTTGGCTATGGTAATACCATCTTTAAGTATTTTACTACCGTTCTCACTAAAAAGAACATTATACTTATTACGACAAAGTTGACTAATACTAAGGAGATTAAATCCTAAGTTATCAACATGAGCAACATCATCTATAGAAAGGGAGTCATGAGAGATTGTACCTTTTCCGATGATTTTGCTCCTAGCATTACTACCAAATGTAACATTACCTCCATCACATTTGTGATATGTTGAGAAGAGGCTTTTATTACCCGTCATGTGCCTTGAACAACCGCTATCCTTGATCCATTCATCCGGATCCAAACAAACTTTGAGGCACACCTATTTTATGAAAAACACTCAAACATTTGGTCCCCAATTTCTCATGGGTCCATTTTGGTTAAGCATACCATTAATTTGTCCCAAATATGAAAATAGAGCATAAGGGTTCCATGGCATGTAATTTGAGGTTTGGTAATGTCCAGGAGTGTTTTGGTTCCAAACATGTTGGTAGTTTGGTCGAGCATTGAAGTTGCTCTTTGGAAAGGGGCGTTTGGGAATTGGAGTCTTAGGTCTTGGTTAAGTAGTCTTAGCTCTAAATTCATTTTTACTAAGTCCTACTCCAGTTTTAAAGGCAGGTTTGGTTCCATTTTTATATGTAACTTTAACAAATTTAGAACGATCCGATGTGGATGGAGTTACTGCTGCAGCAGTCCTGGCGGAACCCTCGGGGCCAACGGGCGGAACCCTATTTTGGGTTCCGTCTGGTCCGCGGGCTGCTGTAGCAGTTTTGTTTGTTTCATGTGTGTTTGTTTCTTGTTTCGTTTGACCCTTAATGATTTCTACTTTCCTGAAACCTAGACCTGTTTTATCAAAAGGTGACTTTTGGAGTTTCATAATTTCATCCGCACATGAAATGCTCTTATCGAACTTTTTGAACTTTGTGGTTTGTTTGATTAGATCATTTTGAGTTATTTTAAGTTTCTCAATTTCAAGTTTAAGTTCCTCACATGATTTGCATGAGGTGTCAATACCTTTACTCCTTTCTAATCTCTTAGCTTTTTCTTTTAACTCATAAACTTCATTTTCTAAACTCCTTTTTAGTTTTCAAAAATTTATTTTTGTTTATGATTTTTAAGCTTAGCTCACAAAGTTTGTTATATTCATTTTGTAAAGTGTCATCATCAATAGAGGAGTAAGATGAGCCGGAGAGTACCTCATTTGAGTTGTGAGCCATGAGAGCAATATCATCGTTCTTTGGCTCATCATCATCTCCTTCATAGTCACTCCAAGCACCACCCACAAAAGCTTGTTGAGGCTTGCTCTTGGGTGGTTTTGGACATTCTCCTACAAGATGACTTGTGTCTCCACACCTATAACATTTTCGTTCAACTTTTCCTTTTCGATCATCACGATCTTTCCGGAAGGTTTTCTTGTCATCTTTAGGTTGTCTTACAAACTTCCCTCGCCTACGAAAGAACTTCTTGAAGTCTCTCACGGCCATAGCATATTCCTCATCATCACTATCCGAAGTAGATTCTTCATCATCACTTGATTGGACTCTAGCTTTCAAGGCAATGGACTTAACTTTTTCTTTCTTGCCTCTAACTAGTTCCGAATCTTTTTCCATCACCATTTCATGAACTTTGAGGTTTCCAATTAGCTCATCAAGTGACATGCTTGAAAGATCTTTGGATTCTTCAATTGCCGTCACTTTTGCTCTCCACTTCGGATGGAGTGCTCTAAGAAATTTCCTGACAAAGTTCTTACTACAAAAAGATTCATCAAGTGCTTTAAGTGAAGTAATAATAGTGTTAAACCTAGCAAAAGCATTATCAATAATCTCATCTTCGGAAATAACAAATTTGTCACACCCCCGAAATACCTGAATGGCAGCGGAATGGAATACCTGGGGGTGACTGTCATAGCACCATAATTACAGTTATATTGAACGACCTAAAGTGTCGTTTAGAAAATACAGCGTTTGATCATTAAAACATTCAGAGTTTACAAAGCTTAGGTCCCAAAAGAGTTTGTCAACATAGTTAAAATAAGTTCCACAAGATCAAACGTTTCATAAGTGCAGAAAATATAGTGAGACGCGTCGACTCCGCGACTCCATGAAGGTCCAAATGTATGCAACATGAGCTACCTTAATAACCTGAGAAATACATTGCGAAAACGGTCAACATAAAGTTGGTGAATAATCATAGGTTTATAAGTAAATCGTAAGTACATAAGCCACAAGTAATAAGTAAACCGACAATAATGTCAAAAAGCTACATTGTCTCTTAAGCTCATGACCCCGAAGCTAGACTTAGTAATGCCCCACCAGAGTGTTTACCAGACACTCAATTCGTTAAGACATGAAATGCATTCGTCCCGTTGGAGCAACCCAACGCGAATGGAGGCGTCACCCTCGATAGATCTATCCACTCACTCTCGCTTAGTACTAGAAATTAACGGTCCATGATAATAAAGGGGACTTGTCAAGACGTGGTAATAAGGCAACTTAAGCAATGTATGGAATTTGTAATACTTGGGCATGTACAAAAATAATTGTGCAATGTATTCTCCCCCGTGGGATTTAAAATCAAATAAGTAATTAAAACGGGGCTATGAGAACTCACCTGGAGTGATAGTACAAAGATGGTACAACGATGGTAAAGTGATCGGGACAATAAGGCGCGAACACTAGCCGCAACCTAAATGAATAATCGTGATCTAATTTAGATCATGCCGTGATGTAATGAATGCACATGCACATGATACTCATACCATTCGTAATTTGGAAATACTAGTTATCGTCATAGTAAAATAGTTCCCATACTTAGGAAAAATAAGTCCATTTAGAGAAGTATATAACTTGTCATATTAACTCGTACGAAAAAGTTAGCGTTATAATCCTCGTATCGAAAACCTTAAAATAACGTCGTTAAGTCGTATAAATATTCCCTTGGGTCATACGTATTCATTTGTTAAGAATATAGTCGTTAGTAATGTTTCTAGAAAATATACCATTTAGTACGTACGTTATTATTTTTATTTGTGTCCATATATATATATATATATATATATATATATATATATATATATATATATATTTAGTTTTGACGATGTTAGAATGGGTATAACTTGGTCGTTTTAGGCTCGTTTTCCTTGTTCTTTATGTCCACGGATTTGTTTTTGTGTATACTAGTATATTTTTGATAACTCGGCTCCTCTAGGTTACGTTTAATGCCTCTTTTTACCCATGGAAATCTGCCAAACAGCAAGCAGTTTTTACAAAAATAGTTTTCGTCGTTAAATTTGCAAAAATCATATCTCCTTCGTTATAAGCTCGTTTTAATCCGTTCTTTCGCCTAAAGTTTCGTTTTTAAAAGTATTTTCTAAATCTTTGGTCAAAAATTAGCCATCAACCACTGATTTTCCCACGAAATGAAAATAGGGACAGTAGGTATTTCAAATGTTTCAAAAACCATTTCTAGGGTTCTAATCTAGTTCCATCTTCATTCAAACCACTTTCAATCACCACAAAACTAATCTAATCCTACCATACACCTTCTTAGGGTGTCATGGGTTCCTAATCATCAAAACCAAGTAGATCTAACAAGGATCTAACCAAAAATCACTTCTAGGGCTTAAAAGTTTAATATATACAAAATGGAGTGGTATAAGTTAATGCATGTATGAGATCTTGCAAGAAAAATATATAAACATAGTAATAACTTTGTAAAAATTATGAAATGAGTTTAGTAAACTTACTTTGAGATGTGGTGTGATTAGATGATAAAAACCTAACAATCCTTGAGTTTTTATTTCAAAACTCTAACAAGGATACTATAATAACAAGATTACACTTGATCTTTAAGAAAAATATTTGGTCTTGCCCTTCCTCCTTGTTGTGGCCGTGGGATCAAGAGAGCAAAAGAGAGAAAGAAAAGTTTTTGCTAGTTGTGAAATGAGATAAAAGAAACTAGTTTAGGTTATAAGTATTTTATGTATTATTATTATTATATAGAAAGTTAGTATAAGGCATTAATGGAGTTGGAGTAAATTAGTAAGTTTTGTAAGTTGATTGGCAAGGGGGGGGGGGGGCAAAGTCAAGGGGGGGGGGATGTATGTAAGACTTTTGTATACTTTGTGTATTATTGTGTCATTTTGTAGTTTTAAAATGTACCGGGTACCGGGTTAACTAAAAATAAATTTTAACGGAGTTAACCGGGTCATAATAAAGTTATAAAAATTATAAAAATAGGTTGGGTAAAATTATTGGGTGTTTAGATAATTATTGTTTAATTTTTATGAAAACCGTCGAAATTAAATTAGACGTACGATACGAAATAAATAAATTTCCAAAATACCGGGTAAATTAATATTATAATTTTTATATTATAAAAATGAGTATAAAAATATATTGGGATCATAGTTGGGAGTGTCGGACGTGTTAGTCACATTTATAGTTCGCGTATTAGTGTTTATTTAAAAAAATAAACATACGTAATTCGTTAATTATATTAAAAATATAATTTGAATACCCTACGAGTGGAATAGTATGCAAGTGCCATAATGATGATATGCAGACTATTTCTAGTCTGTATGAAATGTCCCAATGATAATGCATGAATTCGCTCATGAACCAATACAGTTACGCGAATTTAAATACTCGTAAACTAAATTTACGATGACATGAGTAATGCACGTGAATAGTGGTTTTCTCTCGGAAATGAATAGTGTCAAGTGAATAGTAAAATTTCTGAACGCTTCTCAGAATGTCGAATTGACCTCAAAAACGATGAATAGTGATCGATGAATAGTAAATGGTGAATAGTAACTTGTGAATAGTAAATTGTCGAGGTTTGGAAATTGACCGGAAATTACGAGTTGTGACAGTCTTCCCTTCTAATAGGAACTTCGTCCCGAAGTTCAGTTTTGGTTGGTCTCTTAAGTATATTCGGTAAAAAGACGTGGATACTTGAGTTGCATTTGGTCTTCCCGTTCCCAAGTAAATTCGGGATCTCTTCAAGAATTCTAGCGAACTTTCACGATAGGAATTTTGACTTTGCTTCAACCGTTTGACCTCATGGTCCATGCTTTCTACTGGTTCTCTTACCAAGTTTACGTTTGTCTCAGGGTTGGATTCCCTTCCAAATGGGATTATGATTGACTAATCTGAAAGTCATTTCCTGGATTCAAATAGGTGAAACATAGTTGTGTAATCCGGCTGTTCATTAACAAGGCTCAAGTCTGAAGGCTACTAGGCCTACTTTGTCTGAATTATTACATGGTCCAGTGTATATCGGTTTTAACTTTCCAAATCTTTTCGAATAATATCATGCCTTTCCTAGGCAGAACTTTCAACGTAATCCGGCTACCAACTTGAGGTTTTAATGGTTTACAACTTATAGAATTTGTAATTGATCCTTGACTTGTAGGAAATTTCTGGTTATTTCATGAATGTCTATTGGAATAGTGAGTTTGGCTTTTTCCGAGTTTGGTTCGTCAATAGATGATCAGTGCTTCTTCAGGTTTATAATGTAATATGGGTAATATATGTTGCTGAACTATGTCAGAACTCAAATCTTATACGTCAGTTGGTCGATTCTAAAATGAATCTGAAATGGTCCAATATACTTAAAAGTTCAATCTCTCGTGTTACCAAAATCGTATCATGCCTCTCTAAGGCAAAGCTTTCAACTTAGTTCGTTCTTTCCCGTGAATCTGGTTAGTTTGCTGTTCAAGGATACCCAATCCGTATGATGTGCGTCATGTACCAACCTAACCTCTATCAGTTTCTCGTTTCTTGTAACGGGTTCTTGACTTGTGAAATTTCCTTTGTTGTTCCATAGTTTAGTTCTAGACCAGTGAATTTAACTTTCCGATTTCGGTCTGTAAATGGGTAATTGGTACTTCGACCATAAAGTGCCTCAATTGATGTAGTCTCTATGCTCGCACGATAACTATGGTTGTAAAAGAATCCGATTTATGGTAAATGATTAGTCCAACCATTTCTAAAGTCAATCACTTATGCTCTGAGCATAACTTTCCTATGTTTGAATCGTTCTCTCGTTCTGACCATCGGTCTGAGGATAGTAGGCGGTGTTTACATCTAAATGGGGTTTCGAAGGAAGTCTTAAAATGATAGCTAGAAGTCTGAGGTGATTCGATTACCTTTATCAGGAATAATTGAAATAGGTACAATAAATCTTGTGACTAATCCCACAACGTTACGTCTTTCGAACACGGCGTTATACTAAGAAGATAGAATATGGGTAACAATGTTTGATTCTTTGTGTTTTGGTCTAATGGATTGCTAAGACATGTGTCATTCTTTGCCTACTGTGCTTGGTCTCCATTACTGTCGTTTGTAATCGTTCTATGGTGTTCCCCCTAATTTCCTTCATCACATATTCTAATATTTCTTATTGTCAAGTCACAAAGCCCTAAACGCATAAGCGATGTAGCAAGGTGATTGGTTTTCAAAATTTATCTCGCGATTTTTGAGTTTTTGGTCGAAATCTTTTTCTGAATAAACGAATTTAGAAAATGGAGCAAATGGTTTACTAAATAATATCTTTCTTGATGATTCAAAATTCAATAGTTAGGAAATGTGACGCGGTTTTCAAATAGGTTGTGAATAGGACTGTTTACCAAAGTTTGATGTTTATATATTTCCCATTGTACAATGGTTTTGCTAAATATTGACTAAAAAGGATCGTATTTATTCAAAATAGGCAATTCAAAAATTATCTTCTACAAGATATGTGTTTTGTATAAACACAATTTTAAATCAACTTTATTTAAAAGTGAAAACACTAACAAGGATAAAATGGTAGGCTAGGAAATGCTCGCATAAATGCGTAGATGTCTAACGTTCGGTTTCTGATATTGGATGGTACCTATTGGTGGTTATCTAGCAAAACCACAAGCCTAGGTATTCAACCAACTTAAGTCTTGAGATGGTTTATCGTTGTAATTGTCATCATGTTGGCAGTATGAGGGTTTCAAGTTATACTTTGTCGATGAATTTCCGTATTGTCTTCACATGTAGCTGGGGAGATATTCTTGAGTCTGATGCCTCTCTCGATGTATAGGTGAATTTATCTAGAATTTCTTTGAGAACACAATGCCTTAAGGGAATCTACATCGATGCCCTTAACTCAAATCAATTTTTCCTTGGTGAAACTTATTATAGGGAAGTTTGCGTTTAGATGAGGTCATGTTTAATCAAATCGCTCTACAGTATCGGTTAGGAGGCTTGGTTTATTCCCATGGTGTTGCTTAGCGTACCTTCACAATGTGTTTGATCCTGTAGCTCAGTCTAGCTAGTACCTTTGAATAGTAAATTGGACAACTAGGTCAGAGATGGTGGGTCGGATGGTCCAATGGCATTTTAGAATTGTTGTTGAGTTGTAAATTGTCTTGGTGTATACTTCTAGTCTAGGTTAGTAGTTTCATAACCCTTTTATTGTTTTTCTTGTATCAAGGAATCCTCCTAGTACTTAATATGGGAAGTCTCTCCTAAAGAAGTCAATGGAAAGTCCAACTTAATGGCTAAGTAGAGGACAGGTCGGGTAAGTATCCAGGGAGAATTTGTCAGAAAGAAATATTTATAAAAGAGTTTATTTGTTTAAAACGCTTTTGGATGAAGATTGTTATTAACAATACTTTATAAAGTAACTATTTCCTTCATGGCATAATCCTTCCTGAAGTATACATAGGTGATCAGGCTATGTATAGTTGAGGACTAATGATGCGATGCTTGATTTAGTCAAAATAGTATTACTTTTTCTCAAAAGCTTTAGATGGTGTTCAACGCATTGTCATTAAAAATGGTATACTAATTATTTCCTTCCAAAGTAATATAAAAATTGTTTCGCGTAATAATAGTAAATATTTGGCGTAATATCGGAAAAATCAGTTTATAGTACGGTAACAAAACGATTTATTTTAGAAATTTGGTAAAACAATTTCCCCATAAGGTAGTAAAATAGTTTGAAATAAAACTCGTTGAATGGTTTGTTGGATACATGGGTAAATACTATGGATTGGTAATAATCTACTAATCCGTCAATTACGAAATCGGTCAAATCCTTAATAAGACAATGGTATAATGTTGCTAAACGATTGAAAATTGCGCCATTGCAATAGAAAATGGAATAAACAAAGGCTACGGTTATCACAGAGGTAACAAAAGATAGTCATTACATTAGATAGGAAAGTGCTTAATATAACTAGGTTACATCAACGTACTTATGGAAAGTACCAAAAGAAAGTACAACCCTAGAGGGCTCAAACTATGGTTCACATAACTAAAACATAAACTTCTTCTTCCAATTCTGGCTTCCCAACTCTGGGCATTCACTCTTGAAGTGTCCCACTACACCACAGCCAAAACATGTTATTGATGGTTTCTGATTATCACCCTCAGTTGGAAACCTGCAGTCCCTGGTTTTGTGGTTAACCTTCTTACAGTTGCCACATGGTTCCGGGCAACGTCCTAGGTTATGATGATGTTGGCACTCTTCACACTTAGGTAAAATACCAAGGTAATCATTCTTTTCCTTTAGACCTGTAGCATTAGTTTTAGCAACTCCTTGTCTCTTGGGTGGTACTTGTGTGGCATTCTCACCTCGGTTGTTGTTCCACTTCCTTTTATTGTCACTTTTTCTTCCTAAGATCTTGGGGTGAGCTATGCGTTCCTTTGCTTCGATCGCCATCCTGATAGCTTCAGGCATGGTATCGGGTTCCAATGAGTTGACCAACATACGAATTTCAGGAGAAAGTCCTCCGATGTACCTTCCAAGTTTCTTGCTTTCTGGTTCATCCATTGCAGAGCCTAGTCGAGCGAAATCATAAAAAGAAGCAGTATACTTAACAACATCATCTCCTACCATGGTAAGGTTTAGTGTTTCCTGTTCAATTGCTTGTAATTCGCTTTTCACACAGAACTTCAAACTCATCATCCTTTTTAGTTTCTCCCAAGAGTGTGAGTAAGCAGCATCAACTCCTACTACCTGGACATACTTAGTCCACCATTTCTGGGCATGCTTCTGAAAAGTGCAAGTGGCGAACTTAACTTTGTCTTCCTTACGGCAGTCACCACTTTGAAAGATTGTTTCTAATTCTTCGAACCATTTGAGAAATTCCTTTGTGTCTATATTTCCGCTAAAGAAGGAGGGATTACAACCCATAAATTCCACGTGAGTAAGTTCCTTGGTGAAGGCAGTGGCCATGTTCTTGGCAATGACTTGTCCAACAGCAGCTTGCGTCATGCTTGGAGTTGTTTGCTTAAATCTATTTCCATCAAATCAGACGAGTCTATAAGAATTTATAGGTAATAAGGATCATCCTATTCATAACACATGAATATAATACATGAAGGTTTCGGTCTATATGGACCAATATCATAGATAGCACAACCATTCCCCTATAGTAGAGTCAATACTTGGTGATTCCGTTTGTACAAAAATCAAAATACTACAAGTTTCTTTGAACTATGCCACACCTCTCATGGCTAGGATATTAGTAAAAGCTAGTAAAGATATAAGTCTAGTCTAGGGAATTCCTGTAGTCCCTCTAAGTGAAATCAGGTTTATGGCATCATAAGGTCGAGATAGTCCTGAAGTAGTGTCTGAAGTTGTGCATCGATCAAGTCCTAGATAGTGTAGATTCTAAGCCATTCTTGAGGAACCTGCAGATGTTCCTGTCGAGTCCGTAATCTTGGTATTATCACAAGGTGTTATCTAATTCGTGGCAAGTGGAAATGGAAAAAGGAAATGATAATAGTGGTATTCTAAAGGATGAGAATAACATTGATGACGATGAAATCCTAGTGATGAGTTACGAGATAATGATGATAATAGTGAATGGGATACTACCCTCTTTCGCGCTATCTCGCGATATCTAAGAGGTAAAGTTAAAGTACGCACTATGGGGCGACCAATAGTGAAATAAGTAACCAACGGTGGTGGTAGTAAGCGTCCTACTAGTGAAGGAAAGAAAACATGCTATCTCCCTTGTAATAAGCATTCTAGTAAGTCCATTAAAATTAAGTCTGAATACACTACCAAACGGCATTCTATGTATAGGCTGAATGAGAACCTTGCTCTTATGACAATTCAATAGTGCTAATGGTGGTGTGAGTACAGCCGGTGGTATAATGGTAGTGGAAGGTGACAAGGCATCTTCAATGTCGGAATCCGACGAAAGGATAACGGCGTGGGTATCTGAAGACATGTCACTTGTGAACCAGGTCAATAAAATCATATATATATGAGTATGGGTACGAATAACTCGAACAGTGTGTGCGTAAAACAACATGTATAGTGAATATGCACTTATGATGAAATGATGAGATGCTATGATGATGTGGTTATAGTCTAGGGTCCAAGATACATCCTAGTTCGCTATAACCTGGCTCTGATACCAATCTGTCACACCCCCAAAATACCTGAATGGCAGCGGAATGGAATACCTGGGGGTGACTGTCATAGCACCATAATTACAGTTATATTGAACGACCTAAAGTGTCGTTTAGAAAATACAGCGTTTGATCATTAAAACATTCAGAGTTTACAAAGCTTAGGTCCCAAAAGAGTTTGTCAACATAGTTAAAATAAGTTCCACAAGATCAAACGGTTCATAAGTGCAGAAAATATAGTGAGACGCGTCGACTCCGCGACTCCATGAAGGTCCAAATGTATGCAACATGAGCTACCTTAATAACCTGAGAAATACATTGCAAAAACGGTCAACATAAAGTTGGTGAATAATCATAGGTTTATAAGTAAATCGTAAGTACATAAGCCACAAGTAATAAGTAAACCGACAATAATGTCAAAAAGCTACATTGTCTCTTAAGCTCATGACCCCGAAGCTAGACTTAGTAATGCCCCACCAGAGTGTTTACCAGACACTCAATTCGTTAAGACATGAAATGCATTCGTCCCGTTGGAGCAACCCAACGCGAATGGAGGCGTCACCCTCGATAGATCTATCCACTCACTCCCGCTTAGTACTAGAAATTAACGGTCCATGATAATAAAGGGGACTTGTCAAGACGTGGTAATAAGGCAACTTAAGCAATGTATGGAATTTGTAATACTTGGGTATGTACAAAAATAATTGTGCAATGTATTCTCCCCCGTGGGATTTAAAATCAAATAAGTAATTAAAACGGGGCTATGAGAACTCACCTGGAGTGATAGTACAAAGATGGTACAACGATGGTAAAGTGATCGGGACAATAAGGCGCGAACACTAGCCGCAACCTAAATGAATAATCGTGATCTAATTTAGATCATGCCGTGATGTAATGAATGCACATGCACATGATACTCATACCACTCGTAATTTGGAAATACTAGTTATCGTCATAGTAAAATAGTTCCCATACTTAGGAAAAATAAGTCCATTTAGAGAAGTATATAACTTGTCATATTAACTCGTACGAAAAAGTTAGCGTTATAATCCTCGTATCGAAAACCTTAAAATAACGTCGTTAAGTCGTATAAATATTCCCTTGGGTCATACGTATTCATTTGTTAAGAATATAGTCGTTAGTAATGTTTCTAGAAAATATACCATTTCGTACGTACGTTATTATTTTTATTTGTGTCCATATATATATATATATAGTTTTGACGATGTTAGAATGGGTATAACTTGGTCGTTTTAAGCTCGTTTTCCTTGTTCTTTATGTCCACGGATTCGTTTTTGTGTATACTAGTATATTTTTGATAACTCGGCTCCTCTAGGTTACGTTTAATGCCTCTTTTTACCCATGGAAATCTGCCAAACAGCAAGCAGTTTTTACAAAAATAGTTTTCGTCGTTAAATTTGCAAAAATCATATCTCCTTCGTTATAAGCTCGTTTTAATCCGTTCTTTCGCCTAAAGTTTCGTTTTTAAAAGTATTTTCTAAATCTTTGGTCAAAAATTAGCCATCAACCACTGATTTTCCCACGAAATGAAAATAGGGACAGTAGGTATTTCAAATGTTTCAAAAACCATTTCTAGGGTTCTAATCTAGTTCCATCTTCATTCAAACCACTTTCAATCACCACAAAACTAATCTAATCCTACCATACACCTTCTTAGGGTGTCATGGGTTCCTAATCATCAAAACCAAGTAGATCTAACAAGGATCTAACCAAAAATCACTTCTAGGGCTTAAAAGTTTAATATATACAAAATGGAGTGGTATAAGTTAATGCATGTATGAGATCTTGCAAGAAAAATATATAAACATAGTAATAACTTTGTAAAAATTATGAAATGAGTTTAGTAAACTTACTTTGAGATGTGGTGTGATTAGATGATAAAAACCTAACAATCCTTGAGTTTTTATTTCAAAACTCTAACAAGGATACTATAATAACAAGATTACACTTGATCTTTAAGAAAAATATTTGGTCTTGCCCTTCCTCCTTGTTGTGGCCGTGGGATCAAGAGAGCAAAAGAGAGAAAGAAAAGTTTTTGCTAGTTGTGAAATGAGATAAAAGAAACTAGTTTAGGTTATAAGTATTTTATGTATTATTATTATTATATAGAAAGTTAGTATAAGGCATTAATGGAGTTGGAGTAAATTAGTAAGTTTTGTAAGTTGATTGGCAAGGGGGGGGGGGGGCGGCAAAGTCAAGGGGGGGGGGATGTATGTAAGACTTTTGTATACTTTGTGTATTATTGTGTCATTTTGTAGTTTTAAAATGTACCGGGTACCGGGTTAACTAAAAATAAATTTTAACGGAGTTAACCGGGTCATAATAAAGTTATAAAAATTATAAAAATAGGTTGGGTAAAATTATTGGGTGTTTAGATAATTATTGTTTAATTTTTATGAAAACCGTCGAAATTAAATTAGACGTACGATACGAAATAAATAAATTTCCAAAATACCGGGTAAATTAATATTATAATTTTTATATTATAAAAATGAGTATAAAAATATATTGGGATCATAGTTGGGAGTGTCGGACGTGTTAGTCACATTTATAGTTCGCGTATTAGTGTTTATTTAAAAAAATAAACATACGTAATTCGTTAATTATATTAAAAATATAATTTGAATACCCTACGAGTGGAATAGTATGCAAGTGCCATAATGATGATATGCAGACTATTTCTAGTCTGTATGAAATGTCCCAATGATAATGCATGAATTCGCTCATGAACCAATACAGTTACGCGAATTTAAATACTCGTAAACTAAATTTACGATGACATGAGTAATGCACGTGAATAGTGGTTTTCTCTCGGAAATGAATAGTGTCAAGTGAATAGTAAAATTTCTGAACGCTTCTCAGAATGTCGAATTGACCTCAAAAACGATGAATAGTGATCGATGAATAGTAAATGGTGAATAGTAACTTGTGAATAGTAAATTGTCGAGGTTTGGAAATTGACCGGAAATTACGAGTTGTGACAAAATTGTTCATATTGTTGAACAAGAAGATCAATTTTGTTATCTTTAACTTGTGAGTTTCCTTGATGAGTGACAATTAAAGATTGCCAAATATCTTTGGCGGTTTTACACAAAAAGACTCTTTCATATTCTTTCTTAGGCAAAGCGTTGTAAAGCATCATTTTAGCTTCATTATTTTTACCTATCAATTTCTTTTGATCATCATCTTTAATGTTAGTAACTATATTATCACCATCAACAATTATATACCATAAATCTATATCTTTAGATTTCACGTATGTTTCAAAACGGTTTTTCCAATATATAAAACCATTTGCTTCAAAGAGTGGTGGTCTTTGCATAGATTGCCCTTCTTTGTAATTTTCAAAATCCATGGATCGTTTCAAGTTTTAAAACACAATATATTTTAAAAGCTTGAGTAACGTAGCTCTTGATGCCAATTGTGGAAAACTAGAAGGGGGGTTGAATAGTTTTAGCGTTTTAAAATCTTTTTAACTTGTTTAGTTAGCTTTGAAACATTCCGTTTGATCAAAGATATATGCACAAACACAATATATATAACATGCAAGTAAAGGAAAGAAACGATCAAACCATAACACGAGTATTTATCGTGGTTCGGCTACAAGGACTCTTTTTCCTTGCCCTACGTCCACGCCCCGAGTATCCAACTCGAGAGTTTCTTTCACTAGTCAACAAGCTCCTTTCACCGGCGGAGAAAACCTTACACGTCGCTTATACTTTTACCGACACAAAGCTAAATGTCGAGTTCTTTTACAAGGGCACAACCACTCCCGTTTAGTTCTTTTACTAGAGTACAACAACTCCCAACACTCTTTGTATTTTGAGGACTAAAATACTAACCACTTACTTCAGAATATACACAAACAAATGACGCGTAAACAACACGAGTTTACACAATACTAAGCTACCAAGTCTTGCAACGTTGTGTTGGAAACTTGTAACTTTAGACGACCTTGTGAGCTTCTTTGCTACAAAAGGAAACTTCACATTTACAATGTTAAGATGTTAGAAAGAAAGATGAGTGTGTGTGTAAAAATGATCTCAAGAGGTTAGCCAAAAATCAAGTTATGGCTTGGTATTTATAGCACAACAAACTGTGTGCTCGGCGGATCAGGCGGAACCCTCAAATGGGTTCCGCCCGTGTACCCCCAGGGTACCGCCGGGTCTGCAGTAGGTTTTTGCAATTACTCTTCAAACCAAACAAGGTCTTGTCACATAACTTCTATCAACCAAACAATGTCACATCACTTAAAGTAAGTCAAACATGATACTTGCAAGCAACATGAAAGCAAGTCAAACACATAACTTGCCATAAATACATAATGACAAAACTTGCCATAAATGTGATGTGACTATTTCTAATTTAAGAAATAAACTTGTGTTATGTTTTATGAAATGTAAAATGTAGCAAAAGTCTTGTTTATGCAAGTCTTAAAAACTAAGAATATGTTTTGCTTAAAACTAAAGTTTACGTTTTGTCGTTAACAAAACTTAGCGAAGATCGTAAAATATAAATAACGTTTTTAGGCGATATTTGTATTAACATATGACTTCTTGAACAAGACCCCGTTTTCCATGACATATTGGGGTATTTTCATCCGGAGACTTCTTGCCTCCGCTGGGTCCTCCGGCCAGACACCTTCCTCCAGACATCGGATAATTGGTGTCATCCAGTTATCTTCTTCCTCCTCGACAATGGCCTTCACACCTTTTTCTTCGGTTGAAGGTTTTTCTAACACCTCTACAAGTATTTCTTTGGTCAAGTGACTGAAGGCCATGGATGCTAACTTACTTAGCACATCTGCCTTTTGGTTCTGAGCACGAGGTATGTTCCGGATCTTAAACTTTTTGAAAGTCTTTATGTATTCTTTTGTTTTTGCCAGATATCGAATCATGCTATCCTTGGTAGCCGCAAATTCCCCATTAATCTGACTAGCCACCAGCTTTGAGTCTACCCTTACGTCTATCAATTCTACCCCCATCGCATAGGCTATACGCAACCCGGCCAGAAGAGCTTCGTATTCGGCCTCATTATTAGTGCTATCGAACTTAAGCCGGAGAGCATACATGTGTTCCTCCTGAGAAGGACCTATCAGCACTAAACCCGCACCGGAGCCTTTCTTGCTAGATGCTCCGTCTGTAAATAGTATCCATTCTCCAGGTTCAGACACGTTATAAATTTCCTTCTTCAGACCTTCGGAACCCACCGGAACTTCAGAGATGAAATCCACAAGAACCTGACCTTTGATGGCATTTCTGGGGACGTACGTTATGTCGTATGCTCCCAGTTCTACGGAATACTTGGTCAGCCTTCCTGATGCTTCTGCCTTGTTCAGAATTTGTTTTATCGGTTGATCTGTTATAACTCTGATGGGGTGAGCTTCAAAGTACCTCCTTAATCTTCGGGATGCATGTAGCAACGATAATGCCAACTTCTCAATAGGAGGGTAATTTCTTTCGGCCTCTTGTAGGGTACGGCTGACATAGTGTACCGGAAGCTGTCTCCATTTCCTTTCTGTTAGAAGAACGGAGCTTATGGCGTCCTTGGCCGCTGCCAAGTAGACATATAATACTTCCTTTGGAATCGGAGTCGATAGGGATGGAAGTTCCAGTATAACTTTTTTAAGGGATTGGAATGCTTTTTCAGCGTCACTGGTCCATCGGTACTGCTCTTTGTTTTCTTTGGAGATGTTTTTTAGCGTTTCAAAGAAGGGGAGTGATCTTTCTGCCGACCGTGCCAAAAATCTGTTTAGCGCTGCTAGCTTTCCGCTCAGACTCTGCATCTCTTTAAGTGTTGAAGGAGATTTCATTTCAGCTATTACTTTCATTTTTTTAGGGTTCGCCCGGATTCGTTCAGATGTTATCATGTACCCCAAAAACTTCCGTTCTTCCACCCCAAAGGAGCACTTCTTCGGATTAAGCTTCATATTGATTCTTCGTAGGTTATGAAAGGTTTCGGCAATGTCCGACAGCATTTCTTTCTCACTCTTGCTTTTAAACACCATATCGTCAACGTATGCCTCCAGGTTACGTCCGATTTGTGATCAGAATGCCGAATCGACTAGGCGTTGGTAAGTTGCTCCGGCATTTTTCAGGCCGAACGGCATTTTCGTGTAGCAATAGGTCCCCTGCTCTGTGTAGAATGCAGTTTTCTCCTCGTCCTCTTCCGCCATTTGAACCTGATGGTAACCTTTGTATGCAGCGAGGAAACACTTGTACTTATACCCTACAACCGATTGAATCTTCCAATCAATTTCCGGTAATGGGTAGTAATCTTTTGGGCATGATGAGTTCAAATTCTTAAAATTGATACACATTCTCCAACTACCGTCGCATTTCCTTACCAGAACCGGGTTAGAGATCTAAGTGGGATACCGTACCGGTCGAATTATTCCGGCTTGCAGCCATTCTTCCACCTCCTTAAGTACCACCTAACTTTTTTCTGCGGAGAGACTACGTCTTTTCTGAGTTACCGGAGTATCTGACACATTCACATTCAGGTGATGCTTTATTAGCCGTCTCGGCACTCTGGTCATGTCAGACGGTTGCCAAGCGAACACATCTTGGTTTTTCCTCAGCAATTCTACTATATATCTTCGGCATTCTTTTGAGAATCTCGTCCCTATTGTGATTAATTGATCCGGGTAGGAAGGATTCACCAGTACTTCCTCCGTCGTACTTGTCTCCCGGATTTCCGCTTCTTGGGGTTTCTGTTCCCTTGGTCTGTATTCTGTCTGCCGTTCCTCTAATCTTCTGCATTCCAGAATGGTTGGAGGGCGTGATTTTAAAGTTGCTACTCCGTTAGGTGTGGGGAATTTGATCACATAGTGGATTGTTGATGGTATTGCTCTGAGTTCTTTGATTCCTGTTCTTCCCAAAATCACATTGTAGGGGGACGGCGATCGTACTACGCAGAAGTTCATCTTGGTCCATCGGACTAAACCATGATCTCCGAAGCATACTTCCAGCTCGATCTTTCCCAGCGGCTTACTGGTTCGCCGGAAAAACCGATTAAGGACGTGGTAGTTTTCTGAAGACCCGATCTTATGGATGAGCTGAGATTACGGAAGTAATGCTCGTACATTACATTCACGGACGATCCTTCGTCCACATATATTCTCCGAACCAAATACCCTGCGATGTTACCTTCCACTATCAGGGATTCTTCCGACAGGTCGTATGTCCGGATAGGAGGGAAAACTATCAGAACATTCTTCCACTCTTCCTCCGGTTCTTCATACCTTCGCTTCCTTTCCCCCGGTAAACTTCTGATCATGTTGATCACTTTGCCTTTCCCTCTGTCATTTCTTCGAGGAGGATCCCTCCCATTTCCACCTTCACGCTTTCGGACATCTTTTAAAAGGTGATCTAGTTTACCAGACTCCAGGGCAAATTCCAATTGCTTCTTCAATTAATAATAGTTGTTCGTCAAATGGCCACGCTCTCTGTGGTAGTCACAAAATTTGTCCTCATTCTCTTTTCTCGGCCTGCTACCGGTGGGAGGGGGTATCGGCAGGTTCAGATGATGCTCGGTAGCCAGGATTTCCCTCGGAGGTTTGACTAAAGACCCTAGACCCGGGCGATTATACATTTGTCTGAACGGTTCATTTCTTCGGTTATCAGGAGGATACAAGTCGCTGCGGTTATGGGTGTTTCTCGGAGGAACGTAAGGGTGATGTGGATCTCGGCGAGTATCCTTTGGTCTGTAATCGTTTCTGCGATCCCCTCGTATTCGGTCTCTGTAGGTTCCCCTTGCCACCTTTTCATTCCTGGGAGCGCCATACCCCTTTTTATTATGGTCGTGAGTCTCACCCATTGGCAACTCCGTATTCCTGTATGCTTGCTCCGATCGAATGAAATCATCGACTCGTGTGAACATTTCGGTCACAGTCTTTGGGACCCTGTCGGAGAACATTTTAGCCAGAGTCGGACACTTATGAGCACCCATGAAGGCCGGTATTTTCATAATCTCCGGAACACCGCTAATGTAACTGGCTTCATCCGTTCACCTTTCCTTGAAATCGGGCAGAGACTCATGGGCCTTTCGGACAATCTTCGTAATTTCCGTTGGGTCCTTAGCTCCTTTTCTCCGGAGAGAGAATCTGTTGGAGAACTGTTCCCTCAATTCATCCCAACTGTCGATGCTACCTGGTTCCAAATGTTTGAACCATCCTCCCGCCGCCCCGTCAAGGGTTTGTTGGAACATTCGGCACCAAACAGGCATCGGCCATTCACCCCCATTTGCAGCCCCGACAAATCGTGTGAGGTGATCATTAGGGTCGGTTGTCCCATCGTAGATCCTCATGTGTAATGGCATCGCATAACTAGATCCGGTGAACTCCACTATGCGACGGGTAAAAGGTGACCGGGCGACTTCCTTAAAAGGTTTGTATAGGTCATCATCTATATTGTTCCCCGACTTTTCCTTTCCCTTACCTTCACTGCCTTCGTCTCCAAAATCCAACCGGATGGGTTTTAGGACGCTCCCTCCCTGAGCGTTGTGCTGCTTGATTAGCTGTGTTAGTGACGCTACCTGACTAAGGATCATCTCCTGCAAATTAGGAGAATCGTTGTTCTGGTTCTCATCGTCGTTGGGTCCGCTTACTCCGGGTCTTGACGGAGGGGTTTGGTTGAACGGAGGAGGAGGAGGAGAGCCCACCATTGCTGCCTTTTAGTAGACTGAATAACGGGTCCCACGGATGGCGCCAATTTGTTGAAGTAAAACCTCGTGGTATGATCTCACTTCAGCAAAGTCTTTCGGAACGAGTCGTCTCACAAGTTCTCTACGGCTGCACAGGTAAAACACACGTCAGACTCGCCTCGGGGGTAGTCCCGAGATCGACTCCGGCATGAGAGTAAGTATGGAGAGTATGATAATGGTTAGGAGTAAATGCAAGTGAGTACTGTGTGTATGTGTTAGTTGTGTGACAGAAATGAGATAGGGGTATTTATACTACCTCAATTCTTTACCTGCTCTGCCTCGGGAAGGAGCACACAGTATTACACCATACTTAGTAGGTAAATGTCAGACCACATGGTCTGACACGATCCCTGAAAATCTGGGTTGGAACTTCGGCTATCCTTCGTCAAGCTTCCGGATGGCGGACATGAACCGAAGGGTTGGTGAGCCGAAGACAGGGATAATATCCGAAGGGTATGTGTCGTTTAGGCACATACGTCAACAAGTTCAATAATTTACAAAGTAAAAATCAAATTGAATTTTGGTTGTATCCATATCTAGAATTTATATAAACTCTTAGACATTTTTATTTGTTTTAACTTAAATTATTTTTCTTGACAAGTACTCTGAGTTTTTTATTTATAGTGATTCCAAGTCCATATTTTTGTGTATACTTTTAAAGGTTAAATGATGAAGTTACCTATGACGCAATGATATGATTTAAGCATAGGTTAGAAAAGATGTCACACTACTAAAAACAGTTTGAACACCTTTAATAACTAACCCAAGTCATTTGGTGTATTTGCTACCTATATGAATTATCATAGTTAAGAGTTAAGGCTGTTAAGACTATTCATTACTTGATCTAACATGTATGTTTTAGACTAGTCTTAGGAAGTGAGAAAAAACACAATACATGGTGGGTAGCAAGTAGATACCCATACCTAGTTTGTTTGCGAACCTTAAATTGTCTAGAGTTGAGGATTCGGATGGAAATCAGGGTGGCGAATTCTGGAACCGGGAGTAGGTTACCACAAATCCCATAATCTACCCTGAGTTGTACCCAAACATCTTAATACTTATATGCATATCTTATATCTACATTGTCATATGTGACTATTGTTAATAGCAATAATTACCTGTTTGTAATCAACATTTTTTCCAGGACAACAATTTGATGTGATATTCTTTATGTTGCAAACCACAATATGGGTCGGTGTTGTAATTAGCCTAACTATAAACCAACAACAATATACGTGGAAAACTAGAAGGGGTTGAATTGTTTACCGCTTTTTAACTTGTTAATCTTTGAAAAGCTTTACGTGTAATCAACGAATCTAACTAATTAACAATAACTAATATGCAAGTGTAAAGAAAGAAACGACCAAACCACAACACGATTGTTTATCGTGGTTCGGATACAAGGACTCTTTTTCCTTTCCCTATTCCACGCCTCGAGTTTCCAACTCGAGAGTTTCAAGCACTAGTCAACAAGCTCCTTTCACCGGTGGAGAAACCCTTACAAACGTCGCTTACACTTTATCCGGTACAAAGCTAAATACCGGGTCCTAGTTCAAGGTAGAACCAACCTAACGTCGCCCACTATTTCTGACGCTAAGCTAGATGTCGAGTTCTTTTACAAGGGTACAACCACTCCCGTCACACTATGTATTTTAAGGCCTAAAATACTAATCGATCACTTCAATACAAGAAACAAATGAAGTATAAACTATAAGAGTTTACACAATACAAAGCTAACAAATCTTGCAACGTTGAGTTGAAACTTGTAACTTCTCGGATGAACTTGTGAACTTCTTAGCTACAAAGAGAATCATACAAGTGAGTTGCCACTGAGTTAGACAAGAGTATTGAGAGTATGTATGTATTCTATAGCTAAAAGTGATGAGAGATTTCTTGAAAATTGCTTGGTATTTATAGCCAACCAAACATGCAGACTGGCGGATCCGGCGGAACCAAAACAAGAGGGGTTCCGCCCTTGTACCCCCAGGGTTCCGCCAGGTCTGACAGTCAAAGACCACAAGAAATCTTTCCAAATCTAGCAATGTCACATCATGATTCTACAAGTCAACACTCAATAATTTGAGTGAGAATCCTTCCAAGATATGTAAGAGATCTTATGCAAAGTCACATCCTAGATTTAGTAACCTTTCCATAAATGCTTATGATGCATGCCATGATGTCATGTTACATTTTCTATATTAGAAAATATAACAATGTTTATGTTAAATATGAAATGTAAAGTCTAGTTATACAAGACTAAAACTAAAATCATGTTTTACTAAAAACTAAAGTTTACACTTTGTCGTTAACAAAACTTAGCAAAGATCGTAAAATATAAATAACATTTTTAGGCGATATTTGTATTAACAATCTCCCCCTTTTTGTTGATGACAAAACATAAACTTTATTTTTAAGTAAATCACTAATTCTAGTGTTAAGTCTAGGAAAGTTTGTATTTAAACTTTGTTTTACTTAATTGATGAAAATCATTCTAAGTTTGTAAGTTTAAATATATTTTCTCCCCCTTTTTGTCGAAACAAAAAGAAGAGTAGCGTAGCGGAATAATGCAAATACTCCCACTTGGACAATACTCCCCCTAAATGGAGTGCCATGAAAGGATACATGGATTTTGAACCTACAAAAAAAAATAGTTGATAATGACACATGATAATCATGTAGCCATAACATAATATGAGAATATAAGCAATCACATTCTCAACTTATATATGATCAACAAACAATGCAAACATGATAGTAGAAAAGATGTCATTCCAAGTAAAATTTGACTTTGTAAAAGTCAAAGACAAGAGATGAAAAATTCCATCCTACTTTTAGAAATATAAAGTAAAAAAAAAAAAAAAAAAAAAAAAAAAAAAAAAAAAAAAAACTAAGAAAATAAAAATCCTACTTCTATAAATGGAAGTCTCCCAATAAATTTTTAAATGAGGCAAAGCCTTCAGAAAAAGCTCTAAACTTAAGGTGGATGAGAGATGGTATTTAGACGCTCCAAAATGTGGTTTAGAATTAACCTCATTTCGTATGTTAGCTCACGAATGTCCTTTTGATATCGTTCACTTATATGAGCGGTTCTCTCACAATGTCCGCAATTATTGTGGGGAAAATTGGGTGGAAGAGGAATTTTATTTGTTGTTGGTGGATTATTGGTGGTTGATGGAGCAAATGTGGATGGTTGAGAGGTGTTTTGATTACCTACAATAGATGAGTATTGTGTCGTTTGGGAATCTATGACATGGTTGAGATGAGAGTTAACCATATGCTTGAAAGCATAAAGGTGGTTTAAACGAGGTTTGAATTCTTCGTGAGCGTTTGGAGATTTGATCCACATGGATGCTTCTATTTCCTCATAAGAAGGAAATAGGGAATCAAGGTGTTGGGAATACTCTTGAGATGGTTTTTGTTGTTGATCGTGATGGTGGGAGCTTGATCCTCCGTAAGAAGGTCCATGAATGTCTTTGTAAATTGGGTGGAACAACAAAGGTTGTGGTTGTGTTTGATCTTGTGGAAAAATTGAGGGTCTAGCATATCGGTAAGCCAAACGCTCTACCAATGATGGTTGACGAGGTTCATGATCTAATGGCTCACTTGGTTGAAACCTTGGTTGTTGTTGGGTTTCCATTTGAGCAATGGTGTCAAAGAGTGGCAATGATGGTGGTTTTGATGATCTAGGCGGTAGGTCTTCTAAAGTTTCAAAAAATGGATGTGGTGATGTTGGTGGTGTTTGAAAAAGTTCAATTGGTGTTAATTTTGGTGATTGAGGTGATGGAATTTTTTATGGTTGAGTTGGTCCCGAAGATGGTGTTGGATCACTTGGTGTTATAGTTGGTGGCAGAGTAGTAATTTCATTGGTATTGCAAGGTTTTGGAGATGGTGTTGGATTAGCAAGGTTGAGGAAGTTTGCATCTTGTATGGGTGAGGAAATGTTGAGTGATGAATCACTTGATGATGATGAGCTTAGTTGTATGTTTTTGTTGAAGCAACATGGTTTTACACTAATCCTAGCGGTTTTTATAAAAGATCTTGATGATTCGGATGAGGTGTTTGATTTAGTCATCTCAAGACATTGGTTATCTAGAATTATAAGATTAAGAGAAGTGATGGTGATGGTGTGAATTAGAAGTATGAATGTTTGTCAATTTATAGGAAGAACATGTTATGGAAAGGAGTGTTTGGATTTGATGTTGTTCCATACAAATTTGGATGTTCCTAATCATTTGGAAGAGTTCCAAAAACTTGTCAAGTTATTGGTAGTCAATCTAATGAAGTTGGGTGGAGTGAAAGACTAACTTATGCACTAAATGCTATGTGAGCATGGAAGGTGATTTGGTTAGGGAGCTCCACGGATTACAAGGAACCTTATGGAGGGTTCCTTGCTTTACGAGGAAGGGTTCCTTGGATTGATATTATTGAATTGGAATTTTGGCGGGAAGAGGCTTCCTGATTGTTCTAGTGAGTAAGAATGATCCTAATGTGTTTATTGGAAGTTAGGGAAGATGTTTCTTACTAATAAAAATGATTTGGTCTTAAAGAAGTTTAAATTTAAGGAAATAAAAGAAAATTGTGCAGGTGACTTGACGGAACCCAACGCATACACGGGCGGCACCCTGTTTCGGGTTCCGTCTGGTCCGTTGGGCCAAAACTGGGTTACCGAGAAAAATACACTGGCGAAACCCTGTTATTGGTTCCGCCAGTTCCGCCAAGCCACAGAATCAAGACAGAACAGGTGTACGGGGGTCGAGACGAAATCCAAATTTTCCAAAAAAACTTGGAACATAAAATTTAATGTATAACTGATTAGGTAATGCAAAAAATGAATGTAGAAACACTCTTACCGTTATACTTTGACCGGGGGCTAGCGAATCTCACTATACTTAGTGAAATTTTCATAAATTAGAAAATTTGGCAACATTCCAAATGTCGTCATCTTGCATAAATAGTTAAACCAATACATTTGTCCAACAATACTAATAGAGCATAGAAGTACAAAACAACATAAACCACATAGTTTAACGACTACAAAGTTCTAAAACTTAATTATCCCAAACGCCCCTTAAACACTCATCTCACAAGCGGTCCAACTTCTTCTTCATCTTTCCAATGCAATCCACATCCCTTTCGTTTGCTTGAATTCTTCGGACTCATTTTTGATGGTGGGAAGTTTTTGAAGGTATTCGAGAGGAGCTAGCTTAGAGTTAGGAAGACCATCGTCTTCGCTCATTGGTGCGGATGAGGATAAAGGTGAAGGAGAACGAAGACGTTTCCCTTGAGTCTTAAAGACTCTCTTACCACTAAGAGGAACAAAGATGTGAGGAATGAGAGAGTAATCAAGACGTATACCCTTGTCATTTGGTGGAATAGGTGAGACGGCTCTAAAGAGGCGAGTAAGAAGCATCCCATATGGGAGAGCGGTTTTTCCATTTAGAGGTATATCGGCCATTCTTTTAGCCATGTAGTAAGCCAAATTGAAGGGTTGTCTAGTGGAGATACTATAGAGCATATAACTTAGACACGTGTTCACATGATGTCACACCCCAAAAATGGCGCAGCGGAAAGACATTTACGGGGTATGACTTATTAGTCAAGAACACAAGGTGTCTCAATAGAAAAATACTAAATGAATAACGTCATACAGATAATAGTCACAAACTCCCACAACCAGGATAAGTACAAAGATCCAAATACTAAACATAAGTCTCAAAGTCAAACAACATCACTTAGGAAAATATCAAAATGCAACTCCACGAGATACAACCCGGGAGGGTCTTGTCTTAAGCCTTGCTAGGCCAGGCCAATACTCAACCTTCTAAAGCAACTTCTGTCTAAACACCTGAAAATGGATACTCGAAAACGTCAACATAAAGTTGGTGAGCTCGTAGGTTTGAAAGTAAACCACGAAGCTGTGAAAGATATTAGGTAGGACAATAGTGAGAGAGATAAGCAATTATAGCATGAAATAAAGAAAAGTTTTTAATAGCGCTAAACTGAACCTGCCATGATTGTCACACAAATAAATAATAGCGGGAAGCTACCCCGGATAGTACTATCCTATGCTTCGGCCCCATACGGAGTTAAACAGTAGTGCATGCTCGCAAACGTAATAGTATACCACATAGCATATAATTGAAATCAAACGCACATAATTGTCCAAAACAAAGCATGAAAACATTAAGTCACAGCATGAAAACGATTTAAAAGCATTGAGTACCATTTTCCTCCAAGGAAAAATATATAAAAAGTGGGGCTACGAGAACTCACCTTGAGAAGCAAACGGTAAATAACACAACAGAAGATATTAGGCAGCTAGAACGTTACAGCACTTCGGACCCGGCACAACCTATTATAACAAACTTAACTTAATATCTAATCTGAAAGTGCATAAATCTCTAAAAGTCAACTATTCCCAAGTATACCCCATTTTGATTTCAAAATCTTCTTATTATTTCATATGTTAGTGTTTGGTATCATGGTGTGCACAGTGGTGACACAACATCGACTCAAGTGAACTCACGCGAAACAATGACTAAACATAAATGACTCACTTAATAAACCAAAACTAGATCATGTTGACCGATTCCGTAATTCGATACTAATTATAAACCTCACCATTACTATATAGGGTATTTCTCGATAACCGTGCCCTCGAAACATTTAATAACTCGTTCACCTTAAATTTTATATCGCTCCATTAATTATTTCCATCAAATATTAAATAACACATTTATTGTCATTTAACATTTTCTTTTTAACTAAAAATATTAATTAACGTTTAACATTACTTAATATTTCCAATTAAATAGAAAATGTTATATGTCGTATCGTCATTTAATACTTCTCGTTAACTTCTAAATATTAAATAACAAATTTTCATTTGTTAGTTAATATTTCAAATTAACTTATATATAATTACGTGTCATTAAAACATTCACGTATAATTATTTTTACGAGTTATTCTATGTTTCGAGTCACCATCCGAGTCCATAATATCTCGGGCCAACAAGTTATGCTAATAGTCCAATGATAATCGAATAGTCACTTTTGGCTCGTCGAGGCCGCACGAGACTACAAAATCTCGGCGGGACTCGACTTCGCCCAAAACATCCATAAGTAATGTATGTCCCCCAATAATATATAATTCACTGCAATTCAAACTTCAACAATAACGACCGACTACGGCTCGTTTCTAACCTAATCTCCGTCATTCTAATTTCCACAACAATACCCATCTCATTATCCTCCTCGTCTCAGCTCCTTGCCGAGACACTAGTGGTCTCGGCCCTATTTCCTCGGCATCAAACCCACGACAACAATGACCAAAATATGATGACAACAATAACATTAATTTCAACAACAACAATAGCAACACAACCATATTACTACCGAGACCCTAATGGTCTCGGCCTAGCTCTCTCGGCACCACACGACATAGATCAACCCTCGGCTGCACTCCACAATAACAACAACAACATCACAGCTTCCCTTTTTAACCCAAAACAACTCCAATCCTAAACTTACTACTCGACTGAAATGGAGTTTACCAAACATTAATTCAAACAAAATAAGAACACAAAATGATAAGAAGAACTAAAGAATAAGACTCGACACTCATAACCCAACACCAGAAAGTTACAGCCGTGGTTTTTGACCCACGGTGTTGGCTCGACCCGACCTCAAAATTAGTAAACCATGATACCAAATCTCTTCATTATACATTTTTAGTTATTAAAACGTGTTATCCCATTTGTTTCTTGCCCAAATATAACCAAAAATGTGATTAGTCAACTCGTTAAACACAAGTTAACTCACACCGAGTCACACAAGGGTGTGAATCGGTGTTACCTACCTTCCAAAAGCTTAGATCTAATCAGATCTACAAGTGGTGGTGACGGTGAAGGCACGTGGGTGATGGTGTAAGAGTTTGTGGCGCGTGTAAAATGGATTAAGGATGTATGCGTGATGGTGATGAAGGTGGTGTGTTTATTTTGTGGTAGAAGTGGGCGGTGGTGTGTGGTGGTGATGTAGCAGGTGGCGGCAGCAAGAGAAGGAGGAGAGGGAGTATAATATCTTTAGGGTTTGTGTTAAAATGAAGAGGAAAGAGAAGGGTGAGGGTTTTTATTACCACTAGGGACTTTGCTTGCAAATTATTTTGGGATGGAGGGGGCGCGGGTCAACACCACAAGGACCATCCATGTTGCTTTTTGGTTAAACTTTAACGAGATGTGATTAAGGGTTCGTAATTCCTACCAAATGTGACCGAATAATTTTCTAAGTCGCGCCATTAGTTTTAAAAATCATTTTTCCATTAAACTCGATTATAAATACGCATATTTCTGTTAAAAAGTTAAAATCATCTTATAAAACGTATATTTGACCCTAGGTTGTGCCGTGTCGTGCGATCTAGCTCACAAACACCCATAAAAGTAAACACACAAACATAACCCAACAAAATATTTGGAATTTAAGGTTGAGTAAGGACCTGTAAATTTCGCGGTTGCTACACATGATCTCTATTTCCTACGGAACTTATGACATTAGCCCTAAGAACCTCTTCCCACTTCCTAAATTGAGGTTTGAGTTCATTAAGTTCCATTCCAAATGGGTCTTTGTTCACTTCACTTCCCGAACGATTTTTCCTAGTGTTGGAGGTTCTTACGAAGAGATGGTCACGAAGTGCTTCTTTAATAATAAGAAGAGAGGCATAAACGGGATTGCAATTAATGGAGTTAAGACTTATAAGGTGCCACTTATCCGTGTAGAGACACGTTCCATTACTTGGGATACCAAGAATTTGAGCAAATAGTTCCAAAGGAATGGTGTTTTGATGGTGGTTGGTAGTGAAGTTTAAGGAGATTTGACCGTAATCATCACTATAGAGAACCACGGTAGCATAGAATTCTAGAATAAACCTAGGACAAATTTGTTCATCAATGTCTAGAAGACAATCGAAGTTAATGTTTGCTAATTCTAGATGAATAGAAGTCCCTTCTAAGAAGGATGAATCAATGGTTCTCCCCTCATGGACGTACCGTTTTTCTAAGCCCTTAAAGATTTTGACTTGGGTTGTAGGAAGACCTTTGGTCATGTGGTGTTTGGGTAGATACTTAAGGGTGTCTTTGTGATCGGAGAATGTTGCGGGAGGCATGTTGGTTCCTAGAAAACACAAAATTTCACTTTTTAGTTTAAGTTGACGATTATTGCAATGTGGATGTTCTAGTGTGTGCCTATATGCAAACGATGTGGAGACTTGGTTATCTTGACTCATTTTAATGCTCAAAACATTTTATAATGCAAGTCTTTGTCATAAACGATAAGATAACCATAATGTTCCTAATTCAATGTGGCTTCAGTTGAATGTACCCGAAAATACATATTAGTTATGTATTCCCTTTAGCATTCAAGAGATTTTATGCAAATGATGTTTTTGTGACGTTTTTCATTTGTATTAACAATGTGACAAAGGGTTGTGTTCTAATTGTGAAAATTTATTTTTCAAAAAGTTTACTTGGGGTATTTGGCAAATCGTGATAGTAATTAAGAAGACGCAATTCCTAACTAAGGGAAAACATGATTAGTTCATGACCAAGGTTTTTCAAGAATGAACAAGTTTGTGCATAAACCCTAAGATTTTAGTTTTTGTGATTGAGTGGAAATCCTAGACATGGATTAAACATGTAATTAATATAAAGAAAACTTACAATGATGATTAACAAGGAGAGTACTTGATAGAGAGCCCTAATTTTCGAGTGTTTAAGTGTTTATGAGTGAATGATGGCTATTTGTGAGTTATAGTTGTAGGTTAGGGAGTGTTTGGTTTAATCCTAGGAATAAGTTAATCTGCAGAGTTGGCGGACCCGGCGGAACCAAAAAGAGGGTTCCGCCCGTTTAGTCCCAAGGTTCCGCCACATCAGCAGAGATAGAAAATGTTTTGATTTGTTTTGATTTTTATTTTTATTTTATTCTAATGTTCCAAACTATAATGTAGGTTCCATAAGTCCTAAACCAAGCCTAAGAAGGTTAAATGATTCTCATTTAAGATGTTTTGTGAAAGTGTTGACGATGTGGTTTTCGTATGAAACTTTCTTGGTTGAGATGTCCCTCAATGAACATTTTTACCAAGACAATGATGATGAATTCCAATATGATTAGTGAGAGAATATTAGATTGGATTATCACTGAGGTCGATGCTTCCTTTGTTGTCGCTTAAATGATGAAGATGACATCAAGTAAGAATATGATGTTGACGGGAGTCTTCTTGACCTTAAGGAACTTGTTGACATGATTTTCAGCCCGACATGGCTTTAGTATGTTGAGGTAGCATGAGTCGTTTGTTACTTAGAGAACTATGAGGTGAGACTATGTCAAAATAAAAGTACAAATACCATTTGTGCTTTTTCTTATTAACATAGTCACCAACATAATCTAAGTAGGCATGCACTTATGGTTTCTACTCCTGTTCTTTTGGGATACCATAACTCTAAATGTGCAGTAATATAAAGGTTCGTTTAACGACTTTAAGGTGGATTAGGATCTTCTTGAAAACGATCACATAGACAAATACTAAACATACCTTTGGGTCTACTAGCAGTGAGGTAAAGTAGACTTTCAATCATACCACTTTATTTAGTGTTATCTTCGGATTCAATTTTCTCATCCTTGGTGAGACATAGAACACGTAATTCATTGTGTACTTGTGAGGAACTAGGAATGTCTTCTAAGTGATTATTCCTTGCTTTTTAGAGCTTGCGAAAAGTCGTTCAGAGTATGTTTGACTTTGTTTATTTTCTTTCCAACATCTTTATTTATTTCGTAAAATCCAATTATGATTTTACTTCTTCAATTTAGACGTTAAGGTCAAAACTTCATTTTAATCAGATTTGCTTATTTATACACAAGATGCTTGTTTTAAACCAATATTTAACATGAGACAACATATGTTAATTTCAGTTTCAGCTTATGTCTTTATGGTTTCTTTTATTAATGTTCCTAATGACACTAATCTACTAAATGACTCTTAAATCTTTTAGCAAATTCTCTATTTAATAGTTCATCTTCCTTGTCATTTCCTAAGCTCTTTTATCTTATCATTGTTCGATTTTTCACTAAGTCATCATCTACCGAATGTGATGTTTTAAAGGAAGATAGTCATTAGTTGAGTGTTAAGTTTAACGATTTCTCGATACATTAGGTTTCTTTGTTTAGAACAATATAACCTTTGTTATTATAAAATCATCCAAGAGTTATGTCTCAATAAAACTTGGAGTTGAATTTTTATGTGCAAAACCTTGATGTTTTAGAATACAATGTTTTCTTCAAATCTAGTAAACTGGTTTGTTGTATTCTATTCCTTTTTGTATGCTTCATGTGAAGATTTATTAAACGGGATGTAGAACCGTAGAGGGGGGGGGGGTGAATACGGTTTCTTCGGCTTTTTAGATGTTTAAAAACTTTAAGCCAAAAGAAAACCAAGTGGTTGTGCAATCAATCCAAACAACCACAAGCACAACCAAAGTAAATAAAGTGAGTAAAGAAAGACACCACGATATATACTGGTTCGTGATGGGGGGTTTATACCATCCGTACGTCCAGTTGCGAATCCGCGACTCTGATACTATTCACTAGTATAATCCTTTCGGTAGACTACAAACTGTTACAATTCACTCCACCGATATTCATCAATATCGATGCTCACAAAGAAGGAGTTACTCCCCAACGGTATTCTGCCCTCGGAAACCACCCAAAAGAATCTCACGATTCGACTTCACCTAAGGGTCACCAAGACCACTACCAAGACTTCCCACCGGAAGTATCAAACCCCAACTAGATCCCCCAATGATCTAGGCTTGGTCACCAAGACACAAGACTTCCCTTACAAACAAATGAATGAATAAAAGTTTGTTTTATCAACCAAGCCCTAACCTAACCTAGAGACTCGATTGTAGTAGAAAGGGTATAAGAAATAAGACCCTCGACACAATCACAAGAGTGGATTGGGTTCTTGTGATTCTTCCCTTGCAAAGAGATGTGTTCTTTCAAAGATGTTAGTATGAAAATCAAGAACACAAGATTAGAGATAGAGATAGAGAGATTTGAGAGTGTTTAGAAAGAAAGAATCTAGAGAGAAAGAATAATGGCAAGGGGTGAGGAATACAAGAGGCAAGGGTGGTATTTATAGGCCAAGAACCCAAACTTGGGAAAATTTACCGAGGCCGGCGCGTCACCCACGCGTCAACGCTCGGGCAGCGCGCCAGGCGTCTCTAAGAAATTCTCAAGTCTTGGGTGTTTGGATCTTATAAATACCTATCCTTGCTAAACCCCCAATTGTACTTCACACTAAACCTTAACATTAATCATTCTAAGGTTTACCAACTCAAATAGCCAATTAGAAAATGTTTTGTGAAGTGTTTATAAGAAAACCAAATTAACAAGGGTATAAAGTGTGGATAGGATAATTTGGAAGGGGTAGAAGTGTATCTCGTCACATGGCATAGAAAAGAGAGAAAGAATATGCCAAGGAATATTCCAATGCTTTGGGGGGGGGGGGGAAGAATGAGATGGAGGGTTGAGATGAAATGGTTTGAATTGGATGGCTAGGATCAAAGGGAGCCTCCCTTGGTTTTCAAATTATTTGACATGTGGGGAAAGTGGATGGTTGAGATGTGATGATGTGAAATAGATGGCTAGGATCAAAGATGCCTTTGTTGGGATTGAGAAGGGATATTCCAAGGAATATGCTTTGCTTGGGGGGAAAGGAGAGATCAATGGTTGAGATGGTTTTGGTTTGAAATGGATGGCTTGGATTAAACACATGTGATGGTATAGAGAGGAGGATGAGATGAATGGTTGAGATGTGTTGTAATTTGAATTCAATGGCTAGGATCAAAGAAGTATCCTTTGGAATTCAAACAATTTAGCATGTGGGGAATATGGAGGGTTGAGATGTGTTGTAAGGGAATGTATGGTGAGGATGTAGTATGTAAGGGAATATGTAAGAGTGTCAGGGATTGTGTAAGAGAATATTTGATTTGGATATTATTGGATATGATTGGATTTGTCTTTAGTAGAGATGAGATTAAGAGAAGATTAAGACATAATCTAATTGTCATTAAGAAGAAAAGGTTTAGACAATTAAGATTATAAGTTGAGAAAATCATAGGTTACTTATAAGTTCAAGTAACACAACGTCGAGAATCCATAGGTTCGTATCTCGTGATTTTCCATGACTCGACGTTCTCAACTAGTACCTTGGTTCAATACAAGTTAAGTGCTTTGCCTAGATGTAAAGCATAACCCAAGTGGGAAAGGATGCGTTTACGCAAAGTAACCTTTGACTTAGTTTGACCAATAAGGGAGTAAACCCGTTACGTAATTAGAGAAGACGTAAGCACGGGATATGAGCATATGGATGCTTCAACACGATGTCTCGTGAAATATATAAGCTCCCTAAGTTTAGAAAAGCATTGGCTAGAGGCGATAGTTAGAAAACATGAGTTGGCATTTTCCCGTAAATGGGTGTTTTAAAAGTAGTATCTCTCAAGTCTCAAAACTCGTTTTGAGTGTTCTCAATTAAGCACATAACATATTCATACCTGTATTGAAAGATCCACATTTGTCGGGTAAGGGGAAAACCGACTTTCAAAATTCGCCCGGAACCATACAATGTCCTGGCGCGTCACCCGCGCGTTGACGTGCGGGCAACGCGCCAGGAGCAGACATAGACTCCAGCAATTTTGAGCTAACGTTTGTTATTTTATGAGTTTCGATGGTTTATTTGTCATCATTAAAACAAGACGAGATCTTGATCATGTTGGCTTAACACGGGAGTTTAGGACATGATTGAAAATTCAAGTCTTTGAGTTTAGATGATATTATCTCATAAATCATTTTAAAGCATTTTATTAATTGAATTTGCAAGCATCATAAAAGTGTTGGTCATCTTATCACTTAGGTGATTATTAGTTATCTCACTTATAAACAAGCATTAAGTGAGACTCACTCAAGAGTTCCAATTCTCTATGTCTGAGGGCTAAATAAGACGAAGCACCTTATGTCTCCCATTTATTGTTATGTGGAAATCCTTTGACCACAGAGGATCCAATCCTCTCTATAACATACTAAAGAAAGAACAACTTAATGTATGAACTACTAATACTACACACGATAAATTTTAAGCAAAAAGCACAAGACAACACTAGGTAAGTTTGAAGAAAAGTGTACCTTAAAAGTTCTAAAGAGATGCTACCGAGAAGGATATACATAATGCGTTTCATCTTAACTTGTAGGAAAGCTTGGAAACTTAAGTACTCATGAATCCGAGGTGGTTAGTCAAACATATAAAAGCATATAGCAAAATGACCTTTGTCCTTTTAACATAAGTTTCTATTTGAGATTGAGCAACTTCTAAACTTTTCTTCTAGGCCTAACAAACTTCACTTCCTTTGTTTCACTTGTTGATGGTGCATTCAAGTTACATCCTAATCCGGTTTTATCTCTAAATGACTTTTGACTTATCAACAATCTTTCAAGAGATTTTGAACTTTCTTCAAATTTAACTAACATTTTTCCTTTTTCATTTTGTCTTTTAATTTCATGTTTGTAATCTTGACATATTTTGCATTCTAAAATTTCAACATTACTCTTAAGCCTAGACATTTTATCTTCAAACATGATTTCCATTTCAAAATTGTTCTTGAAAGATTTTGAAGGTTCATTGTTAAAGATTGTTTTTAGGTTCATGTTACTGATATGTGGGAATTGCGCCCTCGCAACAGGTTTTACCTCTCAAGGGATCTCGAGAAGCTTACAACCCCCACCAGGCAGTGTACCTGATCGTTGTAGTATAGTATAGTGACAAGTACCGGGGGATTGATCGTTCAACTCAGGAATAGTGTCGCTAGGATTAGAAAGCCTACTAAACTAGGTCTAAAGGTGAGGGATGATTCTTTTTGTATTTTTATATTTTATAGAAAGCAAGTAAAATCTCGGGTTTTGAAGGAGTGGGCGGAATTAGTTGCTAGCCAACTAACCCAATTAACTACAAATGCAATCAAAATAAAATAACAGAAATGAAAATAAAACTATTATACTAATGTGGTGGAAATAATAATGAGGAAAGTTGTGTTTACTTAGATTTCATTACTCCCTAGATATCTTTTACAGGTTGATTAGCTTGTTACAATTGCATGGATGACGGGTCATATTCCTTATACTAGTCGTAGGGCCGTGTACAATATTCCCTAACTCTATAAGATCCTACTTCACTGCTATGTCGAGCCGTTAGAAGCTCCTAACATGGGATCATTAGAATTTTCTTACGCATTAAATACAACCAAAAATCGTATTACACCTCCGATCATGTTTCTTAAGACGTTCAAGCAAGTTACCAATAGAAGTCTGCCAGTTTTCTTAAGCCTAACATCGAATACAATCATCCGTAACAATTATAAACAAACAATCAACCCATAATCAACATCTAGGTTTCACTACATCTAAGCAAACACAATAAAGATCTAGCCTGGAATGTTAAATAGAAGACAAGCGTAAGATATAATCACACAACACATAGACATATTGAATGATTTGAATGAATACTTATCTTCAATTGAACATGGAAGAATCAAGGGGTTGAAACCCTTGGAAAGCTGTTAAAATTCGTCTAGGGTTTATTCCCTCAAAGTTGCACACTAATGAATGAAAATTGGAAAACTATATATAGAGTTTACATCTTGACGGCGTCATGTATTAACTCGTGACGCCGTCAACTCGCCGCCATGATAAAATTCGTATTGCCTAGATCCATTTGTGACACCGTCATGTAGGAAATCACTCTGGGCTGTCACGTGTAATTGGACCCTGACGGCCTTGGTGACGCCGTCAGGCCAATAAGCTTGAAAACTCTCTGGGCCGTCACGTTATAAGTTCCATATCCACCTCTTTTGTAACTCTTGACGCCATCACTTGTAAAACCTTCACGCCGTCAGGTACTGTTCCAGCAAGGAATTTTGAGACTTAGCCGTTTTCTTCACTTTTATGCTCCAAAAATGTTCAAAATGCTTCATTTTCCAGATTTCTACTCAAAAGTACCTAAAATGACAAAAGGAACGATTTAGGGCAATATTTGATCAAATAATCTCGAATTCGGGCTTAAATGACCCCTTAAAAGCGGTACACTTTTTGCCTCATCAAATACTCTTACACTTGAGATTTGCTTGTCCTCAAGCAAATGCACTTTTATTCTAATCAAAATACAAGTTAGGGGTCATTTAACACTAATATAAAAGTAATTACAACAAATAATCGTTCCACTAATAACCAAAAACAAGCACGGAGGTCATACACTAGCACCTTACAAATAGTGTTTAGATACTCACATCTCTCGGGTGTAATAAAGTATATATCACAATAAGGAAATGAAAAACATCTCTCACTACCTGTCATAGCAAAATAGATTACCATAGGCTTGGGAAAGGATCAAACCTCCACCACTTGGTGTAAGCACCTAGGATAAACTATCAAAGAGGTCTTTTAAAGGGTTATAACGTTAGGTGTAGGGATATGGAAAACACTGTTTTTTTTTATAAAGGTAATATTTACTGGTGGCGAGTTAATCATCTTGGTTAATTACATGTACAATATGGCGTTGCTAAGCCAAGACTCGACTCGACTTAAGCTAATAAATCAAAAATAACAAAAACATAAAACAAACATAGAATGAAACGGGATGGTAGTCCGTATGTTTTCTCTTTTCTTTTTCTATTTTTTTTTCCTTTTCTTAATTTTTTTTTTTTTTTTTTTTTTCTGCATACACTTTTACCCTACCATCCAAAATAATACATCATAGGGAATGTACATTCCCCTTACACTTGAATTTTTACATACTTTACAATGAACTAATCTAATGACTCGAATCAAGATAATCAAAACACTTGGAGTACTTTTTAAGATTAATGCACATATGGGGGTAATAATTTGGTGTTCTTCCCCATTACTCCATAACACAAGTACTTTACCCATGAGTCTCAATCGTCCCAAATCAATATGTACAAGATATGACTCGACTTAGCAACCATGTAATCAATTAGATAATTAACTAAGGGTTTAAACAAATAACAATAATGCACTAAAGATGAGTGCATACACGGAAGGCTAAGGCGATTTGGTTGCACATTTGGGTGGGTTGTAACAAATTCTTCCTTTAAGTAAAATGCTTAAAGTTAGAAACAAAAATATAAGCTCGGAGGGGTGTACCAGGGGTATCGTGTACTAAAAATGAGTACAATGCTAAGGTGTGGGAAAAATTAATTGACTTTACTAGTCAAGTAATATGACTTAAATGGTCAAGTAATTATGATACGGGTTTAACACAAGGGTGATCCTAATGCCTCTTATCATGTAGTAAATCCTACTACATGAATGTAGTCTCACTAGCGGTCTCGGGATGCATCACTAATGCAAATTCTAGAATCTAAATGCTACCGGTACACTTATAAGCACTAATAATGAATGCTTTTCCTATCAAATCTAAAGGCGAACCTTACATATTTGGGTGGAAAATTTTTCTGAATGATACGGTTTTGTGCTAGTCATACAACTCCTATCCATGAGACGCTTGTTAAGGTTAAAGTTTCACTCTTAAATGTTGTAAAAAATTTTAAATTTGGCGCTAAAATTACACTAACAAGTATTTCTCTTAGTTTTATTACACACCTACCATCGAACAAACAAACTCAAGTGCAATTGTATCCTATAAGGTATTATCATTTACCCTCCCCATACACTTAGGATGAACATTGTCCCCAATGTTCAATTAAAAGATGTAAAAGTAAAATAGGTAAAAGAATGAAAAAAAATACTCCCCTAATTCGTTCGGTGTGGATAGTGTGTTAACAAGGTTAGATCTTCCTCCAAGAAAATGAACGTTCAAAGCTTCCCTTCCAGAAATATAAATCATCTTCTTGTCATATATAACCTGTTAAACCTGAGAAAACAAACAAGGCAATCTCGCGTAAAATCGGCGGCAATCTATATATACTAACAAGTCCTAGAAAGCAATTTAAGATATAATGCTTGTGGAATGAATGTTTGCAGATTTCCTGGAGTTTATAAAACTAAAGAATCAACAAAAACTTTTAAGACTTCGTTAGAAAAACAAAACTCGCAAAATTTCCAGAATTTTGCACGTGACGCCGTCAGGGGTTAAATCCTGATGCCGTCAGAAGTGACCTGCAGAAATCTTTATGTTAAGTTTCCAGAAAATTTCTGGAAAAACTTATGTCCTACTTCCTGGAAAATCCTGCAAAACATCATTATGACTCGATACAAGCATTTGACTCTAACAAATACTAATATACATGTTCATTTAATATTGTGGAGAATCAATATCATTTTCGTTCTTAGAAACAAATTTGGGGTTTCCCCTTACACTTAGCTTTTGCAAAATACCTTTATATGAAGTTAAGACGAAGTTAAACAACAAAATAAAGCATTTTCACAATTTTAGTTTGAAACATGATCTACCAACAAAAAAAATAAAGCATGCATACGGAAGCAAATAACATCAAAAAAATAAAAATCAAACAAATAAAAACACACAAAACATGGGTTGCCTCCCAAGAAGCACTTTTCTTTATTTACGAGTCTTGTAGCTAGACTCAAGGTCATGGGCTATCCTATATGTGTGAGCTCCTCGTCGAGGACATCTTTGGGATCAAACTTAGGTTTCAACTTCCTATCGGTTTTCTTGGTACGGTATGACTTCTCAAACTTTTCTCCATCCGGATCATATAAAATCATCTTCATATGCCATGATCCGTCACCTTCCTTAGGTGGCTTGTCCCAATTCCATTTACACTTATCCCCTTCTCTTTTCCACTTGTTCATCTCTAGGTTGATAGGCATTACGCTTAAGAACTCAATCATTTTCCTAAAGACTAGGGGATCCTCAAAAGGGTCTAGTTCCTCATCTCTAGCTATGAGTTGTTCCACCGAATTTGTTTTATCGATGAAATCTTTTTGTAGATAGAATGGGCGTTGAGGTCCTATAAAGTTTCTTTCTATCCAAGGCCCATACCTAGATGGTCTCCTATTCATCTCTACCCAATGTGGTGTCAGTTCGTCCTCACAATCGTAGCTATGCTTCTTAACATCATAAACTGACCAAGTCTCACCCTCTCCTACCGCTATCTTAGACTCCCTACAATCTATCATGGCACTAGCGGTTGCTAAAAATCCTCTTCCTACAAACAATGGGCATGTAGTATCACTAACCATATCTAGGACGTGAAAATCCGTTAAAATAATTAATTTTCCTACGTGAACAACTACATTCTTGATCATTCCGACCGGGTGGGCAATACTTCCATCCGCTAGACCAATTAGTACTTCCGTCTCCTCTAACTTTCCTAGCTTAAGGGTGGTGAAAATGGATAAGGGAATCAAGTTGAGGCTTGATCCTAAGTCGGCTAGTGTGTCAAAAGCTTCGGATTTTCCTATCTTACAAGGCAAAACAAATATACCCGGATCATCAAGGTTCTTAGGCAACTTGTTTTGAACGAAGGAGGTCCCATTTTTATCTAATTTAAATTTCTCATATTTTTCTAGGAGGGCACTATAGTAGGGAGCACGGGCTAAGACATCAATGACGGGGCATTCAAGGTGGAGCTCCTTGAATTCATCGTCAAGGTCTTGTGTAAGAGGTGTTTCAACTATGTTATTGACCAGTTTGATATCGGATGTTTTATTAAATTGGTCCTTTTGAAGAATTTTGGTTTGCTTGAAACACGTGCTCATTGCTTTGACCGAATAGTATTGTGGACAAGAAGTAGGTGACAAAACCGATGATATGACATTAACGTTTAGTTTCGGGTTCTTGACCGTGTCGCTTGGGAGTGCTCCCATCTCTCGGTCATTGAGAACTTTCAACAATGTGTCAATTTTAGTGGTCATCTTGCTTTGCTTTTGTTTGAAATCGGCTTCAAACTTAGATATGCGAGCTTCTTGAGATGCCATAAATTTGGACATCAATCCTTCAAGATTATTGGCACTACCATAGTTATTAGAAGGATTGTTGTTGAAAGTACGATTAGAGGGTGGACCGTTTGGTTGGTAACGATTAGGTGGATTGGAAGAATTGTTTTGGGGCATGTTTTGGTTTTGTTTCCACCTAAGGTTCGGGTGATTTTTCCAAGAAGGGTTGTAGGAATCACCGTAAGGGTTTGGCTCGGGTTTGAAAGTGTACCACTTGTCTCCCGCTTCGTCGGTACACGAGGATCCGTAATCTGCAAAAGCTTGTCCGGGGGTTCTACGCAATCACGAGTGTCATGGGGACCACTACATAATTCGCATAAAGAAGTGATTTTGTTCACTTGGCTTGAAGGCTTAGGAGCTTCGTAATATTTCATGAGAAACTTGACTTGGTCTTCAAGTTCCATGATCCTACGGTCTGGAGTGCTAGAATTGTTCGAAGGCAAAGATATTGCCTTGACTGTTTTATTCAAATCACAGGGATCATTCCAACTTTCGTTGTCATAGAGAGCAAGATCTTCTATGAGTTCCCATGATTCTTCCGCACTTAGATCACTTAGCTTGCCACCGGCCGATTGGTCAATGGTTCACCTTGTGGAGAGATCGATATGGTCATACAAGATTTGGACTTGGAGCCAAAGATCTATGTCATGATGAGGGACTTTTTGGAGTAAGTCCTTGAAACGAGTCCATGCTTCATATAGAGTTTCACCTTGACGTTGTTGGAACATCAAGATATCATTTCTAAGCTTGGTAGTTCTCCCCAGTGAGAAAAATTGAGCAAGGAAACGAGTGGTGAGATCATCCCAAGAGGTTATGGATCCCGCGGGTAAACGTTCAAGCCATTGACTAGCTTGATCACGTAGAGAGAATTGGAATAGACGTAATCGGGTCGACTCTCTAGTTGCAACATCAAGGTCTATGGAATCTACGATTTTAAGGAAATCCTTGAGATGTTGATTAGGATCTTCGGAACAAAGTCCATAGAATGCACATCCGCTTAGCACCAACTGGATGGTGTTGGATCGCAAGGGGGATACATTGGCTCCTTGGGTGAGCTCAATGGTGTTTCGATAGCCTTGGTGGCTAGGACGGGAATACTCTCCTAAAGTTCGGGGCCTATGAGGTTGGTTTGCTAGTGGTGGGTTTTGTGCGTGGTTTTGTTGTGGTGGGTTGATGGGTTCAAAGATGTTACCACCTTCCATGATGTCAGATGGTAAAAGTTACGAACAAAGGAACGAAGAAATAAGATAGACTAAAGAAAACCTAAAAATAAAAATAAAAATCTTACTAGAAAGGAATCTAGCAAGTAGACCTAATAAAAAGAAATCCTAACCTAGACAATAACTATTCCCCGGGCTGCGGCGCCAAAAACTTGATACGTGGGAATTGCGCTCTCGCAACAGGTTTTACCTCTCAAAGGATCTCGAGAAGCTTACAACCCCCACCAGGCAGTGTACCTGATCGTTGTAGTTTAGTATAGTGACAAGTACCGGGGGATTGATCGTTCAACTCAGGAATAGTGTCGCTAGGATTAGAAAGCCTACTAAACTAGGTCTAGAGGTGAGTGATGATTCTTTTTGTATTTTTATATTTTATAGAAAGCAAGTAAAATCTCGGGTTTTGAAGGAGTGGGCGGAATTAGTTGCTAGCCAACTAAACCAATTAACTACAAATGCAACCAAAATAAAACAACAGAAATGAAAATAAAACTATTATACTACTGTGGTGGAAACAATAATGAGGAAAGTTGTGTTTACTTAGATTTCATTACTCCCTAGATATCTTTTGCAGGTTGATTAGCTTGTTACAATTGCATGGATGACGGGTCATATTCCTTAATACTAGTCGTAGGGCCGTGTACAATATTCCCTAACTCTATAAGATCCTACTTCACTCCTATGTCGAGCCTTTAGAAGCTCCTAACATGGGATCATTAGAATTCTCTTACGCATTAAATACAACCAAAAATCGTAGTACACCTCCGGTCATGTTTCTTAAGTCATTCAAGCAAGTTACCAATGGAAGTCTGCCAGTTTTTTTAAGCCTAACATCGAATACAATCATTCGTAACAATTATAAACAAACAATCAACCCATAATCAACATCTAGGTTTCACTACATCTAAGCAAACACAATAAAGATCTAGCCTAGCATGTTAAATAGAAGACAAGTGTAAGATATAATCACACAACACATAGACATATTGAATGATTTGAATGAATACTTATCTTCAATTGAACATGGAAGAATCAAGGGGTTGAAACCCTTGAAAAGCTGTTAAAATTCATCCAGGGTTTATTCCCTCAAAGTTGCACACTAATGAATGAAAATTGGAAAACTATATGTGGAAAACTAGAAGGGGGGGGGGGGTTGAATAGTTTACCGTTTAAAATCTTTTTAACTTGTTTAATTAGCTTTGAAACTTTCCGTTTGATCAAAGATATATATACACAAACACAATATATAACATGCAAGTAAATGAAAGAAACAATCAAACCACAACACGAGTATTTATCGTGGTTCGGCTACAAGGACTCTTTTTCCTTGCCCTACATCCACGCCCCGAGTATCCAACTCGAGAGTTTCTTTCACAAGTCAACAAGCTCCTTTCACCGGCGTAGAAAACCTTACACGTCGCTTATACACGTTTACCGACACTAAGCTAGATGTCGAGTTCTTTTACAAGGGTACAACCACTCCCGATAGTTCTTTTACAAGGGTACAACAACTCCCGTCACACTTTGTATTTTGAGGACTAAAATACTAACCGATCACTACTAAAAATACACAATCAAATGAAGTGTAAACTACACAAGTGATGATGCGAAAAATGAACCACTTTTAGGGGGTCATTTAAGCCCAGAATTGAATTTATTTGATCAAATATTGCCTTAAATCGTTCCTTTTGTGATTTTAGGTACTTTGGGAATGAAATCTGGAAAGGAAACAATTCGGACGTTTTTGGAGTATAAAAGTGAAGAAAACGCCAAAGTCTTAATTTTCCTTGCTTGGAACAGTAGGTGACGGCGTCAAGAGCAACATTTTGACGGCGCCAAGAGTAATTTTCATGATGACCTAGTACAGAAATGAAGGCGTCACAAGGAAGAGCGTCAAGAGTAAAATACGTGACGGCCTGGAAAAAGTTATAACGTGACGGCGTCATAAGTAGATCAAGGCAGTCCGAGAATTCTTTTGGCGGCGAGATGACGGCGTCACCTATTTGGTCTTGATGCCGTCAGCCTCAATTTCCTATATATAGTTTTCTAATTTTCATTCATAAAAAAGGAGAAGTTTTGGAGAAACCCTAAGGCCGAACCTAGTACGAATTTTACAGGTTTTTCAAGGGTTTTCAGCCCTTGAACCCTTTCATGCGTAATTGAGATAAGTGTTCTTCTAATTCAATCAATATGTCTATGTGTTGGTTGTCTATATCTTGTTCTTATCTTAATTTCATCATGCTAGGCTAGATCTATCTTGTGTTTGCTTAGATCTAATGAAACCTAGATGTTAATTATGTGTTGATTACTTGTTTATGGTTGTATTGGATGAATGATTTCAATGTTAGGCTTAAGAAAACTGGCAGATCTCCAAATGGTAACATGCTTGAACGTCTTAGGAAACATGAACTGACGTGCACTAGGTTTTATTGGTTATATTTAATGCATGAGTAAATTCTAATGATCCCATGTTAGGAGCTTCTTAACCGGCTCGACATAGGAGTGAAGTAGGCACTCATAGGATTGGGGAATTAAGTGTGCCACCCCATGAATGGTATTAAGGAATACAATCCATCATCCACGCAACTATAACAAGTAATTAACGTGTAAAAGATATCTAGGGAGGAGTGAAATCTAAGTAAACACAATTTCTCCACTTATTGCTCACAACCTTAGTTAATTTAGTTTTATTTTCATTTTTAGTATTTTATTTTGATTGCATCTTTAGTATTGGGTTAGTTGACTAGCAACTAATTCCGCCCAAATCCTTCAAATCCGAGATTTTTACTTGCTTTCTAAAAAATATAAAAATACAAAAATAATCATCCCTCACCTTTAGAACTAGTATTTAGGTTTTCTAATCCTAGCGACACTATTCCTAGCTGAAAGATCAATCCCCCGGTACTTGTCACTATACTATACTACAACGATCAGGTACACTGCCTTGTGGGGGTTGTAAGCTTCTCAAGATCCCTTGAGAGGTAAAGCCTGGTGCAATCCCTACGCATACCAAGTTTTTGGAACCGCAACCTGGGGAATAGTTATTGTCTAGGTTAGAATCTCTTTTTATTAGGTCTACTTGCTAGATTCCTTTCTAGTAAGATTTTATTTTTATTTTTAGGTTCTCTTTAGTCTATCTTTTCTTTGTGTCTTTGTTTGTAAAACCCTTTCCAGTGACTATTCCGTTAACCATTATGGAGAACGCGAATCCGCCAAATTTTTCATCCATTCGACCAAACCCACTACAAAATCTACCCTTTTCACTTCAAAATGTCATCTTGATGTTTCGAAAACATTATGGTGAATCTTTTCCCGATGCATGGACTCGTTTCAAATACTTACTACAAAAAGTCCTTCACTATGGTCTTGATTTATTGCCTCTACTTCAATTATTTCACACTCGTATCGACTACGAAACCCAAATGAGGCTTGACTATGTAACAGATGGGGAGTTTTGGGAGTATGATGTCAAAAACGCATGGGAAAACTTTGAGATTCATGCCCAATACAGGAGTGGAACATGGGACCCAAAAAACGTAAGTGTAGACCTATTTTCAATTTGGAAGGCTCAATCGAAAAGTTTGTTTAGGGATAAAAAGATTAGAGTTGAGACACCTAGGTGCATGTCATGGTTAGGCACTACCTTAATACAAGATGAACACATAGGTGATCTTGATAAGATGGAGGATAAAGTAGAAAATCTAAGCCCACCAAGTACCCCACAAGTCCTACCATCATTTGAGGCACACACACCGCCCATGACTTACCCGGAAGAAGTAGAAGAGACTATAGGAACCCCAATTGAGGTAGAACCCTTGGACCAAACACAACTAGAGGATATAGGTTTGAATACTTATAATGATAACCTTACTCTTAGTTCTAGGGAAGTTCCTAGTTTTGATGAACTGGAGCCTCAACCAAAACCGTTACCTAATCTTCCATCCTTGGATGAAAATTTAGGAATTGAAATAGGTCCCGATCCACCCATCAAACCATATAGTACGGGTAGTCTTAGGATAAAGGTAGTGGACTCTAAGCCTTGTAGAGAGGAAGCCAATATAGGAGTGGAAAATGACCTTACATGCTTACATCACCCATTTATGATTGATCACAAGAAACATTATGGGTTTAAACTGGGTTTATTAGGTCAAGATGGATCCCCAACTAGTAGTCTCTTGAAGTTGATAGAAAATGATCCCTTTCTAGGAGAAAATCTTAATCCACCCATTAACCCGATTGAATTTGTTAAGGTTATGATGATAGGAGCACACCCCTTTGAGCATATAATTCATCCACCACTCTTTTCTCACGTGGCATACTTCCACCCTAAGGGTGTGTATCGCTACTTCCACCCGCACTTAATCCTAAGTGTAGGGAAAACCTCCCTTCTTTCCGTTAAATAAGGGTAGAGTCAGGCTCGTGACTCGAACAAAAACAAGCGCTTATTGGGAGGCAACCCAAGCTTTATTTATTTATTTGTTTGTTTATTTGATTTTATTTGTTTTCGTATGCATGTTTTATTTTTGTTGCTTGTGGCTCATGTTTCAAAGTAAATTGTGAAAATGCTTTATTTTGTTTTTAACTTCGTCTTAATTGCATATAAAGGTATTTTGCAAAAGATAAGTGTAAGGGAGATCCAAATTTGTTTATAAGAACGAAATTGAGCATGAACCACAACAATTTTAAATGGACATGTATATTAGTACTTGTTAGAGTCAAATGCTTATATCGAGTCATAATGATGTTTTGCAGGATTTTCCAGGAAGTAGAACCAAGTTTTTCCAGAAATTTTCCGGAAACTTAACATAAGAATTTCTGCAGATCACTTCTGACGGCGTCAGGTGTAAAAATCTGGAAATTTTACCGGTTTTGTTTTTCTAACGGAGTCTTAAAGTTTTTGTGAATTATTAAGTTTTATAATCTCCAGGAAATCTGCAAACTTCATTCCACAAGCATTATATCTTATCTTGTTTTCTAGGATTTAGTAACTTATATAGATTGCCGCCGATTTTATGCGAGGTTGCCTTGTTTGTTTTCTCAGGATTTACAGGTTATGTATGACAAGAAGATGATTTATATTCTGGAAGGGAAGCTTTAATTGTTCATTTTCTTGGAGGAAGATTTAACCTGGCCACCTTATTATCCATACCGAGCGAATCAGGGGAGTATTTGATTTCATTCTTTTTACTTATTTAACTTTTACATTCTTTACTTGAACATTGGGGACAATGTTCATCCTAAGTGTAAGGGGAAGGTAAAAAGATGATACCTTACATATGCACTTTCGCTTGAGTTTGTTTTGTTTAATGGTAGATGTGTAATAAAACTATGAAAAATACTTGTTAGTGCAATTTTAGCGCCAAATTTAAAATTTTTTACAACATTTAGGAGTGAAACTTTAACCATAGCAAGCGTCTCATGGATAGGAGATTGTATGACTAGCACATAACCGTATATTCAGAAAAATTTTCCACCCAAATATGTGAGGTTCGCCTTTAGATTTGATAGGAAAAGCATTTACTATTAGTGCTTATGAGTGTACCGGTAGCATTTAGATTCTAGAACTTGCGTTAGTGATGCATCCCGAGACCGCTAGTGAGACTACATTCGTGTAGTAGGATTTACTACATGATAAGAGGCATTAGGATCACCCTTGTGTTAAACCCGTATCATAATTACTTGACCATTTAAGTCATATTACTTGGCTAGTTAAGTCAATTAATTTTTCCCACACCCTTAGCGTTGTACTCATTTTCAGTACACGAAACCCCTAGTACACCCCTCCGAGCCTATCCTTTCGTTTCTAACTTTAAGCTTCTTACTTAAAGGAAGAATTTGTTACACCCCACTTAAATGTACACCTAAATCGCCTTAGCCTTCCATGTATGCACTCATTTTTAGTGCATTATTGTTATTTGTTAAACCCTAAGTTAGCTATCTAATTGATTACATGGTTGCTAAGTCGAGTCATATCATTGTACATATTGTTTTGGGACGATTGGGACTCATGGGTAAAGTACTTATTTTATGGAGTAATGGGGAAGAACATCATTTATTACCCCCATATGTGCGTTAATCTTAAAAGTGCTCCAAGTGTTTTGATTTTCTTAATTCGAGTTAATAGATTAGTTCATTGTAAAGTATATAAAGATTCAAGTGTAAGGGGAATGTTCATTCCCTATGATGTATTATTTTGGATGGTAGGGTAAGAGTGTATGTAAAAAAAAAAGAAAAAAAAAATATAGAAAAAGAAAAAGAGAAAAAAAAAACATACGGACTACCATCCCGTTTCATTCTATGTTTATTTTATGTTTTTGTTATTTCTCATTTATTAGCTTAAGTCGAGTCTAGTCTTGGCTTAGCAACGCCATATTGTACATGTAATTAACCAAGATTATTAACTCGCCACCAGTAAAAACTTCCTTTATCCAACAAAACCGTGTATTTCATATCCCTACACCTAACATTACAACCCTTTAAAAGGCCTCTTTGATAGTTTATCCTAGGTGCTTACGCCATGTGGTGGAGGTTTGATCCTTTCCCAAGCCTATGGTAATCTATTTTGCTATGACAGGTAGTGAGAGATATCTTCCGTTTCCATATTGTAATTTATACTTTATTACACCCGAGAGATGTGAGTATCTAAACACTATTTGTGAGGTGCTTGTGTATGACCTCCGTGCTTATCTATTGGTCTTTAGTGGAACGATTATTTGTTGTAATTACTTTTATATTAGTGTTAGATGACCCCTAACTTGTATTTTGACTAGAATAAAAGCGCATTTGCTTGAGGACAAGCAAATCTCAAGTGTAAGGGTATATGATGAGGCGAAAAATGAACCACTTTTAGGGGGTCATTTAAGCCCGGAATTGAATTTATTTGATCAAATATTGCCCTAAATCGTTCCTTTTGTGATTTTAGGTACTTTGGGAATGAAATCTGGAAAAGGAAGCAATTCGGACGTTTTTGGAGCATAAAAGTGAAGAAAACGCTAAAGTCTTAATTTTCTTGCTGGGAACAGTAGGTGACGGCATCAAGAGCAACATTTTGACGGCGTCAAGAGTAATTTTCATGACGACCCAGTACAGTAATGAAGGCGTCACAAGGAAGAGCGTCAAGAGTAAAATACGTGACGGCCTGGAAAAAGTTATAACGTGACGGCGTCAGAAGTAGATCAAGGCAGTCCGAGAATTCTTTTGGCGGCGAGATGACAGCGTCACCTATTTGGTCTTGACGCCGTCAGCCTCAATTTCCTATATATAGTTTTCTAATTTTCATTCATAAAAAAGGAGAAGTTTTGGAGAAACCCTAAGGCCGAACCTAGTACGAATTTTACAGGTTTTTCAAGGGTTTTCAGCCCTTGAACCCTTTCATGTGTAATTGAGATAAGTGTTCTTCTAATTCAATCAATATGTCTATGTGTTGGTTGTCTATATCTTGTTCTTATCTTAATTTCATCATGCTAGGCTAGATCTCTCTTGTGTTTGCTTAGATCTAATGAAACCTAGATGTTAATTATGTGTTGATTACTTGTTTATGGTTGTATTGGATGAATGATTTCGATGTTAGGCTTAAGAAAACTGGCAGATCTCCAAATGGTAACATGCTTGAATGTCTTAGAAAACATGAACTGACGTGCACTAGGTTTTATTGGTTGTATTTAATGCATGAGTAAATTCTAATGATCCCATGTTAGGAGCTTCTTAGCCGGCTCGACATAGGAGTGGAGTAGGCACTCATAGGATTGGGGAATTAAGTGCGCCACCCCATGAATGGTATTAAGGAATACAATCCGTCATCCACGCAACTATAACAAGTAATTAACGTGTAAAAGATATCTAGGGAGTAGTGAAATCTAAGTAAACACAATTTCTCCACTTATTGCTCACAACCTTAGTTAATTTAGTTTTATTTTCCTTTCTAGTTTTTTATTTTGATTGCATCTTTAGTATTGGGTTAGTTGACTAGCAACTAATTCCGCCCAAATCCTTCAAACCCGAGATTTTTACTTGCTTTCTAAAAAATATGAAAATACAAAAATAATCATCCCTCACCTTTAGAACTAGTATTTAGGTTTTCTAATCCTAGCGACACTATTCCTAGCTGATCGATCAATCCCCCGGTACTTGTCACTATACTATACTACAACAATCAGGTACACTGCCTGGTGGGGGTTGTAAGCTTCTCAAGATCCCTTGAGAGGTAAAGCCTGGTGCAATCCCTACGCATACCAACAAGTCTACACAATGCTAAGCTAACCAGTCTTGCAAAAAGAAACTTCACATATGAGATGTTAAAGGGTTAGATGAAAGAATGAATGAATGTGTGAAAATATGATGTAGAGTGATAAGCCAAAAATCAAACTTGTGGCTTAGTATTTATAGCAAAACCTTCTGCAGGCCTGGCGGATACGGCGGAACCCTCAGATGGGTTCCGCCCGTGTACCCCCAGGGTTCCGCCGGGCTTGTAGTTGGTTTTGCAATAAATCTTGCAAACCAAACAATGTCACATCTCATTATACCTAGTCAAACACAAAACTTGCAAGCAAACATATGGTTAGTCAAATACACTTTCTTTCCATAAATGTATATTGACAAAACTTGCCATAAATGTGATGTGACATTTCTATTTTAAAAAATAAAAAGTGTTGTGTTTTATGAAATGTGAAATGTAGCAAAAGTCTAGTTTATGCAAGTCTTTAAAACTAAGATTATGTTTTACTTAGAAACTAAAGTTTACATTTTGTCGTTAACAAAACTTAGCAAAGATCGTAAAATATAAATAACGTTTTTAGGCGATATTTGTATTAACAATCTCCCCCTTTTTGTTGATGACAAAACATAAACTTTGTTTTTAAGTAACTCACAAAATCTTGGTGTTTAAGACTTAAAAAAAATTATATTAAACTTGTTTTACTTAAGTGATGAAAATCATATTAAGTTTTTAAAGGTTTAATATATTTCTCCCCCATTTTGTCGAAACAAAAAGTAGAGTAGCGAAGCGGAATAATGCATGTGCTCCCCCTTGGTTGTTACTCCCCCTAAAAGGAGTGCTAAGATGGGAAACATGGATTTTGATCCTACAAAAAAATGGTTAGTTGGTGATATATATAATCAAGCTTGTAGTTACCACACACATTGCAACCACAATGACAACACAAAAATGATCAACCAACAATGCAAGTAAGTAAGTAGAAAGAAATATCATTCCATGTAAAATTTGACTTTTAAAAGTCAAAGACAAGAAATGGGAAAGATTCTTCTACTTCTAAAAGAAAAACTAAAAATAACCAAGAAAATAAAAGAAAATCAAATCCTACATTCCTAAATGGGGCAAAAGGCCTCCAAAGGTTGTCTAGGATTTGTTTGGGTGGGAAAGAGCATCCAAACGTTCTATGACGTGTTGGAATGCAAAACGGGTTTCATCTTGGAATTGGTGAAGCAACATTTTGATGCTTTCACCCATTTGCTCACAATGTGAGCAAACATGGGGGTGAGTGGATGGAAATGGGTTGGTTTTGGTTTCTTGGTTTGAGGGTGGGTTGGTTTTTGGTTCTTGGATGGAGGATGGGTTTGGTATAGAGTCAAGCAAGGTGGTTTGAAAATCCATTGCTTGATGGAGGTGATTCTCGACCATGCTTTAGATTTCCACATAGGAAGGAAAGAAAAACTCAAAGGTTTGGGCTTGAGAATGTGGTGGAGTTGGGTGATCATGGTTTTCAAAATTTGGTTCTCCATAAAGAGGACTATGGATGTCATGATAGATAGGGTGAAACAACAATGGTTTGGGTTGATGGTACACTTGTTGTGGTGGTTGGGTGTGGTTAAAATGCTCATTTTGGTCAAGAATTGACCTTGGTGTTTCATTTGCAAAAGGTGGTGGTTGTGTAGGTCTTGGTGGAAGATCATTGAGATCTTGGACAAAAGGGTGTGGTGATGTTGGAGGAGACCCAAATAACTCCATAGGTTCAAGTTTGGGTAATGGTGATGGTGATGGAGTTTTGGATGGTTGGGTTGGAGCACTTGGTGGAGTTGGGTCAATGGGTGATTTTGTTGGTGGTGGAGTGGGTTCATTGGGTGATGGAGATGGAGATGCAAGGTTTAGAAAATGTTCATTTTTGATTGGTGACGTGAATTCATCCGAGGATGAGGAGCTTAGGTTGATGGATTGGTTAGTCCAAAGTGGTTTGACACTTATCCGGGCGGTTTTCCGGATGGGTCGTGATGGTTGAGAGGTAATTGTTGACTTAGTCATGGTTAAAATGGTTTAAAAGATCAGAAATTGTGATGAAGAAGGTGTGATTTGATAGTGTTTAGGATGGTTTAATTTATAGTGATGAAGGAGTGTGGGAAGGAGTGTTTGGATTTGATGTTAGGCCATACAAAGATGGAGGTTCCTAATGATTTGGAAGACTAATTGTGGGTTGTCATATCATGGAGGTTAAGCCAATGAAAATGGTGAAGTGAGAAGACAAGATTTGCACTAAATGCTTAGTGGTTTTGGTAAATTTGTTGAAGGATATGTCTCAGGGATTTCAAGGAACCTTTGGAAGGGTTCCTTCCTTTATGTGTGAAGGTTCCTTGGGGTGGTTATGGCTATTTTTGAAATTTGGCGGGAAATGGTTTTGTTTGAGTTATAAGGAACGAGAAGTACCCTATTGTGCTAAACAAATTGCAGGAAATTGGTTTCTATCTAAAAGGATTGTATTTTGTTGATTGGATGTTGAAATGTTGAAAACTAAAAAAAATTCTGCATGAAATCTGGCGGAACCTTCAGGATACACAAGCGGAACCCGTGTGAGGGTTCCGTCTGGTCCGTTGGGCCATTTCTGGGTTGCCCAGAAAATACACTGGCGGAACCCAATTTAGGGTACCGCCAGATCCGCCAGGCCTGAAAAATTTGGCAGTCCGCGATTTTGACTCGCGAGATAATTTTCAATTTTTTTGAAAACTCCTAAAATCAAAAAGACAATGCATTTCTGGTTAGGTAATGCAAAAATTGGACATGTAAACACACATACCATAGGACTTTGACCGGGGGGTCAAGAATTTCACTATACTCAGTGAAAATTTCATAAACATGAAAATTTGACAACTTTGCCAAAAGTTGTCATCCTGCATCATTGTGTTCCAAATAGTATCACACATTGTACCAACACACAAATAGATCACAAACATTGTTTAAACGACCAAATTGTTCAAATAGCACCTTGTGCCAAACACTCCTACACACCCGCACTCATTGACGGTCAATCTTGTTCTTGAGCTTTCCAAGGAATCTTCCAAGATTCTTAAACATCCCCTTTGTTTGCTTGAACTCCGCCGACTCATTTGGAATATCCGGAAGTTGGGATAGGTATTCTAGAGGTGGAAGCCTAGAGTTGGGCAAAGAGTCATCTTCACTCATTGAGGAAGATGATGAGGAGGTAGGAGGATGAGGACGTTTTCCTTGGGCTTTATAAACTCTCTTATCACTAAGTGGAACAAAGGTGTGTGGAATGAGAGAGTAGTCAAGACGAAGACCATTTGGAGTTGGTGGAATGGGAGAGATGAACCTAAAGAGACGGGTCAAGAGCATTCCATACGGCACAGCCGTTGTGCCATGCACGGGAATGTCGGCCATTCTCTTGGCCATGTAGTAGGCAAGGTTGAAGGGTTGCCTAACGGACAAAGAGTAGAGCATGTAGCAAAGGCAAAGATTGATATGATCTCGGTTTCCTATGGTGCTAATGACATTTGCTCTAAGGACTTCCTCCCATTTCTTGAATTGGGGCTTGAGTTCCTTCATTTCCATTCCATATGGGTCCTTATCGACCTCATTTCCCGAACGGGTTCTCCTAGTGTTGGTTGTCCTAACAAAGAGGTGGTCACGAAGTACATCTTTTGACACAAGAGGTGTGTCATAAGGATGGATGCGGTCATGGAGGGTGTCAAGAGTTGAGAGGGAGTGCAAGTCGGAGTAGATGCAAGTACCACGGTTTGGGACACCTAGGATTTGAGCAAACTCCTCAAGAGTGAAGGAGTATTGATGACCACTAGCCCTAAAGTTAATAGACATTTGACCATAATCATCCGTGGAGAGGACGACGGATGCATAGAATTCCAAAATGAACCTAGGACAAATAGGCTCGTTGATTTCTAAAAGACACTTAAAGTTGATTGTGGCAAATTCCGTGTAGAGGTTTGTGCCTTCTAGGAAGGATGGGTCAATGGTTCTACCCTCATGGACATAATGTTTTTCTAAGGCTTTGAAAACATTGACTTGAGTTGGGGTAAGGCCTTTGGTTTTATGGTGTTTTGGTAGGTACTTAATGGTGTCCTTGTGGTCGTAGTGGGTTAAAGGAGGCATGTTGATTCTTAGAAAAACAAAATTTCACATTTTAGTCTAAGTAAACGACTATTATAATGTGGATGTTCTAGTGTGTGCCTATATGAAAACAATGTGGAGGTGCGGTTATCTTGACTCATTTTAATGCTTCAAAAACGTTTTATAATGCAAGTTTTGTTATAAAATGAAAGATAACCCAAGTGCTCCTTGTTCAATGTAGCTTCGTTTGAATGTACTCGAAAATACATATTGGTTATGTATTCCCTTTAGCATTCAAGAGACATTATGCAAGTGATGTTTTAAACATAACGTTTTGATTTTGTATTCTCAATGTGAGACGAAAAAATATTTGTCCTATTTGTGAGAAATTTTTGGAAAAATTTGTCATGGGGTGTTTTAGCAAACATGTTTACACTTAGTAAGAATGCAATTCCTAACTATGGGGAACATGATTGGTTTTGTTAAACACTTAATTTCAAGCATGAGTTTCTCAAATTAATGCATAACCTCAAGTTTTTGTTTTTGTGCAAAAAATAGAATTCCTAGACTCAGATCAGGATTGTAATCAAGTTTAGAATACTTACAATGATGATTGATTTGCAATGTGAGTTAAAGGAAGACCAAGAAATTGCAGGTTTGGATGGATGGTAAAGTGAATAGTAACAGTTTGGAAGTGGTGGTATGAAATAATGGGTGTTTGGTTTAATATAAACAAAAAAAAATGGTTCTGCAGGTCGGCGGATACGGCGGACCCCTGAATTGGGTTCCGTCCGTTGTGTCTGAGGGTTCCGCCGACCCTGCTGAGAAAAAGAGTTATTGATTTGTTTTGATTTTTGTGATTTTTGTCTAATGTCCAGAACTACAACGTAGGTTCCATGAGTCCTAAGCCTAGCCTAAGAAGGTTAAAAGGTTCACGTTTAAGGGGTTTTGTGAGAATGTCGGCTGTGTTGTCTTCGGAAGAAACTTTCTCAATTGAGATATTTCCTTTTTGAATGTTGTCACGAAGGAAATGATGACGGATTTCAATATGTTTGGTACGAGCATCTTGAACCGGGTTTTTGCTAAGATCAATGGCACCTTTGTTGTCACAAAGACTTGTGATGTTGTTAAGTTGAATTCCGTAGTCGACAAGAGCTTGCTTCATCCAAAGAGCTTGTTGACATACCTTTCCGGCCGAAACGTACTCGGCTTCCGTTGTTGAGATAGCAAGAGCCGTTTGCTTCTTAGAGAACCATGAGGTGAGACAATGTCCAACAAAAGAACAAATACCACTTGTACCTTTTCTATCAACATAGTCACCGGCATGATCCGAGTCGGCATACACTATGGTGTCTATTCCCGTTCCTTTGGGATACCATAAACCTAAATGTGTAGTGCCCTTAATATACCTAAAAATCCTTTTAACGGCTTCGAGATGAGTAGTCTTAGGATCTTCTTGAAAACGAGCACATAGACAAACACTAAACATAATGTCGGGGTCTACTAGCCGTTAGGTAAAGTAGACTACCAACCATACCTCTATATTTAGTGCTATCTACGGATTCACTTTCCTCATCCTTGGTGAGTTTAGTTTCCGTGGACATAGGTGTTTTGATTGGTTTCGAATCTTCTAATCCAAATTTCTTAAGCATGTCCTTAATATATTTAGATTGGTTAAAGAAGATACCATCTTCTAGTTGTTTAATTTGGAGTCCTAGGAAAAAGTTGAGTTCTCCCATCATACTCATTTCAAACTCGTCATGCATGATTTTTGAGAAATCCACACATAATTCTTGACAAGTTGATCCGAATATAATGTCATCAACATAGATTTGGACTATGATAATATGTGAATCTTTCTTCTTAGTGAAGAGAGTATTATCAACTAAGCCCATGGTATACTTATGGTCAACTAGGAAGGTTTTAAGTCGATCATACCATGCTTTTGGAGCTTGCTTAAGTCCGTAAAGAGCCTTTTTAAGTTTGTAAACATGATTTGGTTTTTCAAAATCGATGAAGCCCGGTGGTTGAGCAACATACACTTCTTCATTTATGACTCCGTTTAGAAATGCACTTTTGACGTCCATTTGAAAGAGTTTAAAATTGTGTGCACATGCATATGCAAGTAAGATTCTAATTGACTCGAGCCTAGCAACCGGAGCAAAAGTTTCATCGTAGTCAATGCCTTCTTGTTGGTTATATCCTTGTGCAACTAGCCTAGCTTTGTTTCTAGACACAATCCCATTTTCATCCATTTTATTACGAAAGACCCATTTTGTTCCAATTAGAGTTTGACTCTTTGGTTGTGGAACTAATGTCCGTACATCATTCCTAACAAATTGGTTCAACTCTTCTTGCATTGCAATTACCCAAGACTCATCTTTAATGGCTTCATTAATGTTTTTAGGTTCAATGGTTGACACAAAACAAAAGTAGTTGCTTTCATTTTGAACTTTTGACCTTAGTGTTCTTTCGTTAATGTTGCCTATGACACCATCTAATGGATGACTTTTAAATTCTTTGACATTGACAAGTTTTTTGTTTAATAGTTCATCTTCCTTGTCATTACCTAAAATCTCTTGACTTTCTATTGCTTGGCTTTCAACTAAGTCATCATCTACCAAAGGTGATGTCTTAGAGGGAGGTGGACTTTCGTCAAATGTTACATTCAACGATTCCTCGACTCTTAAGATTTCTTTGTTCAAAACAATGTAAGCTTTACTATGTTGTGATCCAAGAAATACACCTTTATAAGACTTTGGGTCAAATTTGGTGAGATAATCCTTGGTGTTAAGAATGAAACATTTAATCCCAAACACTCTAAAGTATCCTAATGTAGGCTTTTTACCTTTATATAGTTCATAAGGAGTTTTATTCAAAAATGGTCTAATTAAGACTCGATTTAAAATGTACGTTGATGTGTCAACGGCATTACACCAAAACTTTTGTGGAATGTTTTGTTCATTAAGCATTGTTCTACTCATCTCTTGCAATGTCCGGTTTTTACGTTCTACTACACCATTAGATTGAGGGGTACGTGGAGCCGAAAAGTTATGAGTAATACCATTAATATCACAAAAGTTTCCAAATTGAAATTCATTATCAAATTCACGACCGTGATCCGTTCTAATAGACACAATATTAGACCCTACTTGATTTTGAATTTTCTTACTTAGAATTTCAAATTTATCAAAAGCTTCATTTTTACTTTTCAAAAATTTTGTCCAAGTATATCTTGAGTAATCATCAACTATGACCAAAGTGTAGAAGTTACCTCCATAACTTTGTATAGCGGATGGACCAAATAAATCCATATGCAAAAGTTCTAGACACCTAGATGTAGAAACCAAGTTTTTAGCCTTATGGCTACTATGGACTTGTTTACCGACTTTGCAAGCATCACAAAAGTGTTGGTCATATTTCAACTTAGGTAGGTTTCGAACTAAGTCTTTGGAGGAGAGGTTTTGAATTAGTCTCATGTTAGCGTGTCCTAAACGTCTATGCCATAAAGTTGAAGATTCATCTAATGAGGTAAGACAAAGTTTGTCTCTAGATGTTGGATCCATCTTCATGACATATACGTTGTTCTTAAGAACACCTTTGGCTATGGTTATACCATCTTTAAGTATTTTACTTCCGTTTTCACTAAAAAGGACATTATACTTATTACGACAAAGTTGACTAATACTAAGAAGATTAAAACCTAAGTTATCAACATGAGCTACATCATCTATAAAAAGGGAGTCATGAGAGATTGTACCTTTTCCGATGATTTTGCTCTTAGCTTTACTACCAAACGTAACATTACCTCCATCACATTTGTGATAAGTAGTGAAGAGGCTTTTGTTACCCGTCATGTGCCTTGAACAACCGCTATCTTTAATCCATTCATTCGGTTCTAAACAAACTTTGAGGCACACCTATTTTACGAAAAACACTCAAACATTTGGTCCCCAATTTTTCATGGGTCCATTTTGGTTAAGCATACCATTAACTTGTTCCAAGTATGAAAATAGAACATAAGGATTCCATGACATGTAATTTGGAGTTTGGAAATGTCCAGGAGTGTTTTGGTTCCAAACATGTTGGTAGTTTGGTCGAGTGTTGAAGTTACTCTTTGGAAAGGGGCGTTTGGGAATTGGAGTCTTAGGTCTTGGTTGAGTAGTCTTAGCTCTAAATTCGTTTTTACTAAGTCCTACTCCAGTTTTAAAAGCAGGTTTTGTTCCATTTTTATATGTGACTTTAACAAATTTTGAACGATCCGATATGGAGGATGTTACTGCTGCAGCAGACCTGGCGGAACCTTCAGGTCCAACGGGCGGAACCCTGGATTGGGTTCCGTCTATTCTGCGAGCTGCTGTAGCAGTTGTGTTAGTTTCTTGTGCATTCTTTTCTTGTTTCGTTTGACCCTTTGAAGTTTCTATTTTCATGAATCCTAGTCCTGTTTTATCAAAGGGTGACTTTTGAATTTTCATAATTTCATCCGCACAAGAAATGCTCTTATCGAACTTCTTAAACTTTGTGGTTTATTTATTAGATCATTTTGAGTAACTTTAAGTTTCTCAACTTCGAGTTTAAGTTCTTCACATGATTTGCAAGATGTGTCAATACCTTTACTCTTTTCTAATCTCTTAGCTTTTTCTTTTAATTCATAAACTTCATTTTCTAAAAATTCTTTTTTAGTTTTCAAAAACTTATTTTTGTTTATGATTTTTAAGCTCCATTCACAAAGTTTGTTATATTCTTTTTGTAAGGTGTCATCATCAATAGAGGAGTAAGATGAGTCGGAAAGTACCTCATTTGAGTCGTGAGCCATGAGAGCAATATCATCATTCTTTGGCTCATCGTCATCTCCTTCATAGTCACTCCAAGCACCACCCACAAAAGCTTGTTGAGGTTTGCTCTTGGGTGGTTTTGGACATTCTCCTACAAGATGACTTGTGTCTCCACACCTATAGCATTTTCTTTCAACCTTTCCTTTCCTATCATCACGATCTTTTCGAAAAGTTTTCTTGTCATCTTTAGGTTACCTTACAAACTTCCCTCTTCTATGAAAGAACTTCTTGAAGTCTCTAACAGCCATAACATATTCCTCATCATCACTATCCGAAGTAGATTCTTCATCATCACTTGATTGAACTCTAGCTTTCAAGGCAATGGACTTAACTTTTTCTTTTTTGCCTCTAACTAGTTCCGAATCTTTTTCCATTACCATTTCATGAACTTTGAGGTTTCCAATTAGCTCGTCAAGTGACATGCTTGAAAGATCTTTGGATTCTTCAATTGCCGTCACTTTTGCTCTCCACTTCGGATGGAGTGCTCTAAGGAATTTCCTGACAAAATTCTTACTACAAAAAGATTCATCAAGTGCTTTAAGTGAAGTAATAATAGTGTTAAACCTAGCAAATGCATTATCAATAATCTCATCTTCGGGAATAACAAATTGTTCATATTGTTGAACAAGGAGATCAATTTTGTTATCCTTAACTAGTGAGTTTCCTTGATGAGTGACTATTAAAGATTGCCAAATATCTTTGGCGGTTTTACACATAAAGACTCTTTCATATTCTTTCTTAGGCAAAGCATTGTAAAGCATCATTTTAGCTTCATTATTTTTAGCAATCAATTTATTTTGATCATCATCTTTAATATTAGTAACTATATTATCACCATCAATGATTATATACCATAAATCTATATCTTTAGATTTCATGTAGGTTTCAAAACGGTTTTTCCAATATATAAAACCATTTGCTTCAAAAAGTGGTGGTCTTTGCATAGATTGCCCTTCTTTGTAATTTTCAAAATCCATGGATCGTTTCAAGTTTTAAAACACAATATATTTTAAAAGCTTGAGTAACGTAGCTCTTGATGCCAATTGTGAAAAACTAGAAGGGGGGGTTGAATAGTTTACCGTTTAAAATCTTTTTAACTTGTTTGATTAGCTTTGAAACTTTCCGTTTGATCAAAGATATATATACACAAACACAATATATAACATGCAAGTAAATGAAAGAAACGATCAAACCACAACACGAGTATTTATCGTGGTTCGGCTACAAGGACTCTTTTTCCTTGCCCTACATCCATGCCCCGAGTATCCAACTCGAGAGTTTCTTTCACTAGTCAACAAGCTCCTTTCACCGGTGGAGAAAACCTTACACGTCGCTTATACACGTTTACCGACACTAAGCTAGATGTCGAGTTCTTTTACAAGGGTACAACCACTCCCGTTAGTTCTTTTACAAGGGTACAATAACTCCCGTCACACTTTGTATTTTGAGGACTAAAATACTAACCAATCACTACTGAAAATACACAATAAAATGAAGTGTAAACAACAAAAGTCTACACAATGCTAAGCTAACAAGTCTTGCAACGTTGTGTTGAATACTTGTAACTTTTTATGAACTCGTGAATCTCTTTGCTACAAAAAGAAACTTCACATATGAGATGTTAAAGGGTTAGATGAAAGAATGAATGAATGTGTGAAAATATGATGTAGAGTGATAAGCCAAAAATCAAACTTGTGGCTTAGTATTTATAGCAAAACCTTCTGCAGGCCTGGCGGATACGGCGGAACCCTCAGATGGGTTCCACTCGTGTACCCCCAGGGTTCCGCCGGGCTTGCAGTTGGTTTTGCAATAAATCTTGCAAACCAAACAATGTCACATCTCATTATACCTAGTCAAACACAAAACTTGCAAGCAAACATATGGTTAGTCAAACACACTTTCTTTCCATAAATGTATATTGACAAAACTTGCCATAAATGTGATGTGACATTTCTATTTTAAGAAATAAAAAGTGTTGTGTTTTATGAAATGTGAAATGTAGCAAAAGTCTAGTTTATGCAAGTCTTTAAAACTAAGATTATGTTTTACTTAGAAACTAATGTTTACATTTTGTCGTTAACAAAACTTAGCAAAGATCGTAAAATATAAATAACGTTTTTAGGCGATATTTGTATTAACACTATATATAGAGTTTACATCTTGACGGCGTCATGTATTAACTCGTGACGCCGTCAACTCGCCGCCATGATAAAATTCGTATTGCCTAGATCCATTTGTGACGTCATCATGTAGGAAATCACTCTGGGCCGTCACATGTAATTGGACCCTGACGGCCTTGGTGACGCCGTCAGGCCAATAAGCTTGAAAACTCTCTGGGCCGTCACGTTATAAGTTCCATATCCACCTCTTTTGTAACTCTTAACGTCGTCACTTGTAAAACCTTGACGCCGTCAGGTACTGTTCCAGCAAGGAATTTTGAGACTTAGCCGTTTTCTTCACTTTTATGCTCTAAAAACGTCCAAAATGCTTCCTTTTCCAGATTTCTCCTCAAAAGTACCTAAAATGACAAAAGGAACGATTTAGGGCAATATTTGATCAAATAATCTCGAATTCGGGCTTAAATGACCCTTAAAAGCGGTACACTTTTCGCCTCATCAGTTACCCAAATGTTTAGACTCATTTTCTAGTTTGGAGAATTCTAAGATGAAAGTGTCAAAGCAAAAGTGTTTAGTTTCAAGTTATACCTTGTTTGTGGTTTTATCAAATTCATGACTACAAGTCGGATGGTCATCTTCATCTTCATCCGTGTTACTCCATGATTCGTAAGCAAGTCCTCTTTGAGCTTGACACAAGTATTCATCTTCACTTATACCTTCTTTTAAAACATTTAGACTCGTAGCACATGTATTTATTTCAACTAAATGTCTATCTATTAGTTTTTCTATGACTACCAATTCATATGTAAGATCAAGTTGATCATCTTTGACTTGACATATTTCTTGATGAAATTTAATATGTTTTTCAAAATGTCATTAGACGTTTGGCAAAAATACACTCTTTCATATTCAATCCTTGGTAAAGCTTTATAAATCATTATTTTAGCTTTAGTGTTTTTATCAACTTTAGGATAATCATCTTGATTTTCAAAACTTGTTTGTGTTGGTTTAAAATCACCAATGGAAATAATATGCCAGATCTTGATCAATTGATTTCTCATAGTTTTCAAATTTACTTTTCCATTTAAGGAAATTTTCTTTTTCAAATAGCGGTGGCTTTTGAATAGATTGCCCTTCTTTGAGATTTTCAAAATCCATTGATTGATCCAAGTTTTAAAATACAATATATTTTAAAGATCTTGAGTAACGTAGCTCTTGATGCCAATTGTGGAAAACTAGAAGGGGGGTTGAATAGTTTACCGCTTTTTAACTTGTTAATCTTTGAAAAGCTTTACGTGTAATCAACGAATCTAACTAATTAACAATAATTAATATGCAAGTATAAAGAAAGAAACGATCAAACCACAACACGATTGTTTATCGTGCTTCGGCTACAAGGACTCTTTTTCCTTGCCCTACTCCACGCCTCGAGTTTCCAACTCGAGAGTTTCTAGCACTAGTCAACAAGCTCCTTTCACCAGTGGAGAAACCCTTACAAACGTCGCTTACACTTTATCCGGTACAAAGCTAAATACCGGGTCCTAGTTCAAGGTAGAACCAACCTAACGTCGCCTATCCACTATTTCTGACACTAAGCTAGATGTCGAGTTCTTTTACAAGGGTACAACCACTCCCGTGACACTATGTATTTTAAGGCCTAAAATACTAACCGATCACTTCAATACAAGATACAGATGAAGTATAAACTGTAAGAGTTTACACAATACAAAGCTAACAAGTCTTGCAACGTTGAGTTGAAACTTGTAACTTCTCGGATGAACTTGTGAACTTCTTAGCTACAAAAGAGAATCACACAAGTGAGTTGCTACTGAGTTAGACAAGAGTATTGAGAGTATGTATGTATTCTATAGCTAAAAGTGATGAGAGATTTCTTGCAAATGGCTTGGTATTTATAGCCAACCAAACCTGCAGACTGGCGGATCCGGCAGAACCAAAACAAGGGTTCCGCCCTTATACCCCCAGGGTTCCGCCAGGTCTGACAGTCAAAGACCACAAGAAATCTTTCCATATCTAGCAATGTCACATCATGATTCTACAAGTCCACACTCAATAGTTTGAGTGAGAATCCTTCCAAGATGTGTAAGAGATCTTATGCAAATTCACATCCTAGATTTAGTAAACTTTCCATAAATGCTTATGATGCATGCCATGATGTCATGTTACATTTTCTATATTAGGAAATATAACAATGTTTATGTTAAATATGAAATGTAAATTCTAGTTATACAAGACTAAAACTAAAATCATGTTTTACTAAAAACTAAAGTTTACACTTTGTCGTTAACAAAACTTAGCAAAGATTGTAAAAAATAACGTTTTTAGGTGATATTTGTATTAACGGTATATTTACTCTATGATGAGCTAATTTACTCTATGTTATTCAGTCAAAGGTCATGTATGGTCAACGGTCAGTCTGGCCCTCATTTTGACCTATTAACCAGCATAATCATCGTGCCCATTTTGCCACCTCTATTAGTTTATTATATGCCCATTTTGCGCACCCTACCTTGAATTTGAGCAACAAGTTCTAGGGGAAGAACATATAAAAGAGGGTTTTTTTTTTTTTTTTTTTTTTTTTTTTTTTTTTTTTTTTTAGAATGACATCAAAGAGTTGATCTATCAGTAGGCATTAGCACACAACATGAGGCTTAACTTACATTCACTCAGCCCATATCAATTATCGAGAGCTCGAAACCTTAAACCTAGAAGTTTGTAGCTAAATGAAAATTGTGATCTAAAATTTACGATTTTGGACTTGCACGTCCAAATGTTGATAACGACTTTATGACTAAATATTGTTGCAACAAAATGGTTTAGAGCACCTGAGGTGCAATAGATATGTGGTCTACTGGTTGCATTTACATGGAGCTTATGAACAGAAAGCCATTGTTTGCTCGTAAGGATCATGTGCATCAAATGCGACTATCAACTGGGGTACTTAATGATCTTACTTAAACCTTCAAGTTACATAACTTATTACTTGTTTCCTAAGTATCTATAATGTTTGTTATTATAGCTTCTTGGTACACCTACTGAAGCCAAACTTGGTTTTACCAAGAACGAAAATGTAATGAGAGATCTTTCTCAGCTTCTTTGACATCCTCGTAAATCATTAATAAAGACTTTCCCGCTTGTCTATCCATCAGCTACTGATTTTTGGTGAAATGGTGAATTATATATTAACCTCCCAAGTATATACAAGTCATACTGCACATCAAATGTACTATGACATACCATAGTTACCATTTTGATTGCCTGCACATACATCAAACTAGCTAACATCTAGCATATACTAACTAGCAACAACAGTTATTATTGCAATCACCAATAGGACTACATTTTTCATCCATAATGTATGAATACAATCTCAATATGCAGCTTACATCCTCACATTCAAGAGGTCAAACTTCAACATGGTAGAAGGCATCATCCTTCCTTCATACCGAACCAACCTCCCTACAATATTGCATCCAAACATGACTACATTTCCTAACCCATACGAGTAAAACAGAATGAAACTGTGCAGTCTCCATCCTCACAGATTTTGATAATGATTTCTGATATAAGAAGGCATCATCATCTATAGAAAAATACCTCTCCTCCACAACACTCTCACAACTGATATGACTACATTTCCTACCAAGATACCCTCCCTCATTTCCATCAGCCATTGATCTAGTTGAGAAGATACTGACTTATGATCCAGCCAAGCGTATCACAGATTTACGGGGCGAGATATTATACCTTTTCATTCGAACCATTTATGAAATGGGTCAATATATTCAAGTTTGTTTACTCTCTAATGGGTCAAACAAGTATAAAAAAGTTAGCTATATAGAAAATGGGTTAAGCTGGTCAAATGGGTCAAAATCGCCAAAAGCAATGCATTGAACCTCCTAAATTATAATTAGAAAATATAGAATCATAAAAACCATATGTCTGCTAAATAATATAGGACACCGCAAAATAGAGAAAAGTATGTCAAAGGGTGTTTAGGGTCAACAGTCAACGTGTCCCTCATTTTGACCTGTTAACCAACATTACCGACGTGCCCATATTGCCACCTCTATTATGTCTCCATCTACCTCTAAACTTACATAAAACTAAAGTTTGTCTCATAACTGTAGTCGATGAGGCACTTGCTCATTCTTATCTTGAAAGATTACAGGAGTTCACCACGTTGATGATGAACCAGCATGTCCAAATCCATTCTCATTTGACTTTGAGCAACAAGTCTGATCATCCTATGTTTTACACTACGAGCATGTTTCGATTAACGGATAAAACATCTAGCTAAAATTTAATTTTTATTTTTTTGTACTTTTCTTAATAGAGGAAGATGCATCTTCTATAGCTAGCTTCTTGTCGTATTAATTGAGGATTTGCAAACTAGAATTTAGACTGTTGTAATAGTAAAATCTTCAATTTACTAATTTAGCAATGTATGCTAATACTATAATAGTCATGAACATCAATGATATATCTAGTGAGAAGTGTTCTTTTTCTTACAGTCTCATACAAAAGTCTTAAATCGTGCACCCACGAAACAAATGACTCACATAGTGATGGTTATTGAACTTTGGATACTCGGTAGGGTTGGATAATGGGTAAAATTTGTTTCACGTCGAAGCAAGAAACTTTTTGTGCACGTAAAAATGGCCAAGCGGGTCGGAGGGTGGGTATAGTAGTGCTAAACCGCATTTAGGTCCAGTTTCAGATTTTTATAGGAAAAATTAATGTGATCATGAAACTATATTGCTCCTCATAAAAGTCTTAACATTTTTAACAAAGCGATGTAAGAGGTTGCATGCATTGAACATGCACCGTGGACGAATTTAGATGCATTTCTCCCCTGATTCTGTTCGTCATAAAGTTTTTCAATCCCGATCGTTATTCTTCACTACTCAGTAACTCAATTCAAGACTAGTTCCACATCTGCATGTGTGTCACTGTCAACTCTAAATTTAGATACCTTATATATTTTGATGAATACCATTTCGGCCTTCAATCTACTTGGATTAAAAGTTATTAAAACCAAGCAAAGAAGAACGAAAAATTAGAGTGAACCCACATAGTGAATCTCCTTATCTAATTGCTTCATTATTTTATATTGTATCTCACATCCATCATCCAGTAGCTTCCATTCTCTATGAATCAGAAAAATGCGATGGTTATATAGTGTAGGTGCATGTCAATGATGCACAGATTGATGCAGTACGTGTTAGAATTATTAAGCATGACAATCATATAAACAAGTAGACACATATGCGGAAGCGTAGGATCAACTACAACATATAAAACATTAACATAAATATAAACAAGAACGTACCGTGGGATTCTAGCTGAACAAGAATCAAACTTTAATAATCTTGAACAATATGATGAACCCTAATTAGGGTTTATGAGAATCAATGATTAACCCCTTACCGTTTTGTTAATCGATTGCTTGATAATAACTATAGTGAGTTATTACCTCATTCTTGTACACACGAATTAAACCGTGTCAATTTTATGCTAGTAAAAACACAAGAGTAATAATTTGACAAGCAAAAAATCGATCAACCCTTGGTTAGGGTTTGGTCGATTGGTTTTAGAGTAAGAGAAGGAGAGAAAAACACTTAGGGATCAATGTGTGTGCAAGAGGTAACCCAAATAATGAATCCTTGAAGTGTTTATATAGTTTTTGCAATACTTGGAGAACAAGCTAGGGTTTGGGTTACCCCTCCTCATTCTCGGCCAAACCTAGAACCCATAGGGGTTCTAGATCCTTCTCTTTGTTTCCAAATTGCACAAAACAATTCTTTCCTTATATTCGTCTAACGGTCGTTAGTCACTTTTCCCGTTAAGTACTAACGGTCGTTAAGCACTTGTGTTTAAATAATTAAATACATAACATTTATTTATATTAATTATTATTTCTTAATACTCATTCGTAACGTGTGCAATCCTGAGGTCTCGAGTTCGATTCTAGACATACGTGTATTAATATTTATCCACAAACCTAACAGTACGTTGCATGTTACCTACTTTAACGATTTAGGTATAGGTAAATAGAAATGTTAACCTAAGTCATTTGGTGTATTTGCTATCTATATGACTCATCATAGTGATAATTTTCTTTTAGCAAGAAGCTAGTAAATAAAAGTTACAATATTAATGTGTTTAGAAGCGTGCTACAAGGATTGTCAAACCACTCCATCCAATTTTGGAAGAATTTCTTATACATATTGCATATGCAATTAAAGGAGTGTAGCTTCACACCGTCAAATATAATAGTTCGATATTTGGCCTTTTCAAAGAAAAAGTGAATTCGTTTCTATACCTCCAAAGAAGCCAGTCTGAACTACCACGTTGAATAAGATATGAACTGAATCTTTAATCTTTTTTTTTTTTTTTTTGAACAGCGGGATTATATTAAAAAGAAGCTAGCCAGAAGCTAGACTAAAAGAAAAACATCAAAAAGCGTTTAGCGGATCATTTAACCAAGCAACCTTACCGACATTGAAATCTCTACACCTATTATTCACCCAAAAGAAAGTATGGGAAACAATATCATCAAAAATCATGTCTTTTCGAGGTTTCTTCAAGGAGAAAAGAGACGAGGCAAGTTAAATATGGGAAGTTAAATATGGGACACCTATCCGAGTTTAAGTCTGATGCCTTGTTTGTCTAAGGGTATGTTTGGCGAAATGGGCTGGGGCTGGGGCTGGGGCTGGGACTTATATTATAAGCCGAAATTAAAATTTGTATTTTTATAAATTTGTTTGACAAATGGGCGAGGGCTGGGGATTATTATTGCAAAATTACTATAAAGGAAATAATTAAATGAGTTTTTGTATATGTTAGATATTTTTGTGGGTAAATAAGTAATTTATTCTTCAAAAGCCCCGGGCTAAAGTTTTTAGCCCCTTTTATAGGGCTAAAGTTTTTAGCCGACTTAATTTATAAGCCCTTCCATAAGCCCCATGACAAACGAGACTTATTTTATTAGCCGACTTATTTTAAAAGCCCAAGTCCATATAAGCCCCTATAAGCCTTTTGCCAAACACAACCTAAGTTAATACTCCCTCTGTCTCAAAATTATTGTCAGGAGACAACAATTACAAAGTTTAATAAAAGTGAGACTAATATAATTCTCAACCAATCAAATAGAATATTCCCCACTAAATTCTCTTTTTCTTACTAAAAATGAAAAATGGACAATTAATTTGAAACATTCATAAAAGGAAATACGGACAATAAATATGAGACAGAGAGAGTACTAGTTAGTAATCTTCTATTAAGAATCCTCCAGGATGAGTTGTTTACCTTGATCGACAAAATCTTGTTCCATTTGAAATATGGAGGGGAAGTGGTGTACTAATTGTGTGTGATATGGCAGTGAATTAAGGGGTGTTTGTTTAGACTTTTGGTTATTTAATTTTGACTTAAATTTTATTTTTGATTCAGATTTGTTCATGTTTAATTTGAACATTAGAGGTATAAAAATAAATCATTTATTGTGAGACTTTTATTTTGTTAAAATTAAGTTTTTCTTCCTGACAAAATCCTATCGTGAGATATTTAGTTGTTTTAAAGTTCAAACATAAAGATGACGTATAAAAAAGTTCCAATAAAAGAAATTGAACTAACATGATAGCTACATCCACCGAAATCTATCTGTTAGATCTTTTCTCTTTCGGATATATATATATATATATATATATATATATATATATATATATATATATATATATATATATATATATATATATATATATATATATATAGGATCAAATAAGAAGAATAATTAAAATAAGAATGATAAGAAGTAACCACAACCACACATTTTAGATGCACCTACAAAAGTGGATGCATCTTCTTTCAAATTTTCCTTCCTAATTTGAAATGTGTGGCTAGAATTACTTCTTACCCTTCTTATTTTAATTATTCTTCTTACTTGATCCCTTCCATATATATATATATATATATATATATATATATATATATATATATATATATATATATATATATATATATAAAATCATTGGAGTGTTAGGGTATAACCTAGTTGTATTACGTTTTCTACTAAAAATATTTAGTTTAGCGCGCGATTAAGAACGTTTTTAAAAAATAGGTCATTAGTTTATACAAATTTCTATTAAACATCGATAAAGCAAGTACTTTTATCCTAAAACTAACTCGTTGAAAATATGTAAGTCAACACAAACCTTTGCATTTCCAATGGTCGTCTGGTCGATCAAATCAAACAAAAAGATAAATGAGAGGGACGCGTCTCTTTGACTAGACCGGTCTTTGGTTGAGTCGCCATTACGACTAGCCTTTAACTTTATAAAAAATAATACAACTTTACTGCAAATTTTTTATAAAATACATTTTTTTAATTTTTTTTTTTCGCATGCAACCTTCAGTTTTACCTAATATTTTTTAATAAAGCAACTTTAGTACTCGTAATCATAAAGAAAAAATGTGTGACACCTCTTCAAAAATCTTGGATCCGTCTACGACTCTAAATTTTTACCATTTTTTATGATAGGCTCCCTTTTGTGTAATAATTATTTTGTATAAGTAGTCTCCATGACAATTCACGAGCTATAAGGGTATCCACTATGGTGGCTTATGAAAAGGTTTAAAAAAGATAAAAATGTTTATGTTTATTTCAACCATACATAGTAGACACTTATTTCATATTTACGTAGAATGAAAAGGACTTAATTTTTGAACCTCTTTATGAATTTAATACATTTAATGTATTTGTTAAAAAAGACATTTTATAAAGTTGCAAAGGTTTATATTATATTAAATGTAGGTTTATAAAATCAAAATGTCTAAAATTTATTAATGTGTTATTGTATAAATTTTTTGTAAAAAATTTATCGTACCGAATGCCTCATTTCAATTTAAATAAAACGAGTATAAGTGATATCAACGAAGTTTCTATAATATCTATCTTACAAGTCTTGGTTAATATTAAATACGGAGTATAATAATAATAATAATAATAATAATAATAATAATAATAATAATAATAAAATCTAACAAGTCACAAAAGACATAAGATAAGAAATCAAAAACCAAAAAATCAATCAACCAAATAATGCGTACTAAAAAAACATCGTATCTTAAAAATAAAAAGCCGTCGATACATGCTGTCTAAAACCTAAAGAACACGTGTAACAAAACCAAACATGCACCAAACTACGAGGCTGCTAAAAACAAGACACCTGTCCATAACGTGTCAATCCAAACAAATCCATGATTCCCATAATACCCTTGATCCTCTATCATCTTCTTTCATCTCATTGCTGTCTTTTGCATGAAATTTGCAGTCATCCTCTCACATTTCAACATGGTGGCACCACATTAACCAATCTTTTTATGCCCTTTTTACCCTTTGCATGGGTCCCACACACTACTACTACTGCTAGTTTTCTGTAACTTCAGTTCTCTTTGATTCATTTCTCTATCTAACTTTCTCTAGATGTATTTATTGGCTGTGTTTATAAAAGTGGTAGCTTTTGGACTAATTGCTTAAAAGTGATTTGTGGTTATTGGTTAAAGTTGTGGATCTAGGCTGGTTTAAGAAGGGTAGTAAAGTAAACTTGAGCTAGTTTAAAGGTTCAAGTGCTCGAGATTGTGAAGGTTTGATTATCTGTGATTAGATCTACTCATTGCCACACCATTGAGGGTATGATGCATGCACTTGAATCTTTATTGGTTTATAATGGATCTTTTTTATGAAGCATGTGTGTTTTCGTATGAGTTGTATGTTATATATGTACCTACTGGTTGAGATCTTGATATATAATGAGGGAATGGTAATTATATATTGGAACTTAGGTTTGATATTAGTGATTCATTTGATGAACTCTATATGATCTGTTGCACTTCATTTTTTTGCTTTTGTTTTTACAGTCACTAGGTATGTTTCTATTAGTTACTAGGTTTTGCAAATGAGATGAACGCAGATGTTATTTATAAAAACTTGTGATGTGAGATGGATTTTGGCACCTATAGTATTTAGATCCCGAAAACAGTCAAGTCTTCTTCTACCTAAGATAAGTCGATCGGTTGATATTATATGAATTGTTTGTGCATATTTGATGCATAGATGTAGATTATTAGGGTTTGATCATATAAATTGGGCATGGATGTGGCTATAATATTCCGGTATCCAGCCGGATCCCTAGCTGTATACCCTTGTGATTAGTTTTGTGATTCCAATTATTATAAATTTTAGTTCTTATTAATACGCCATCTCTAAGAAATCATGTAGCCATGTTTTATGTAGTCAGTTAAGTTTGATTTAAAAAACATGTTGTATTTGTTAAGTCTTTTTTAAGGATTTTTTGAAGATTAGATAATTGTTTGTTCGAATCTGTATGTAAACATGTGGAGAATCGTCCAACTTTTTATTGTATTGACAATGTTAATTTGTTTTCCAAAGTCTGATTGTCCCATTTGCACCTTGATCTAGGGTACCTGCTATTAGTATGTTTCTTGAAAATATATGTTTTTCGTGTACTTTCTTAGTTAATTTTTAGTTAGCTATTCAGCATTCAATCTAATATTTATAGCTGATCTACGTCCTAACTTATCAAGACTCGCAGAAAACTTAACGAATGGTGGTACCAGATTCAGAAATCATGTCACCTGGGGAAGTAGAATCGCCAATGCAATCTGACCAACACCAATCTAGGAACAATGTGCATAATGCTCTCATGCCACAACTCGGTCGCCAATCTTCCATATATTCACTCACTTTAGATGAGTTTCAGCACACTCTTGAAAGTGGTAAAAATTTCGGGTCAATGAATATGGACGAATTTCTTAATAGTATTTGGACTGCCGAAGAAAATCAAGCCCACGCCCAAGTCCACCCTCCAACTGCCGCCAATAACACCGCCACATCGGCTGGCATGCCTACTAATGGCGATGCTGCTAGTGGACAGTTTTTAATGGGACTCAACACTAGTACTCCTCCCGAACCAAATATGATATCTAGGCAGTTAAGTTTGCCTAGACAAGGCTCGATAACTCTCCCAGGGCCACTTTCTAGGAAAACAGTAGACGAGGTTTGGTCCGAGATTCAAAAGACACAACATGATCAACAACAACCTAGTACTAATACTAATTCAAGTAATGATCAGATTCCTGCCCAACGCCAACCCACTTATGGCGAGATGACTCTTGAGGATTTCTTAGTAAAAGCAGGTGTAGTTCGGGAGCAAAATAATCCAAACGCTCCATCAATTCATCAACAAGTACAGCCTCCTTTTGGGACATATCCAAATGGAAACAATCGTGTTGTTGGGCCTCCCCCTGGGTCAGCCCACATGGTAAGGCCCATGATCCCGTCATACTCGCCGATGATCAGGGAAGCACCGGGTTATCCCGGAGGTGGAAAGCGGACCTCTGCCTACCAACCACAGGCCCCTTGTTATGGTGGTATTGTTGGAAATGGTGGAGGTTACGGGCAGGCGCTTGGGATTGGGTCCCCCGCGAGTCCGGTGTCGTCTGATGGAATTGCTACAAGTCAGCTCGATAGTGGGAATCAGTATGGGCTGGATATCGGTGGTATAAGGGGGAGTCGTAAACGAATAATTGATGGTCCAGTGGAGAAAGTGGTGGAGAGGAGGCAGCGAAGGATGATTAAAAATCGTGAGTCCGCTGCAAGGTCTCGTGCTAGAAAACAGGTACCACTTTTGGCTTTTACATATCATATTATCTTTTGGTTATTACCTTTTTGAGCATCACATTTTGATTATTTATTTCGGTTTCGACAGGCTTACACGGTTGAATTAGAGGCAGAATTGAACATGTTAAAAGAGGAAAATGCACAACTCAAACAAGCATTGGTAAGAACCAATTTTTTTTTTTTTTTTTTTTTTTTTTTTTTTTTTTTTTTTTTTTTTACTTTGCACCACGCTAAGTTTTAGCATTGTCGAACTGTTTTTAAGTATTGAATTCTTAATGTTGATCAAGCAGGCCGAGATGGAGAGAAAAAGAAAACAACAGGTATCCACGCTTGTCTTTTAGTCGTAATTCATTTGAAATCTTTTCTTTCTTTGGACATAATTAAATTTTGAAACTTTTGTGCAGGTATTTGAAGAAATGAGGATGAAATCGATGCCAAAATCTCAAAAAGTGAAAGAAAAGCCAAGGGGGTTAAGGAGAACCTCGAGTTGTGCGTTTTGATTGCCAAAAAACGCGAATGATATGAGTACTTTTTTTGTTTATTTCTAAACTATATAGAGTTTGAATAAATAGAGGTCATATTATAGGTGGTTCTGCCTTTTTTCCGTTTTTTATGCAAAAACGAAGGGATGAAAGCACGCTTGCTACTCGGGAATGTATAGTCGAACATCCTGTAAAATTTCTGGCTGCCTGTGTCTGAATCTCGTGTGAATTATATAGTCATTATAGATAGGTTTCATTTTCTGCATGTAAAAGAGTAGCTTTTTTCTCTTTATAAATGCTGCTTACGTCGACACATATTTCATGGTCTAATCCAAGTGATAACTGCTGTGTTGAGCATCTGTTTGGAAAGAATGCGTGGCTCATTCTTGTATAATATATGGTGATGTGATGAGATACTGAAACACACAACTTGAAATTGCAACAATATTGCTAATCTATAGACTTAAGAAACAAGATCAACAATGATTGTTATTGGATTGAGAGGGAAAAGATTACAGATAGTTTTGTTACAATTCAAGAAGCTAAGTGAAAAATGATTACAATACAAGTATATAAAGGATGGTTAGGTTGTTTGGGTTAAAACAGAATTTGGCGCCAAAAGTAGTTTGACTTTTTCTTTGACTTTTTCAAATTGGCCTGTATCAACTCCATCTCCCTTGAAAAACTGCTTGTCCTCAAGTAGTATCATCAAAACCTGGAAACCTTGTAATTAAATCTCCATATATCTCCCAAGTGGCTTCCTCTTTAGGCTTGTTAGACCATTGCACAACTACATACATCACTGGCTTGTTGTGAAGTTTCCCAAGTCTTCTTTCCAGTATCGCCATGGGTCTATGCTCTAGCAAACCATCATCTCTTAACTGTGGTAACTCTCCCATTTGGTGATCTCTTCCATGGCATTTCTTTAACTGAGAGATGTGAAAAACTGGGTGTATTTGACTGTAATCAGGAAGCTTAAGTTTGTAGGCCACTGCACCAATTCTTTCTTCCACCAGAAATGGTCCATAATACTTTGATGACAATTTGTGTTGTTGACTTTGCCTCACAGTAACCTGTCTATGAGGTTGAAGTTTCAAATAAACCCATGATCCAACCTCAAATTCCTTGTTCTATGCTTGTTGGCCTGATTCTTCATTCTATCTTGAGACCTTTTTAAATGAAACTTTAGCAATTGAATTACTTCTTCCCTGGTTTGCAGAGTTCTATCCACACTTTCTACCCTGCTTTCACCAGGCACATAAGGAACATGAATATGAGGTGTTGGTGTTTGGCAGTATACCACTTCATATGGTGTTGTCTGAATTGAGCTGTGAAAATTGGTATTGTACCAAAATTCAGCCAATGGCAACCACTTAACCCATTCTTTAGGCCTCTCTCCACACATACACCTCAAATAACATCCAAGACATCTGTTTACCACCTCAGTTTGCCCATCAGTCTGAGGATGGTAAGCAGTGGACATTTTCAACTTAACCTTCAATTCAGTGAACATTGATTTCCAAAAATTGCTAAGAAAAATCTTGTCCCTGTCACTAACAATAGCCTCTGGTAACCCATGTAATCTATATACACCATCCAAGAAAACTTGAGCCACCTGACTTGCATTGAATGGGTGAGATAGGGCCATGAAGTGGGCATACTTGCTCAGCCTATCCACCACCACCATAATGACTGATTTACGATGAGATAATGGAAGCTTCTCAATGAAATCCATGGATATTTCAGTCCAAATTCTCTCTGGAATAGGTAAGGGTTGGATTAATCCAGGGTAAGCACTTAAATCAGGTTTCTGCCTTTGACACACCTCACATTCTCTTACCCATTGTTTCACCATCTTCTTGAGACCTTTCCAATAGAACACTGCACTTAACTTTTTTGTTGTCACATGTACCCCAGAATGGCCACCTATTGCATCATCATGGAAGTGACAAATCAACTGTTTCCTCAAATCAGTATCAGCTCCAACCACAACTTTACCTTTTCTTTTTAGTATTCCATCTTCCCAGATATACTTGTTTCCTTTGTATGACTTGTTGGTCAAAGACTGAATCAACTATTGAGCATCAATGTCATTTTGCCAACTCAATTTTACCTTATTCCAAACATCAGTTGCAACACTAGAAACTACCATTTGCAACAATGTACCACCATGATCAGTCCTAGACAAAGCATCTGCAACCACATTCTCACACCCTTTTTTGTAAACTATTTCATAGTCAAAGCCTAATAATTTTGGAAGCCATTTCATTTGAAAAGGAGTGGTTAACTTTTGATCTAACAGAAACTTGAGGCTAAAGTGATCTGTTCTTATTTTGAAATGCATGTCCAAAAGGTACCCTTTTCACTTATCCAAAGCTACCACCACTGCTAAGAATTCCTTTTCATATGTGGACAAGGCTTGATGTTTAACAGCTAGTGTTTTGCTCAAATATGCCAAAGGGTGACCATTTTGACACAACACAGCCCCAATACCATTACCAGAAGTATCAGTTTCAATAACAAATACCTGAGAAAAGTCTGGCAATCCAAGCACTGGTGCTTCAACCATAGCCTACTTGAGTTGCTTGAAAGCTTCTTCAGCTTCATTGGACCATTTAAAAGCATTTTTTCTAAGCAAAGCTGTTAAAGGTTGACTGATAACAACATGCCTTTTAATGAATCTTCTATAATACCCAGTTAGACCCAAGAAACCTCTGAGTTGTTTGATGTTCGTAGGACTTGGCCATTTCTGCATTGCATCAATCTTAGTAGGATCTGTGGCAACTCCTTTAGCAGATATAATATGACCTAAGTATTCTACTTGAGGCACAACAAAATAGCATTTACTCTTCTTGGCAAACAAGGTATTTGCTTTCATGACTTGCAAAACCTGTTGCAAATGATCACAATGTTCTTGCATAGATTTGTTGTATACCAATATGTCATCAAAGAAAACTAACACAAACTTCCTAAGAAAAGGTTTGAATACTGTATTCATAAGTGACTGAAATGTTGAGGGAGCATTTGTTAAGCCAAAAGGCATGACCAGGAATCCATAGTGACCTTCATGGGTTCTAAACGCAGTCTTGCAAATGTCAGCTTCTCCCATTCTTATTTGATGATAACCACTTCTCAAGTCTAGCTTAGTGAACACTGCAAATCCACTTAACTCATCAATCAGTTCCTCTATAACTAGTATAGGAAATTTGTCTTTAACTGTGTGCTTATTCAACTCCCTGTGGTCAACACACATCTTCCATGACCCATCTTTTTTCTTAACCATCACTATAGGTGAAGAGAATGGACTTTGACTAGGCCTTATCACTCCTGATTCAAGCAATTCTTTAACCATTGCCTCAATAGCATCTTTCTGGTTGGGAGGGTGTCTATATGGTCTAACATTGACTGGTGGAGTGTTTGGAACAAGGGGTATTTGATGATCATGAGACCTTTTTGGTGGTAGTTCAGTGGGCATAGCAAATACACTTTCATATTGGCTCAAAATTGTTTCCACCTTCTCATTCACAGGGTTCTGCACATCCATCTTACAAAAGGAAACTGGATATACACATAGAGCCATAGAACACAATTCAGCTTGTTTGAACTCACCACTTTTCACCACTTGTTTACCATGCATCCACTGAATTGCAAAATGTTGTGTACCTCTCAATACTATCTTCCTTCCATTGTATCTAAACTTCATAGTCAATTCATTACAAAATGGAGCCCAAAGTAGCCAACCACTGTATTCCAAGAACCATTTCACACCCACCCAATGGCAACAACATTACATCACTAGTGAAAATCTGACCCTGAAAATTCCATTTAAACTACTTTACTTCATATGTACTCATCATATTTTGACCATTTGCCACATACACCTTAAGAGGATTAGTTTTGATCAACTCACAACCCAAGTTTCTAGCAGTAACTTCATCCAAAAAATTATGAGTGCTACCTGAGTCAACTAAAGTGTGCAAGGTTTTCTTTCCTACCACACCTTTAACCCTCATAGTTTGATAAGAATTGACCACTGATAAAGCATTTAAAGAAATCTGTGGTTTAGAATCATCAACTTTCCATTCATTTTCTACCCATTCTTCATCCAAACACTTATCTTCCACATCTTTCTGGCTACACTCTTCCCAAACTTCTTCTTTACCATCATCTAAACATTCTTTTTCACCATCACAAATGACTTCTAAAGAATGTAATTGACCACTACATTTGTGGCCAGGCACATACTTCTAGTCACCATAAAAACATTGATGTTTTGCTCTTTTTTTTCCAACTCCTTTTGAGTCAATTGTTTTCTAAATAGCATATTATTGTTATAAGCTGTTCTAGGAGCAGGTAAAGCCAGAGTATGATTAACAGGTTTTGGTAAAATTCCACTACTCTTATTGCCATAACCAACATTTGTAGGCTTATTAAATGATGGCTGAGAATTGTACCTTGGCTTCATAACAGCATTTGTGGCCTCTTGCATTCTTGCCATACAAAAAGCATCAGTTAAATTAGTTAAGTTGAACATCCTTATGGGCATAAAGATTTCATCCTTTAACCCAACCAAGAACATGCTAACTGTGTAAGCCTCAGTCAAGTCCACCTTACTCAACAACCTCTCAAATGAATCTTGATAGGCTTGAACACTACCCACCTGCTTCAAATTCTTCAATTCCACTAAAGATCTTCATAAGCTGCACCAAATCTCTTCAAAACTTCTTGTTCATACAAATTCCAAGGACTTCCTTCACCAAATCTTTTGATAAACTTTTCATGCCAAAGGAGTGCTCTGTCATACACATGCATTGCAACCATCTCCACCTTCATCTCTTTAGGAACATTGTCAAGTCTAAAGAACTGTCTGCATCGAAAGATCCATCCTTTCACATCATCACCATCAAACTTAGGAAATTCAATCTTGGACATTCTCCCATACTGCATCATCTGTTGACCACCTTTCTGACCCCCATTTCTTGGAGTTTGACCACCACCATTAGTACCATGACTTGGTCCTTCCCCACTTCTTGATCTTGCCAATTCTTGCTGAAAAACATTTTGTTGTTGCATAATATCAGCCAATCTTTGATTGATTCCATCAAGAACAGAAGTCAACCCATTAACTGTTTCATTCAAAGATTCCACAGTTGGAACTGTAGACATCTGAGTCGTTCTTGTATTCATCATCATCTCAGTATTGTTATTACTCATCAACTACTGGAATAACAACTACAGGTCTTGCTCTAACCACCCAAACCAAATGCTTCTGATTAGCTTGTTCGAGGCTAGAGAATTTAACGAGAATATCAAGAACAGAAGTCAACCCATTACAGATGTTTGGCACTAGTCTAATGTAATAGAGCAAGTGAAACCAGTGGTGACTGATTTCTTTACCGGAAATCTTGTTTTGTTGCCGGATTGTGATCGGAGAAGACAACCGGATAATCAAGAATATCAATGTAATATTCTTGAATAATATGCCAAGAAAGGGCTCTGGATACCAATTGAAACACACAACTTGAAATCACTTAAGAAATGGAAATTGTGAAATTCAATTGCAACAATATTGCTAATCTATAGACTTAAGAAACAAGATAAACAATGATTGTTATTGGTTTGAGAGGGAAAAGATTACAGATAGTTTTGTTACAATTCAAGAAGCTAAGTGAAAAATGATTACAATACAAGTATATAAAGGATAGTTGGGTTGTTTGGGTTAAAACAGAATTTGGCGCCAAAAGTAGTTTGACTTTTTCTTTGACTTTCCATTTGTTGACTTTTCCAAATTGGCCTGTATCATATACCAGAATTCGAGAGTCAACTACTCGATTGTACGTGTGGATGGGATGCTCATTTTCTATTGTTTAGGTGGATACTTTTTACCCTTGTGGTCTTTGATCACCCGTACGTTATATCTCATCCGCTGAAATCTTCTTGTCTATTGTGCCAGCCTCTCAAATATTCTTGAAACGCTTTCTTAAAACTTCGATTAGTACTCAGCTGCTGCCCTTTAATTTATATCCTTTTTGAATGTGTATAGAATGAACATGAAAAAGAACATCCGTTTAGTTTAGTACTCATTATAATCGTTGTATCAAAAAGAAAGCAATGACCATGTATCATCTTGAGTACGAAGTCATATGGCAGCATTCTATCGTCTTGAGTAATCAAGTCGTATGGCAGCATTCTATCTTCACCCGGGTTGTGTTGCAGCTTATTTATTCTAGCTTATTTTTTTAATTTGCAAGCTTATGTCACTTAAACACTAACGATATATCAGGAGGTACTTAGGATTTTCATAAGCGTATTGCTAAAAAAATTTTGGGAAAGCGTTGTACAAATCATATCACCTTGCGCTTAAATTTTTTTCGGAAAGGTGTTAGCACAAATCATACCATATTTTATCATATAACTCGCAAGTATAAAATTTGCATCATGCAATCCTTTTGGGTAAATTAAACTAAAGTTGTAACATAAAGAAACAAGAAAGAAAGTAACCTCCAAATACTTTTGGAGGTTGCACGCAGCATTTTAAAAGAAAAATATACGTCGTGACTAAAAATTGGGTGTGACTCATGCCACGTACAACTGACTCCATGTAAGCTCTCTGCCATAAAGTGTTGTATACAAACTGGAAAATGTGAGCTTAGTGTTGCGTAAATACTGAAAATAAAACTTGAACAAACACCCCTGAACAAAAATAGAGGAGATGATAACACCATTTATTCTGATCATAGCGTCATTAACTTCTTATTTATTGTATCATATGTGAATAGTGTGTTTTTTTAGTTGCGTGATTATTAAGTTCGGTCACATGCTAACAATTTTGATGGGAAGCAAAAACCTCTAGCAAGGAAAAGAGACACCGTGACTAGAAAAATCAACATCTCAAAATATGGACATGACTACGAAATTATATGCAAAATAAAACAAAATAAGGTGTCAACTACGAAATTATATGCAAAATAAAACAAAATAAGGTGTCAATTTTAGTAAAGGAAAAGAAATGTAGGTAGCCAACCAAGTTAAGGCTTGGGCGATAAGGATATCATGCGATATCATAAATGTTGTTCCTCATCACTTTCTAACATCTTTCAATTCTAAAAAAAAAAAAAAAAAAAAAAAAAAAAAAAAAAAAAAAAAGACAATTATATCAATTCTGAACTGAATCAAATAAAATAAAAAATATAAAAACCGAACTAATGAACACCCCTACAATTAACAAATTAAAAAGGCGTTGAGTACACCTATAATCAAATAATTACAACTTAATATATAATGAAACAGATTTGTTTCATTGTATTTCTTAAGTTTGAAATAGAAAGAGTTTTTGCGCAAAAATTATATAAATGACTTTGCTGAAAATTTTCATACCAAACAAGAATTTGGGATAAAAAGTCGCTAAAAATATCAAAACAAAAACTTTGTGATAGAAAAAAGTAAGTAATGTATTTGTGCATCAACGAATTCTTTTGCATCAAGAAAATAGTTTAAAAGACGAAGTTTTGCAAAAATATTTTTTAGCAATTTTTATTCCTTAAGCTTATCATTGGTGAAAATTTACTCACAAATTAAACTTTTCATCTTGTAAATCAGACATGCAAATTTATGTTATTCTCATTGATGCCACAATGGTTTTTCAGTAAGCTAAGAGTTTTATTATTATTTTATTTATTTATTTACCTGTATGACAATGTCCTTCGACTATAAACATTTTGTGAGCACAATAATATGAAAATAAATTAAATAATTTATAACCTAATATTTTAACTACAATTAAAGTAACCTATTGGTTAAGAAACTCGACCTCTCTTATTAAAGAGTATAGAGATCAAATCTCAACAATTACAATCTACACTTACTAAGGTTGTTAGAGAAAAAACCAACACAATGATAAAGGTACATTTAAGTTAAAATTTGATATTTCTAAATGATCTTACATTGTATTCTCGAGTATTAATTAAAAAAAAATAGTTGTGTTAAAAAAAAATGATTCAAAAAAGTGTGATTAGATTGATTTTTAAATAAACTGTTTCTCATAAATCGAAATAATTAATTAGTATATTTGAAAAAAAAAAAAAAAAAAAAAAAAAAACTGTTTCTTCTTAAACTAAAATTAAGCAAAAAATGTTTACTTCATAATTATTTATTTATTTATCTTTACTCATAAAAAAACACAAAGAACTAAGCAAATAAAACATAGTCAAGTTACTTTTTTTACTCATAAAAAAACTCAAGAAGTAAGCAATAAACAGTGATTTTTGAAGCATACCTAAAACCCAGTTTTTGTTTCAACCCATTTTCTTCTCCAAATATTTGCTGCTCCTTCTACCGCAACAAGTATCCAAGCAAGGTTCCATTTCTCATTCTCTCAATTTACATTTCATCTTCAATATCTTTATTAGCTCACTATCTTATTCAACTTTGTACACTTATTAAAACCTCTTATAAACCACTAACCCTTTTTTTTTTAATCTCATCAAGTTCATAACTTTTATATTAATTTCACTACTTTTAATCATACTACATTATACCCATATCTTATTTTTCCTTAATTTTGTATAAAAAGATTTTTTAGGTGATTTCTTTTAGGGATTATTAGAAAAAGCCTAAATTTAGTGATTTACCCGGTTTGAGTATGTGGGGCGGTGGGTTCAAACCTTGTGGATTAGTCGGCCAGAAGGCGGAAACTAGTGTTAAAAAAAAAGAAGCCTAAATGGCAACATGTGTAATTTTATAAAATTTAGTCAAGTTTATTGCTTTCATTTGTTGCTTACTATGATTAAGTACACTACATTAAACCCGTATCTTATTTTTTGTTAATTTTGTATAGAAACAGGGAATTTAAGGTTTTTCCGTATTTAGGGATTTAAAGAAAAAGGGCAAATGGAAACGTGTATAACCCCATCATTGATTCCTTTAGAAACCCGTTATGCGCTAAGGGGTTCGGGTTTTTTTAGAGGGAAAAAGAGTGATTTAAGGATGATTACTTTTAGTACTAAAGTTAAGTGTATGGCTGCGAATTCGCACAAGGATCAGTTTTTGCATTTGCATCCGGAGGTGCCGATGTTAAAAGGGGAAAGGAATGGAAATGTGACGGAGATATTGAGGGATGAGGGGGCGGGTGGTGGTGGGTCTAATGAGGCTAAGATTAAGGTTATTGGTGTTGGTGGTGGTGGGTCGAATGCGGTTAATAGAATGATTGAGAGTGAAATGAAGGGTGTTGAGTTTTGGATTGTGAATACAGATGTACAAGCTTTGAAAATGTCGCTGGTTTTCCGGGAACAAAGGTTGCAAATTGGGCAAGAGTTGACTCGAGGGCTTGGGGCGGGTGGGAATCCAGATGTTGGTATGAATGCTGCTAAAGAAAGTAGGGAGTCTATTGAAGAGGCGGTTTATGGATCGGATATGGTTTTCGTCACTGTAAGTTTTGTTTTTATCTGTTATATTTTTGGATGCGCATTGCTGAATATTTGGGATATATGCAACACCTTAAAGAATTGGATTATGAAAGTGTGTAATTTTTTTTGAACACGAGCAATATAGTTTCACTTTTGCACCCTATTGGTCATTTTACACATCTTTATACGAATCACTAAAAGATGATTTTGTGCTTCATTTTGGTCATTGAACATCTAGTAACTTGATAATCAGTTGACTAGGTAATATTGTTGACATGTTAACTCACATGTCATTTTAGTAGTTGTAGTCAATGAGTTTACATGGTCAACGGTTATCAGGTTACCTGATAACCAACATTGATTACAAAGCCGTCTTGTTATGGCTCATATGTAAAAAAAAGTACAATGACTAATATGGTGCAAAAGGGAAATTAAATTGGTATTTATTGCAAAGCCCTTATTAACATCTATACAAATATACAAGGTGCAACCTTATATTATTGATTCTATAGATACGAGTTGGCGAAAACACGCATTAAGAGAATCCTGAATACGTTTAAAGCAACAAAGACAAACACGTAATATATAATGTTTGATTTTACTTTAGGTTGCTTTTGCCAAATATTCAAATTTAAAATAAAGCCCTAAATAAGTAAAATTTACTTCCTAGAACAGAGTGTAATGGACAGATATCCCCCGTTCACGCGATTTGTATGAAAGTGAAATGAAAAAATAAAAATTAATTCCTAAAATTGTTGGGGAATTTAAATTTTGGAGATGTAAGATGAAGTATATATGTTTATTAAGTAGAACCAGTAGGTATGTATTATGAAGTAACTTAGATAATACAACAACAATACCCCAATCCCATCTGAGCGAGGTATGTGGGAGGTGAGGTGTAGGCAGATCATACCCCTATGAAAGTATAAAAGCATATAAGCATGTAACCATATAACGAGCATACAATGCGAACGACAAATACCATCATAAAAACTTAGAAGTCTAGAGGCATGGAAGCATAGCATATAATATAATGAGCGCATATAGGGGGAAAAGGGATACATGCATATGGGCATAAATGCATACGAGCATGGGGGACATAAAATCATAAACGCTTGCAGAGAAAATGGGCCTATGTTAAAATATAACTCTATGTCCTAAGGGTGCAGATATACCTTGGAGCAAAGGAAAATATATACACATCGTCTAAAAACTCTAGCGAGCTAGCTATTGGTTAATTGCTAATTTTTTGCTTAACTTTAGATAAGTGAAAATATATACACGAGACCTCCGACAAGTGAAATATATAATCAATGTCTAAGTGCATAAATGCTAATTTTTGCATCAACTTGTGCCTCATAAGTCATACCCTTCCTTATTGGTTAATTTGGGGATTGGAGTTTCAGGCGATAATTGTGACTTAAAGTTGCAATATCAGCTATGAGTGTTTGGCGAAAAGTGATTATGACATAATCTAGTTATTTGGGGTCATTATAATCATATACGAATAACTGCAAAGTTAGCAAAACTATCCTTAACTTCAGATATAGCTGATTATCATATTTATAAAAATAATTTTAAAAAACACCTCCAAGAAAGGTCTTAGGTTCTTGTTGCCACTTTTTCTCTGTGTACACTAGATTACCCATGATCCCCATCTAAATCTAAGATTGATCTGTCGGTTTTCTTTTGAGCAGAGAACACTCTAACACCTATCTCTCAGTTGTGACTTGAACCCATAACAGCAAAGGCCCTTTATTGATCTGACTATAGTTTGTGCATTTAAACTGTATATCGTGACTTGAAATAGCAGTAACTAGTAATTGGCTAACAGTAATTATGAATTTTTTTCGATGTCTTTGGATCAAAATTTGAAGCATGTAACAAGTTGCTGTGAGAAAACTGATAACTGAAATATATGTAAACTCACTTAGCCTTTCCCCAACTCTAATCAACGAATTTCTGATTGACTAATTTTGATTGTCCAAGTTACAATAATCAGTTTCAAAACGCTTATCCAAACACCATTTAACTGACAGGACAATGTACTTATGTATAAACTACATTTACAATTATTCGTATATGCAGGCTGGGATGGGTGGCGGAACAGGTACTGGTGCGGCCCCTATAATTGCAGGAGTCGCAAAGTCAATGGGGATCTTAACAGTAGGTATTGTCACAACTCCATTCTCGTTTGAGGGCCGAAGAAGAGCAGTTCAAGCACAAGAAGGAATTGCATCATTAAGGGAAAATGTAGACACTCTTATTGTCATCCCAAATGACAAACTATTGACTGCAGTATCACCATCTACCCCTGTTACCGAAGCTTTTAATTTGGCTGATGATATTCTTAGACAGGGTGTTCATGGTATTTCAGACATAATTACGGTATGAAATGTATATATGACTGATTAAAACTATGTTTTTTATTATTATGTTCTTATTAAGTGAGTCATTGTAAACTTGCAGATACCGGGTCTGGTTAATGTTGATTTTGCTGATGTACGAGCCATCATGGAAAATGCAGGCTCGTCATTGATGGGGATAGGAACTGCAACGGGTTAGTACGAAAAGAGTTTACCATTTTTTTATTTTTTATTTTTTATTTTGTGTGTGTGTTAGATTATGTAGCTTAACTACTTTTAACTGTTAATAGGGAAGACGAGGGCAAGAGATGCTGCATTGAATGCCATTCAATCACCTTTGCTGGATATTGGCATCGAGAGGGCTACGGGAATAGTTTGGAATATAACCGGTGGTAGCGATTTGACATTGTTTGAGGTCCTTTCTCTCCCTTGGATATGCCTATGTATCGATATGACTATATCTATTTACCAGTCTATGAGGGCATTTTAGATTTGTTTCATGCTATTGAATCGCAGATCATCAGATATCAATGTTTATTTGTTTGCTTCTTTTAGATAATATTACTAAAAAATAAAATATGTTTGTGAAAAAAGGGTAAAATGATTGGCTAAAAGAGAAAGGGTGTAAGCTTATTCACCTTTCGATGTCAATTTTGTTGTCGCTGGTATTGAGTTGATTATCCAAAGCATATGAGTTGACCCCTATATAAGAAAGAACAGAATTTTTATCTTTAAACATTAACAACTGATTTAGATATTTAGTTACAACTCGCTAATCCATACACTCTTATATCCATATCATATATGTGTGTTCTGCATCAGTACATAATAATATATACCTTATTCTGAATCAGTGTTGCTAGCTTGTTTGTCTCCAGCCTTTATCGAGAAATTTGTATATGTTTTTTATATTTATCTTGTTGTTGGCATATTTTCGTTACTCCGTATGTTTATAGTTCAATGAAAAAGTTCGACTTTCAGCAGAAAACAAAAGATCTAACATACCCTCCAATAATGACAAAATATTAGACCTATATTAGCCAAATCAATGTTTTGTAATGATTGCCAGTTGGTGATGTTCAAAACGGATATTGATCTAGTCTCTTATGGCACTTTGCAGGTGAATGCTGCAGCCGAGGTCATATACGACCTTGTGGATCCAAGTGCAAACTTGATCTTCGGTTCAGTCATTGATCCATCAATAAGTGGTCAAGTAAGTTTACCTTTTTTAGTTAAGAACGTTCACAATGTACTTTTAAGTTAGGCGATTTTAACCTTTTTCTTTCAATATTATACTAAAGTGAGTCAGTTTATTCTTCACTCAGGTTAGCATAACTCTTATAGCAACTGGGTTCAAACGACAAGAAGAAAGTGACGGGCGGACTCATCAGGTATTTACTTAAGTATCATGTTGATTGTTTTTAGAAAAAAAAAATTGGGATCAAATTGACCATTTTACCCTCACCAAACTGGAACCTCCATTGACACTCATTCAAATATCAAGGGCTGTTTTAGCAATGTACTACTATTCCCGAGTCGATTGTATCATAAAGTTGATGATAATGCAGGGTGGTCAGGCAGATGTGGGTGGAATGAACCGGCGATCACCAGCCTTCACAGAAGGCGGATCAGTAGAAATCCCGGAGTTTCTAAGGAAGAAAGGGCGCTCACGCTATCCACGAGCTTAAGATCGCCATTTTACTTTTTAGACCTTGTGATATATACCGAAAAGTATGGTTGTGTAGGTAGAAGATTGTTGCTTTTGCTAGCAAAAGCTTAATAGAAAGTGTTGTGCAACATATATTTACCAAATAAAAAGTTGTAGATATTGCAAAGTGGATGGCAAGTATATTACTTGCAGCCAACATTGTTTGAACTAAAAGGTTAAAGGTTTTACTATACTATGATCATGGTTGATTTGTAGTAATGAAATATATATTTTCACTTGTTAATTTGACAATTATTAATTATAGAACGGTACCCGTGCAATGCGGCAACAGTTACCTGTGACTATATTTTGCGTTATTCGGTTACACATTTAGTTGTTTTTATGATTTATATGTAGAGATGGTAGAGATGGTTAAACAAAATAATTTTAGTTTGAACAACCAACCAACCCGCTTCCTAACAAACTTCCTAACCAACTTGTTTCCTAACAAACTTCCTAACCAACTTGCTTCCTAACTAATTAATTTTGAAATCCTACAAGTAAAAGTATGAATTTTAAGCATTTCTAATTATACAATAGTCCCAAATGCATTATATAATAGTATATTATATATAATACCCCGTTACATGCATTTTGGTCAACTCATCTGACTATCTTATAATGCATAAAGGACTACTATAATTAGAATACTTAAAATTAAGCCTTACAAGTTTAGAAGCTTAAAGTACAAGTGATTCAAACACAATTAGACAATTAATACCATAAATGAAATATAATAGACATTTACAAGTTTAGAAGCTTAAAGTACACACCATTTTGTTTTTGCCATTAAAGTTTAAAATTAATGACTTAAAATTGATCATTATGTATATTAAATACAATTAATTAAATAGTCAATAAATACAATTAATACTGTTGATATAAATAAATGCCTAAAAATGTTATTCATATCTTTCGATACCTCTATGTTTTGATAATCACAAAACGAAAACTCATCAAACTAAAGATAATGACGTAAATAAGTACTTAGTAGTAAATACTTTCTTTCACCATCTAATCACTTAAGGTATGAATAAACAATGTGTCTAATGCATTACAAGATCAAAGGAATATTTTTATTAATCACTAGATTTCTATAAAATGTCACAAAACATTTTATATCTTTTATAAAACGTTTTTGGAATTAAAAGAATATGTTTAATGAATTACAAAAATATGAATTCAAATTTTCAACCAAAAATGGCAAATCTAATCCAGAAAATTTTTCCTCACAAAAGGACAAATCTGGGCAACATTCAGGAGGGCGGCCCCCTTAATAATTAAGGGGATCGGCCCCTAATTAAGGGGACCGACACGCTCCTGATTCCCCTCAGCTGTCCCTTTAAATACTGGTTCATTCCACTATTTTTTCTTGCCTTTTTGCACTCTAAACTTTCTGATTCAAACCTCCATTTCTATCCTCTAAAATCCTTTGATCATATATACATTAATCTTTGTTTCAAAGTGATTCAAGCCTCAATACTCAAGTGCAAAGAGAAGAATACTTCTATTAATTAAGATTAGAAGTATTACAAGTTAGTATCATCTTGCTATCTAAGTTGTTTGTTCATTTCATTTTGTTTATCATTTATACTTTGGTGAATAAGGTGTATACATTAGTTGGCTAGATTTAGATATAGGATCTAGAATTGTTGATTGGTTGAAGAGGTACTAGAAGTGAAAAAATAGAAGAGCATAGAATTAGTGATAGGAGATATAAGAAGTAGTAGCATATTGAAATAGTGGTAAGTAGTGAAGAAGTTGAAGGCTTTAAGTTGTGAAGACATTAAAGACTAGGAGGTGTGAAGACTTGGAAGCTTTGAAGTATATAAGATATAGAAGCTTTTAAAGTAGAAGAATCATTGTAGTGATATATTGATAAAGGCCCTAAAGTAGAGAGTTAGAAGTATTGAAGTTGTGAAGATTTAGAAGCCTACAAGTTGTGATGTAGCAAAACCCTTGAAGTTGTGAATAGATAGAAGTTGTGAAGACGTGAAGAATCAAGAGTTGTGAAGAAGTATAGAAGGTGTGAAAAGGTGTGAAGAAGTTGTGGTGTGATTGTAGTTGTGAGATTGGTTCTAGCTACGATTAGAACTCGACATTTAGCTTAGTGTCGTTAACCGGTGTAAGCCTAGGTGTGTACGATTTTCTCCGCCATAAGGGAGGTTATTGACTTGGTGAAGAAAACTCTCGAGCTCGATGCTCGGGGAGTGGAGTAGGGCAAGGAAGGTGTCCTTGTATCCGAACCACTATAAATCCCTTGTCTCTCGGTTTGATCTTTCCATCTCTCACTATTTGCTTACTTACTTAGTAGCATTTCGTATATAGTTATAATTGCTTGTTTTGTGCATACATTGATTTCACATAAATATCAAACTAGGTTCCATTCACAACATTAATTTTATATAAACAAACTATAACAAAGCCCTATCGTATCAGTACGTCTCTGTGATTTTTCCGGCCCTAGGGGGCTTTACTCGACCCAAAAAATGGGAAGATGAGGCCATGGGCAAGCGCATCCTTCAGTTAATGCTTCGCTTTGAAATCGCCTCCCTACAACGAGTTGTGGTTGCTTCACAAGCAATACTCGACGGTATAGCGCATGCATCTCATCGTCGTGGGAGCACTCGTAGTTGTTTGAGTCGTTGCGTTAGGGCAATACAACTACGAGAACCAGTCGTCCTAACGCTACTGTCAAACCTACTATAGTTGTCGTTATTACCACTCGTCGGGTAGTTGTTCCGTAACACCTCGTAGACTACTAGTCGTTCCATTTTTGCACCACCCCAATGTGTGTTGCGTAGTAACTGCCTAGCTGTCTGTTACGTTGTCAAACCCTTCCGAACAACCACCTCTGACGCAGAGACTCTGTATGGAGTGCCCCGTGGTTCCTCGAGTGCCAGCCGCAGAGAGGAATGCCATCAACTAGGGCGCTATTGGCCACTAACCACTCGCTCGCCGGACGCTCGGGCTCCGCGTTTTAGCGCTTGCAAGGCAATTCAGACGACGTTAGCAAGATGTAGCGCTAGCTAGGTATATATATATATATATATATATATATATATATATATATATATATATATATATATATATATATATATATATATATATATATATATATATATATATATATATATACCTAGCTAGCGCTACATCTTGCTAATATATATATATATATATATGTGTGTGTGTGTGTGTGTGTGTGTGTGTGTGTGTGTGTGTGTGTGTGATATATGAAATCATAATTTCTACTCAACATTCTATATAAGTAGTGTTTATACGATAAGTGTGAACAAACTAGTATCTATACTTTTGTATAAAAGATTTTTGTAATTTGTGTCTATTATTTAGAAGCAAACTTTTATAAAACGAAAAAGACGTACAACTATTCAACCCCCCCTTCTAGTTTTCCACAAATACACTTATTAAAACACCCCTTACATAAGAAATACAAATTATCAAGCATATTGTACAACCAACTTAAACACAATTCCTGCATTAAATGTCACTAATACAAATAATAAAGCATATTATACAAATTTTTAAGCCCGAACGGGCAATGGGCCAAATGGGCTCGAGCTCGAACGGGCACGGGTCAAACAGGCTTGAGCCCGAACGGACACGAGCTAAACGAAATTTTTGATATCCATAAATTTATTGTCAAAAAGAACATAATAAACTAAAATATGTTCACATATTGTACAAACAAAGCAAACTACTAAACAAAAACATAAAATAAATAATAAATAAAATAATACAAACAAAGCAAAATTTCATGAAACTTTTGCCATAAAAAACTAATGAGTAAAGCTATTGCCAAAAAACGTACAAATAAAATAAATTATTAATTGAAAAAATTAAATTACATGGTGCCCGCAGCTGAATCGCGCGGGGACCCTGCTAGTTAACTTTAAAAGTATCAACCGACTATTGCATTAAGACATTTCCGTTAAGTTCTATGAAACCCGAGTCTTTCCAATGACCCGTGTGTCCACTGGCTACTAGCATATACTTATTTGTAAGCTTCTCATACCACTCGTGATGGGTGAGGCTTTTCACGCGTGCATGATGCGTTTTCATGCGTGATTAAGCCAAAATAAAGAGGATAAGGTGGTGATCACTGTGTATGGGTTTATTTTGTGTGTTAATGGGTGTGCATTAATAGGGAATATATGAAAGGGAGGTGTTTTCGGACATTTTGGTTTTTGATTTTCAAATTCTAATTTATAGACAAAAATACATCGTTGGTCTCTAAACTTTCCAGAAAATATTACCATGCCCTCTAAGTTTGCATTTTCGTCGCCGTGCGTCCCTCCTTAAGTTTTTTGAGGCCGATTGCGTCCCTTGACCCGTTTTCCGTTAGTCAACGCCCCATTATATCTCATCAAATCTAGTTAATCCTGTTAAATGACTATTTTGCCCCATATATAATGTAATCCATCTTCTTTCCCTCACATTTTTCACACACTTCGCCTCTAAATTCACAGTCACAAACTTCCCCTTATTCCAGATGCTCACATTTTTATAAACATTTTCTAATTAAAATTTTTTTATAAAAATTTATCATCATCACCAATCATCATGCCTTGGTTTAGTTTCTGTTAAAACACCACCAACTATTACTATACCTGAAGAGAACACTAATGGTCAGATCGGTCAACACCGCAACGACAACCACCGTCACCATCAACCTCACGCTCCAAGCCGTTGCCAGATCGGAGCTCTGGCAACCAAATGCTGTTTTTCTTAGGTATCAAAATCATAAGACAAAATTAAAAGGTGAGCAAGTTTGGTATGGACCAAATATGTAGATAACATGTTCATAAAGTTTCAATCTTTTTATATGTTTCACTTGTTTTATTTAAGTTTGGTATGGACCAAATATGTAGATAACATGTTCTATGAAATACCAGTTTTGTGGAGACCAATTTAAGTTGGATCATTTATGGGAAATGAAAATTTTTTCTTTATTTTGATCTACATAGTAGTTTAGGTTTAAAGGATACTATTGGAAGTACTAGAAACCTTCTATATATGTGATATTCCGGCTTTTTTGGCCGACTAATCCACAGGATTTAAGCCCACCGACACATAGTTAAACCGGGTATAGTCCTCACTTCGAGGAGGTTGGCATTGCCATTTCAGGTGTTTTTGGCACTAAGCATAATTCAACATCTTAATTCATTACTATATTAAAAGATTAGGTTATTATTGTAACCATATTGTTTTTTAATCATATTATGTGCATTAAGTAACTATAAAAATGGGCAAAACGTGTTTAAGCCCGTTCGTTTTGCCTGTACTGAAAACAACCCATTTCAACCCGAAGCTGATTTAACTTGTTACCTAGCCTGCCTATCTTGACACTTCCATCTATACTTATTGCAGGATGACAACTACTTATATTCCTCTGTGTGGGCTAATAGCAAAGACGTGAGAGAAGCTCTTCACATTTGTGAGGTTTGTAGTTTACAGTGGAATTACTTATTTACATAATGATTATTTAGTATAAAAATTGTGTAACCACCAGGAATTTGGCGAAACTAAGTGGGTGCGATGCAATGACTCCATGCATTTTATTTTGATAAAGAACCCATAGCTTACACACATAACGTCATGAGTGTTGTTAGCTATCATCGAAGCCTTAGTTTGAAAAATTGTCGTGCTCTTATATATAGGTGAATACCCTTTACTATGTTGCATCTCATTATTGAATTTATTTATGCCTACATGTAGTTTTAGATATCTTGAAAGCAAAATATCCATATTAATAATTTGGCTTTTTATCTTTCTTTGTATTTAAACGGTGGAGATCATGACATAGTTATCCCATATATTAGCACGATAAACTGGATTTAGTCGCTAAACCTTCCTGTTATTGATGATTGGAGACCATGGTTCGTTGACGAACAAGTTTCCGGGTTAGTTCTTTTGTCTGTTCAAGCATACCACAACTATTAATATTTGTACAATATCTTGCTAAAATATCTTTTGCAGATACACTGCTAAATATTCAAAATATGACTACAGCTTAACATTTGCTACTATAAAGGTGAGAAATCCTACCTGCAAACATCTCTATAGTTAGTGTCAGTTCTGTCCATTACAATACATTTGGTTTTGCGAAAACATGAGTATATATTATAAAAGATCTGTAAATCATTTTGTACTGGTAAAGGGAGGAGTTCACACATCTCCAGAGTACAAACCTAGAGAATATTTAAGCATGCTCGTGAGGTGGCTTCATAAGGACAATTTGTAATCAACAATCTTCGAGTATGAGATTTTTTTTTATGTTGTATTTCCTACTGTAACTGTACTAGTTGATGAGTGCTCAAACACTCATCATTTTTACCGTATCTGGACTGCCAAAACATCCAAAAACACCCAAAAACGCATCAAAATACACAATTTATTCCAAAAGTGTGTTTTATATGTTTTAGATGCAAAATGTTTAAAAACAAATGAAAAACGAACAAAGTTTGCACAATTGGCAGTTTCAGTCCCTCAAGTTTCAAAATTTGGCAAAACTAGTCCCTGGAAGTTTAAAATAAAAGAAAAATCAACCCAAGGCAAAGAAAAGTCAAAAATTATCAAAATAAGTCCTTGGGTGAAAAAGTTTGAGAAAATTACACTTTTACCCCTCAAAATCCAAAATTAACATAAATGGTCCCTGGAGTTTCAGATTTTGGCAGAATCAGTCCCTGGTGGGATAATTTTGAATGAAAAATCAATTTTGGTCCTTGGGAATTTACAAAAAATCATTTTTAACCCTTGAGTGAAAACTTTGAGGAAATTTCATGTTTGGTCCCTGGACTTTTGAAAAATGACAAATTTGGTCCCCGGGCGTTTTATTTTGGAAAATTACATTTTTGGTTCTTGGTTTATTGAAGCTATGCATGAATGGTCCCTTGTGACTACTTGGGGGATTTTACATTTTCAGTCCCTTTACTTTTGCTAAATTACAAAAATAGTCCTTGTGGTTTTATTAACTAACCAAACCAAAACCTAAACAAACCAAACAAACACCACCTTTTTGGCCTGGTCCACAACCATCACCCCAAGCCCAAAATACACCAAAACCCGGCCCACCTTTTAAAAACTAATACTACCCCGGTCAATGGCCAGTCAACCCCCCTCGCACTGTTCACCTTTCTTCTTCCCCCTAAACCCCGCTTCCATGTTCCCCCCTCCTCACCAACTATCACCAAACTTCATTAATGCCTTCACCAACAACTTACCCACCCCCCTCCTCATTTAATTCTCACCTAAACCACTACAACTGTCAAACATGTTTTCCCGCCAAAACCTCTTCAATGGCTAGGATTGAACCTAAGCCATCCAATGGCTCACACAAGAGTGGGAAAAGTCAGAGATACCTCCAGGAGCTATAAAAGAGAAGAAAAAGTGAAGATTAAAGTTTGTCACATGTTTTAGACCAATTCGTAGTGTAGAATTTAAATTTATGTTGTAAAACTTTCAATTCAGTCTTTAATTTCAGTTGTAACAAGCTTTTGTGTTAATGAAAAATCTTTCAACAAGTTTCTCAGTTCCAATTCTCAAGGTATAAAATCAGTCTTTGGGTAATCTCAAGTGAAATTGGAAATTGTGCTCAACCTTGCTAATTGTTGTTTGGTTATGCTGGTTTGAGTTCAGTTAAGGTTCAATCATTAGGTTTCTTAAGCTTTTAAGGGGTGTGATTCAGTTTAGATTATATTTGCAAAAGTTAGCAAAAATTCCAAATAAAGAAAAAAAAAATAAAAATAAAAATAAAAATAAAATAGTGTTAATAATTGAAGCTACTTGGAGCATTTTGGATTTTAGAAGAATGGTAATGGTCTAGAAGCTCTGGTGAGCATAAGTTGTGTTGGTTGTGAGTTAGTTTCCTCTGGTTCCATTTCTCAGCTTGGTATTCATTGTAAGCACTTTCCAATCAATTTTCATTCAAAGTTATTGTACTATACTTGTTGCTATATTCAGTTTAATTTGGCTTATTTAGTGTTAGCATAAGTTTAGATTTCAGTTTCCTTCATTGGATCTTTGTTTTGCTGCATAAAACATCAAACAGTTTTACTTTAGGGGTGTTTGGATAAGTGGTTTTGACCACTGAGTTTTGTGGTCTGCTTGTTGTTGTTAGTTTCAATAAGTCACATTAGGTGTATTTAGGTTGTGCAGACCTTAAAACCAAGAGTTTGTCAAGCCAAAGTCAAAATTCGACCTTCATCCCCCATCATTAGTTGACTGTCAAGATTTAGGGTGTGAAACCCCACCATTTCAATTCATAAGTAGGTCTTTTAACTTAATCTAGTTTACTTATAACTTAACACATCATTTTCAGTCAGTGGTTTGAGATCAAACTTCAAAAAGGTCAAGATTTAAGTTTCTATCAAAAGTCAAATGTGTGCATTCTCAGTTTTTCCAAAAAGTTCAAGCAATTAATGTGATTTTTGTGTTATAGATTAGGTCCTAAAACTTGTTTATATGTGTTCTCTACCACCTCCTCTTTAGGTTTCCAGGGTTCCTTGATTTTTGTGAATTTAATTGTGGGCCCCACATTGCCCAAAAGTAGCCTGCAGGGCTGTGCACACCCCTGCTTCAGCAGACTCTGTCCCAAGCACCACCCTTTGTGGTGATTTTCTGACCACCCAGTGGGTCCCACAACCCCCCACCTTGCACCATTCAACCCTCCCCATGGTAGGGTTCATCATTTGACCCTTGGTTTGACCTCCTACCCACTGGGCCCCACCTAAATAAGGCCACCAAATCTGTCCCATTTTTCAGTACCAAGCAAAGTGCTAAGAGCTTATTATCAGCTTATGTGCTTATTCAGTGGTCCACCTTTGCTTTTTCCAGCTTATACATGTTCCATTAACTCAAGTGAACCAGAAACACCCATTGTGGGTCCCACCACAAGCCATTTTAGCTAATTTCCCCATTTGGTCAACTTTGGTCAACTGTTTCAAGATTTGGCTTATCCCAGCTTATTTTCAAGTTTCCAGAAAGTTGTTTTTGTAAAAAGTTTTTGTTTTTAGTTATAAAATAGTTTTATAAAAGAAAAAATCAAGAAAAACAAATTTAAAATTAAGTGATAGTTTCTATTTAATGTAATTTAATTTTAATTTTCATTTTTATATTTTTATTAAGTGCTTGTCATTTTTATATTTTTATTAATTATATCTTATATTAAAGTATTTATAATAAATTTTTCAGATTTTTATTTTACCATTTGGTATTTATTAGAATTAATTTTAGTTTTATTAATTATTAATTAATATTAAGTTTTAAATAGCATAATTAGTTTTTATTAAGTAAAACCTTGTTTTTATATTTTTTATAGCTTTTATATGTTATAAAGTAATTTTAGAAATTTTATTAGAATTTTCACTGTTCATTTAGTAATTTTCTTAATTTAAAATAGTTAATTAGATAATTAGTATTTAATTAGTAATTAATTAATAGAAAATCCACAAAAAGACAAAAAGACTTATTTTTATTTTTAAAACTTATTTTTAGTTATTTTATAATTTTAGAAATTTTATTTTCACCTTTTTAGTATTTAAATTATATTGTAGTGTATTTTAGTTATTTAAGTATTAATAATAAGTAATTAATAAATAGTTTTTAATAATTAATTAAATATTGTAAAAAGTAATTTTAATTTTCTAAAAAGTTTCTTTTATTTTTAGGATTGTAAAAATGTGATTTTTACTTTTGTAAGTATTTTATTTTGTTAAAACTCGCGTTTTATTTCGTACGTCTACGTTTTATTTAAACGTAACGTACGCGTTTTTAGTTTTTTAACGTTTCTGGTTTTTCTTACCTTCTCGTCTTATTCATATAGCTTGTTTAAGCTATCTCTTTGTAAATTCCTTAGTTCAATCAAACTCAAAACCCCTTTCCATCCAAATTCACCCGATCAAATTACCGTTTGTTTGCCATTCACACCTCGTCGGGACTTAACGACCCGGGAAAACACTGTATTCCTCGGAGCATTGACTCTAGGCCTTTGACCTTGTTGACCATTCCTTGGTCAATTTAGGTTGACCGGTTCAGGCTCAATCAACTTTTGGCGCCGCTGCCGGGGAGGTTGTGTGCGTATCTAAACGGTTTTTCTGATTAGTGTCTTTGGAATTCATTCCATTGTACATTTATCCATCTTTGTTCATATCTTTTCATAAAAACCCAAAAATATTTTTCCTTACCCTCTATCCGTTTGATTCTACCTTCTTATACCCCTCTCATGTATAATTCTATATGACATCTCTCGATGACGATTTCTTTGAGCAATGGGCCTTTCAAAGCAAAATTGAAAAACTTATGGCCTTGTCAAAAATATCGAGGTGTCGTAGTGATTATGATGGACCTTCGATTCCTATTCCCTCTCCGGTGAGGGAAATGAATCAAGAAACCGAGGTGACAAAGGACCCTGTACTTCCCTCTGACGATGGAAGTGCTAAATACGTCCAACCTACGGTTGTCCAAGAACCTAAGCTCACTATTGCTCCTAAACCTTCAAGAATTGATCCTAACCTTTCACGGTTTATGGTCAAAAGTTTGTCAAGCATACGTGCTGAGCTTAGGGCAGTGACTGAAAAGAACGACTTGCCCAATCTTCACATTTATCAAGAACCTAGACCCGAGACCATAACGGAAGTGGTGGAAATTGCTAGCTCTAAGAGCACACCACTTGTCCCACCTCCGGATTTTATTCCTTGTGTCGGTTGTGGTGAGCCGCTTTTTGGTTTGCCATGTCGCTGGTGTACATGTGTGCAATGTGGTAACGATATTCAAAACGGGAGTTGTTTGTTTTGTGGGTCGAGTAATTCATTTGCTTATGACCCTAATCAAGACTCATTCAACGACTCTTCAAATTTTTCCGATTACCCATCACATTCATACGAGCAAGAATCATATTATCCAAACTTCAATGATGCCTCGTATCAAGATACACCAGTCCAGACTCAACAGTTTAACTGTTGTGAGTACTGTGGTGGTTCCCACTACAGTTCTGATTGTCAATCGGGAAACACGCTTGTCTATGAGCAGTTTCCTGATTACAATTATGACTACAGCACACACGACTCACAGCCACATCAGTTTTACTGTTGTGAGTATTGTGGAGGTCCACACACTAGCTCTGATTGTCAAACAGGGAATCCGTTTCCTTGTAACAATTATGACTATTCGTATTCAGACCCACCTCCACAGTATCAAATGACCCAAGCAACTCCTCTTGTTACTGCGCAAGACATTTTAATTGAGACTCTTGAGATATTGAAAGATCTTAAGGAGGAGTTGGCTACTACATCGTTTCAAGATTCTCGTGAGAAATCAATGGCAGAATTACGTGCTGAAGAACGAGAAGCTAGAAACGAAAAGAGCATGGAAGAATTACTTGCTGAGCAAAGAGCGGCTAAAATACGTGCCAATCTTCGCTTTGCTGCTCTTCATGATGACGATGATGATGAGGATTCTATTCAAATGAAAGAATATTACAAAGCTTCATCTAGTTCATCAGTTGAGATTCCTTCCGTGGAAGCACAGGGAGATAAGAGTATGCAAGAATTGCTAGCTGAAGAACACATGAAAAATATAGAATCTATGTGTGCTAGTCTTTTGTATCTCCCTCCGTCTGCTGTTATCACACCCGGAGTTCACACTCACTCTCCGAACATGGGGGATGAGCATCTTAGCACTGTTCCTAATAAGGAATCGGACGAATTAATAAAGTCTAGTGTTGAGATCCTTGTCCCAATCCCAGGAGAGTCACAGGGGACTTTGGATCATGTGTGTGATATTCCTTCACCCCCTAATAATCCAAATGATCAAATTGAGACTGTCTCTGATTCCAGTGATGATTGTTTATCTTATGGAGACATTGAATTTGTTGATGCATCACTTCTCCACCCTGATGTTGACTTTCTTCTTGAAGAGTTCGCTGATGAACTCTCTCATATCGATCCCATCCCACATAGGGATGAAAATGAAGTCTTTGACTTTGATGCGGATTTGAGAGAGTTAGAATTCTTACTTTCTCGTGATCCTTCGATTGAACTTACTCAGATCAATCCATTTCCTCCGGAAAGTGAAAATGATCTGGACGAATTCGAGGCTTTTCTTACCGAAGATAGTTCAATTTCATATGAAGTTGATGATAATTATCTTGATCCTGAGGGGGACATTCTTTATCTAGAAAGTTTGTTAAACGAAGATCCATTTCCCCCCTCCCACCCAAACAACTTCATAATGCGGAAATCAACTCAGTTGAGGAAACTGATAAATTTCCTGAGATCAAGCATAAGGACTTGCCTCCTCCACTTGAATATACATTTCTTGAGGAGGAAGTTCTTATCTTAATTGCTATTCAGATCTCTCTTCTTTCCTTCACCTACCAGGTGATTTCTCCTCTTCTTCACTCCTTCGGGAGTGAGGACACTATATTTGATCCCGACATTATCATGTATCATTATCTTGAGCCGGACACTTATCTCATCGGTGTGGAACTTTCACGTGCTTCATATGTTTTTCCAAACATTTTGAATGAAAGTCCGATGGAGATCACTTCTTCCACATTCCCCAAGGGCAAATGAATTTGGGGTCGAGTCAAGCTAGCGACTCGGTAAACAAAAATAATAGCATGCTTATAGGGTTTTCACCCTAAGTGTGGGGGAGTCCCCCATACTATGATTACTTATGACGTGAAAAAACAAAATGGTGTTTTCCACGCTTAGCTTGTAATGTTGCCCTTTTACGTTCAAAATGTCGGCATAATAGCCGGGATTTTGAATATTGAGGACAATATTCATGCTTAGTGTGGGGGGGTATTCGCTATTCTAGCGAATTTTATCACATTTTACCATATAATACCCCCGTTTTTGCCAAAATTTCAAAAATTTCAAAAATTTTTCACTGGTGCTTCAAAATTTTTTGTGGTAATCAGTCCGCCTTGTCTAAGCGACAAAAGGGATTGGCTAGTCCAGGAGCAAACGGCTCTTGGTAAAGACATATCAAATCCGTTGACGGCTGGCAATTTGCCCAAAATTGCATGGTTCCTCAACTCCCCGAAAACAAATGAGTTGGCTAGCCCGCAAGATTATGGCTTGTGGTAAAGGCCGTGGAAAATCCATAATTGGTAATCAGCTCACCAAGATGTTGATTATTCCATCAAGAGCTGGCTAGTCCAGAAGCAAACGGCTTTTGGTAAAGACTTAACAAATCCGTTGAAAGCTGGTGGTTTGCTCAAAATCACACGGTTATCAGGTGTGCCACAGTTCTTACACCTGGCTACTCCAGAAGTGATGGCTTTTGGTAAAGAGTTTAAAATCCATCAAGTTTTTCTAAAAAGATTGCTAGGGACTAGCAATAGCTTAGTGTGGGGGATTGATGAGTGCTCAAACACTCATCATTTTTACCGTATCTGGACTGCCAAAACATCCAAAAACACCCAAAAACGCATCAAAATACACAATTTATTCCAAAAGTGTGTTTTATATGTTTTAGATGCAAAATGTTTAAAAACAAATGAAAAACGAACAAAGTTTGCACAATTGGCAGTTTCAGTCCCTCAAGTTTCAAAATTTGGCAAAACTAGTCCCTGGAAGTTTAAAATAAAAGAAAAATCAACCCAAGGCAAAGAAAAGTCAAAAATTATCAAAATAAGTCCTTGGGTGAAAAAGTTTGAGAAAATTACACTTTTACCCCTCAAAATCCAAAATTAACATAAATGGTCCCTGGAGTTTCAGATTTTGGCAGAATCAGTCCCTGGTGGGATAATTTTGAATGAAAAATCAATTTTGGTCCTTGGGAATTTACAAAAAATCATTTTTAACCCTTGAGTGAAAACTTTGAGGAAATTTCATGTTTGGTCCCTGGACTTTTGAAAAATGACAAATTTGGTCCCCGGGCGTTTTATTTTGGAAAATTACATTTTTGGTTCTTGGTTTATTGAAGCTATGCATGAATGGTCCCTTGTGACTACTTGGGGGATTTTACATTTTCAGTCCCTTTACTTTTGCTAAATTACAAAAATAGTCCTTGTGGTTTTATTAACTAACCAAACCAAAACCTAAACAAACCAAACAAACACCACCTTTTTGGCCTGGTCCACAACCATCACCCCAAGCCCAAAATACACCAAAACCCGGCCCACCTTTTAAAAACTAATACTACCCCGGTCAATGGCCAGTCAACCCCCCTCGCACTGTTCACCTTTCTTCTTCCCCCTAAACCCCGCTTCCATGTTCCCCCCTCCTCACCAACTATCACCAAACTTCATTAATGCCTTCACCAACAACTTACCCACCCCCCTCCTCATTTAATTCTCACCTAAACCACTACAACTGTCAAACATGTTTTCCCGCCAAAACCTCTTCAATGGCTAGGATTGAACCTAAGCCATCCAATGGCTCACACAAGAGTGGGAAAAGTCAGAGATACCTCCAGGAGCTATAAAAGAGAAGAAAAAGTGAAGATTAAAGTTTGTCACATGTTTTAGACCAATTCGTAGTGTAGAATTTAAATTTATGTTGTAAAACTTTCAATTCAGTCTTTAATTTCAGTTGTAACAAGCTTTTGTGTTAATGAAAAATCTTTCAACAAGTTTCTCAGTTCCAATTCTCAGGGTATAAAATCAGTCTTTGGGTAATCTCAAGTGAAATTGGAAATTGTGCTCAACCTTGCTAATTGTTGTTTGGTTATGCTGGTTTGAGTTCAGTTAAGGTTCAATCATTAGGTTTCTTAAGCTTTTAAGGGGTGTGATTCAGTTTAGATTATATTTGCAAAAGTTAGCAAAAATTCCAAATAAAGAAAAAAAAAATAAAAATAAAAATAAAAATAAAATAGTGTTAATAATTGAAGCTACTTGGAGCATTTTGGATTTTAGAAGAATGGTAATGGTCTAGAAGCTCTGGTGAGCATAAGTTGTGTTGGTTGTGAGTTAGTTTCCTCTGGTTCCATTTCTCAGCTTGGTATTCATTGTAAGCACTTTCCAATCAATTTTCATTCAAAGTTATTGTACTATACTTGTTGCTATATTCAGTTTAATTTGGCTTATTTAGTGTTAGCATAAGTTTAGATTTCAGTTTCCTTCATTGGATCTTTGTTTTGCTGCATAAAACATCAAACAGTTTTACTTTAGGGGTGTTTGGATAAGTGGTTTTGACCACTGAGTTTTGTGGTCTGCTTGTTGTTGTTAGTTTCAATAAGTCACATTAGGTGTATTTAGGTTGTGCAGACCTTAAAACCAAGAGTTTGTCAAGCCAAAGTCAAAATTCGACCTTCATCCCCCATCATTAGTTGACTGTCAAGATTTAGGGTGTGAAACCCCACCATTTCAATTCATAAGTAGGTCTTTTAACTTAATCTAGTTTACTTATAACTTAACACATCATTTTCAGTCAGTGGTTTGAGATCAAACTTCAAAAAGGTCAAGATTTAAGTTTCTATCAAAAGTCAAATGTGTGCATTCTCAGTTTTTCCAAAAAGTTCAAGCAATTAATGTGATTTTTGTGTTATAGATTAGGTCCTAAAACTTGTTTATATGTGTTCTCTACCACCTCCTCTTTAGGTTTCCAGGGTTCCTTGATTTTTGTGAATTTAATTGTGGGCCCCACATTGCCCAAAAGTAGCCTGCAGGGCTGTGCACACCCCTGCTTCAGCAGACTCTGTCCCAAGCACCACCCTTTGTGGTGATTTTCTGACCACCCAGTGGGTCCCACAACCCCCCACCTTGCACCATTCAACCCTCCCCATGGTAGGGTTCATCATTTGACCCTTGGTTTGACCTCCTACCCACTGGGCCCCACCTAAATAAGGCCACCAAATCTGTCCCATTTTTCAGTACCAAGCAAAGTGCTAAGAGCTTATTATCAGCTTATGTGCTTATTCAGTGGTCCACCTTTGCTTTTTCCAGCTTATACATGTTCCATTAACTCAAGTGAACCAGAAACACCCATTGTGGGTCCCACCACAAGCCATTTTAGCTAATTTCCCCATTTGGTCAACTTTGGTCAACTGTTTCAAGATTTGGCTTATCCCAGCTTATTTTCAAGTTTCCAGAAAGTTGTTTTTGTAAAAAGCTTTTGTTTTTAGTTATAAAATAGTTTTATAAAAGAAAAAATCAAGAAAAACAAATTTAAAATTAAGTGATAGTTTCTATTTAATGTAATTTAATTTTAATTTTCATTTTTATATTTTTATTAAGTGCTTGTCATTTTTATATTTTTATTAATTATATCTTATATTAAAGTATTTATAATAAATTTTTCAGATTTTTATTTTACCATTTGGTATTTATTAGAATTAATTTTAGTTTTATTAATTATTAATTAATATTAAGTTTTAAATAGCATAATTAGTTTTTATTAAGTAAAACCTTGTTTTTATATTTTTTATAGCTTTTATATGTTATAAAGTAATTTTAGAAATTTTATTAGAATTTTCACTGTTCATTTAGTAATTTTCTTAATTTAAAATAGTTAATTAGATAATTAGTATTTAATTAGTAATTAATTAATAGAAAATCCACAAAAAGACAAAAAGACTTATTTTTATTTTTAAAACTTATTTTTAGTTATTTTATAATTTTAGAAATTTTATTTTCACCTTTTTAGTATTTAAATTATATTGTAGTGTATTTTAGTTATTTAAGTATTAATAATAAGTAATTAATAAATAGTTTTTAATAATTAATTAAATATTGTAAAAAGTAATTTTAATTTTCTAAAAAGTTTCTTTTATTTTTAGGATTGTAAAAATGTGATTTTTACTTTTGTAAGTATTTTATTTTGTTAAAACTCGCGTTTTATTTCGTACGTCTACGTTTTATTTAAACGTAACGTACGCGTTTTTAGTTTTTTAACGTTTCTGGTTTTTCTTACCTTCTCGTCTTATTCATATAGCTTGTTTAAGCTATCTCTTTGTAAATTCCTTAGTTCAATCAAACTCAAAACCCCTTTCCATCCAAATTCACCCGATCAAATTACCGTTTGTTTGCCATTCACACCTCGTCGGGACTTAACGACCCGGGAAAACACTGTATTCCTCGGAGCATTGACTCTAGGCCTTTGACCTTGTTGACCATTCCTTGGTCAATTTAGGTTGACCGGTTCAGGCTCAATCACTAGTTTTCATCATTAGTGATAATTTAATAATTTTTTTGACGTGTTTGTGTAGATCATTATATGAATGTTAATCAAACGCACTTCACAATTCATATTATGATAATGTATTGACAAAGCACTATGCGGTTTGTGTTACCAACGAAACATTTTTGCCCGCTCTTTGTGGCGGCCGCAGAAATATTCGTTTTTTAGCTACCTAATAAACAAGCGGAGCCTGAGTCTTAGAAATAACCTGTGAGGCAAGCTCACGCGTTACAAATAAGGCTCATAATGAGATGAGTTCGAGCTCATGCTTCTCTAATGTTAAACGAGCCGAGCTTGACTTTTCTTGAGCGTGGATCGTTTATAATTTTTCTCTAACTAAAAGCATTTAGCATTCCCTTGAAATTTGATTTACAAGTTACAGCAGATTAAAAGTTCTAGCCATCAAGTTTAATAGTAGTATAAAGTTGCTTATTTAATCTCTTGCTGTTACGGCAGATTAAAAGTTCTAGCCATCAAGCTTAATAGTATTATAAAGGGGTGTAAGTTAGCCATCAAGCTTAATAGATAAAGAGAGGGTGGTAGTAGTGATGGTACAAATTTTTTGATTAAATACACCGTTCGTCCCTAAAGTTGTACCACCAATAAAATTAACTAAAATAATGAAATGACCATTTTGCCCTCATGTGCAAGGCACATGGGGGAAATAACAGACGTTGACTAACAGAAAACGGGTCAAGGGACGCAATCGACCTCAAAAAACTTGAGGAGGGACGCACGACGACGAAAATGCAAACTTAGGGGGCATGGTGATGTTTTCTGGAGAAGGCTACAATATTATAAGTAGTAGTTTTTTTTTTTTTTTTTTTTTTTTTTTTTTTTTTTTTTTTTTTTAAGGCTACAATATTATAGAACCAACAATGGAAAAAAAAAAATACAAAGAGAAGGCATCCCACCCCGATTAGTTAATGCATGTTATAGTTACGGTACAACAGTCTAATGCATAATTATCGTTAGCAGGGCAAAGGTGGTAGTAATGTGAATGATGGGGATAATGTGTTGTTGAAACCTCATAGATTCAGGAGTAAATATCATAAATCGTCCCTGTGGTTTATCGGGTCAATCAAAAATCGTCTATGTGGTTTATTTTCCTCGGGTTTGGTTCCTGTGGTTTTGAACCCATACGGGTTTCATCCCTGAGACTAATTGTCGTTAGTTTTTCCCTTTAGCTAACGACCGTTTGCAATAAATATTTGCACCGTTAGTCCTATATTTGCACCGTTAGTCCTTTATACTAACGAGCGTTTATACTTAACTCAAAAAAAATTTCCTTTTATAAAAATTAAAAAATAAAAATAATTAAAATAATTCAAAAATACAAAATAATAAAAAAATTAAAAAAAAATTGGTTTTCTAATACTTTTTTTCCTAAATATCTTTAAAATTTATACACATTTTAATATACGTTTTTATACACATATTTTTATTCACGTTTTTATACATACGTTTTTATACACACATTTATACATGTTTTTACACACGTTTTTATACACACGTTTTTATACACACGTTTATACATACGTTTTTATACACACGTTTTTATACACGCTTTTATACACACGTTCATACACACGTTTTTGTACACACGTTTTTATACACACCTTTATACGTACATTTTTATACACACGTTTTTATACACACCTTTTTATAGACACGTTTTTATACACGTTTTTATACACACCTTTTTATACACATGTTTATTTAATAACGTGTGTATAAAAGGTGTGTATAAAAATGTGTGCATAAACGTGTGTATAAAAACGTGTGTATAAAAACGTGTATAAAACCGTGTGTATAAAAACGTGTAAAAAAATGTGTGTATAAAGACGTGTATAAAAATGTGTATAAACGTATGTATAAAAACGTGTATGAAAATGTGTATAAAAACGTGTATAAATTTTAAAGATATTTAGGGGGAAAAAATTAATAGAAAACCAAAATTTTATTTTTTATTTTATTTGTTATTTTTTATTATTTTTAATTTTTTAATTATTTTAATTATTTAATTTTTATAAAAGGAAAAAAAAATTTGAGTTAAGTATAAACGCTCGTTAGTATAAAGGACTAACGGTGCAAATATTTGTTGCAAACGGTCGTTAGCTAACGGAAAAACTAACGACAATTAGTCTCAGGGACCAAACCCATATGGGTTCAAAACCACAAGGACTAAACCCGAGGAAAATAAACCACATGGACGATTTTTTATTAACCCGATAAACTACATGAACGATTTATGATATTTACTCAAGATTCAGTGCTAGATTGAATGGCGTCTTTTTATAAAAATTGTAGTAATTTATATTATTAATATGAAAAATCCTTTAGGAGTTATAATATTTTGCTCTGATGAGGCGAAAAATGAACCATTTTTAGGGGGTCATTTAAGCCCGAAATTGAATTTATTTGATCAAATATTGCCCTAAATCGTTCCTTTTGTGATTTTAGGTACTTTGGGAGTGAATTCTGGAAAAAGGAAGCATTTTGGACGTTTTTGGAGTATAAAAGTGAAGAAAACGGCAAAGTCTTAATTTTCCTTGCTGGGAACAGTACCTGACGGCGTCAAGAGGCTTTTTATGACGGCGTCAAGAGTAAAAGTGGTGACGGCCCAGAAGAAACGTGAAGGCGTCACCCAAGGCTGTCACGTGTTAACTTGTCAAAACTTGCGCGCGGAGTAGCTGATATTGTTTTGGTCATAACTTTTGCATACGAACTCGGATTTAGGTGATTCAAAAGCCCACGCGAAGAGGACGAAGAGATCTACAATTTGGTGAAAAAATGGTCGTGACAGCGTCAAGAGAACGGGCTGACGCCGTCAAGCCTTGCCGACAGAAGACATGCCTATAAATATAACATCATAACTTCACTTTTTGTAAGCCCTAAACCCTAAGGTCAATTCCTGGGTTTAGGTAGGTGTTTTTCCAGCAACTTAGAGGGTTTCAATCACTCCATAAACATCATGTATTGGTTTGATGATTCTATCTTAATTATGTTTTCCATTATCATTGTTGTTTGCTATTCTTTGATGATGATTTGCTAATTCACCTTGTGTCTACTTGTGATTATGTGAAACTTGTATATAATTGATTAGATCTCATTGATTTCTTGTTGATGTTGTGTCTATCTCCATCAATGAGGGGCTTGTTGATGTGTGTGTCTATCTCCATCAATTAAGGCGTGACAACTTCAATAGATCTAGTTGGTTTAGTTTATAATCCTTGTTTCATATTGATTCTTGTTTTGAATGAATGATTTCAATGTTAGGCTTAAGAAAACTGGCAGATCTCCAAATGGTAACATGCTTGAACGTCTTAGGAAACATGAACCGATGTGTACTAGGTTTTATTGGTTGTATTTAATGCATGAGTAAATTCTAATGATCCCATGTTAGGAGCTTCTTATCCGGCTCGACATAGGAGTGAAGTAGGCACTCATAGGATTGGGGAGTTAAGTACGCCACCCCATGAATGGTATTAAGGAATACAACCCGTCAATTAAAACAAGGTTTTACAATTCAATAGGTAGAATTGGATAGCTAGCAAGGAGTAACATATCATAGGTAGACATGCTTTACTTATCTTGTAGAACCTTAGTTTAGTTTTCTTGCACATTAGTTTAATTAGTAGCTTTTGGGTTAGTTGATTAGCAACTAATTCTGTCTCTTCTTCCAAAACCCGAGATTTTTACTTGCTTTCATAAAATATAAAAACATAAAAAGAATCATCCTTCACCTTTAGACCTAGTTAGATTAATTTCAATCTTAACGACACTATTCCTAGCTGAACGATTAATCCCCCGGTACTTGTCACTATACTATACTACAACGATCAGGTACACTGCCTGGTGGGGGTTGTAAGCTTCTCGAGATCCCTCGAGAGGTAAAGCCTGGTGCAATTCCCACGCATCAAGTTTTTGGCGCCGCAGCCCGGGGAATAGTTATTGTTTATGTTGAATTTGATTTTTATTAGGTCTACTCATTAGATTCCTATCAAGTGAGATTTTTTCTTCTTATTTTGTAGCTTTCTCGTAGTCTATCTTTTCTTTGTGATTTTGTTTGTAATTTTCTTCAAATGGATTTTACACTTAGACTTCTAAGTTTACAAGATAGGGTTGAGCGGCTAACACACCAAAGAGTTCAAAATACCTCATTTAGAGACACCTATGAATCATATGAGCCTTCACCTAGGATAGATTCTTATGAACAACCTCCATGTTTAAGATCTAGTTTTAGTGAGGCCAATAGGAAATGCGACCTAGTTTGCCAAGGAATTATGGAGAGAGCCATTGCAACAAATCATAAGTTGGATGAAGCACTAGGTTTGCTATTATCACTACCTAAGAAAACAATTGAGGAGGATTTAGCCGAGCATGATCACATTGATCAAAAAGACCTAGGTTTTATGATCGATGATGATGAATCTCAAGAAACAGATGATCAATCTCTTGGGCAATTTGTATATAGCAGTCAGAATATTGAGGATGATCCTTATGATTCGGACATAGAAGTTGAGATGCCTAGAGAAGCACGTGAGATACTTGGGAGAATGTTAGGGCTAGATTATAATAAAACACATGTTGAGGATATAGGTGATATTAACACATGGAGTGATGAGGTAAATAACATAAGCCCACAAAATACTCAACCATCATTTGAGGCACACACACCGCCCGTGACTTACCCAGAAGAAGTAGAAGAAACTTTAGGAATTCCGATGGAGGTAGAACCCTTGGATCAGGCACCACTTGAGGATATAGGTTTGAATACTTGTAGTGATAACCTTACTCCTAGTTCTAGGGAATTTCCTAGTGTTGATGAACCGGAACCTCAATCTTTACACACCTTTCCATCCTTAGATATATTTCTAGGAGACAAAAGAGGAACCGACCCACCCATCAACCAATATTATCCGGGTAGTTTTAGGATGAAGGAAGCCATTCACTCACCCCCTTCACCTCACGTGGCATATTTCCACCCTAAGGGTGTGTATCGCTACTTCCACCCGCACTTAATTCAAAGTGTAGGGAAAACCTCCCCTATTTCCGTTAAATAAGGGTAGAGTCAGGCTCGTGACTCGAACAAAAACAAGCGCTTATTGGGAGGCAACCCAAGCTTTATTTTTTTGTTCGTTCGTTTGTTTGTTTGATTGATTTCACTTGTTTCCGTTTGCATGTTTTATTTTTATTTTTTGTGGCTCATGTTTCAAAGTAAATTGTGAAAATGCTTTATTTTGTTTTTAACTTCGTCTTAATTACATATAAAGGTATTTTGCAAAAGATAAGTGTAAGGGAGATCCAAATTTGTTTATAAGAACGAAATTGAGCATGAACCACAACAATATTAAATGGACATGTGTATTAGTACTTGTTAGAGTCAAATGCTTGTATCGAGTCATAATGATGTTTTGCAGGATTTTCCAGGAAGTAGGACATAAGTTTTCCAGAAATTTTCCAAAAGCTTAACATAAAGATTTCTGCAGGCCACTTCTGACGGCGTCATGAGTTTACTCTTGACGGCGTCATGTGTAAACTTCTGGAAATTTAGCTAGTTTTGTTTATACCGGAGTCTTAAAGTTTTTGTTAATTCTTTAGTTTTATAAACTCTAGAAAATCTGCAAACATTCATTCCACAAGCATTATATCTTTAATTGTTTTGTTTTTATTCCTAAGTCTGGAATTACATCTAGTTGTGAGTTTTCTTTGTTCGGATTGATGCGTTGGGTTTTTGTGATTGTTTTCTCAGGTTTAACAGGTTATGTATGACAAGAAGATGATTTATATTCTGGAAGGGAAGCTTTGATTGTTCATTTTCTTGGAGGAAGATCTAACCTTGCCACCTTATTATCCATACCGAGCGAATCAGGGGAGTATTTGATTTCATTCTTTTTACTTATTTCACTTTTACAATCTTTACTTGAACATTGGGGACAATGTTCATCTTAAGTGTAAGGGGAGGGTAAAATGATGATACCTTACATGTACACTTTCGCTTGAGTTTGTTTTGTTTAATGGTAGATGTGTAATAAAACTATGAGAAATACTTGTTAGTGCAATTTTAGCGCCAAATTTAAAATTTTTTACAACATTTAGGAGTGAAACTTTAGCCATAGCAAGCGTCTCATGGATAGGAGATTGTATGACTAGCACATAACCGTACTATTCAGAAAAATTTTCCACCCAAATATGTGAGGTTCGCCTTTAGATTTGATAGGAAAAGCATATACTATTAGTGCTTATGAGTGTACCGGTAGCATTTAGATTCTAGAACTTGCGTTAGTGATGCATCCCGAGACCGCTAGTGAGACTACATTCGTGTAGTAGGATTTACTACATGATAAGAGGCATTAGGATCACCCTTGTGTTAAACCCGTATCATAATTACTTGACCATTTAAGTCATATTACTTGGCTAGTTAAGTCAACTAATTTTTCCCACACCTTAGCGTTATACTCATTTTTAGTACACGAAACCCCTAGTACACCCCTCCGAGCCTATCATTTCGTTTCTAACTTTAAGCATTTTACTTAAAGGAAGAATTTGTTACACCCCACTTAAATATACACCCAAATCGCCTTAGCCTTCTGTGTATGCACTCATCTTTAGTGCATTATTGTTATGTGTTAAACCCTAAGTTAATTATCTAATTGATTACATGGTTGCTAAGTCGAGTCATATCCTTGTACATATTGTTTTGGGACGATTGGGACTCATGGGTAAAGTACTTATTTTATGGAGTAATGGGGAAGAACATAAATTATTACCCCCATATGTACGTTAATCTTAAAAGTACTCCAAGTGTTTTGATTTTCTTAATTCGAGTCATTAGATTAGTTTATTGTAAAGTATGTAAAAATTCAAGTGTAAGGGGAATGTTCATTCCCTATGATGTATTATTTTGGATGGTAGGGTAACAGTGTATGCAAAAAAAAAAAAAAAAAAAAAAAAAAAAAATCGAAAAAAAACAAGAAAAAGAAAAAAAAATAGAAAAAGAAAAAAGAAAAAAACATACGGACTACCATCCCTTTTTATTCTATGTTCATTTTATGTTTTTGTTATTTTTGATTTATTAGCTTAAGTCGAGTCTAGTCTTGGCTTAGCAACGCCATATTGTACATGTAATTAACCAAGATTGTTAACTCGCCACCAGTAAAGACTGCCATTATCCAACAAAACCGTATATTTCATATCCCTACACCTAACGTTACAACCCTTTGAAAGACCTCTTTGATAGTTTATCCTAGGTGCTTACGCCATGTGGTGGAGGTTTGATCCTTTCCCAAGCCTATGGTAATCTATTTTTCTATGACAGGTAGTTAGAGATGTTTTCCATTTCCTTAATGTGATATTACTTTATTACACCCGAGAGATGTGAGTATCTAAACACTATTTGTGAGGTGCTAGTGTATGACCTCCGTGCTTGTCTTTGGTCTTTAGTGGAACGATTATTTGTTGTAATTACTTTTATATTAGTGTTAAATGACCCCTAACTTGTCTTTTGAGTAGAATAAAAGCTCATTTGCTTGAGGACAAGCAAATCTCAAGTGTAAGGGTATATGATGAGGCGAAAAATGATCCGTTTTTAGGGGGTCATTTAAGCCCGAATCCGACTTTATTTGATCAAATATTGCCCTAAATCGTTCCTTTTGTGAGTTTAGGTGTTTGGAGAGTGAATTCTGGAAAAGAAGCTATTTTGGACGTTTTTGGAGCATAAAAGTGAAGAAAACGGCTAAGTACCAAATTTCCATGCTGAAAATACAAGGTGACGGCGTCAAGACCACCATCTTGACGGCGTCAGACATGAGGAATTAAACACCGAAGGTGGTGACGGCGTCAGAAGGATTCATGACGGCGTCAAAGTGGCAAAATTAATATACCGTGGGTGGTGACGGCGTCACATAGGCCGTCATAAGTGGATCAAGGCCGTCCGAGGAAGTATATGGCGGCGAGGTGACGGCGTCACAAGTAACTCTTGACGCCGTCAGCCTGTTTTTCCTATATATAGTTTTCTAGTTTTTTCATAAAAAGATGAGAAGTTTTGGTGAAACCCTAAAGACGATTTTGGTGCCTCTTTTACAGGTTTTTCAAGGGTTCCAAACCCTTGAGACCTTGCATTGTAATTGAGATAAGTGTACTTTCAATTCAATCAATATGTCTATGTGTTGGTTGTTTATATCTTGTTCTTGTCTCAATTCCATTATGCTAGGCTAGATCTCTTTTGTGTTTGCTTAGATCTAATGAAACCTAGATGTTGATTATGTGTTGATTACTTGTCTATTCTTGTTTTGAATGAATGATTTATATGTTAGGCTTAAGAAAACTGGCAGATCTCCAAATGGTAACATGCTTGAACGTCTTAAGAAACATGAACCGAGGTGTACTAGGTCTTTATTGGTTGTATTTAATGCATGAGCCACTGTTTACAATCCCTATAGTTGTGCTGGGTCATGGTGTAGGAGGAGATAAGAGCTCATAGAGTTGGGGAGTTATGTATGCCACCCCACGAATGGTATTAAGGAATACAATCCGTCATTCATACAAGTGTAACAAGTAATTAACATGTAAAAGATATCTAGGGAGTAGTGAAGTCTAAGTAAACACAATTTCTCCAACCACTGCTCACAACCTTAGTATAATTTAGTTTAATATCATTTTCATTATTTTAATAGCTTTGGGTTAGTTGAATAGCAACTAATTCCGCCCACTCCTTCAAAACCCGAGATTTTACTTGCTTTCATAAAAATATAAAAATACAAAAATAATCATCCCTCACCTCTAGAACTATTAATTAGGTTTTCTAATCCTAACGACACTATTCCTAAGCTGAACGATCAATCCCCCGGTACTTGTCACTATACTATACTACAACGATCAGGTACACTGCCTGGTGGGGGTTGTAAGCTTCTCGAGATCCCTCGAGAGGTAAAGCAAGGTGCGATTCCCACGCATCAAGTTTTTGGCGCCGCAGCCCGGGGAATAGTTATTGTCTAGGTTAGGATTTCTTTTTATTAGGTCTACTTGCTAGATTCCTTTCTAGTAAGATTTTTATTTTTATTTTTAGGTCTTCCTTAGTCTATCTTATTTCTTTGTGTTCTTTGTTCGTAAACAATTTCGATGGATAACAATAACATTGATCGCTCGATTCCTGTTATTCGTGTTTTTCGTCGTAGGATTTTCCAAATGCCCGCCCCACTTCCTTTAGCAGAAAATGAGAACCCACCTAACCTGTCACCCAACCACCACTTTGACAATAATTCTGAGTTAGAAGAGTCTGATCATGATGATGACCGTAGGGCTAGTCCTTTTTACTATTCAGACTCCGATGAGGATCTTGATGATGGTGATGTGATTAATGAGGATAGAATGGAAGAAGAAGTAAACCCTCTTAGGTATGTTGACCCTAGAACTAGGATTGAGTGTGATAGTTCATTTAACATGCAATTCCCTTGTAAGATTGGATTTAAGAGCTTTAACGCCTATCTCAACTCATCTCTTCCCATGAACATAATCTCACGTAATGAATACAATAAAATCATGGTAGATGAGTTAGAATACAAAGGAGAAAACATTGTGGCTAGGGCAATACCATTACATGTGTTTGTTGGAAGTTTGGTTTATCTTGTTGAGTTCATGGTTATGGAGAATCTAGAAGAATTTATTGATGATAAATTGACCCAAGTTGTGTTTGGAAGACCTTTCAAACGGTTGACCAACCTCGATGAAAAACTCATAGAAGGGTTAATTACATTCTCGGATGGGGATGAAGAATTTGTCTATCAAATGCCCCGCACACACCCTAGGTTCAAGGATTTCTCCATGGAAAAGTGTAGTAGGTATCCGCCTATGGAAATGCTAAGTGAGAATGATAAGAGAAAAGGACTTAAGTACACGTATGAAAAGAATAAAAGATATTATCGCGGGTGCTTAGAGTTAGGAGACGAATACAAGAAAGATGAGGCGACTATTAGATGGCTCACACTTGGTTACGTGAGCATAAGCGATACACGTTAACCCATGACTTTGAGTCTAGCTACAAGACTCGTAAATAAAGAAAAGCGCTTCTTGGGAGGCAACCCATGTTTTGTGTGATTTTTATTTGTTTGATTGTTATTTGCTTCCGTATGTATGTTTTATTTTTATTGTTGGTTGATCATGTTTCTCTACTAAAATGTGGAAATACTTTATTATGTTGTTTAGCCTAGTCTTAACTTCAACCTAAAGGTATTTTTGCAAAAGATAAGTGTAAGGGGAAACCCCAAATATGTTTTTAAGAAACAAACCGATCATGATTCTCCACAATATTTAATGAACATGTATATTCGTATTTGTTAGAGTCAAATGCTTGTATTGAGTCATAATGAAGTTTTGCAGGATTTTCCAGGAAGTAGGACAAAGTTTTTCCAGAAATTTTCCGGAAACTTAACATAAGAATTTCTGCAGGTCCATTCTGACGGCGTCAGGGTATTGCTCTTGACGGCGTCAGGATGTAAAATCTGGAAATTTTACCGGTTTTGTTTTTCTAACGGAGTCTTATGGTTTTTGTGAATTATTAAGTTTTATAATCTCCAGGAAATCTGCAAACTTCATTCCACAAGCATTATATCTTACTTTGTTTTCTAGGATTTAGTAGCTTATATAGGATGCCGCCGATTTTACGCAAGGTTGCCTTGTCTACTTTTGTCAGGATTTACAGGTTATTTATGACAAGAAGATGATTTATATTCTGGAAGGGAAGCTTTGATTGTTCATTTTCTTGGAGGAAGATTTAACCTGGCCAACCTAAAATCCATACCGAGCGAATCAGGGGAGTATTCGATTTCATTCTCTTTACTTTTTAACTTTTACATTCTTTACTTGAACATTGGGGACAATGTTCATCTTAAGTGTAAGGGGAGGGTAAAAAGATGATACCTTACATATGCACTTTCGCTTGAGTTTGTTTTGTTTGATAGTAGATGAGTAATAAAACTACGAGAAATACTTGTTAGTGTAATTTTAGCGCCAAATTTAAAATTTTTTACAACATTTAGGAGTGAAACTTTAGCCATAGCAAGCATCTCATGGATAGGAGGTTGTATGACTAGCACATAACCGTATATTCAGAAAAATTTTCCACCCAAAAATGTGAGGTTCGCCTTTAGATTTGATAGGAAAAGCATTCATTATTAGTGCTTATGAGTGTACCGGTAGCATTTAGATTCTAGAACTTGCGTTAGTGATGCATCCCGAGACCGCTAGTGAGACTACATTCGTGTGGTAGGATTTACTACATGATAAGAGGCATTAGGATCACCCTTGTGTTAAACCCGTATTATAATTACTTGACCATTTAAGTCATATTACTTGGCTAGTTAAGTCAACTAATTTTTCCCACACCCTTAGCGTTGTACTCATTTTTAGTACACGAAACCCCTAGTACACCCCTCCGAGCCTATCTTTTCGTTTCTAACTTTAAGCATCTTACTTAAAGGAAGAATTTGTTACACCCCACTTAAATGTACACCCAAATCGCCTTAGCCTTCCGTGTATGCGCTCATTTTTAGTGCATTATTGTTATTTGTTAAACCCTAAGTTAACTTTCTAATTGATTACATGGTTGCTAAGTCGAGTCATATCCTTGTACATATTGTTTTGGGACGATTGGGACTCGTGGGTAAGTACTTATTTTATGGAGTAATGGGGAAGAACATCACTTATTACCCCCATACGTGCGTTAATCTTAAAAGTGCTCCAAGTATTTTAATTTTCTTAATTCGAGTCATTAGATTAGTTAATTGTAAAGTATGTAAAGATTCAAGTGTAAGGGGAATGCTCAAACCCCTATGATGTATTATTTTGGATGGTAGGGTAAGAGTGTATGCAAAAAAAAAAAAAAAAAAAAAAAAAAAAAAAAAAAAAATCAAAAAATTAAGAAAAAGAAAAAAAATAGAAAAGAAAAAGAGAAAAAACATACGGACTACCATCCCGTTTTCATTCGATGTTTGTTTTATGTTTTTGTTATTTTTCATTTATTAGCTTAAGTCGAGTCTAGTCTTGGCTTAGCAACGCCATCTTGTACATGTAATTAACCGAGATTGTTAACTCGCCACCAGTAAAACTTCCTTTATCCAACAAAACCGTGTAATTCATATCCCTACACCTAACGTTATAACCCTTTAAAAGACCTCTTTGATAGTTTATCCTAGGTGCTTACGCCATGTGGTGGAGGTTTGATCCTTTCCCAAGCCTATGGTAATCTATTTTGCTATGACAGGTAGTGAGAGATATCTTCCATTTCCATAATGTTATATTACTTTATTACACCCGAGAGATGTGAGTATCTAAACACTATTTGTGAGGTGCTTGTGTATGACCTCCGTGCTTGTCTTTGGTCTTTAGTGGAACGATTATTTGTTGTAATTACTTTTATATTAGTGTTAAATGACCCCTAACTTGTCTTTTGAGTAGAATAAAAGCTCATTTGCTTGAGGACAAGCAAATCTCAAGTGTAAGGGTATATGATGAGGCAAAAAATGATCCGTTTTTAGGGGGTCATTTAAGCCCGAATCCGACTTTATTTGATCAAATATTGCCCTAAATCGTTCCTTTTGTGATTTTAGGTGTTTGGAGAGTGAATTCTGGAAAAGAAGCTATTTTGGACGTTTTTAGAGCATAAAAGTGAAGAAAACGGCTAAGTACCAAATTTCCATGCTGAAAATACAAGGTGACGGCGTCAAGACCACCATCTTGACGGCGTCAGACATGAGGAATTAAACACCGAAGGTGGTGACGGCGTCAGAAGGATTCATGACGGCGTCAAAGTGGCAAAATTAATATACCGTGGGTGGTGACGGCGTCACATAGGCCGTCATAAGTGGATCAAGGCCGTCCGAGGAAGTATATGGCGGCGAGGTGACGGCGTCACAAGTAACTCTTGACGCCGTCAGCCTGTTTTTCCTATATATAGTTTTCTAGTTTTTTCATAAAAAGATGAGAAGTTTTGGTGAAACCCTAAAGACGATTTTGGTGCCTCTTTTACAGGTTTTTCAAGGGTTCCAAACCCTTGAGACCTTGCATTGTAATTGAGATAAGTGTACTTTCAATTCAATCAATATGTCTATGTGTTGGTTGTTTATATCTTGTTCTTGTCTCAATTCCATTATGCTAGGCTAGATCTCTTTTGTGTTTGCTTAGATCTAATGAAACCTAGATGTTGATTATGTGTTGATTACTTGTCTATTCTTGTTTTGAATGAATGATTTATATGTTAGGCTTAAGAAAACTGGCAGATCTCCAAATGGTAACATGCTTGAACGTCTTAAGAAACATGAACCGAGGCGTACTAGGTCTTTATTGGTTGTATTTAATGCATGAGCCACTGTTTACAATCCCTATAGTTGTGCTGGGTCATGGTGTAGGAGGAGATAAGAGCTCATAGAGTTGGGGAGTTATGTATGCCACCCCACGAATGGTATTAAGGAATACAATCCGTCATTCATACAAGTGTAACAAGTAATTAACATGTAAAAGATATCTAGGGAGTAGTGAAGTCTAAGTAAACACAATTTCTCCAACCACTGCTCACAACCTTAGTATAATTTAGTTTAATATCATTTTCATTATTTTAATAGCTTTGGGTTAGTTGAATAGCAACTAATTCCGCCCACTCCTTCAAAACCCGAGATTTTACTTGCTTTCATAAAAATATAAAAATACAAAAATAATCATCCCTCACCTCTAGAACTATTAATTAGGTTTTCTAATCCTAACGACACTATTCCTAAGCTGAACGATCAATCCCCCGGTACTTGTCACTATACTATACTACAACGATCAGGTACACTGCCTGGTGGGGGTTGTAAGCTTCTCGAGATCCCTCGAGAGGTAAAGCAAGGTGCGATTCCCACGCATCAAGTTTTTGGCGCCGCAGCCCGGGGAATAGTTATTGTCTAGGTTAGGATTTCTTTTTATTAGGTCTACTTGCTAGATTCCTTTCTAGTAAGATTTTTATTTTTATTTTTAGGTCTTCCTTAGTCTATCTTATTTCTTTGTGTTCTTTGTTCGTAAACAATTTCGATGGATAACAATAACATTGATCGCTCGATTCCTGTTATTCGTGTTTTTCGTCGTAGGATTTTCCAAATGCCCGCCCCACTTCCTTTAGCAGAAAATGAGAACCCACCTAACCTGTCACCCAACCACCACTTTGACAATAATTCTGAGTTAGAAGAGTCTGATCATGATGATGACCGTAGGGCTAGTCCTTTTTACTATTCAGACTCCGATGAGGATCTTGATGATGGTGATGTGATTAATGAGGATAGAATGGAAGAAGAAGTAAACCCTCTTAGGTATGTTGACCCTAGAACTAGGATTGAGTGTGATAGTTCATTTAACATGCAATTCCCTTGTAAGATTGGATTTAAGAGCTTTAACGCCTATCTCAACTCATCTCTTCCCATGAACATAATCTCACGTAATGAATACAATAAAATCATGGTAGATGAGTTAGAATACAAAGGAGAAAACATTGTGGCTAGGGCAATACCATTACATGTGTTTGTTGGAAGTTTGGTTTATCTTGTTGAGTTCATGGTTATGGAGAATCTAGAAGAATTTATTGATGATAAATTGACCCAAGTTGTGTTTGGAAGACCTTTCAAACGGTTGACCAACCTCGATGAAAAACTCATAGAAGGGTTAATTACATTCTCGGATGGGGATGAAGAATTTGTCTATCAAATGCCCCGCACACACCCTAGGTTCAAGGATTTCTCCATGGAAAAGTGTAGTAGGTATCCGCCTATGGAAATGCTAAGTGAGAATGATAAGAGAAAAGGACTTAAGTACACGTATGAAAAGAATAAAAGATATTATCGCGGGTGCTTAGAGTTAGGAGACGAATACAAGAAAGATGAGGCGACTATTAGATGGCTCACACTTGGTTACGTGAGCATAAGCGATACACGTTAACCCATGACTTTGAGTCTAGCTACAAGACTCGTAAATAAAGAAAAGCGCTTCTTGGGAGGCAACCCATGTTTTGTGTGATTTTTATTTGTTTGATTGTTATTTGCTTCCGTATGCATGTTTTATTTTTATTGTTGGTTGATCATGTTTCTCTACTAAAATGTGGAAATACTTTATTATGTTGTTTAGCCTAGTCTTAACTTCAACCTAAAGGTATTTTTGCAAAAGATAAGTGTAAGGGGAAACCCCAAATATGTTTTTAAGAAACAAACCGATCATGATTCTCCACAATATTTAATGAACATGTATATTCGTATTTGTTAGAGTCAAATGCTTGTATTGAGTCATAATGAAGTTTTGCAGGATTTTCCAGGAAGTAGGACAAAGTTTTTCCAGAAATTTTTCGGAAACTTAACATAAGAATTTCTGCAGGTCCATTCTGACGGCGTCAGGGTATTGCTCTTGACGGCGTCAGGATGTAAAATCTGGAAATTTTACCGGTTTTGTTTTTCTAACGGAGTCTTATGGTTTTTGTGAATTATTAAGTTTTATAATCTCCAGGAAATCTGCAAACTTCATTCCACAAGCATTATATCTTACTTTTTTTTCTAGGATTTAGTAGCTTATATAGGATGCCGCCGATTTTACGCAAGGTTGCCTTGTCTACTTTTGTCAGGATTTACAGGTTATTTATGACAAGAAGATGATTTATATTCTGGAAGGGAAGCTTTGATTGTTCATTTTCTTGGAGGAAGATTTAACCTGGCCAACCTAAAATCCATACCGAGCGAATCAGGGGAGTATTCGATTTCATTCTCTTTACTTTTTAACTTTTACATTCTTTACTTGAACATTGGGGACAATGTTCATCTTAAGTGTAAGGGGAGGGTAAAAAGATGATACCTTACATATGCACTTTCGCTTGAGTTTGTTTTGTTTGATAGTAGATGAGTAATAAAACTACGAGAAATACTTGTTAGTGTAATTTTAGCGCCAAATTTAAAATTTTTTACAACATTTAGGAGTGAAACTTTAGCCATAGCAAGCGTCTCATGGATAGGAGGTTGTATGACTAGCACATAACCGTATATTCAGAAAAATTTTCCACCCAAAAATGTGAGGTTCGCCTTTAGATTTGATAGGAAAAGCATTCATTATTAGTGCTTATGAGTGTACCGGTAGCATTTAGATTCTAGAACTTGCGTTAGTGATGCATCCCGAGACCGCTAGTGAGACTACATTCGTGTGGTAGGATTTACTACATTATAAGAGGCATTAGGATCACCCTTGTGTTAAACCCGTATTATAATTACTTGACCATTTAAGTCATATTACTTGGCTAGTTAAGTCAACTAATTTTTCCCACACCCTTAGCGTTGTACTCATTTTTAGTACACGAAACCCCTAGTACACCCCTCCGAGCCTATCTTTTCGTTTCTAACTTTAAGCATCTTACTTAAAGGAAGAATTTGTTACACCCCACTTAAATGTACACCCAAATCGCCTTAGCCTTCCGTGTATGCGCTCATTTTTAGTGCATTATTGTTATTTGTTAAACCCTAAGTTAACTTTCTAATTGATTACATGGTTGCTAAGTCGAGTCATATCCTTGTACATATTGTTTTGGGACGATTGGGACTCGTGGGTAAGTACTTATTTTATGGAGTAATGGGGAAGAACATCACTTATTACCCCCATACGTGCGTTAATCTTAAAAGTGCTCCAAGTATTTTAATTTTCTTAATTCGAGTCATTAGATTAGTTAATTGTAAAGTATGTAAAGATTCAAGTGTAAGGGGAATGCTCAAACCCCTATGATGTATTATTTTGGATGGTAGGGTAAGAGTGTATGCAAAAAAAAAAAAAAAAAAAAAAAAAAAAAAAAAAAAATCGAAAAATTAAGAAAAAGAAAAAAAATAGAAAAGAAAAAGAGAAAAAACATACGGACTACCATCCCGTATATACACCGAATAAACATTCAAAAGCGCAGCTCGCTATATTTTACTGAGTTGTACTTGGCTGGTATTGTTGAAACAAATGCAGGAGAATGACGTAAAGGACAAGTTGCAGTTTGATGTGCAAGTAAGGAAACTGGATCAAGGGTGCAGAGTTCGGTAAGTTGCTGAAATTAGATACTTGGAACATGTGGAATTATTTCATTACCAATATGTACGACTTCCTTGGTCACTGAAGTTCATCACTTAATATTGAATTTAAAGACATTCAAATTTTGTACCAAGGATTATATGTAGTTGACCTGTATAAAAACTCTAAAACTGCAATTAAAGAACTACCATTGGCCATTACCCATTTTACACTTACAACGCCCTGATCAGCAAGGTTTCTTACTATGTTTCATGTTGAATTATATCTTATAAATTGTTTAGTTTGTTTAGTTTAATACTTTAGTTGGTTGCAACAGGCAGAGACGACCGAGGCAAACGATGAAGTAACCTTGCCAGCAGTTCCACAACAACCACCTACCGACGAAGAGAACAAAACAGCTACTCAAGCCAAGTATGACTAGCGGAACACAACAAATGTCCTCGCATGGTGTGTAAAAAAAACCTTAAGTAAAAGTCTTAGAATGTACAGTAAATGAACGTACATGTATGTAGGATAGATGTGCAGCTATGTGAATACACGGCGATGTATCAGCATATCGGCTTCTAAATTTGTAAGTGTAAAACAGGTAGAAAAAACACTTGCACTGTTTTGTAATCAACATCCTGGTAATACATCTATCCAGTTTTCTGTGTCCCACACTGCTTGTAAATATACCAACTATATAAACAGGTTTGTCGTACAGGTATAGAGGCCCCCGTCGCAACGCGGCGGGTTCCCCCTCCTTGTTATCTATATATAACAAGTAGCGATGGACCAGACTCCAATGCATATAAAATATTGTTGATCATTCAAATTTAAAAACAATTTTTATATCCAACCTATCACGAGTGCTTGCTATCGGGTGTGTACTTTATGTGTATGATAATACTTTTGGTTCTTGGGCTGTCTTTTTTCAATGGCTGTCTGATAAGTCTGGATGTATAATCATGAATTGGGCCTTATGTTGGGCCACTCCTTGCTCTGTGATGTATAAATCTTTGACCATATAGAACAGTTTGTCAAGGACAAAAAATAGAAAGTCAAAGGTATCTAACTAGCAACTTACTAACACGCATTATTCATCTATACTAAGTAGAGGGCTAAAATAGCCCATTTGCTAAAGCACCCGGCCCATAGAACATTTTGGTATAACCCGATAACATCCGAACTCTTCATCCTTACTCACACTCGCTTCACGCCTTTGAGATCCAATTGGTGCAACTCCGGCCACCACACCCGACGCCGATTAGATCCGATCCATGGGTTATTTTGCATCTACAGTGTTTTGTGAGGGAATATATAGTGTTATGAATAGTAACATGATTATTTTAATCGTTTTGTGGCTCTCTTTAAGCCATGTGTGGGTGCCACAGTCTAACCCTTTGTTATAGCCACAATCTCAGTTTTTTAGCTTATGTAAGAAGACTGATAATGGGGTTCTAGATTCTTCGTTTGCCTTTGGTAAACCTCACTTACCTCTCTATTTCATAAATTACCAGTTGGTTTATGGTGTTGTTGTCTTACTTTTGTTAGATCTTATTGTGTATCTCTTGGTTTATGCCTTATTGTTTGAGTATTGGAGATTAGTTGCGCTATTTTTTTTTATTTGATTGCTTATTATTAGTGTTTGGGGATTAAGGATCAGTTGAACTCAAATTTCTAATTGTTAGACTTTAGTACTGATATAGCCACTAATGTCAAGCGAAGGTTATTCCTCATAGTTGTTACTTTCCTTTTATTTGTGCTGTTATTTGCGATTTTAGCAACTATTATTTTAGGGTTCATGGCTGTTGCTAAAAGATGCTTACATAAGGTCTAATTTTAGGTTTCATGCCTGTTAACTTTGTTTGTTAGGTGTAATTTTAGGGTTTAGGATTCACAATAAAAGATGGTTATAATTTTAGGTGAATTTTTATATTGTAGTTTGCAATTACTGAGGATTTGTTTCACATTTTTTGGTTGGATTTAAGGGTGAGCATGGTCCAAAAACCGGACCGGACCGGCCAAGACCGGACCGGACCGAAGACCGAGAACCGGAAAAACCATAGACCGAGACCGGACCGAATGTGGTCGGTCCGGTCTCGATCCGGTTCGGTCCGGTCCGGTCTTCGGTCGGTCCGGTCCAATTAGGCATATTTTGGCACGTTTTTTCGGTTTTTTGGTCGGTCTGGACCGGACCGGACCGGACCGACCGGACCGAGGACCAAATTAGCAGAAAAGCCTAGACCGCGGACCGGACCGAATGTGGTCGGTCCGGTCCGGTCGGTTTTGTCGGTCGGTCCGGTCCATCCAGTCTGTTTGCTCACCCTTAGTTGGATTTGGGTTTTTGCCTTTTGATGATATTGGTGCTTTTGGATGGGTTCATGATAAATTTCAATTTTCAGTGTTCTTATATTTTCTGTTTTTATATTTTATCTTGACTATTGTTTTTGATTATTGGTTTTTGGTCAATATGCTAGGAATGAAGCAGTGTTAGCGGAAGTAATGAGGCAGGGTTAGTGGCACGACATTATAAGCGATGATGATACTGTTGCATTTATGCGTTTGTTATTTTGCAACTACACTAAGTTGCTAGATTGTGAAGGGTGAAATCGACCCGTATCTTGGCGGGGCAGCACCACATTGTGCTTGCAGCCATGGCGGGCCGCATACCCTTCTTTGTGGACACGCACTTACAGATCTGATCCAAGTACAAATACCGGTGCATACCCGCTTTCTAGAATAAGTTGGTTGGTTATGAAGGTTAAAATCGACCTGTGTCTTGGCGGGGCAGCACGGCATCGTGTTTGCAGCCATGCCGGGTTGCATCCCGTTTTATCTGCACACACTTCCAAATCTGAGGCAATGATGAATTTGAATGAGTTTAATTAAAGCTGTGAATCTCCGTGTATTGGCGGGGCAAACTATTAAGTTTGCAGCCATGCCGGATGTATCCGCTTTTTGAGAATACTGATGAATCTAAGCCTCATATTATGAACTCACAAAACAGTTTTTAAAGAAATTTTTTTTATGAAAATCGTGTTTTCGTTACCATAATACCACGTGTGACCCCGAATCTTAGCTTGGCTACGAAAAAGAATAGCAAGTTAGGCTATGCTCCTACGCCAAAGCCTGCACATTTTGTACTCCTCCGCATTCTCATATGTTCTTCTAATCTTTAGTTCCATAATTTGATCATTCCTGAGGTAATATTCCTCATTTGAGGTTATATTTTATTTGAAATACCGACCTAAACGTTTAAAGGTTAAAAATGAGGGCAGAAATTGAAATTTATCTGCAATAAGCACATAATTTTGTATAGCCATGTTTCTATTATTTTATTTTTCTTATAGATTAGTTTATTTTTCTTTTAATGTAGGTGAAGGCTGCTCATTTACTGAAAGCTACTGCAGATGGAGGAAACGAGCATGTTCTTCAGGTATGCTTGCGTACTATCTTCATTAAAATATTAAAAATCATAATAGGTGAGTCTACTGATGCTTAGGGGGTGTTTGGATTAGCTTATTTCAAGCATTTATCAACTATTGAAATTCTGCATAGTTGAAACGTGTCGTATATGATTGCAACAGCTGTCCGTGGTGAACTGTAACGCTTGGAACCCAACAATGCAGACGCAAGCGCGACAATTGAGAGAACTCCAATAAATGTTCATCTTTCGGTACATAGTAGCATATGGATTTGCTCACTGAAGATCAACCAAGGTTAGAATTTGGATTAACTTATGTAATTTTGATTCAATCCCTATTAGTGATATGGGATTAAGAGGTCAATTGACCAATTATGTTATTAGATGTTAGGTTTATGAGCTTATGTGACTGTTGAAAAACTAATAAGCTGAAAATGAAAATATGCCAAAATTGCTATTGAGCCATTTTACGGTTCAGTGTGCCTGAGGACACACCTAACTCGCTGAAGAAACTGATGCTGCTTCCTTTTTTTTTTTTTTTTTTTTTGATAAATGCATGTGTAGAAACAATCTACACATTTTTTAAGTCTCATTGTAAACGAAGAACAACCGTGTTGCTTCAGCAAAACTGGAATGCTTATACAAGATAAGTTCTTTACTTTATTCCTCAACTGCAATGCTTAATTAGTATGTAGAATTGGTCTTTATGTTTGTTTTGGTATCGCGCTGTGTCACATGTTTTAAAGCATTTTCAGGCCTTATATAAACAAGCAGTCACACACCCAATTAAACATCTGATGCACCTAAATAATCTTTGAGCAAATTTCTTATATATGCATAAAGCCAACCTAATGCTTTTATTAGATACATCGTTTTAGTGTTGGAAAATATCTATATTTTTTTTTATCATATTTGACATGTTTTATTGAACGTCCAATCAGCAGCAAAAATTTACTTATTTGGTTCCTTGCCCTACTCAACTTTCCACTTTGTGACCTATAATTTCCTGTCATGTACTATGTTTCGAAGTTTGGAACTGTAAAATTCATATTGCTACAGTAGCTAATATATACTAACTGTGCTAATCATGTGGTAATCAGGATTGCACAGAGTAAAGCTACTGAGCTAAAGCCAACTAACAAAAACAAGATGATGGAAATGAAAGTATGCCGTAAGTGGATTACTCAAAATTCTCTGGACCCAACACCAACAGGCTCTTCACCGCTGTAAATCTCTAAAACAACCAGGTAACATTCACAATGCAGATATAAAAGAACCCTTTCGGTATATTTATTTCTTTTTATATTTTTGTTACTTTTGGTTACTATTCTATACATGAGTTAGTCCAATTAAAAGGTCCCATCGTATTGATGTTAGGCGTTTTAGGCACTTAAAGATGATGTGTTGTCGTTATAAGGGGTGATAAGGTCATAACAACCAGCAATTATTTGAAAACAGGCCTACTATTTGTGGGGCAATTTGCAATTATCACCGCTAACGAAATGGATTTCCTCCCTATAAATATAAGTGTTTGGTTCTGCACAAATCTTTATACTGAAAGTTATAATATTAACAACCATTTGTGACTTCAATCAGGTTACATTGGGGGAAAATGTCGTCATCAGAAGAAGGTCAAGTAATTAGTGCCCACACCATTGCTGAGTGGAAGGCGCAGAAAGAAAAACTCGATGCTTCTGGAAAGTTGGTAAAAGCGTAATTTCATTTTCAAATTAGAAGTTATAATTGCTCTTTTATGTGACTTTGCATACTATGAATTTTTTCTATTACGTTATTTATCACGAACCTCATGTTGTCAGTGATTGGATATTATCTATTTGATGTCGTTAACTAGATCTATGGGATGTTAGTATTACTTTTAGGATGCTTTGATAATTTTTAAAGGAAAAGACACACGGACACATGCACACACTACTCTAACCTACTCTACACCTTTTAGTCTACATATTGTCCACAACGGGACTTGATTTCACAACCTTTCAGTTGATGGACCACGTACACTAGGCTACAAGCCAGTTGGCATAATGGTTTGATTAGATTCTGCATATCGGTTATTCAGTATGATGAATATTCGTGTTGACAGGGGGTTGTGGATTTCACTGCCTCATGGTGTGGTCCTTGCCGTGTGATTGCACCAGTCTTTGAGGAGCTTGCAAAAAAGTTCTCAGGTGTTGTCTTCCTTAAGGTTGATGTGGATGAACTTAAGGTAAAGTTGCTAAACTACTCTCTATATACAGATTGCTTGAGTTGTGGCTTTTAACTCATAAATTAATAACCGAAAATTTTCTAGGTGCAATGCGTGAAAAATATAGCAAAGAAAGTAGATACTTTCACAAAGGGTATGGAGGTGAGGCCAAAAAGATGAGAAGAACGGTTGCAGCTCTAGAAAAAGAAAGGGCTGCTATGCGTGTTGACAAGGAACAAGACAACAAGTTGAAACGAATGGGGGACTCAAAGGGTCCTGTCGACACCTCTGAACCACTTCCAGTCAGGTATATTACATTATCTGATTTTAGTTATTGGGTGTTTTCATCGAGAGTCTAGGAACATGGCATGGGAATGAGGGCGCAACAAATGGTTTTGAAATTGAGTTCCATTAGCATTTTCATTCTCACACCTGATCATCACGGCTTCAACCAGAAGATACACAATCGCACATTCAAACACTACTGTCCGCAGTGCTTTTTGTTGCACCTAATTACCGGAATCTGCTGATTTTGTATCCCATAATCACTTTCAAAGACGCATTGCCAAACGCCCTTTTACTCAAAATCATATGATACTGTGTGTTATATGGAATTGTTGCCAGCTCCACTTGCTATATCTTCAGTTTATTATGGCTAATCTGTATGTTTCATTGTCATCATACATGTTATTTGTTTGATTATTAATATTTCATTTTGTGTTGTATTTAGGCTGTTGAAGACAATGTTGGAGAAAATTGAAGTGTAATCGTATTCGTGTAAGTGTCAGTCAAATTGTGTTTTGCACTTTCGTTCTAACTTTTAAATTTATGCATGTATTTAAGGAATCGGTATTCGTATATATTTTTCACGCATTGCTTCTATTTTGACAGCCGTCAATGTGATGCAGGCTACAGTTGGCCTCGGCTGTTTTAAAAATCCAGTCTTTCCATAAGGGGAACGTATCTGTTTGAACGCGATTCATTGAGTGTCGGAGCTTCCGCAATCCATTTTTAATGTAAGTCATGTCTGACCTTTAAATTGTTACATCTACCGACGTGCAGTTTTCCATTCTTTCTTTTCTTTTGCCTTCACATTTTCACCGTCTTTTTATTATTATTATTATTATTATTATTATTATTATTATTATTATTATTATTATTATTATTATTATTATTATTATTATTATTATTATTATTATTATTATTATTATTATTATTATTATTATTATTATTATTATAAACCATCACTTTTATTAACAATAAATAGGATTTTACAAGAAATTAGTGGGGAGCCGGGAAACCAACTGGGCCCCCACTCCTCTAGCAACAGCGAAACCAATCCTATTAAAAATATGAACGGCAGCCCGCGCTCCAATGTCTTGAGTCGTAGAGAAACGTCGAATACGCTTTAGAAGAGTTACTGCGTCTTTCTCAAGTTCTCCAAAAGAGGAAAAAGAGAAGGGGAGGAACCCATATCCAATATCCACACATTTGGCCTCATACTTAACACGTTTACGTTGTGCAGCTTCAATAACCGCACGACCTGGCATAAAATCAATCATACCAGATTGCGTCAAGGGTGACGACCCCGTAAGATCAACACAAGCATCAAGCCCACCATCCCAAGAGTAAAGTAATATATCAGCTGGACGTAAAGATCTGTCCCTATCACCATAAAGCCCAATATCCACCTCCTTACGAGCTGAAATTCCGGACCGAGAGCATATATCAACAAGAACATCACGTACAATATTATGTCGATGTTTAATGCCAACAATACCCGCACAAGAAACCGCGTGATCCCCATAAATATCTCTAGTAAAAACACGAGAACAAGCTGAACACGGTACCTGAACAGTGAAAAGAGGAACCCCCAGCCGATAACACAACACACAACGGTATGTCCGGGCATTCATAGTTTGACCCAATCCAGATATAGGAGCCAGCCTGAGCCAATCTGAAGTATGATCCTCCTTAAGAGAGCTCCATAACGCCATCTGACGGGGAGATAGATGAAAGGTAGATTCAACTGTTTGGGTAACCCGATCGAAATATATATCTGCCAATTTCTTCATGAGTTTCGGGGCAGCGACCTCGCTTGGGTTACTCAAAAGGTCAATATCCATATTCTTATTAAAGGTACATAGAGCATCATCAAAGGAGGGACCAACAGTTACAATACCAGAACTATGGAGAAGCTTAGTCTGTAAGCTAGCAGATTGAAGTCTAGAAGCAAGGAAAGCATAGTTCAAGACATCACCTGCGGAATATACACCAAGCCCCCCAAAAGCAAAGGGTAGGGTAGCAAGTCTCCATTGCCAATCACCAAAACCAGGCCCAGAAGCAGTAACAATACGCTCCAATGAAGAACGAAGTTCCGCATCAAAAGAAACCTGAGCACACTCAAAGACCCGGGGGGAACATGTACGCATAGAAAAATACAACTTGGAAATACCAGCACATTCATGGAGTAGCAACAATTCACATTGAGGGTCATTAAGTTTAGCAACAGCATCTATAAGTTCAATAGTTTTAGCCACCCTTTTCAGAACAAGCTTACTACCAAACTCAAAATCCACACTAACCGGCCCACCCAATAATTTAACACCATGTAAGGGGCGAGAAATATTGGGGGGAAAAACACCCACATGTCTACTTCTGGGATCCTCCTTGGGCCAAAAAACCTCAGTTTTATCAACATTGAGGTGTAAGCCAAAATTAGGTCCATCCATCATAATCAACTCTAAGACCTTACCCACAACCAAAGTATCTCCAATAATAGTGCCATCATCCAGATACCAAGCTTGAAAAGAAAGGTTAAAAGAGTCTCTAATCTTACATGCCAGGGGATGTAACACTAAGGCAAAAAGAAGAGGCCCAAGAGGATCACCTTGTTGCACACCTTGTGAGACCAAAGAGTATGCTCACCAAAATATAATCTGGCAAGACTGGAGTAACAGAATTTCACCCACCATGAAATCACCGGGAAATGAAGCCGAACCTCACGCAACATAACAGCCCGATCCACCATGTTGAAAGCGTTTTTAAAATTCACCAACAATATAGAAAGACCAACATCACCCTCACGACCCTCAATCAACCGATTCACAGCATGAAGAATAGCCTCCCCTCCACCCGATACCCCAACACCATATTGTAAATCATCTAAATAACCATCCGAAGAATGGCCAATCATGGATGCACAAACCTTGGAAACTAACCGCCTCCAAACAGTCCCAACAGCAATAGGACGTATACCCCCTCCTGGTTTGACCAAGGGTGTGAGAGGAGCACTAGCAATGTACGCACCCAACACCCTCGGGCATTTACCAGCAAGAAACAGGTTCACCACTTGGGTGATAGAAGCGACCAACTCATCAGAAATAGCCACAGCTGCTCCATTTAAACAATCCAAAAGGTGTTGGGCGCGCAACCCATCCCGCCCACAAGAAGTACCACGAGGGAAACTCTTAATCATGTCAAGAACCGTAGCGGGAGATGCAGTAAGGTGGTGATGATCAATAGGTATATCAGGCAAAAGAGGAGCCGGCTGAAAAGGGTGCTTAGCTTTTAAGTCCTCTAGATTAGAAACATCATAAGGCGCAATACCAGAAGACGAAAGAACTCTGACTGCAGCAGTATAATGGCCATCACAAATCTTCCTCTTACATTGCTTAACATTACGGTCACCCAAGTCCAAGCTATCAACATCAATATTAGACCATGGTGGGGAGGGTTCGGCTAAAACCTCACGCACAATCTGCAAACTACCACCAGGGGTGCCCTATGCACGAATAGCATTAACAATATACTCTTCCTGGCATTGACGCTTAGTGGCCGACCTACACTCTTGGTTACTGATGAGGCGAAAAATGAACCACTTTTAGGGGGTCATTTAAGCCCAGAATTGAATTTATTTGATCAAATATTACCCTAAATCGTTCCTTTTGTGATTTTAGGTACTTTGGGAGAGAAATCTGGAAAAGGAAGCAATTCGGACGTTTTTGGAGCATAAAAGTGAAGAAAACGCAAAAGGCTTGATTTTCCATGCTGGAAATAGTGTATGACGGCGTCAAGAGGAAATTCCTGACGGCGTCAAGAGTAAAATCCATGACGACCCAGAAGAAACCTGAAGGCGTCACAACAAGAGCGTCAAGAAATAAAATCATGACGGCCTGCATAAGGTGTACACATGACGGCGTCAGATCCAGATCTAGGCAGTCCGAAGAACTATTTGGCGACGAGATGACGGTGTCAGATATTTGTTCTTGACGCCGTCACCTTCCAAACTCTATATATAGTTTTCTATTTTTCATTCATTAGAGGGGAACTTGTGTGGAGAAACCCTAGGGCCGAACTTTGTGAACCCTAGCTTGTATTTTACAGTAAATTCAAGGGTTTTTACCCCTTGAATCCTTTCAGGTGCTATTAAGATAAGTCTTCTCTTTAATTCAATCAATATGTCTATGTGTTGGTTGTCTATATCTTGTGCTTGTCTTGATTTAAACATGCTAGGCTAGATCTATCTTGTGTTTGCTTAGATCTAATGAAACCTAGATGTTAATTATGTGTTGATTACTTGTTTATGGTTGTATTGGATAAATGATTTCAATGTTAGGCTTAAGAAAACTGACAGATCTCCATTGTGTAACATGCTTGAACGTCTTAGGAAACATGAACCGATGTGTACTAGGTTTTATTGGTTGTATTTAATGCATGAGTAAATTCTAATGATCCCATGTTAGGAGCTTCTTAGCCGGCTCGACATAGGAGTGAAGTAGGCACTCATAGGATTGGGGAAGTAAGTACGCCACCCCATGAATGGTATTAAGGAATACAATCCGTCATCCACGCAACCATAACAAGTAATTAATGTGTAAAAGATATCTAGGGAGTAATGAAATCTAAGTAAACACATTTCACCCACTTATTGCTCACAACCTTAGTTTAATTTTGTTTATTTTCATTTCTAGTATTTTATTTTGATTGCATCTTTAGTATTGGGTTAGTTGACTAGCAACTAATTCCGCCCAAATCCTTCAAACCCGAGATTTTTATTTGCTTTCTAAAAAAATATAAAAGTAGAAAAAGAATCATCCCTCATCTCTAGACCTAGTCTTTAGGTTTTCTAATCCTAGCGACACTATTCCTAGCTGAATGATCAATCCCCTGGTACTTGTCATTATACTATACTACATCGATCAGGTACACTGCCTGGTGGGGGTTGTAAGCTTCTCGAGATCCCTCGAGAGGTAAAGCCTGGTGCAAACCCCACGCATCAAGTTTTTGGCGCCGCAGCCCGGGGAATAGTTATTGTCTAGGTTAGAATCTTTTTTATTAGGTCTACTTGCTAGATTCCTTTCTAGTAAGATTTTATTTTTATTTTTTAGGTTCTCTTTAGTCTATCTTAATTCTTCGTGTTTTTGTTCGTAACTCTTCACCACCCGACATCATGGACGATAGGAACATCTTTGAACCCGTCATCCCACCACAACAAAACCCACCACTAGAACCTCTTAGGCCCCGAACCTTAGGAGAGTATTCCCGACCTAGCCACCAAGGCTACCGAAATACCATTGAGCTCACCGGAGCCAATGTGACCCCCTTGCGATCCGACACCATCCGGTTGGTGCAAAGCGAATGTGCATTCCATGGACTTCATTCCGAAGATCCAAACCAACATCTCAAGGACTTCCTTAAAATCGTAGATTCCATAGACCTAAATGTTGCAACTAGAGAGACAACCCGATTATGCCTATTCCAATTATCTCTACGTGATCAAGCTAGTCAATGGCTTGAACGTTTACCTGCGGGATCCATCACCACATGGGATGATCTCACCACTCGTTTCCTTGCTCAATTTGTCCCACCGGGGAGAACTACTAAGCTTAGAAATGACATCTTGATGTTCCAACAACGTCAAAACGAAACTCTCTATGAAGCATGGACTCGTTTCAAGGACTTACTCCAAAAAGTCCCTCATCATGGCATAGATCTTTGGCTCCAAGTCCAAATCTTCTATGACCATACCGATCTCTCCACGAGGCGAGCCATTGACCAATCGGCCGGTGGTAAGCTACGTGATCTAAGTACGGAACAATCATGGGAACTCATAGAAGATCTTGCTCTCTATGACAACGAAAGTAGGAATGATCCCCGTGATTTGAACAAAACGGTCAAGGGAATATCTTTGCCTTCGAACAACTCTAGCACTCCCGACCGTAGGATCATGGAACTTGAGGACCAAGTCAAGTTTCTCATGAAATCTTACGAAGCTCCTAAGCCTTCAAGCCAAGTGAACAAAATCACTTCTTCATGCGAATTATGTAGTGGTCCCCATGACACTCGTGATTGTGTGGAACTCCCCGGAACAGCTTTTGCGGACTACGCATCCTCGCGTACCGACGAAGCGGGAGATAAGTCGTACACTTTTAAACCCGAGCCAAATCCTTAAGGTGATTCCTACAACCCCTCTTGGAAAAATCACCCAAACCTTAGGTGGAAACAAAATCAAGCCAATTCTTCCAATCCGCCTAATCGTTACCAACCAAACGGTCCACCCTCCAACCGTACTTTCAACAACAATCCTTCTAACAACTATGGTTGTACCAAAAATCTTGAAGGATTGATGTCTAAGTTCATGGCATCTCAAGAAGCTCGCGTAGCAAGGTTTGAAGCCGAATTCAACCAACAACAAACGGAGATGACCAACAAGATAGACAACTTGTTGAAAGCCCTCAACAACCAAGCGTTAACTACACCTAGGAAGGACACTAGGGACGCCAATAATGGAATCCAAATTAAGGACCCCTCATCATCCAAACATGTCCACTTTGTCAATGTTGTCACCATTAAGCCAATAGATAAGGAGATAGAAGAAAGTGACAAGGATGAAGTTGGAGTAGAAACCGAGACTAGGGATGAAAGTAGGGAAGTTGAGGTTAATAGGGAAGAGGAATTAGAGGAGGTAGAGACTATAGAAAAGCATTTTGATAAGTTTCCCACCAAGGAAGAACGGGAATACCATAAGGATTTATTCGATGGCCCCGAGAGACCATATATCCTTGGCACACCCCTTATCAAAATGGGAGACCCCTCTAACATCAACATACCATGCAACATCGGGCACATGAATATATGGAAAGCTTACATCGATCCTAGATCTCCTGTAAACATCATGACTAGGACTTATTACAATTGGGTGATGAAGAAACAACTTGATCATAGGATGATGCTCAATAAGAATTTGATAAGTAATTTTGTAGGAAGAGTGAAGGGATTGCATGTGATCATAGGTAATTTCACCTATGAGATCGATTTTATGATAGTAGAAGACACTCGTCCGGTGATAGATGATTGCCTAAGCCAAGTAATATTCGGAAAACCATTTGTTGAGGCTACTAGGATTAGTTATGATCCGACTTTAGGGATAGTTAGGTTCAAGGAGGAGAATGATGAGATTGCCTACCAAATGCCCTACAAGATTGAGCAATATCGCCTTCTCTCTGATATAGATAAGGAACACAAGCAAGCGGCTTATTAAAGGAACGATGAGGATAGACGTAGAGGAGTAGAGTATGTGAAGAATAGGATGCTTGGTTTCTACAAAGAATGCTTGCAACTAGGTCCGGAGTACAAAAATGGTTTAGAAGACGACCTAAAGAGTGAAACCAACGATGAGGTCACGTAGTAACCCATGACCTTGAGTCTAGCTACAAGAATCGTAAATAAAGAAAAGCTCTTCTTGGGAGGCAACCCATGATTTTGTGTGATTTTATTTTGTTTGTTTGTTATTTGCTTCCGTATGCATGCTTTATTTTTATTGTTGGTAGATCATGTTTCAAAACTAAATAGTGGAAATACTTTATTTTGTTGTTTTGGCCTAGTCTTAACTTCACCCAAAGGTATTTTTGCAAAAGATAAGTGTAAGAGGAAACCCCAAATATGTTTTTAAGAAACAAACCGATCATGGTTCTCCACAATATTTAGTGAACATGTATATTCGTATTTGTTAGAGTCAAATGCTTGTATCGAGTCATAATGAAGTTTTGCAGGATTTTCCAGAAAGTAGAACCAAGTTTTTCCAGAAATTTTCCGGAAACTTAACATAAGAATTTCTGCAGGTCACTTCTGACGGCGTCATGAGTTTAATCTTGACGGCGTCATGTGTAAAAATCTAGAAATTTTACCAGTTTTGTTTTTCTAACAGAGTTAAAGTTTTTGTTGAATTATTAGTTTTATAACCTCCAGGAAATCTGCAAACATCATTCCACAAGCATTATATCTTACTTTGTTTTCTAGGATTTATTAGTATATGTAGATTGCCGCCGATTTTATGCGAGGTTGCCTTGTCTGTTTTCTCAGGATTTACAGGTTATATATGACAAGAAGATGATTATTTTTCTGGAAGGAAAGCTTTGGTTGTTCATTTTCTTGGAGGAAGATCTAACTTGGCCACCTTATTATCCATACCGAGCGAATCAGGGGAGTATTTGATTTCATTTGTTTTACTTATTTACTTTTACATTATTTACTTGAACATTGGGGACAATGTTCATCTTAAGTGTAAGGGGAGGGTAAAATGATGATACCTTACAGATACACTTTCGCGTGAGTTTGTTTGTTTGATAGTAGATGTGTAATAAAACTATGAGAAATACTTGTTAGTGCAATTTTAGCGCCAAATTTAAATTTTTTTACAACATTTAGGAGTGAAACTTTAGCCATAGCAAGCGTCTCATGGATAGGAGATTGTATGACTAGCACAAAACCGTACTATTCAGAAAAATTTTACACCCAAATATGCGAGGTTCGCCTTTAGATTTGATAGGAAAAGCATTTACTATTAGTGCTTATGAGTGTACCGGTAGCATTTAGATTCTAGAACTTGCGTTAGTGATACATCCCGAGACCGATAGTAAGACTACATTCGTGTAGTAGGATTTACTACATGATAAGAGGCATTAGGATCACCCTTGTGTTAAACCCGTATCATAATTACTTGACCATTTAAGTCATATTACTTGGCTAGTTAAGTCAACTAATTTTTCCCACACCTTATCGTTGTACTCATTTTTAGTACACGAAACCCCTAGTACACCCCTCCGAGCCTATCTTTTCGTTTCTAACTTTAAGCATCTTATTTAAAGGAAGAATTTGTTACACCCCACTTAAATGTACAACCAAATCGCCTTAGCCTTCCGTGTATGCACTCATCTTTAGTGCATTATTGTTATTTGTTAAACCCTTAGTTAATTATCTAATTGATTACATGGTTGCTAAGTCGAGTCATATCCTTGTACATATTGTTTTGGGATGATTGAGACTCATTGGTAAAATACTTATTTTATGGAGTAATGGGGAAGAACATCATATTATTACCCCCGTATGTACGTTAATCTTAAAAGTACTCCAAGTGTTTTGATTTTCTTAATTCGAGTCATTAGATTAGTCATTTGTAAAGTATGTAAAAATTCAAGTGTAAGGGGAATATTCATCCCCTATGATGTATTATTTTGGATGGTAGGGTAAGAGTGTATGAAAAAAAATCAAGAAAAAGAAAAAAAAAAGAAAAAAAAAAAAAAAAAGAGAAAAAACATACGGACTACCATTGATGAGGCGAAAAATGAACCGTTTTTAGGGGGTCATTTAAGCCCGGAATTGAATTTATTTGATCAAATATTACCCTAAATCGTTCCTATTGTGATTTTAGGTACTTTGGGAGTGAAATCTGGAAAAGGAAGCAATTCGGACATTTTTGGAACATAAAAGTGAAGAAAACGCCAAAGACTTAATTTTCCATGCTGGAAACAGTGTATGACGGCGTCAAGAAGACATTCCTGACGGCGTCAAGAGTAAAAACCATGACGACCCAGTACAAACATGAAGGCGTCACAAGTAGAGCGTCAAAAGTTAAATGTGTGAAGGCCTGCAAAAGGAGACTACATGACGGCGTCAGATGTAGATCTAGGCAGTCCGAGGAATTATTGGGCGGCGAGATGACGGCCTCAAACATTTGTTCTTGACGCCGTCACCTCCTAAAATCTATATATAGTTTTCTAATTTTCATTCATTAAGAGGACTTGTGTGGAGAAACCCTAGGGCCGAACCTTGTACGAATTTTACAGCTTTTCAAGGGTTTTCAACCCTTGAATCCTTACATGTGCTATTGAGATAAGTCTTCTATTAATTCAATCAATATGTCTATGTATTGGTTGTCTATATCTTATGCTTTTCATGATTTCAACATGCTAGGCTAGATTTATCATGTGTTTGCTTAGATCTAATGAAACCTAGATGTTGATTATGTTTTGATTACTTGTTTATGGATGTATTGGATGAATGATATCAATGTTAGGCTTAAGAAAACTGGCAGATCTCCATTGTGTAACATGCTTGAACATCTTAGGAAACATGAACCGATGTGTACTAGGTTTTATTGGTTGTATTTAATGCATGAGTAAATTCTAACGATCCCATGTTAGGAGCTTCTAGCAGGCTCGACATAGGAGTGAAGTAGGCACTCATAGGATTGGGGAAGTAAGTACGCCACCCCATGAATTGTATTAAGGAATACAATCCGTCATCCACGCAACTATAACAAGTAATTAACGTGTAAAAGATATCTAGGGAGTAGTGAAATCTAAGTAAACACATTTCTCCCATATACTGCTCACAACTTTAGTTTAATATAGTTTATTTTCATTTTTAGTATTTTATTTTGCTTGCATCTTAGTATTGGGTTAGTTGACTAGCAAGTAATTCCGCCCAAATCCTTCAAACCCGAGATTTTAATTTGCTTTCTAAAAAATATAAAAATACAAAAAGAATCATCCCTCATCTCTAGAACTAATCTTTAGGTTTTCTAATCCTAGCGACACTATTCCTAGCTGAACGATCAATCCCCCGGTACTTGTCATTATACTATACTACATCGATCAGGTACACTGCCTGGTGGGGGTTGTAAGCTTCTCGAGATCCCTCGAGAGGTAAAGCCTGGTGCAATCCCTACGCATCAAGTTTTTGGCGCCGCAGCCCGGGGAATAGTTATTGTCTAGGTTAGAATATCTTTTTATTAGGTCTACTTGCTAGATTCCTTTCTAGTAAGATTTTATTTTTATTTTTTGGTTTTCTTTAGTCTATGTTATTTCTTTGTGTTTTTGTTCGTAACTCTTCACCACCCGACATCATGGACGATGGGAACATCTTTGAACCCGTCATCCCACCACAACAAAACCCACCACTAGAACCTCTTAGGCCCCGAACCTTAGGAGAGTATTCCCGACCTAGGCACCAAGGCTATCGAAACACCATTGAGCTCACCGGAGCCAATGTGACCCCCTTGCGATCCGACACCATCCGGTTGGTGCAAAGTGGATGTGCATTCCATGGACTTCGTTCCGAAGATCCAAATCAACATCTCAAGGACTTCCTTAAAATCGTAGATTCCATAGACCCAGATGTTGCAATTAGAGAGACAACCCGATTACGCCTATTCCAATTCTCTCTACGTGATCAAGCTAGTCAATGGCTTGAGCGTTTACCCGCGGGATCCATCACCACATGGGATGATCTCACCACTCATTTTCTAGCTCAATTTTTCCCACCGAGGAGAACTACCAAGCATAGAAATGACATATTGATGTTCCAACAACGTCAAAATGAATCTCTTTATGAAGCATGGACTCGTTTCAAGGACTTACTCCAAAAAGTCCCTCATCATGGCATAGATCTTTGGCTCCAAGTCCAAATCTTTTATGACCATATCGATCTCTCCACGAGGCGAGCCATTGACCAATCGGCCGGTGGTAAACTACGTGATCTAAGTGCGGAACAATCATGGGAACTCATAGAAGATCTTGCTCTCTATGAAAACGAAAGTTAGAATGATCCCCGTGATTTGAACAAAACGGTCAAGGCAATATCTTTGCCTTCGAATAACTCTAGCACTCCCGACCGTAGGATCATTGAACTTAAGGACCAAGTCAAGTTTCTCATGAAATCTTACGAAGCTCCTAAGCCTTCAAGCCAAGTGAACAAAATCACTTCTTCATGTGAATTATGTAGTGGTCCCCATGACACTCGTGATTGTGTGGAACTCCCCGAAACAGCTTTTGCGGACTACGCATCCTCGCGTACCGACGAAGCGGGAGATAAGTGGTACACTTTCAAACCCGAGCCAAACCCTTACGGTGATTCCTACAACCCCTCTAGGAAAAATCACCCAAACCTTAGGTGGAAACAAAATCAAACCAATTCTTCCAATCCGCCTAATCGTTACCAACCAAACGGTCCACCCTCCAACCGTACTTTCAACAAAAATCCTTCTAACAACTATGGTAGTACCAACAATCTTGAAGGGTTGATGTATAAGTTCATGGCATCACAAAAAGCTCGCATATCTAAGTTTGAAGCCGATTTCAAACAAAAGCAAAGCTAGATGACCACCAAAATTGACGCATTGTTGAAGGTTCTCAGTGACCAAGAAATGGGAGCACTCCCAAGCGACACGGTCAAGAATCCAAAACTAAACGTTAATTCCATATCATCAGTTTCATCACCCACTTCATGTCCACAATACTACTCGGTTAAATCAACGAGCACGTGTTTCAAACAAAACCAAATTCTTCAAAAGGACCAATCAAGTAAAACACCCGATATAAAACCGGTCAAAAGTATAGTTGAAACACCTCCTATGCAAGATCTTGACGATGAATTCAAGGAACTTCACCTTGAACGCCCCGTCATTGATGTCTTAGCCCGTGCTCCCTACTATAGTGCCCTCCTAGAAAAGTATGAGAAGTTTAAACTAGGTAAAAATGGGACCGCCTTCGTTCAAAACAAGTTGCCTAAAAAGCTTGATGATCCGGGTATATTTGTTTTGCCTTGTAAGATAGGAAGTTCCGAAGCTTTCGACACACTATCCGATTTAGGGTCAAGCCTCAACTTGATTCCCTTATCCCTATTCACCACTCTTAAGCTAGGAAAGTTAGAGGAAAAGGAGGTATTGATAGGTCTAGCAGATAGAAGTATTGCCCACCCGGTTGGAATGATTAAGGATGTAGTTGTTCATGTAGGGAAGTTAACTATCTTAGCGGATTTTCACGTCCTAGACATGGTTAGTAACACTACATGCCCGTTGTTGGTAGAAAGAGGATTTTTAGCAACCGCTAGTGCCATGATAGATTGCAAGGAGTCTAAGATAGCGGTAGGTGAGGGCGACACTTGGTCGGTATATGATGTTAAGAAGCATAGTTATGATTGTGATGATGAACCGACACCACATTGGGTAGAGATTAATAGGAGACCATCTAGATATGGACCTTGGATAGAAAGGAACTTTATAGGACCTCAACGCCCATTCTATCTAGAAAAGGATTTCATTGAAAAGACACATTCGGCAGAACAACTCATAGCTAGAGATGAAGAGCTAGATCCTTTTGAGGACCCCTTAGTCTTTAGGAAGATGATTGAGTTCTTGAGCGTAATGCCTATTAATATAGAGATGAATAAGTGGAAAAGAGAGGGAGACAAGTGTAGATGGAGGTGAGACAAGCCACCTAAAGAAGGTGACGGATCATGGCATATGAAGATGACTTTGTATGATCCGGATGGAGAAAAGTTTGAAAGGTCATACCGTACTAAGAAAACCGATAGGAAGTTGAAACCTAAGTTTGATCCCAAAGATGTCCACAATGAGGAACTCACTCGTATCACGTAGTAACCCATGACCTTGAGTCTAGCTACAAGACTCGTAAATAAAGAAAAGCGCTTCTTGGAAGGCAACCCATGATTTTGTGTGATTTTATTTTGTTTGTTTGTTATTTGCTTCCATATGCATGCTTCATTTTTATTGTTGGTAGATCATGTTTCTAAACTAAAAAGTGGAAATACTTTACTTTGTTGTTTTGGCCTAGTCTTAACTTCACCCAAAGGTATTTTTGCAAAAGATAAGTGTAAGTGGAAACCCCAAATATGTTTTTAAGAAATAAACCGATCATGATTCTCCACAATATTAAGTGAACATGTATATTCATATTTGTTAGAGTCAAACGCTTGTATCGAGTCATAATGAAGTTTTGCAGGATTTTCCAGGAAGTAGAACAAAGTTTTTCCAGAAATTTTCTGGAAACTTAACATAACAATTTCTGCAGGTCACTTGTGACGGCGTCATGAGTTTACTCTTGACAGCATCACGTGTAAAAATCTGGAAATTTTACCAGTTTTGTTTTTCTAACGGAGTCTTAAAGTTTTTGTTGAATTATTAGTTTTATAATCTCCAGGAAATCTGCAAACATCATTCCACAAGCATTATATCTTACTTTGTTTTCTAGGATTTAGTAACATATGTAGATTGCCGCCGATTTTATGCGAGGTTGCCTTGTCTGTTTTCTCAGGATTTACAGGTTATGTATGACAAGAAGATGATTATTATTCTGGAAGGGATGCTTTGATTGTTCATTTTCTTGGAGGAAGATCCAACCTGGCCACCTTATTATCCATACCGAGCGAATCAGGGGAGTATTTTATTTCATTCTTTTTACTTATTTCACTTTTACATTCTTTACTTGAACATTGGGGACAATGTTCATCCTAAGTGTAAGGGGAGGATAAAATAATGATACCTTACAGATAAACTTTCGCTTGAGTTTGTTTGTTTGATAGTAGATGTGTAATAAAACTATGAGAAATACTTGTTAATTTTTTTACAACATTTAGGAGTGAAACTTTAGCCATAGCAAGCGTCTCATGGATAGGAGATTGTATGACTGGCACAAAACCGTACTATTCAGAAAAAATTTCCACCCAAATATGTGAGGTTCGCCTTTAGATTTGATAGGAAAAGCATTTACTATTAGTGCTTATGAGTGTACCGGTAGCATTTAGATTCTAGAACTTGCGTTAGTGATGCATCCCGAGACCGCTAGTGAGACTACATTCGTGTGGTAGGATTTACTACATGATAAGAGGTATTAGGATCACCCTTGTGTTAAACCCGTATCATAATTACATGACCATTTAAGTCATATTACTTGGCTAGTTAAGTCAACTAATTTTTCCCACACCTTAGCGTTGTACTCATTTTTAGTACACGAAACCCCTAGTACACCCCTCCGAGCCTATCTTTTCGTTTCTAACTTTAAGCATTTTACTTAAAGGAAGAATTTGTTACACCCCACTTAAGTGTACACCCAAATCGCCTTAGCCTTCCGTGTATGCACTCATCTTTAGTGCATTATTGTTATTTGTTAAACCCTATGTTAATTATCTAATTGATTACATGGTTGCTAAGTCGAGTCATATCCTTGTACATATTGTTTTGGGACGATTGGGACTCATGGGTAAAGTACTTATTTTATGGAGTAATGGGGAAGAACATCATATATTACCCCCATATGTACGTTAATCTTAAAAGTACTCCAAGTGTTTTGATTATCTTAATTCGAGTCAATAGATTAGTTTATTGTAAAGTATGTAAAAATTCAAGTGTAAGGGGAATTTTCATTCGCTATGATGTATTATTTTGGATAGTAGGGTAAAAGTGTATGTCTCTCTAAAAATATATATATATATATATATATATCGAAAAACAAGAAAAAAAAATAGAAAAAGAAAAGAGAAAAAACATATGGACTACCATCCATTTTTATTCTATGTTCATTTTATGTTTTGGTTATTTTTGATTTATTAGCTTAAGTCGAGTCTAGTCTTGGCTTAGCAACGCCATATTGTACATGTAATTAACCAAGATTGTTAACTCGCCACCAGTAAAGACTGCCTATATCCAACAAAACCGTGTATTTCATATCCCTACACCTTACGTTACAACCCTTTAAAAGACCTCTTTGATAGTTTATCCTAGGTGCTTACGCCATGTGGTGGAGGTTTGATCCTTTCCCAAGCCTATGGTAATCTATTTTGCTATGACAGGTAGTGAGAGATATCTTTCGTTTCCATGTTGTAATTTATACTTTATTACACCCGAGAGATGTGAGTATCTAAACACTATTTGTGAGGTGCTAGTATATGACCTCTGTGCTTGTCTTTGGTCTTTAGTTGAACGATTATTTGTTGTAATTACTTTTATATTAGTGTTAAATGACCCCTAACTTGTATTTTGAGTAGAATAAAAGCGCATTTGCTTGAGGACAAGCAAATCTCAAGTGTAAGGGTATATGATGACGCAAAAAATGAACCGTTTTTAGGGGGTCATTTAAGCCCCGGAATTGAATTTATTTGATCAAATATTACCCTAAATCGCTCCTTTTGTGATTTTAGGTACTTTGGGAGTGAAATCTGGAAAAGGAAGCAATTCGGACGTTTTTGGAGCATAAAAGTGAAGAAAACGCCAAAGACTTAATTTTCCATGCTGGAAACAGTGTATGACGGCGTCAAGAGTAAAAACCATGACGACCCAGTACAAACTTGAAGGCGTCACAAGTAGAACGTCAAGAGTTAAATGTGTGACGGCCTGCAAAAGGGGACTACATGACGGCGTCAGATGTAGATCTAGGCAGTCCGAGGAATTATTGGGCGGCGAGATGACGGCGTCAGACATTTGTTCTTGACGCCGTCACCTCCTAAAATCTATATATAGTTTTCTAATTTTCATTCATTAAGAGGACTTGTGTAGAGAAACCCTAGGGCCGAACCTTGTACGAATTTTACAGCTTTTCAAGGGTTTTCAACCCTTGAATCCTTACATGTGCTATTGAGATAAGTCTTCTCTTAATTCAATCAATATGTCTATGTGTTGGTTGTCTATATCTTATGCTTGTCTTGATTTCAACATGCTAGGCTAGATTTATCTTGTGTTTGCTTAGATCTAATGAAACCTAGATGTTGATTATGTGTTGATTACTTGTTTATGGTTGTATTGGATGAATGATTTCAATGTTAGGCTTAAGAAAACTGGCAGATCTCCATTGTGTAACATGCTTGAACGTCTTAGGAAACATGAACCGATGTGTACTAGGTTTTATTGGTTGTATTTAATGCATGAGTAAATTGTAATGATCCCATGTTAGGAGCTTCTAGCAGGCTCGACATTGGAGTGAAGTAGGCACTCATAGGATTGGGGAAGTAAGTACGCCACCCCATGAATGGTATTAAGGAATACAATCCGTCATCCATGCAACTATAACAAGTAATTAACGTGTAAAAGATATCTAGGGAGTAGTGAAATCTAAGTAAACACATTTCTCCCACATATTGCTCACAACTTTAGTTTAATATAGTTTATTTTCATTTTTAGTATTTTATTTTGCTTGCATCTTAGTATTGGGTTAGTTGACTAGCAACTAATTCCGCCCAAATCCTTCAAACCCGAGATTTTAATTTGCTTTCTAAAAAATATAAAAATACAAAAAGAATCATCCCTCATCTCTAGATCTAATCTTTATGTTTTCTAATTCTAGCAACACTATTCCTAGCTGAACAATCAATCCCCCGGTACTTGTCATTATACTATACTACATCGATCAGGTACACTGCCTGGTGGGGGTTGTAAGCTTCTCGATATCCCTCGAGAGGTAAAGCCTGGTGCAATCCCTACGCATCAACCATCCCGTTTCATTATATGTTCATTTTATGTTTTTGTTATTTTTCATTTATTAGCTTAAGTCGAGTCTAGTCTTGGCTTAGCAACGCCATATTGTACATGTAATTAACCAAGATTGTTAACTCGCCACCAGTAAACACTGCCTATATCCAACAAAACCGTATATTTCATATCCCTACACCTAACGTTACAACCCTTTGAAAGACCTCTTTGATAGTTTATCCTAGGTGCTTACGCCATGTGGTGGAGGTTTGATCATTTCCCAAGCCTATGGTAATCTATTTTGCTATGACAGGTAGTTAGAGATGTTTTCCATTTCCATAATGTGATATTACTTTATTACACCCGAGAGATGTGAGTATCTAAACACTATTTGTGAGATGCTAGTGTATGACCTCCGTGCTTGTATTTGGTCTTTAGTGGAACGATTATTTGTTGTAATTACTTTTATATTAGTGTTAAATGACCCCTAACTTGTATTTTGATTAGAATAAAAGCGCATTTGCTTGAGGACAAGCAAATCTCAAGTGTAAGGGTATATGATGAGGCGAAAAATGAACCACTTTTAGCGGGTTATTTAAGCCCGGGATTGAATTTATTTGATCAAATATTACCCTAAATCGTTCCTTTTGTGATTTTAGGTACTTTAGGAGATAAATCTGGAAAAGGAAGCAATTCGGACGTTTTTGGAGCATAAAAGTGAAGAAAACGCCAAAGACTTGATTTCCATGCTGGAAACAGTGTATGACGGCGTCAAGAGGAAATTCCTGACGGCGTCAAGAGTAAAATCCATGACGACCTAGAAGAAACCTGAAGGCGTCACAACAAGAGCGTCAAGAGTTAAAATCATGACGGCCTGCATAAGGTGTACACATGACAGCGTCAGATCCAGATCTAGGCAGTCCGAGGAACTATTTGGCGGTGAGATGACGGCGTCAGACATTTGTTCTTGACGTCGTCACCTTCCAAACTCTATATATAGTTTTCTATTTTTCATTCATTAGAGGGGAACTTGTGTGGAGAAACCCTAGGGCCGAACTTTGTGAACCCTAGCTCGTATTTTACAGTAAATTCAAGGGTTTTTACCCCTTGAATCCTTTCAGGTGCTATTAAGATAAGTCTTCTCTTTAATTCAATCAATATGTCTATGTGTTGGTTGTCTATATCTTGTGCTTTTCTTGATTTAAACATGCTAGGCTAGATCTATCTTGTGTTTGCTTAGATCTAATGAAACCTAGATGTTAATTATGTGTTGATTACTTGTTTATGGTTGTATTGGATGAATGATTTCAATGTTAGGCTTAAGAAAACTGGCAGATCTCCATTGTGTAACATGCTTGAACGTCTTAGGAAACATGAACCGATGTGTACTAGGTTTTATTGGTTGTATTTAATGCATGAGTAAATTCTAATGATCCCATGTTAGGAGCTTCTTAGCCGGCTCGACATAGGAGTGAAGTAGGCACTCATAGGATTGAGGAAGTAAGTACGCCACCCCATGAATGGTTTTAAGGAATACAATCCGTCATCCACGCAACTATAACAAGTAATTAACGTGTAAAAGATATCTAGGGAGTAGTGAAATCTAAGTAAACACATTTCTCCCACTTAATGCTCACAACCTTAGTTTAATTTAGTTTATTTCCATTTCTAGTATTTTATTTTGATTGCATCTTTAGTATTGGGTTAGTTGACTAGCAACTAATTCCGCCCAAATCCTTCAAACCCGAGATTTTTATTTGCTTTCTAAAAAAATATAAAAATACAAAAAGAATCATCCCTCATCTCTAGACCTAGTCTTTAGGTTTTCTAATCCTAGCGACACTATTCCTAGCTGAACGATCAATCCCCCGGTACTTGTCATTATATTATACTACATCGATCAGGTACACTGCCTGGTGGGGGTTGTAAGCTTCTCGAGATCCCTCGAGAGGTAAAGCCTGGTGCATTCCCTACGCATCACAAATCCTCAACAAGGGCTACATGGGAAGGAACCTGTGGTTTGGTGAGATCATACAACACGAACCGAACAACACCATCACCACAATCAGGAGGTGACACAAAATCAGAACCCCCACCATGACGACACTTAGTCCGGAAAGTATGCGTTTTCAGACAACCACCACATAACCATAACCTCATACGCTTAAGAGTAACTTCAGCCCTTTCAAAAATAACCAAATCCGACCCAAGGGAGTGTCTAGTAATAGCTTGTTCCTCACCTGTGAAATGTCGATCGTGAAGATGTCTGATCAAAGAGGTCTTAGTAAGACCATTTCCACCACCATCCCGACATCCACTAAGACCCGCGAAGGGGAAATGGTATCTCACAAGAGGCATAGGAAACACACTGAAATAGCAACAGCACCAATCCAACAGAACCAATAACCGACGAAAACACAAACGTAACAGTACTAAATTCACAGAACCACTGAGTATAGTGCCGAAATAAACCCTACCCTCCAACCTGATACAAGGCACCACAAAAGCAAAAGAAAATACTACTGAAGAATCAGAGTACCCCCAAGGGTGGCAGTAACGGCCCAAAATAAGACAGGCAGGGATGGCTCACAACGACTGCTACAAAATAAACAATCTATCCACAAGGGTGACAAGTAAAACCAAGATGGGTCTCACAAGCAAGACCCTACAACTATCAAACCAGGGAGAAACCAAAAACCAATGCAAAACCAATCCCAACAACAGTTTTGAAGAGTCAAAACATCCACAGCAACAACTAAACCTAATCGAGTCTCGAAACGAAACCCTAAAAAGATAAGAACTGAACGAAGAAGATGAAGCAAAACCCTAAAAATACCACCACAGATCTCATACATGATATCTAAGATCAATCTGCGTTGTTGAAACATGGAAAGGAGTGATCGGTGTGAAGAGGCTGGAGAGAGTCGACATGATCGCCATGATCGCCCCTAGAGAAACCGTTGAACTGCTTATTATTATTATTATTATTATTATTATTATTATTATTATTATTATTATTATTATTATTATTATTATTATTATTATTATTATTATTATTAATTTTCTTTCGTCGTTCTCTTATGAGAAGACCGCATAATTGGTTCAAATGCTTCTACTGTACATGTTATCTATACCACTGTTTTGAACTGCTTACTTGAACATCTTATAGCCTTATACTATATTATATTGTGGTTGTTTGGGATTTCTTATTTTAACAACTTAAGGTATATTTAAAATATTTACTTGATTAAAGACTAGATTTTATTAGATTTATATTAGTATTCTAGATTTTTACGTTGACTCTTTCCTTTTTCAAGTATCATCTTTCTCAAACTAATTGTATATTTTCTGCTTGCCAGCTATATGACTTCTCAAATATCAGTGAGGTTGCCTCTATATTCTTGACTGCTGCTATTGCCGTTCTAGAAGGCTTGATTCCAGTTCAACTACTATTGCTCAATCTGGTCAGTGAGGGACCCCCTGCAAGAGCCTTGGTTTTTAATCCGCCAGAAAAATACATCATGAAAAAGGCCCGTCGCAGCAGTGATGATTCTTTAATTAGTGCCTGGATTTTGTTCCACTATCTGGTATTGTTCTTAAAATTTCACCAATATCATCTCCATTTAGTTTTTCATTTTGAAATTCAACATTGCAGATGTGGTGAGACGGGTGGGTGGGTTAATGCTAATGTGTTCGAGTTGAAATTCAACATTGTAGATGTGATGATATGCTTGACAAACGAGTTTCAGACACATTATGTAAAGGTGCAGCAAGTTAACGGTTGTCTATGGTTGTATATTGTCCACTGTACCCATCTTGCCACATCCCTTCTTAATGAAATATATGGCAATTTGTGTTCTATCATCTGTTCTTTTTTGGCGCAAACCTACAAACTAAAGTTCTATCTTCTGTTCTTTTTTGCATAACATCTATAATTGACTAACGTATACAAACATCCCGCGGCAACGCGCGGGCTTAAAACCTCGTTCTACAACATTTCCAACAAGAATAGAAATTTTGTACCACTGACCACTCACTTCAAAGATGCTAACCATAAACAAAAACATTGATAAAGAAAAAGAAAGAAAATGGACTTTACCATTGCTATTTTAGACAACGGATACAACATGTAAGTTTACAATGTAACGAATTAGCTAATGTCATGGATTAACTAATGTCAAAGGCCAAAAAAAGTTAAAAATATCATCTGGCAACGGTGGCTAAGTTTACAAGTTCCTAAATAAAATGCAACACCCTGTTACGAAAACAAGAGTTACCCCGCCGCAACGCGGCAGGTACAACCACCTTGTTTGTCAAACAAAAAGAGTATTAGTAGCTCCTTTGTCATTTTCTAAAATTTCAAAAATAGTCCCTTAGGATATTGAAAATACAAAATGTTCTTTAAACTCTTTAAATTTTATATTATAACACCAATATTAAAAACCACTTAATAATACTCACTTCATCCAAAATTAATAATCTATGTTTGATGTCTCAATTTAATTGTCCATTACTGAAAATAAATAAGAAAGATTGATTAAGTTTACAACATTATCTTTACTTGAATATAATATTACAAAACTTAAAAAAAGAGATTACTTATTAGTTAAGAGTAAAATTGTCATTATGTAAAATAATAATAATAATAATAATAAAATAATTATATTTTTCTTAAACAGTATGCTTTTATATCGGGGATAATTATTTTGATATGAGAGAGCACAAACTAACCTTTAAAGCTATAAACTTTTGATTTTAACGCTCACAATTTTCAAACACATACTATTTAAGTTTAACAATAATACAAAATAACCTTTTAACCTACCAAAATTTAGCTTTTAACACCCATGATTAAAATAAATAAATAAAAATCTTTAAATTTACTAATAATACAAAATAGTCTCTAAACCCATTAAGTTTTATTTTTTTAGCACTCTTTTAGGTATAGTAGGTAGGGATTTAGTGAGAAGAAAAATTATAATGAGAAATATGAGAAATAATTATAACCACATATTTGAGATGCGTCGACTTGAATTAGATGTATCTCTACTCATTTAGATGTATCTCAATTAGTTTCAAAAGTGATTTTGAAGTGAAAACGATGCAAAGTAGTACTTGCAACAAATTTGACCCGTAAAGAACGAAAAATACATACGATTTGTCTAACTTGCTAAAATGCATCTAGTATATGCATCTAATTTTTAGCTAGAAAATATATTATGGTGCATTTAAAAGATTAAAGAAGCATCTAATATAAGTCGATGTATCTCTAATATGTGGTTATAGGAGTAGTTATTTCTCATTGTTATTTTAAATTTTTTTTGTCATTTGATCCTAAGTCTTATTACTGTAACAAATTACCCCTAATCTCGTTATACATTTTGTTTTGTTTACTCCTTTACATCATTTTCCTTTCTATTGTTAACACTCTTTGTTAGAAAAATACTATATTATTGCTAAAAAAAATTACTATATTTCGTAGTTACAAAATGAAATTTTTGCACCCGTAGCGCAAACAGCCAAACATTATCTCGTTGATAAGATGTTGAACTAAATAGCCATTGTTTGTTGAGTTAATCGCATTGATTTTGATTTGCTCTACTGCATTCATGGCCAGAGAAAGAAGTGGTAGGAGGAGAGTGGCAGCAAGATCTTTTCATAAAATTTATGGGACAAGAATCTTGACAAGTAGGGAGCAGTTGAAGTGACCATCACATAATTAATATCTCCCACTTGTCATATTCATTTTTAATAGTTTTAATTATGCCTGTCTGATTTGAATATACGAGAGGACAAACTCCTTTTCAGTAATTTAAGGGATCAAAGATCATATGTATGTATTCTAATTTGATTAGTCTAGTCGGTCTAGTAGTAAGAACCTATCTTGAAATACATAAAACTTGTGTGTTCTGTTCGGTTTACTCTTACTGGCATGCTTGTGTGGAAGGAGGGTGGTGCATGTTTGCTTGGTTGCTTCACTTAGGCTTAAACTTAAAAGGATTCGCAAGCGGTCCACAAGATATGAAGGACCAAGGACCGCTGGTCCCCTAGGCTTCGCAAAATGGTCCACAATTGTTGGCTTGTGTGTTATAAATCATGTTTTTTTTTTTTTTTTTTTTTGCTTTGACAACCTATTTGATTAGTTTTAACTTTTAAGTTTCCTTATTTAGCATTCATCACCTTCTAATCTAAACTCCCACGTTGACTCAAGAAATGAGTGATCTACACTTACAACTCAAAATGGGAGAATTTATATCAATGAACTTAAGCATACAGAAGAAGCCTCAATAAAGAAAATGGTAACTCAACATCTAGGCCTCAGGGGAATTCAACCCAGCTGGCTGTTAACCAACATGGAGGAGATCATTCATGATTCATGCCAATACCACAACCAGCAAGCCATGAGACAATGACTTGAACCTAGCTCCAAACTTCACATTAGAGTGTCCCGATAGCATAAATAGCATTGATAATATTTATTGGACATTTAAGATCGAATTAAAATAACCACAAATTCTCAAAAACAATACTACATACGTCCCAAAATATAACTCCAGTTTAACTTTTTGAATCGAACTTTGACCGTAAATATTTTTGTTTGTATTATATATCACTTGATAAAACTTATATCAAATGAAAATACATATAAAACACTATCCATTTATATATTTTGTATAAAGTATTATATAATACAAACAAAAATATTTAAGGTTAAAGTTAGATTCAAAAAGTCAAACTGAACTTATGTTTTAGGACGAAAGGAGTATCATTTTACGATATACTCCCTCCGTCTCATATTTATTGTACATATTTCCGTTTATAGATGTCTCAAAATAATTGTCCTGTTTCCTTTTTAAGTAAAAACTAGAAAGTTTAGTTGAAGAATATTCTATTTGAGTGGTTAAAAATTAACCTGTCCCCAATTTTATTAAACTATGTGATTCTTGTCTCCTGACAATAATTTTGAGACGGAAAGAGTACTTAATATAATAATCATCACCAAGTGAACTAGTTGTTGTCACTTTGATGTCATCACAATAGTTCTTAGGTTCAAATCTCGCTAAATACACATCTTAATAATAGCAATTTAAAGAGTTGAAAACGACAATTTGTTTAAATCGCATATATCTAAGTCAAAATCTCATTCACTCAAAATAACATTAACATGGAAAATCTTAGCTACTTAAAGCACCCGATGTGGAGCTACTCATAGCTCGTCGAGCCAGCGTGGCTACCTCCTCAGAACTCGCCACCATACCGGGGTACTTCCTCGTCGCTCGCCAAAACTGACCTCCTCACCTGCACAGCGAGGCAATTTCCTGACAAAAGAGACATTGTAATAGGGCCCAGTTGAGGAGAAAAGGTAATATTACCGTTTAAGAAAAAATGTTTTAAGTTGTGAGGATCAAATGAGTAAGTTATAGTTAATTGTGAGTGAGAGAGTTATAAGGGAAGGTTTGTTAATATGATGTGTCACCCCGTGAGGTCCGAATGAGAAGCTCAGCATACTCACCACATTTTGTGCTGTTATTTAACATAACAATGATTTGACGAAAAAGAAGACAAGCCACCAACTAGTCATTATCTTTGTACTATTATACGTCATAATTCATAATTCATTTAATTTATATAGTATTATTTGTGATGTATATTGGTTTTGAGTTGTTAATTCCAACAATACCCTTTTCCATTGATATGATTTCCTTTGTTTCCATCGGCCAAAAGTAAAAAATCATGCGATTCCAACTTTTCTCAATATCAACACCAACCTCACAATGTTACAAAAGATATCCCCACAAGGCCATGGGAAATCACATGTTGACATATTAATAAGATATCTAAAATGATTGAGCATGATGAGAGTAGATTGTAGATGGTTATGGACCATGTCCTTGATGCCCATTTTGAAGATGCTACGTACCAAATAATGCATTATGTCGTCAAAGAAGACTGAGGATATTGTGATCAATGTGGATGATACAAAGTGAAACAAGCTACTCAATTTGGGTTATCTTATTTTTCACAAGTCATTGACACAGAAAGTTATTAGCTCCAGTGAAAAAACTCGTATGAATGATTTTATTGAATAGTAAAACTTCATTGGAAAAGCTAACATTAGAGACGCTCTAAAGTTTATGCTACTGTTAGACTATATGGTCAAACTTAAGTCCAGGGACCTTTTCTGAACAATATCAAACTTATTTTGTCTAACTCCTTTCAGAAGGACTTGTTAGACTCGCGTTAGCATATAATAGAAAAAACAATTTGCATCGTTCATCCCTAGAGATATATATTGTCTAACGTTTATTAATGGAGGGATGTAAAGGTCTTAACTTTTCTGACAGATATATAAACCGTGAAAATTAGCAAACCACAATAATGTATTTTAGAGTTTACTCTTATAGTGATTAGTTAGGGTGCAAACAAGCCGAGCTTTTATCAAGCAACTCGAGCTCGAGCTTGACTCGATCGAGTCGAGCTTTTAGCGAGCTCAAGCCCAATATATTGGTTCGAAACATATAATGAGCCGAGCTCGAGCTTTTGATAGCTCGGCTCGAGCTTTTATCGAGCTTTAAGTAAATGAGGGTATTTTGAATATTAACCTAATTAGAAGGACTTACTCCATAAACAATTAATTAATCTATATACCCTTCAAACCCTAATTATTTTTATGTAACGTTTTGTATTCTACAATCTAAACAGTGCACACTTCTTGGCCATCACTTCTTCTGCAAACCATAATTATTCCTATGTAACATTATGTATTCTCTTTAATTGTGTTCTATGTTTGTGTAAGCTGATTTTGGCCAATGTGTCTTGATTAGTGGGACAAGATGATAACATTAGATATGGTTTTCTTGACTCTTGAATGTGTGGCATCATGTGTAAATGTGTAATCATGTATTCATATGCATATATTCGAGCTTTTAAAGCAAAGCTCGAGCTTTGCTCGAAACTGAATCGAGCCGAGCTCAAGCCATGGATGTTAAAGCTTTACGAGCTATCGAGTCAAGCTTGAGCCTAGGTTTTTTTTCAAGCCGAGTTCGAGCCTTGTCAAGCTCGAGCTTGGCTCGGCTCGTTTGCACCCTAATAGTGATTATGAAAATTTTACCTAGCGGACAATACTCACCAGACATTTTCTTATGTTCATTGGTCTAAAATGACCCGACTCTCGTCCTTAAATGAGCCATTAACTTGCCAACAAGTGGAGGAACCAAAACCTATATAATTCATGCGCACACAACACGCTACTATGCTAGTATGACTACTTGTTGATCCAGCAACTAGCATTTTAAACAAGGCCAAGTCCGCCTCTTATTAATGAAACGGACTAATGGTTCACATGTAACTCAGATACCGATAGGTCTAAGTCCGGTTTTCCTAAAACATCGTGACTTTAAAAATGTTAAAACTAAAAATTATATGCATTTGAAATCTATTTGCGCACTTTTACTTTTGGATATGCGCACTACTACGTGCATCAATTAGGTGGTTGTAGCATATATATCTTGCATTTATCGCTTGTACACTGATGTGTGCGCAAATTAGAAGATAATGCGTGCAATCATCTCCATGTACGTTACATTAGCACATTACACATGCAAATACAAGTAGCTAGTTATACCATTTGTTTTCGGAGGTGAAGAAGTATAATTAAAGACTATAAGAAGTCTAGAAATGTACTTTTGCCAACTTGTTAAACCGGACACGTACACTTTTCATTAACCATACAATACAGGCAGAAAATCGACGTGCATTAACACACACCCCACCACACTCACGTACTCGAACACACAAAAACCTTATATTTCATCACCACACATTACACATATCTAGCTCCCTCTTGCATCATACACTTCTTTCTTCATTACTAAACAAAACCAAACCATCATATCAAAACATGGACACCCGCAAAAACCCTAATCTAGAAACCATCAAAACCACTACAACAGCACCACCACAAGTAGTGCAAGAAGAGTGTGGAAGAGAGAAGCTCAAGAGACACCGGGTCGAGATGGCGGGTCGGGTTTGGATACCAGATATATGGGGACAAGAAGATTATCTTAAAGATTGGATAGATTGCACTGTCTTTGATTCATCTTTAGGAAACAATACTATAATGTCAGCAAGAAAAGCTTTGGTGAAAGAAGCTAGATCAACGGTTCGGATCGAAAACCGATGTTAAAGTTAAAACGTTGTATGGTAATTAATTACTAGGGATATGTGGATGAAGTGATCGCGTAAACAAGTGATCAAAGTTTTAACGAAGTGGCTTTTATCAATTATGGATAGGCTACTTACTTATATATTATATTCATTTTATGTATCTTTTCATCTTTAAAACTAGTTACCTTTATATGTTTATGTGAAGTTGATATTAGATGGTTCGATACATTTCTACTATTTTGAGCTGATTTTGGTGATTGTGATTAGTTGTAACAAGAGAATTATAGTTTTTTTTTAATAAATTAAGAAGGGTAAGTAAGAACAGTCTTTGTAGTTTGAGTTAATAAAAACTTGTGTTGATGAAGTTTGAGGCATTTGTCTTCGTGGAACTAATCATGTCGTTATGCTTGTGCGCGGAAAGATAGGCCGACTTGTGAGCCCACTCTAGCTCAGCCTCGTAGCGAGGGAGGGAGTAGATAAGATAGATGAAGGGGTGAGGCTCCATAAGCAGCTATACCTTCATTAATCGGCTAGAGTAGTACAGTGGATTTTTTTTTTTTTTTTTTTTTTTTTTTTTTAAGGCGTAGTACAGTGGTATATATGGTGGAGCCCATAGCGAAAAAGACACTGGAATTTGAACTATTTCTTTAAAAGGGCCTAAAGATCAATGATTAATTTTAGAAGGGGATAATATAAATTTATTTTCACTAACTTCACAAACAAAATACACCAATTTATTATTATTATTATTATTATTATTATTATTATTATTATTATTATTATTTTATTTTATTTTATTATTCTTATTATTATTTTTTTTAGGGGCAAGTGCCACCCCTGCCCTTGATATCCTCCGTTTTTGATATCGAGGGAATAGAAATGATAGAAGAAGAGGTCTGGGTTCGGAAGAAGCGGTTGGGATAAGAGACATTAAACGTTGAGCCCAAGTGCCCACGTACCAATTGATTGGTTAGTAGGCAATAGCACCTTATTTGATTGTAAAACAACTCTTTGTCTTGTTTAAAGACCAGATGAACATTTCCCACGTATCTTAACACTTAACTAGCCGATTTAGTTAATCATGTCGAAAAAATAAGCCTTGTTCTATACACATTTATTGAACAAATTAGTCATCTTGAACCGTTAAGTTTATGATCCAAAGTGGATAGAGTGGGAACATATGAAATAATGCGAGATATGAAGATACAAAATCAGTATTAGATCATGAGCATAAGCAAGTGTAAAATACTTTACACGTTTATGACTGTCCTCGTTATTTCATGTTAGAAACTGGGAAGGTTTGTGACGTTAATTTTGGATATTTTACAAGTAAGATCACTTTTCGAACAAATTATTTTGACGACTTATATGTCTAGCTATCACGAAATCCTTTTGAGATAACTCAAGAAAATCACTTACTTTCTACGCCTAAGAGAACTAAGTAAAACAAAGAAGAATTGTTTGTTCCGTATGTAAGAATGAGACCATATATGTTTGTTTAAAACAAACATTATTGATAGTCTAACGGTTAACAACTCAAAGACATAACTGTTGGAAAACAGTTATGTCGGTTGCATGGGACCCCAACCAAGGGTGTTGCCTCTAGAACCCTGATAGGAACGTGAAACCCTTGACCTTCGCATTTTTATCATAGTCAAAAATAAATTAGCTAAACGAGTGTGCTCTCCGCGTATCTTTAACTCTTATCCAAGTTTAATATGAAACACTTTTAGTCTCTGACGGATCAGAATCACCTAAAATAATTAATGGCTTTAAAAGTGACCAACATTTCGGTCAGGTATACTATATCAAGTGTGAAATGATGATACATATTTTGGGGAGTATTTTTAAATTCTAAATAAGGGCTTATTAGCCTATTTTGTTTAAGTAAGCTCGTTATATAGTTTGAATAACCTTATAAACTTAAGCTTATGACCTATGAGCCGATATGAGGACGTTTTCATAGACTCGATCTGTTGACTTATTTGAGAAGATCGAATTTAGCTTCTTTGAAGATGCTAAAGCGGAACATAATTTTACTTTTAATGTTTATCGCGATAGTATTTCAAATACATTTAACTATATATATGTCTCTCTTGGTTATTTTATTTACTATAGCCTAGAACATACACTTAAGTTTATTGTTATAATATGTAAACATTATAAATTTATAATAAGGACTCACTAAAACTATTAGCAAGCTTTTACATCTCTATGTTAAATATCAATGTATGCTCTATATGTTAAAAACGTAGGGGATGAATACGTTCCTTTAAAAAAAAGAAAAAAAAAAAGAAAAAACCCTTAAGTTTCTCGTACAAATAACCGATCAAGTGTGATGTAATATGATAAGTGACAATAATAATTCTACAACTATAATGATTGTAGAAAGTAGAAAAGAAAATATATCACCATAACACAAACATAAACACAAAGCAAATATAAACGTTGATGCGATTTGGATTGTCACACAAAAGTTTTACTTCTCAAGGGATCTTGAGAAGCTTACAATCCCCGCCAGGCAAGTGTACCTGACCGATGTAGTATGTGGTAAGAACCAGGGAATTGATCGTTCTCCACAGAGAATAGTGTTCGTTAGGATTGAAAATGATTTACACTAGGTCTAGAGGTGAGGGGTGATTCTTTTTGTATTTTTATATTTAATGGAAAGCAAGTAAAATTCTCAGTGTTTTGAAGAAGTGGGCGGAATCAGTTGCTAGTCAACTAACACAAATAACTACAAATGCAATAAAAATAAAATGATAAGAAAATAAATATGTGTAAAACTAATATGGAGAAAAACGTGTTTACTTAGGTTTCACTACTCCCTAGCTATCTTTAATTGATTGATTAGTTTGTTACAATTGCGTGGATGACAAGTTGTATTCCTTAATACCATTCGTGGAGGCGTGTACGTCCTTCCCCAACTCTATAAGATCCTATCTCTTCCTATGACGACACGTTTAGTATCCTATCATGACCTCATTAATATTCTCTTATTAAACACAACCAATTAATCATAGTACACATCCGATTTATGTTTCTTAAGACATCAAGCAAGTTACCAGTAGGAAGTTAGCCAGTTTTCTTAAGCTAACATTAAAATCATTCATCCAACAACAATTAATAACAAACCATCAATCAATAATCAATAGGTAAGTTTCATTACATCTAAGCAAACACAAACAAACCTAGCCTAGCATGTTAAAAGAAAGATAATCGTAAGATAGAATCAAACAACACATAGACATATTGAATGATTAATAGAATACCTATCTTCAATTAATCATGAAGAAAAAAGGTTTAGAAACCTCAAAATAGCTGCAAAAGTTGACTAGGGTTCGTACCCTAAGTTTCTTCAAAGTTCCACACATATATAGATTTTACAATTTTGACGGCGTCACCTTATGGGACGTGACACCGTCACCTAGCCGTGTTTAGGGTTCCTTTATGGCCTAGATCCACTCTTGACGCCGTCAGGTTGAATAAGGTTCTGGGTCGTCTCTCTTTGTAGTTACATGTGACGTCCTTGATGCATTATAACGTGACGCCGTCACGTTTAAACTCCAAAATTCCTTTCAGGCTCGTCAAGTGTAAACTTCATATCCACCCCTTTGTCAACAAGTGACGCCGTCACCTAGTGGTGCGTGACGGCGTTAGGTACTGTATCAAGCATAATTTGAGACTTTGTCGTATTCTTCACTTTTATGCTCTAAAAACATCCAAAATGATTCCTTTTTCATAATTCATCTCAAAAGTACCTAAAATGACAAAATGAACGATTTAAGGCAATATTTGATCATAAAATCACGATTTAAGGCTCAAATTACCCCTTAAAAGTGCAACACTTTTTGTCTCATCAAATACCCTTACACTTGGGATTTGCTTGTCCGCAAGCTAATGAGCTTTTATTCTAATCAAAATACAAGTTAGGGGTCATTTAATATTAATATAAAAGTAATTACAACAAATGATCGTTCTACCTTAATCAAAATAAGCACGAAAATCATACACTAGCACCTCACAAATAGTGTTTGGATACTCTCATCTCTCGGGTGTTACAAACCTATATAACTAATGGAAATGGGAAAATATCACTCACTACCTGTCATAGAAAATAGATTACCATAGGCTTGGGAAAGGATAATAAACCTCCTCCACTAGGCGTAAGCACCTAAAAGATATTTTACTGGTGGCAAGTTAATCGCCTAGGTCAATTACATGTATAATGCAGCGTTGCTAAGTCAAGACTCGACTCAACTTAAGCCAATCAAAATCATAAACATAAACATAAATGAAAGAAACGGGATGGTAGCCCATATTTTTTTCTCTTTTCTTTTTCTATTTTTTTTCTTGCATACACTCTTGCCCTACCATCCAAAATAATACATCATAGGGGCATCGGTTCTCCCCTTACACTTGAACTTTTACATACTTAGGCTAATAATAAAATAACATAAAATCAAATGAAAACAAAAGGAAACGAGATGGTAGTCCATATGTTTTTTTTTTTTTTTTTTTTTTTTTTTTTTTTTTCAATTTTTTCGATTTTTATTTATTTATTTATTTTTTTTTTTTTTGTGCATACACTCTTGCCCTATCATCCAAAATAATACATCAAGGGGGCTCGGTTCTCCCCTTACACTTGAACTTTTACATACTTTACATTTAACTAATCTAATGACTCGAATTAAGATAATCAAAACACTTGTAGTACTTTAAAATGTTTTGCACATATAGGGGTAATAATTGATGTTCTTCCCCATTACTTCATATCATTAGTACTTTACCCATGAGTCCCAATCGTCCCAAAACAATATGTAGAAGATATGACTCGACTTAGCAACCATGTATTCAATTAGACAATTAACTAAGGGTTTACACAAATGTTGTAACAATAATGCATTAAATTAAGATGAGTGCATACAAGGAAGGCTAAGGCGATTTGGGTGTACATTTGGGGTGATTGTAAACAAATTATATCTTTAAGTAATATGCTTAAAGTTAGAAATGAAAAAGATAGGCTCTGAGGGATGTACTAGGGGTATTGTGTACTAAAAATGAGTACATCGCAAGGGTGTGGGGAAAATTACTTGACCAATGAAGTCAATGTAATTATATAAAACACAGGTGTAAAAACATGGGTTATCTTAATGCCTTTTATCATGTAGTAAATCTAACTATACGAATGTAGTCTCATTTGTGGTCTCGAAATGAATCACTAACGTAAGTTCTAGAATCTAAGTGCTACCGGTACACTCATAAGCACTAAGGCTTTTCCTAACAAGTCTAGGGGCGAACCTCACATGTATAAATTTAGTAGATCGCTGGCACGAGTGTTTGACGCTTCAACTAACAGATGGTCACTAGTGCACTTCTTGGATCGCTGGCGCGTTATTTGCATAACGGATGGTCACCAAGTCATATACTAGATCGTTGGCACGTTAGTCAATTAATCTAATACCCGGATGGTCACTACCTTATTCATAAATTTTTTTAGTGGTACGGTTTTTTGTGCTAGTCATATAACTCCTATCCATGAGACGCTTATTAATATTAAAGTTTCACTCCTATATGTTGCAAAAAATTTTAAATTTGGTGCTAAAATTGCCCTAAAAAATATTTCTCTCAGTTTTATTACACATCTACTATTAAACAAACAAAAATCAAGTGTCATGGTATTCTCTAAGGTATCTTCATTTACCCCTCCCCCTTACACTTAAGCTGAACATTGTCCCCAATGTTCAATTAAAAGATGTAAAAGTAAAGAAAATGAAAGAATGAAACAAATACTTCCCTGATTCGTTCGGTGTGGATAATGCGGTAACATGGTTAAATCCACCTCCAAGAGAATGTAACAACTTCAAGATTAAAGCAATGCCAAAAACTTGAGACTTTGATGCTCAAAGACTTGACCATCCATGTACATCTTCTTGTCTAATATAACCTGTTAAACCTGAGAAAACAAACAAAAAAACCTAGCGTAACATCGGAGGTAAAATCTATATAAAATAAAATCCTAAAAATCAAATAAAGATATAATGCTTGTGGAATAAATGTTTGCAGGTTCCTGGAGTTTATAAGTTAAAGATTTAACAAAACTTTATAATTCCGGCAGAAAAACAAAACTTGCAAAATTTTTCATAAAATTTGTACCTGACGTTGTCAGGCTTTAATTGCTGACGCCGTCAGAATTGATCTGACAGAAATTTTATGTTGAGTTTCCGGAAAATTTCTAGAAAAACCTATACCTTAATTCTTGGAATTCCTGCAAAATATCATTATGACTCGATACAAGTATTTGACTCAAACAAGTACTAATATGTATGTCTATATCTCATTGTTATCGTTCATGTTCAATTCGTTCTTTGAAAACAAATTTGGATTTCCCTTACACTTATTGATAAGTGCTCAAACACTCATCATTTTTTGTCAAATCTGAACTGCAAAACATACAAAACACTCAGAAATGCATCAAAATACTAAAAATGTTTCAAAATTGTGTTTTATATGTTTTAGATGCAAAATGAGTAAAAACAGATAAAAACGTACAAAGTTTGCATAATTGGCAGTTTTAGTCCCCCAACTTTCAAAAATTGACAAAACTTGTCCCTGAGCATTTATTTTGCAAGAAAAGTCACCAAAGGTCCTTTTAAAATCATAAGTTGTCATATTTAACCCTTTGGAGAAAAATCTCAAAAGTTTTGGAAATTTGCAATTTAGTCCCTGGAGTTTCAGAAATTGACAGAATTGGTCCCTGGTGGGATATTTTTGAAAGAAAAATCATTTTTGGTCCTTATTCTATTCATATTTGGCATGAATGATCCTTGGGTGTAAAATTGGGGAAATTACAGTTTAGGTCCCTAAAGTTTCACAAGTTGGCAGTTTTGGTCTCTGGAATTTCAAAAGTGGTAAAAATATCAAAATAGGACCTTGTACTACTCAAGTTTGGCAATTTACACCCTTGTGATAACTTTGGAAGATTGACAACTTCAGCCCTCCACTTTCACTAAATTACATTAATGGTCCTTGTAATTAAACTTAAAACCAAATGGACCCTTTTGTATTATTTCCACCCAAACATAAAACCAATCCAATCCCCAACCCAGCCAACCTCCTGATCCACCCAAAGCCCAAAAAAAAGCCCATCCCATCTTTTAATATTACCCGGTCAAACAAACAGTCAACCCACACACCATGTTACTGTTCATCGTCCCTAAACTCTCCTTAATCCCTATAATCATGCTTCCCCTCCTCACCACTTTTTCACCAACTCCACCTCCAACACTCCAACCTAATTAATACACCCAACCAAACCCGCTCCTCATTTATTATATCAACCCAAACCCCATAACCTGCCAAACCCCCATTTCCCGCCAAAAGAAGTTTGAACGGCCATGATCAATTGAACCCATCCAATGGCTGTGAATGAAGTGGGAAAGGAAGAGAGATGTTCCAGGGTCTATAAAATGAAGAAAAAAGGAAGAATGAATTATTAGTTAGTGTAGAATAATTCTTAGTGTAGCTTTTAGGTTGAATGAATGTAATTTAAGTTTCTAGTTGTTGAAATTAGTTTAAAAGGCTTGTACTCAGTTCTATTAATGTAATTCCATATTTATTTAAGATCAATTTCAGTGTATCTTTGGAAACTCAGTTTTTGCCGTTTCTATCTAAATTTTCTTATTTAACTCTTAAGTTGTTAAAAGTCCTTATTTGATGATCATTTAAAGTCAGTTCAGCTTAATCTTAAGTTTTTATAAGCTTCGAAAGCTTACAACTCAGTTATATTTAAAATATCAAAAATACTAAAAAAATAGTGTAAAATAGAAAATAAAATAAAAAGAAGAAGAAGAGAAGAAAGAAGCTGTGGATTGTGGATGGTTTTAAGGTTTAGAGCTCTTGGGAGCAATAAGATTATGGTTTGAGTTCTTGGTTACCCTGGTTCCAAGCTTGAGCATTTGTAAGATCCTTCATCCAAATTTTGCATAGTCTGTGTTTATTGTCATTGTGCTATTTTATGGTTTTTTATTGCTTATCTCACTACATTACAGCTTATTAGAAAGTTTTAGATTGATAGACCATATCTTAATTCTAGTATTACTCAGTTTCATTTACAAATCAAGTTATAAGGGGTGTTTGGGTTAAGCACTGTGCCAGTGATCAAGTTGTTGTTTGTTGTTAGAATAGGTTTAGACAACTCAGTTTAGGTTATTAGAACTTGTTTCAACCATTAAAGTCAGTGGTTATAGTGTAAAAAAGTCAAAGATCCATATAAAACCTCTTAACTGCCCACTGTGTATGAGTTAGAACCCATAAATCTTCATATCATTGTATAAGTTGTAGGTTTAACTTATTGTGGTCTTATTTTAGCCTAATGCACCTTTCTCAGTCACTAAATTAAGATTAAAACTCAGATAAGTCAAACTTCAAGTTTATACAAAAAAGTCAAAGTTTTCTTGTGCATAAATTCTCAAAATTGTAGGAATTAATGTGATTTTTGTGGTTGGTTTTAGGATTTGAAATTTCTTGTGTGTAAAATTTCCCACCTAACCTTTAGGAATCCACTGTGTCCTTATTTTTAAGATTTAATTTGAGCTTATTGTTGATTATCAAAGTAGGCTGCAGGGCATGTGTTTGCCCTGCACACAGATCCTAATCAATGGCCCCATTTCCAATGCTTCATATCTGTTTCCCTTGTGGGGCCCACAATGAGCTTATTGGCTTTTTGAAAAGCCAATAAGCTCATCTTCCAGGATTAAGTCTTAATTTTGGGTTTTGAGCTTATTTCCTAGGGCTGCTTGCCCTTTTCTTTTTGCCCTTCCACCCTCATACACTGAGTGATCAGTGTTGACCACCCAAGTTCATACCCTCCCCTAGTGCTTATTAGTGGGACTCAGGGGCTGAACTTGGGCTTTTTAGAAAGCCCTTCTTGGTGGCTTTTGAGATCAGGTTTTACTTTGGACTCCCTAAGTTCCTAGTGGGCCCCACAGGACCTGCAAGTTGCCTATTTGAACCTGTTTCAGACTCAGCTTTTGTGATTTGCTTATTTGCTTATTTGAAGCTTATCAGTGTGTATATCTGTGTCTTTTAGCTTATTTCCATAGTATTAAATTTGTTTGCATCTTAAACCACCCTTGGTCTCAGCTGAAGGCTTATTTCAAAGCTTTTAGCTTTGACAGTAGACCATAGTCAACTGCCCAAGCTTTTTGTGCTCACATAGCTTATTTTTGAGATAGAAAATAGTTGTTTTTACAAAAATTGTTTGTTTTTAGTTGTAAATTAGTTTTCAAAAAGAAAAATCCAGAAAAAACAATTTAATTTCAAGTGATAGTTTCTATTTAATGTAATTTAAATTTAAATTTTCCTTTTTAGATTTTTTCAACCACTTAGAATTTTTATATTTTTCTTAAATTCCTTTTATGTTAAAGTAATTTTAGTAATTTTCTCAGATTTTTGTTTTGTCATTTAGTATTTATTAGATTTAATATTAGTTTAATTAATAATTAACTAATAATTAAGTTTTAAATAGCAAAATTAGTTTTTATAAAGTAAACCCTAATTTTTATATTTTTCCTAGATTTTATAAGTTATAAAATAATTTTATGAATTTTCTTGTAATTTCTACTGTCATCTTCTAGTTTTTATAATTTATTTAGTTTAATTAGTAATTAATTAATATTTAATATAATAATTAGTAAAATAGTGTAAAAACTTATAAAACAAACTTTTCATAATTTTTTAGGATTCCTGTGATGATTAATTAGATATATAAAATTTTTCTTAATTTTCTAAGTCTTTTTAGTATTATTAGTAATTTAAAAATAGTTTAAATAGTTTAATTAATATAATTAATAATTAATTAATATAAAAACCACAAAAAGACAAAAATACATATTTTTAGTTTTAAAATTTGTTTTTAGTTATTTTATAATTTTAGAAATTTAATTTTCATTTCTCTAGTGTTAAATTAATATTATATTGTATTTAAGTATTTTAAATATTAATAATTAGTATTAAATTGTATTTAATTAATATTAAATAATTAATTAGTGTAAAAATTAATTTTCTTTTTCTAAAAATTTTCTTTTATCTTTAGGTTTGTAAAAAAGTCATTTTCACCCCTTGTGGGTTTTCAGATTTCAGTTTTCATGTTTTATTTTGTACGTTCGCGTAAATTTAATCTTAACATACACGTTTTTAGATATTAAACGCTTTTAGGTATCTAACTTTCACGTAATCATGTATATAGCTTGTTAAGCTATTTCTTCGTATATTCCTTAGTTCAAATAATTCACAACCCCTTTCCCGTTCAGATTCACCCGATCACAAACCCGTTTGAATACAATGCACACCTCGTCGGGACATAACGACCCGGGGAAACCCTATATTCCGCGGAGATTGAGCTCTAGGCTGTTTGACTTTGTTGACCATTCATTTGGTCGATTTAGGTTGACTGTTTGGAGCCAATCAAAATTTGGCGCCGCTGCCGGGGAGGTGTGGGCGCTATTTTAAACGGTTTTGCGTATTAGTGAATCGGGATATACATCCATTGTATATTTACCACCCTTGTTCATATTATCTTCTTATTTTCATATAAAAACAAAACTGTTCTCGAAAACATTTTAAAATCAGTTTTCAACGAACAAAAAAAACCCAAAAATATTTTCTTTCTTATTTGTACAAAATGTTTATCCAAAAATCCAAAAATATTCACCTTCACCCTCTCACATATTTGATTCTTCATTCCTTACCCTCCCAAACCTTTTGATTCTTTCTATGTCTCATCCACACCTTCTGATTTGTGAATGGTGTGGTAGTCCTCATAATGGTGGTAATTGCCCCAGTTGTGGCATGGTAGAGTCAGGAAACGGGTCTGTCTATAACCAAGATCCCTATTCTTACCATGACACCACTGATTCATTCCATCAGCTACCACACCATGAGACTCAGCAGTTTTACTGTTGTGAGTACTGTGGTGGTTCACACTACAGTTCTGATTGTCAATCGGGAAACACACTTGTCTATGAGCAGTTTCCTGATAACGATTATGACTACAGCACATCCAACCCACAACCACATCAGTTTTACTGTTATAATTACTGTGAAGGTCCACACTTCAGTTCTGATTGTCAAACAAGGAATCCATTTCCTTGTAACAATTGACACATCGTATTATGACGAACCTCCACGTCAACCAATTCCTCAAAGTCTTCTCATTGATCTTTTGGATTTAGTGAAAGACTTGAAAGGAATAACACGTACCCCAGATAATCCAAACCAAAAATCGATGGAAGAATTGTTAGCTGACGAACAGGCTGCTAAAATAAATTCCCAAGACGCTTATGAAAGATCTATTAGGAAATCAATTGCAAAAGAAAAAGCAGCCAGATCTAGCTCTCGATTCCGTTTCATTCCTGATGACAGTGATGATGAGGATATCCTTGATATTCTTCAATTTTACAAAGATTCATCAGATGAAATTCCACCAGTTGAGATTCCATCTCAACCCACTCTTATCACACCCGAGGTTCCCACTCACTCTTTGAGCATGGGGGACAAGCATCTTGACACTGTTCCTAAAAAGGACTCGGACGAATTCATAAAGTCTAGTGTTGAGAACCTTGTCCCAATCCCAAGAGAGTCACATGGAATTCTTGATCATTTATGTGTTATCCCTCCTCCTCTTGTCTTCCCGAATGATAATGTTCAGATGTTCTCCGATTCTACTGATGACGATTCGTTATCTTGTGGAGACATCGTTTTTATGGAAGAATTACCTTCTAAGCTAGTTGGCTTAGAAGAAGAGATTGTTGAGATTGATACGGAAATCAAGGATGAAGCACTTCGCGCAACATTATTGAATGTCGATCTCCTCATTTCTAAAATCGAGGCTTTCAATATGAAACCTTTTTCATCTCATATCCCGATTACGGATAGTGACATTTTCTCCGATGATCCTATTCCGGAGTTTGAAGCCTTTACCTTTGATCATATGGGAGAGAAGATTAGTGGCAGTACCACTTCTCATTCTCAAATTTCTCTCCCCGATTATGATTCATTCACATTTGAGGAGTTCTCTAATGAACTCACTCATATCATATCTCCACCAGAGTATGATAATTTTTACTTTGATCTAGACAAAGATAATCTTTGTGTTCCGGAGGGAAATATTCTCAACCTTGAGAATTTGCTTGATATCAAAATCCCAACCCTCCCACCCATATGTCTAGACCAACCGAGCTTAAATGATGAGATTCATGATACACCGATTATGGATTCTCTTTCTGATGATGATGAGTCAATCTTGATTGTCATCAAGATCTTTCTACCCTTCTTCACCTATCGGGTGACTTCTCCTGTTCTTCATTCCTTCGGGAATGAAGACATTATCTTTGACCCCGGCATCACCGCTTATAGTTTATACTATTTCAAGCCATGGTCATTATATCTCATCGGTGTGGAACTTTCACATGCTTCAAATGTTTGTCCAAACATCTTGAATGAAAGTCCGATGGAGATTCCTTCTTCCACATCATGCTTCCCCAAGAACCAATGAATTCGGAGTCGAGTCAAGCTAGCGACTCGGTAAACAAAAACAGTAGCATGTACTTAGGGTTTTCACCCTAAGTGTGGGGGAGTTACCCCTGCTATGGTTACTAATAAAGTGAAAAGAATATGGTGTTTCCATAGTTAGATTCGAATATTGGCTTTTTCCGTTCAAAGAGTCGGCATAATTGCCGGGACTTTGAATATTGAGGACAATATTCATTCTAAGTGTGGGGGGTATTCTAGCGAATTTTATCACATTTGACTATCTAGTCCCCCGTTTTTGGCCAAAATCTCAAAAATTTAAATTTTTTTTCACTTGTGCTTCAAAATTTTTGTGGTAATCAGTCCGCCATGTCTAAACGACAAAGGGATTGGCTAATCCAGGAGCAAACGGCTCTTGGTAAAGATATATCAAATCCGTTTATGGCTTGCAATTTGCCCAAAATTGTATGGTATATCAACTCACCATATCCAAAAAAGTGAATGAGTTGGCTAGCCCGCAAGATTATGGCTTGTGGTAAAGGCAGTGGAAAAACCATAATTGGTAATCAGCTCACCAAGATGTTGACTATTCCATCAAGAGTTGGCTAGTCCAGAAGCAAACAGCTTTTGGTAAAGACAAATCAAATCCGTTGACAGCTGGTGGTTTGCTCAAAATCACATGGTTATCAAGTGGACCATAGTTCTTACTTGAACTGATACATTTGGCTACTCCAGAAGTAATAGCTTTTGGTAAAGAGATTAAAATCCATTAAGTTTTCAAAACAGTTTATTGCTAGGGACTAGCAATATTTTAGTGTGGGGGATTGATGAGTGCTCAAACACTCATCATTTTTGGTCAAATCTGAACTGCAAAACATACAAAAACACTCATAAATGCATCAAAATACTAAAAATCTTTTAAAATTGTGTTTTATATGTTTTAGATGCAAAATGAGTAAAAACAGATAAAAAAACGTACAAAGTTTGCATAATTGGCAATTTCAGTCCCCCAACTTTTAAAAATTGACAAAACTAGTCCCTGAGCATTTATTTTGCATGAAAAGTCACCAAAGGTCCTTTTAAAATCATAAGTTGTCATATTTAATCCTTTGGTGAAAAATCTCAAAAGTTTTGGAAATTTGCAATTTAGTCCCTGGAGTTTCAGAAATTGACAGAATTGGTCCCTGGTGGGATATTTTTGAAAGAAAAATCATTTTTGGTCCTTGTTCTATTCATATTTGGCAGGAATGATCCTTGGGTGTAAAATTGGAGAAATTACAGTTTAGGTCCCTAAAGTTTCACAAGTTGGTAGTTTTGGTCCCTGGAATTTCAAAAGTGGAAAAATATCAAAATAGGACCTTGTACTATTCAAGTTTGGCAATTTACACCCTTGTGATAACTTTGGAAGATTGATAACTTCAGCCCTCCACTTTCACTAAATTACATTAATGGTCCTTGTAATTAAACTTAAAACCAAATGGACCCTTTTGTATTATTTCCACCCAAACATAAAACCAATCCAATCCCCAAGCCCAGGCAACCTCCTGATCCACCCAAAGCCCAAACAAAAGCCCATCCCATCTTTTAATATTACCCGGTCAAACAAACAGTCAACCCACACACCAGGTTACTGTTCATCGTCCCTAAACTCCCCTTAATCCCTGTAATCCTGCTCCCCCTCCTCACCACTTTTTCACCAACTCCACCTCCAACACTCCAACCTAATTAATACACCCAACCAAACCCCCTCCTCATTTATTATATCAACCCAAACCCCATAACCTGCCAAACCCCCATTTCCCGCCAAAAGAAGTTTGAACGGCCATGATCAATTGAGCCCATCCAAGGGCTGTGAATGAAGTGGGAAAGGAAGAGAGATGTTCCAGGGTCTATAAAATGAAGAAAAAAGGAAGAATGAATTATTAGTTAGTGTAGAATAATTCTTAGTGTAGCTTTTAGGTCGAATGAATGTAATTTAAGTTTCTAGTTGTTGAAATTAGTTTAAAAGGCTTGTACTCAGTTCTATTAATGTAATTCCATCTTTATTTAAGATCAATTTCAGTGTATCTTTGCAAACTCAGTTTTTGCCGTTTCTATCTAAATTTTCTTATTTAACTCTTAAGTTGTTAAAAGTCCTTATTTGATTATCATTTAAAGTCAGTTCAGCTTAATCTTAAGTTTTTATAAGCTTTGAAAGCTTACAACTCAGTTATATTTAAAATATCAAAAATACTAAAAAATAGTGTAAAATAGAAAATAAAATAAAAAGAAGAAGAAGAGAAGAAAGAAGCTGTGGATTGTGGATGGTTTTAAGGTTTAGAGCTCTTGGGAGCAATAAGATTATGGTTTGAGTTCTTGGTTACCCTCGTTCCAAGCTTGAGCATTTGTAAGATCCTTCATCCAAATTTTGCATTGTCTGTGTTTATTGTCATTGTGCTATTTTATGGTTTTTTATTGCTTATCTCACTGCATTACAACTTATTAGAAAGTTTTAGATTGATAGACCGTATCTTAGTTCTAGTATTACTCAGTTTCATTTACAAATCAAGTTATAAGGGGTGTTTGGGTTAAGCACTATGCCAGTGATCAAGTTGTTGTTTGTTGTTAGAATAGGTTTAGACAACTCAGTTTAGGTTATTAGAACTTGTTTCAAACATTAAAGTCAGTGGTTATAGTGTAAAAAAGTCAAAGATCCATATAAAACCTCTTAACTGCCCACTATGTATGAGTTAGAACCCATAAATCTTCATATCATTGTATAAGTTGTAGGTTTAACTTATTGTGGTCTTATTTTAGCCTAATGCACCTTTCTCAGTCACTAAATTAAGATTAAAACTTAGATAAGTCAAACTTCAAGTTTATACAAAAAAGTCAAAGTTTTCTTGTGCATAAATTCTCAAAATTGTAGGAATTAATGTGATTTTTGTGGTTGGTTTTAGGATTTGAAATTTCTTGTGTGTAAAATTTCCCACCTCACCTTTAGGAATCCACTGTGTCCTTATTTTTAAGATTTAATTTGAGCTTATTGTTGCTTATCAAAGTAGGCTGCAGGGCATGTGTTTGCCCTGCACACAGATCCTAATCAATGGCCCCATTTCTAATGCTTCATATCTGTTTCCCTTGTGGGTCCCACAATGAGCTTATTGGCTTTTTGAAAAGCCAATAAGCTCATCTTCCAGGATTAAGTCTTAATTTTGGGTTTTGAGCTTATTTCCTAGGGCTACTTGCCCTTTTATTTTTGCCCTTCCACCCTCATACACTGAGTGATCATTGTTGACCACCCAAGTTCATACCCTCCCCTAGTGCTTATTAGTGGGACTCAGGGGCTGAACTTGGGCTTTTTAGAAAGCCCTTCTTGGTGGCTTTTGAGATCAGGTTTTACTTTGGACTCCCTAAGTTCCTAGTGGGCCCCACAGGACCTGCAAGTTGCCCATTTGAACTTGTTTCAGACTCAGCTTTTGTGATTTGCTTATTTGCTTATTCGAAGCTTATCAATGTGTATATCTCTGTCTTTTAGCTTATTTCCATAGTATTAAACTTGTTTGCATCTTAAACCACCCCTGGTCTCAACTGAAGGCTTATTTCAAAGCTTTTAGCTTTGACAGTTAACCATAGTCAACTGTCCAAGCTTTTTGTGCTCACATAGCTTATTTTTAAGATAGAAAATAGTTGTTTTTACAAAAATTGTTTGTTTTTAGTTGTAAATTAGTTTTCAAAAAGAAAAATCCAGAAAAAACAATTTAATTTCAAGTGATAGTTTCTATTTAATGTAATTTTAATTTTAATTTTCCTTTTTAGATTTTTTCAAGCACTTAGCATTTTTATATTTTTCTTAAATTCCTATTATGTTAAAGTAAGTTTAGTAATTTTCTCAGATTTTTATTTTGTCATTTAGTATTTATTAGATTTAATATTAATTTAATTAATAATTAACTAATAATTAAGTTTTAAATAGCAAAATTAGTTTTTATAAAGTAAACCCTAGTTTTTATATTTTCCTGGCTTTTATAAGTTATAAAATAATTTTAGGAATTTTCTTGTAATTTCTACTGTCATCTTATAGTTTTTATAATTTATTTAGTTTAATTAGTAATTAATTAATATTTAATATAATAATTAGTGACTTATAAAACAAACTTTTTATAATTTTTTAGGATTCCTGTGATGGTTAATTAGATATATAAAAATTTTCTTAATTTTCTAAGTCTTCTTAGTATTATTAGTAATTTAAAAATAGTTTAAATAGTTTAATTAATATAATTAATAATTAATTAATATAAAAACCACAAAAAGACAAAAATACATATTTTTAGTTTTAAAATTTGTTTTTAGTTATTTTATAATTTTAGAAATTTAATTTTCATTTTCCTAGTGTTAAATTAATATTATATTGTATTTAAGTATTTTAAATATTAATAACTAGTATTAAATAGTATTTAATTAATATTAAATAATTAATTATGTAGAAATTTATTTTCTTTTTCTAAAAATTTTCTTTTATCTTTAGGTTTGTAAAAAAGCCATTTTCACCCCCTTTGGGTTTTCAGATTTCAGTTTTCACGTTTTATTTTGTACGTTCGGGTAAATTTAATCTGAACGTACACGTTTTTAGATATTAAACGCTTTTAGGTATCTGACTTTCACGTAATCATCTATATAGCTTGTTTAAGCTATTTCTTCATATATTCCTTAGTTCAAATAATTCACAACACCTTTCCCGTCCAGATTCACCCGATCGCAAACCCGTTTGAATACAATCCACACCTCGTCGGGACATAACGACTTGGTGATACTCTATATTACCCGGAAGCATTGGTCTAGGTAGTTTGACCTTGTTGACCATATACTTGGTCAATTTAGGTTGACTGTTCTGAGCCAATCAAAATTTGCCTTTTGCAAAATACCTTTATATGTAATTAAGACTAAGTTAAAAACAAAATAAAGCATTTTCACAATTTCATTTGAAACATGAATTATAAACAATAGAAATAAGAACACACATACAAAAGCAAATAAACAAATAAGCAAACAAATAAAAAACTTGGGTTGCCTCTCAAGAAGCGCTTTTCTTTATTAATGAGTCTTGTAACTAGACTCAAAGTCATGTCTATTACGTGACCTCATTGTTGGTCATATTCTCTAGGTCATCCTCAGGTTTGGTTTTGTATTCCGGACCTAGTTGCAAGCATTCTTTGTAGAAACCAAGTATTTTTGTATTACATGGTCTACTCCTCTACGTCTATCCTCATCATTCCTATAGTAGACTGCTTGCTTATGCTCTTTCTCAAGGTCTGATGAAAGCCGGTATTACTCTATCTTATATGGCATTTGGAGGGCTATCTCATCGATTTCATCCATGAACCTAAATATCCCTAAGGACGGGTTATAGTTCATTTTAGAGACTTCAACAAATGGCTTTCCAAGCACTACTTGAGTTAGGCAACTATCTATTACTGGACGAATATCCTCTACAATCACAAAGTCGATAACGTACGTGAAATTTCCTACAAGAACATGCAATCCCTTTACTCTTCTAACAAAGTTACTCATCCATCCCGTGTTAGAAAATATCCTAGGTCCGAGTTGCTTTTTCATTATCCAATTATAATGGATCCTAGTCATGATGTTTATGGGAGATTTAAGATTGATGTAGGCTTTCCACACATGCACATGCCCAATGTTGCATGGTATATTGATATTAGAGGGATCGCCCGCTTTGATGATTGGTGAACCTAGGACGTATGGTGTCTCAAGGTCATCGAATAAATCCCTATGGTATGCACGTTCTTCCTTGGTAGGTAACCTATCGAAGTAGTTTTCTAAATTCTCTACTTCCTCTACATTTTCTTCCTTATTATCCTCAACTTCCTTGACCTCATTCTTAGATTCACTATCCATTCCAACTTCATCTTTATCATCTTCTTCCCTATTTTTATCGATTGGCTTAATAGTGACAACATTGACAAAGTGGACGTGTTTGGATGATGAGGGGTCCTTAATTTGGGTTCCGCTACTAGTTTTCCTAGTGTCCTTATTTGGTGTGGTCAACACTTGGTTGTTAAGAGCTTTCAACAAGTTTTCAATTTCATTGGTCATCTCCGTTTGTTTTTGATTGAATTCGGATTCAAACTTAGCCATACGAGCTTCTTGAGATGCCATAAGTTTGGACATCAATCCTTCAAAGTTATTGGTACCACCATAGTTGTTGGAAGGATTGTTGTTGAAAGTATGGTTTGAAGATGAACCGTTTGATTGAAAATGATTAGGTGGATTGGAAGAATTGTTTTGAGGTATGTTTTGGTTTTGTTTCCACCTAAAGTTTGGGTGACTTTTCCAAGAGGGGTTGTATGAATCACCGTAAGGGTTTGCTCTGGTTTGAAAGTGTACCACTTGTCTCCTGCTCCGTCGGTACGCGAGGATGCGTAGTCTGCAAAAGCATGTTCGGGGAGTTCCATGCAATCACGATTGTCATGGGGACCACTACAATATTCACATGAAGAAGTGATTTTGTTCACTTGGCTTGAAGGTTTAGGAACCTCGTAGGATTTCATGAGAAACTTGACTTGGTCTTCAAGTTCCATGACTTGGTCTTCAAGTTCCATGATCCTACGGTCGGGAGTGCTAGAATTATTCGTAGACAAAGATATTGCCTTGACTGTTTTGTTCAAATCACGGGGATCATCCCAACTTTCGTTGTCATAGAGAGTAAGATCTTCTATGAGTTCCCATGATTCTTCCGCACTTCGATCACGTAGCCTACCACCGGCCGCTTGGTCAATGGTTTGCCTCGTGGAGAGATTGATGTGGTCATAGAAGATTTGGACTTGGAGCTAAAGATCTATGCCATGATGAGGGACTTTTTGAAGTAAGTCCTAGAAACGAGTCCATGCTTTGTAAAGAGTTTCGCCTTGACGTTGTTGGAACATCAAGATGTCATTCCTTAACTTTGTGGTTCTTCCCAGTGGGAAAAATTGAGCAATGAAACGAGACACATTGGCTTTGCACCAACTGGATGGTATCGGATCGCAAAGGAGACACATTGGCTCCTTGAGTGAGCTCAATGGTGTTTTGATAGCCTTGGTGGCTAGGACGGGAGTACTCTCCTAAAGTGCGGGTTCTAGGAGGTTGGTTTGGTTGCGGTGGGTTTTGTGGTGGGTTTTGTTGTAGTGGGTTGGCAGGGTCAAAGATATTACCATCTTCCATGATGTCGGATGGTAACGGTTACGAACAAAGGAACAAAGAAAAAGACAGACTAAAGAAAACCTATAAAAATAAAAATAAAAATCTCACTAGAGAGGAATCTAATGAGTAGACCTAAAAAAAATAAAATTCAACCTAAACAATAACTATTCCCCGGCAGCAGCGCCAAAAACTTTGATGCGATTTGGATTGTCACACAAAAGTTTTACTTCTCAAGGGATCTTGAGAAGCTTACAATCCCCGCCAGGCAAGTGTACCTGACCGATGTAGTATAGTGTAGTGGTAAGAACCAGGGAATTGATCGTTCTCCACAGGGAATAGTGTTCGTTAGGATTGAAAATGATTTACACTCGGTATAAAGGTGAGGGATGATTCTTTTTGTATTTTTATATTTAATGGAAAACAAGTAAAATTCTCGGTGTTTTAAAGGAGTGGGCAGAATTAGTTGCTAGTCAATTAACCCAAATAACTACAAATGCAATAAAAATAAAATGACAAGAAAATAAATATGTGTAAAACTAATGTGGAGAAAAATGTGTTTAGTTAGGTTTCACGACTCCCTAGCTATCTTTCATTGATTGATTAGTTTGTTACAATTGCATGGATGACGAGTTGTATTCCTTAATACCATTTGTGGGGGCGTGTACGTCCTTCCCCAACTCTATAAGATCCTATCTCTTCCTATGACGACACGTTTAGTATCCTATCATGGCTTCATTAATATTCTCTTATGCATTAAACACAACCAATTAATCATAGTACACATCCGATTCATGTTTCTTAAGACATCAAGCAAATTACCAGTAGGAAGTTAGCCAGTTTTCTTAAGCCTAACATTGAAATCATTCATCCAACAACAATTAATAACAAACCATCAATCAATAATCAATAGCTAGGTTTCATTACTTCTAAGCAAACACAAACAAACCTAGCCTAGCATGTTAAAAGAAAGATAATCGTAAGATAGAATCAAACAACACATAGATATATTGAATGATTGATAGAATACTTATCTTCAATTAATCATGAAGTAAAAAGGTTTAGAAACCTCAAAATAGCTGCAAAAGTATACTAGTGTTCGTACCCTAAGTTTCTCCAAAGTTCCACACATAATGAATGAAAATTAGAATAGTATATAGAGATTTTACAATTTTGACGGCGTCACCTTATGGGATGTGACACCGTCACCTAGCCGTGTTTAGGGTTCCTTGATGGCCTAGATCCACTCTTGACGCCGTCAGGTTGAATAAGGTTCTGGGCTGTCTCTCTTTGTAGTAACATGTGACATCCTTGATGCATTATAACGTGACGCCGTCACGTTTAAACTCCAAAATTCCTTTCTGGCCCGTCAAGTTTAAACTTCATATCCACCCCTTTGTCAACAAGTGACGCTGTCACCTAGTGGTGCGTGACGCCGTCAGGTACTGTTTCCAGCATAATTTGAGACTTTGTCGTATTCTTCACTTTTATGCTCCAAAAACGTCCAAAATGCTTCCTTTTTCATAATATCTCTCAAAAGTACCTAAAATGACAAAATGAACGATTTAAGGCAATATTTGATCATATAATCATGATTTAAGGCTTAAATGACCCCTTAAAAGCGTAACACTTTCCGTCTCATCAAATGTTCTGGACCGCGGCATCCCAATATATCTCAATTTCGTGTTGCCTTTCACTAGACCAAGTGACATAACTCCGAAAAAGGTTTCGGACCTCTTTCATTCGTCTGTCCAGGTCCCTTGAGGTCGGGAGTGCACTGGCATGCCTACGACAGTCAGATTCGGATCTTCGCTCTCGACGGGTGCGGTGTTTTGATCCGAGCAGGGAAAATATGTTCGGCTCCATATCTCCCAATCATGTGAAAAAGTTCCTTTGTCTTTCCCCTAGGCAGGAGAAGACGTCTGTCCCCTCGAAGTACTGTCAGCGGGAAGACTCCTGATCCCCCCCCCCCCCCCCCGTTTGAGCCTAGAGAAGACACTAGGGCATTGGGAGTGTTATGTAGTCCTAGATTTTTGCTGGGATTAGCACTCCTTTTCTTTTTGACTTCTTCCTCACTCACAAGGATCTCGAGTTAGAGTACTGAGACTTTTTGTTACACCCTAGGCAAATCCCACATCGGTTGTGGCTTGGAGTGATGTTGGGATATTAGAATAACATACGCCTTATCAGGCACAACTCGTTTTGTGTTTTGTGGTCTAATGAATATAGCAAGTTATAGTTAAGTGTGCTTGTGTGAAAGCAAAACTTGCATGCTTGACCATGCCGGGAAGTTACAGGAAGGCCACAAAAGCAAAGTCGTGAGCCTTCGGGCAAAGCGGACAATGAGTAAGGCGGGATGCTTACTTTTCTCAAGATCTTGATTCTGTTTGCGAACTTTCTTCAAAGCTAAGGTGTGTTTGCACTTGTCTCAGCTTTTCTTGATGGACTTTCTCAACCATCAAAGGTAGGAGCTGGTCATAGTGTTTGTAGCAAGCCTCATTTGGTTACAAAAAATAGGACGGATTTGTGTATGGTCCTACGGTTGGCACCAACCTTTTAGTACAAAATTTGATTTTAATGTGAATATTGGTCTGGACTTACCTTGGAACAAGGTTCCGCGGAAGTTTCTTGAATTCTGGACTAAGTGAATGTCTTGTGAATTATTTGTTAAGAAAAGAAGCACCGCTAGTCTCACTGCGGGAGAGGGTTCTCGCGGTCAACCTCGAGTGTGAGAGTAAGCATATGAGATAGAGTATCTATGTATATTCTTGTGCGAGAAAGTGTACCCAATAGAGTGATAAATGTGTTCTATTTATAGTTGGGCTCCTTTGTCGTTACCTGGTAGTCACGGGACGTAACTCATGCTATGAACCATTGGGTAATAGGGTGATCGTCTTGGAAGTACAACCGTTGACTACTTTATGACTCAGTAGACTCACCCTTAGGTGGCAAGTTACGACGCTTCCTCTTTTGGGCACACATGGACTGACCCTATGACCCAGGTAATATTCTTTACTCTTTAGGTTAAACTGTGGTCCAGTTCCCGAGCTAGGACCGGACTAGGTATTCTTCCGTGGCTTGTCATCCTACCCTGGTTGTGTTTAGTCAGATGGCTCTTTTGTCCTACCTTGTCGGATTAAACCTTAGCGTGACCCAAACTGCTGTTGGAACTGGAATAGTTAAGACTTGCGCTGAATCATGTTAGACCCGGACTTTTTGAGTTTAGGGATACTATACGTGATCAGCCGCATCAATAATAGTCACGTTGTTCGGATCTATCCCCATGATCTAGCTTTGGTTGTTGTTGAAACATTTCTTGAAAAACGTATTTTAAAGAATTGGTGGATGAGTTTGAAGGTTGTTTACTTTTCTATTTTCATTGTTTGTCCGGTGGATGTGGGATAACACTGTCTCCCAATAGCTCGGGCTCTTCTCCTGGTGAACGTGTTCAGGCAATCCTTATGTTAAGAGGATCGGGACAATATCATTTGCTTTTGTATTTCATGAAAATCCAAGCTTTTCCTCAACCCAAGGTTTCCCTTCGTTGTCATAATACGTATCTTGTAAGGTGTCATTAAATATTTGTTGTTTTCAGCAATTCAGCCCTAAGCGTCGTTGTTTGGTTGACGATTGATGCGTAGGGATTGCACCAGGCTTTACCTCTCAAGGGATCCTGAGAAGCTTACAACCCCCACCAGGTAGTGTACCTGATCGATGTAGTATAGTATAATGACAAGTACCGGGGGATTGATCGTTCAGCTAGAAATAGTGTCGCTAGGATTAGAAAACCTAAATACTAGATCTAGAGATGAGGGATGTTCTTTTTGTATTTTTATATTTTTAGGAAAGCATGTTAAAATCTCGGGTTTGAAGGATTTGGGCGGAATTAGTTGTTAGTCAACTAACCTAATACTAAAGATGCAATCAAAATAAAATACTAAAATGAAAATAAAACTATTTTAAACTAAAGTTGTGAGCAATAAGTGGGAGAAATGTGTTTACTTAGATTTCACTACTCCCTAGATATCTTTTACACGTTAATTACTTGTTATAGTTGCGTGATGACGGATTGTATTCCTTAATACCATTCATGGGGTGGCGTACTTACTTCCCCAATCCTATGAGTGCCGACTTCACTCCTATGTCGAGCCTGCAAGAAGCTCCTAACATGGGATCATTAGAATTTACTCATGCATTAAATACAACCAATAAAACCTAGTACACATCGGTTCATGTTTCCTAAGACGTTCAAGCATGTTACCAAATGGAGATCTGCCAGTTTTCTTAAGCCTAACATTGAAATCATTCATCCAATACAACCATAAACAAGTAATCAACACATAATTAACATCTAGGTTTCATTAGATCTAAGCAAACACAAGATAAATCTAGCCTAGCATGTTGAGATCAAGACAAGCAATATAGACAACCAACACATAGACATATTGATTGAATTAAGAGAAGACTTATCTCAGTAGCACATGTAAGGATTCAAGGGTTGAAAACCCTTGAAAAGCTGTAAAATTCGTACAAGGTTCAGCCCTAGGGTTTCTCCACACAAGTTTCTTTTAATGAATGAAAATTAGAAAACTATATATAGATATTAGGAGGTGACGGCGTCAAGAACAAATGTCTGATGCCGTCATCTCGCCGCCAAATAGTTCCTCGGACTGCCTAGATCTACATCTGACGCCGTCATGTAGTCCCCTTTTGCAGGCCGTCACACATTTAACTCTTGACGCTCTACTTGTGACGCCTTCATGTTTGTACTGGGTCGTCATGGTTTTTACTCTTGACGCCGTCAGAAATGTCTTCTTGACGCCGTCATACACTGTTCCCAGCATGGAAAATTAAGTCTTTGGCGTTTTCTTCACTTTTATGCTCCAAAAATGTCCGAACTGCTTCCTTTTCTAGATTTCACTCCCAAAGTACCTAAAATCACAAAAGGAACGATTTAGGGCAATATTTGATCAAATAAATTCAATTCCGGGCTTAAATGACCCCCTAAAAGTGGTTCATTTTTCGCCTCATCATATACCCTTACACTTGAGATTTGCTTGTCCTCGAGCAAATGCGCTTTTATTCTAATCAAAATACAAGTTAGGGGTCATTTAACACTAATATAAAAGTAATTACAACAAATAATCATTCCACTAAAGACCAAAGACAAGCACGGAGGTCATATACTAGCACCTCACAAATAGTGTTTAGATACTCACATCTCTCGGGTGTAATAAAGTATAAATTACAATATGGAAACGGAAGATATCTCTCACTACCTGTCATAGCAAAATAGATTACCATAGGCTTGGGAAAGGATCAAACCTCCACCACATGGCGTAAGCACCTAGGATAAACTATCAAATAGGTCTTTTTAAAGGGTTGTAACGTTAGGTGTAGGGATATGGAATACACAATTTTGTTGGATATAGGCAGTCTTTACTGGTGGCGAGTTAAGAATCTTGGTTAATTACATTTACAATATGGCGTTGCTAAGCCAAGACTAGACTCGACTTAAGCTAATAAATGAAAAATAACAAAAACATAAAATAAACATAGAATGAAACGGGATGGTAGTCCGTATGTTTTTTTCTCTTTTTCTTTTTTCTATTTTTTTCTTTTCTTTTTCTTGATTTTTCGATTTTTTTTTATTATTATTATTTTTTTTTTGCATACACTCTTACCCTACCATCCAAAATAATACATCATAGGGAATGAAAATTCCCCTTACACTTGAATTTTTACATACTTTACAATAAACTAATCTATTGACTCAAATTAACAAAATCAAAACATTTTGAGTACTTTTATGATTAACGCATATATGGGGGTAATAATATTATGTTCTTCCCCTTTACTCCATAAAATAAGTACTTTACCTATGAGTCCCAATCGTCCCAAAACAATATGTACAAGGATATGACTCGACTTAGCAACCATATAATCAATTAGATAGTTAATTTAGGGTTTAACAAATAACAATAATGCACTAAAGATGAGTGCATACACGGAAGGCTAAGGCGATTTGGGTGTACATTTAAGTGGGGTGTAACAAATTCTTCCTTTAAGTAAAATGCTTAAAGTTAGAAACGAAAAGATAGGCTCGGAGGGGTGTACTAGGGGTTTCGTGTACTAAAAATGAGTACAACGCTAAGGTGTGGGAAAAATTAGTTGACTTAACTAGTCAAGTAATATGACTTAAATGGTCAAGTAATTATGATACGGGTTTAACACAAGGGTGATCCTAATGCCTCTTATCATGTAGTAAATCCTACCACACGAATGTAGTCTCACTAGCGGTCTCGGGATGCATCACTAACGCAAGTTCTAGAATCTAAATGCTACCGGTACACTAATAAGCACTAATAGTAAATGCTTTTGCTATCAAATCTAAAGGCGAACCTCACATATTTGGGTGGAAAATTTTTCTGAATAGTACGGTTATGTGCTAGTCATACAATCTCCTATCCATGAGATGCTTGCTATAGCTAAAGTTTCACTCCTAAATGTTGTAAAAAATTTTAAATTTGGCGCTAAAATTGCACTAACAAGTATTTCTCATAGTTTTATTACACATCTACTATCAAACAAACAAACTCAAGCGAAAGTGTATCTGTAAGGTATCATCATTTTACCCTCCCCTTACACTTAAGATGAACATTGTCCCCAATGTTCAAGTAAAGAATGTAAAAGTGAAAAAGTAAAAAGAATGAAATCAAACACTCCCCTGATTCGCTCGGTATGGATAATAAGGTGGCCAGGTTAGATCTTCCTCCAAGAAAATGAACAATCAAAGCTTCCCTTCCAGAAAAATAAATCATCTTCTTGTCATACATAACCTGTAAATCCTGAGAAAACAGACAAGGCAACCTCGCATAAAATTGGTGGCAATTTACATAAGTTACTAAATCCTAGAAAATAAAAGAAGATATAATGCTTGTGGAATGAAGTTTGCAGATTTCCTGGAGATTATAAAACTTAATAATTCAACAAAAACTTTAAAACTCCGTTAGAAAAACAAAACTGGTAAAATTTCCAGATTTTTACACGTGACGCCGTCAAGAGTAAACTCATGACGCCGTCAGAAGTGACCTGCAGAAATTATTGTGTTAAGTTTCCTGAAAATTTTTGAAAAAACTTGGTCCTACTTCCTGGAAAATCCTGCAAAACTTCATTATGACTCGATACAAGCATTTGACTCTAACAAATATGAATATACATGTTCACTTAATATTGTATAGAATCATGATCAGTTTATTTCTTAAAAACATATTTGGGGTTTCCCCATACACTTATCTTTTGCAAAAATACCTTTGGGTGAAGTTAAGACTAGGCCAAACAACAAAGTAAAGTATTTCCACTTTTTAGTTTAGAAACATGATCTACCAACAATAAAAATAAAGCATGCATGCGGAAGCAAATAACAATCAAACAAAATAAAAATTACACAAAGCATGGGTTGCCTCCCAAGAAGCGCTTTTCTTTATTTACGAGTCTTGTAGCTAGACTCAAGGTCATGGGTTACTACGTGACTTCATCCCTTGAGATGATGTACCCCATGTAGTTGTGATCATTACTATTGTGGTGGTAGTGCCTCAATCTGTCGATACTTGCAATCACCTCTCCACCTACTTTACTTCTCAGGTTAGCCATCCCATCTTGGCTCATGCTCTCAATTGTGAAAGGCCCATACCACCAAGGACTTGGTTTATCGGGTGGTATTGTTGTTTCCAAGTATCTTAAGAGTACCAAGTTCCCTTCCTCGAATGGTACATGGCTTTCTGCTGGTCGATTATGTTCGAACTCGACATGAACTTTATTGCTTTTGCTTCTTTCATATTTAGCCTCCTTGTACCTTTTGATTCTTGCCTCCCATGCAAGAATTTTATTCTAAACACGAATGGGTGTCGTGTCAATGTTGTTTTTGAGCTTTCTCCAACTCAAATTCTCATGCCCACTTCGCGGGGTCATGGGGAAGCTAATCTTTCTTTTTCCAGATTTAAGCTCAATTTTCCTGCCTTCATACTTAATGACAACCCTAGCGGTGGCGAGGAATGGTGCCCCAAGGATTATTGGCATGCATCCATCTCCCTTATCATCGATGATCATAAAATCAACGGGGTACATGAATCCTGTGACATTAACTAACACATCTTCTGCGATTCCTAAGGGGTATACGTACAAGTGTCCAGCGAGGGATAACCTAACACGAGTGGGGGCTGGCATTTTTGACGTTAGTTGGATGTAAATAGTTAGGGGCATAAGATTTACTTCCGATCCTTAGTCGGCGAAAGCACTAAGATATTTCAAATCCCCGATGCTAGTTGGTATCTCAAAGTTCCCACACGCCATCTTCTTAGTAGCCACTTTTTGTACCAATAGCCTCTCGAATATTGGCCCCCCAGGCAACGTATCATACTCATCTTTTCCCCCTTCCTCCTTCTCAGAACTCTGGTTGGAAGGTTGGTTACGCCCGTCACCCTTTATCCAATTTGTTATAGTGTTTTCGTTTATATCATGTTTCAGGTAGTAACTCAAAGGTTGGGATTTCGTTGACTCTTCTAAGGTTTGTTTAGTAGGGGTTTCTACCTTCTCCTTATCCTTGTGGACAATTGTGATGGAATTAACAAATTGGGTAGTGGGGATGAAGCTTTCTTTCCTTAGTAGCATTCTTTCGGGGGTTCTCTGGTTGGCATACTCCTCCAATAGACTCATCATCTCATTCATTTTCTCTTGCATCTCCTCTTTTTGCTTATGCTTCCTTGAATCTAGCGAGCCGATCTGAATGAGTTGCCATATATTCTCTCATTCTAGCTTCAAACCCCGGGCTAAGCTCCTCGGGAGGGGAATAAGGTGGGCTATAGTTTTGAAAAGTCTCGACATTTTCTCTAGAGGGTGACTCTGATAACGGTGTTGAAGTCGTTTTTGAGACAGAATTGACAGTAGCCCGTCTAGGACTTAAAGGTCTCCTTTGCCTTTCCTCAAAATAGTCAACTTTTGCCTCGAGTTTGCATAGGAGTTCATCGGAGACTTCGGTGGTCCCTCCAGGTGTTGAGACTGCGTTGATGGCCGATTTTATCGTATGATTAAACTCCCACATTTCTTGATTATCGGTGGCCAGCTCTTCAATAATTGCCCAGGACTCCTCGGCGTTCTTATCATACAATTTACCTCCCGCGGCCCTATCGATTGTACGTTTAGTGTGATAGTCAACATGGTCGTAGAAAATCTGAACTAATAACGAAAGGTTTATACCATGATGAGGGACCTTATGGAGGAGATCCTTAAAACGAGCCCATGCTTCGTTGAAAGTTTCACCCTGATGTTGTTCAAACATCAAGATGTCATTTCTGAGCATTGCAGTCTTCCCTGGTGGGAAGAATTGAGTAAGGAAGCGATTGGTGAGATTATCCCTTGTGGTGACGGATCCCGCGGGTAAATGCTCAAGCCATTGACTAGCTTGATCACATAGAGAGAATTGGAATAGGCGTAATCGGGTTGTCTCTCTAGTTGCAACATCTAGGTCTATGGAATCTACGATTTTAAGGAAGTCCTTGAGATGTTGATTTGGATCTTCGGAACGAAGTCCATGGAATGCACATCCGCTTTGCACCAACCGGATGGTGTCGGATCGCAAGGGGGTCACATTGGCTCCGGTGAGCTCAATGGTGTTTCGATAGCCTTGATGGCTAGGTCAGGAATACTCTCCTAAGGTTCGGGGCCTAATAGGTTCTAGTGGTGGGTTTTGTTGTGGTGGGATGACGGGTTCAAAGATGTTCCCTCGTCCATGATGTCGGGTGGTGAAGAGTTACGAACAAAAACACAAAGAAATAAGATAGACTAAAGAGAACCTAAAAATAAAATTAAAATCTTACTAGAAAGGAATCTAGCAAGTAGACCTAATAAAAAGAGATTCTAACCTAGACAATAACTATTTCCCCGGGCTGCGGCGCCAAAAACTTGATGCGTAGGGATTGCACCAGGCTTTACCTCTCAAGGGATCATAAGAAGCTTACAACCCCCACCAGGCAGTGTACCTGATCGATGTAGTATAGTATAATGACAAGTACCGGGGGATTGATCGTTCAGCTAGGAATAGTGTCGCTAGGATTAGAAAACCTAAATACTAGATCTAGAGATGAGGGATGATTCTTTTTGTATTTTTTATATTTTTAGGAAAGCAAGTTAAAATCTCGGGTTTGAAGGATTTAGGCAGAATTAGTTGCTAGTCAACTAACCCAATACTAAAGATGCAATCAAAATAAAATACTAAAATGAAAATAAAACTATTTTAAACTAAAGTTGTGAGCAATAAGTGGGAGAAATGTGTTTACTTAGATTTCACTACTCCTTAGATATCTTTTACACGTTAATTACTTGTTATAGTTGCGTGGATGACGGATTGTGTTCCTTAATACCATTCATGGGGTGGCGTACTTACTTCCCCAACCCTATGAGTGCCTACTTCACTCCTATGTCGAGCCTGCAAGAAGCTCCTAACATGGGATCATTAGAATTTACTCATGCATTAAATACAACCAATAAAACCTAGTACACATCGGTTCATGTTTCCTAAGATGTTCAAGCATGTTACCAAATGGAGATCTGCCAGTTTTCTTAAGCCTAACATTGAAATCATTCATCCAATACAACCATAAACAAGTAATCAACACATAATTAACATCTAGGTTTCATTAGATCTAAGCAAATACAAGATAAATCTAGCCTAGCATGTTGAGATCAAGACAAGCACAAGATATAGACAACCAACACATAAACATATTGATTGAATTAACAGAAGACTTATCTAAATAGCACATGTAAGGATTCAAGGGTTGAAAACCCTTGAAAAGCTGTAAAATTCGTACAAGGTTCGGCCCTAGGGTTTCTCCACACAAATTCCTTTTAATGAATGAAAATTAGAAAACTATATATAGATATTAGGAGGTGATGGCGTCAAGAACAAATGTCTGACGCCGTCATCTCGCCGCCAAATAGTTCCTCGGACTGCCTAGATCTACATCTGACGCCATCATGTAGTCCCCTTTTGCAGGCCGTCACACATTTAACTCTTGACGCTCTACTTGTGACGCCTTCATGTTTGTACTGGGTCGTCATGGTTTTTTCTCTTGACGCCGTCAGAAATGTCTTCTTGACGCCGTCATACACTGTTCCCAGCATGGAAAATTAAGACTTTTGAGTTTTCTTCACTTTTATGCTCCAAAAACGTCCGAATTGCTTCCTTTTTTGGATTTCACTCCCAAAGTACCTAAAATCACAAAAGGAACGATTTAGGGCAATATTTGATCAAATAAATTCAATTCCGGGCTTAAATGACCCCCTAAAAGTGGTCATTTTTCGCCTCATCAACGATAGCATTAAACTTTACGATTTCTCGATTCATGGGTATCACTTCACAATCAACATGTGTTTTGGTACGCGTGATATTTCTCTTGCTTGTTGCTTGTTGCTTGCTCATTGTATTCCTCGAGAATTTTGTACTAAAAAGTATCTGATTGGTGGTTTCCCGTGTTCGGGTCCTCGGATATATGTACCTAGTATTCCCCCTAAATTAGTTCTTCTTGTTGAGACCATAGCGTACGCGTGAAAAGTTTGAGTTGCTCTCCATTACCACGTTTATTGGTTGAGGAAGGCCCGGTTTCTTTGTTTTTTGTTAGGTTTGTTGGTAATGCAGTTGATTTGTTGGAATTGTTGTTGAATTTGAAATTGGGAAAAAATTTTGTGTGGAAAACTAGAAGGGGGGGGGGGTTTGAATAGTTTTACATCGTTTTTTGATTTATAAAACTTTGTTTAGTTAACAAAAATTTCGATTCTAGTTTTATGTGAGATTAATGTTTAAACACTTATGTATACTAATATCTACAAAAGTAAATGACAACAATATAAATAAATAAGTAAAGAGATAGAGATGGAAAGATCGCACCACAAGACAAAGGATTTATAGTGGTTCGGCTACAAAACTCCTCTTCATCCTACTCCACTCCCCGAACACCTAACTCGAGAGTTTTCTTCACTATGTCAACAAGCTCCCTTATGGCGGAGAAACCTTACACAACTTTCGCTTACACCAATTTACGACACTAAGCTAGATGTCGAGTCCTAATAGTAGCTAGAACCAATCTCACACCACTAGTCACTACACACCTTCTTCACAACTTATACACACCACTACTACTACACAACTTCTCACAACTTGACTACTTCTTCTTCATAACACTACTTCTTCTTCACTACTTCTATTCACAACTTCTATTTATAACTTCTTTTCACTACTAACACACCTAGTTATATCTATAACAAAACCTCTACTTCTTTACAAATGATTTACACAACTACTAACAATATACACAAATCTACAATACTTATTAACAAGATGTTGGAGGAGTATTCTTCTCTTGCACTTTGAATGATGAGGGATTAAATCACTTGAAACAAGAACTTATAATCTTATGATCAAAGGATTTAGGAAAATGATTTGAAAGGATTTGGATAGAAAGTTATAGTGCAAAATGTGAGGAAAAAATGCAGGATTGAGCCTGTATTTATAGGCCAAAGATTCTGGTCTCAGAAGCGTGCCGGCCCCCTTAAAATTAAGGGGGCCGCCCTCCTGTAACGGCCAGAATCTTTGTCTTTTCTGGGAAAAATTTATTTGGTGAAAATTTAACTGATTTTGGTTAAAAAATTGAATTCATATATTTATTATTAATTAAACATTTTCCTTTAATTTCCAAAAGTGTTTTTCTAAATATATAAAATGTTTATACAATTTTATATAATTTGTAATGATTAAATAAACCTTCTTTTGATTATAAAATGTATTAGGCAATTGTTTATTCATACCTTAAGTGATTAAGTTGAATATAATGATATTTTGTCACTAAATACTTGTTTACGTAATGATTTTACATTTAATGATTTAAGATTTTGTGATCGTCAAAACATAGGGATATCGAGAAATATTAATAACGTTTTTACGCATTATTTATATCAACAATCTCCTCCTTTTTGTTGATTACAAAATCTAAACTCATTGAATCAAAAATTAATATGTATACAAGTATTTAGTGAGTTTATATAATTTCTCCCCCTTTTTGTTAGCATCAAAAAGGTTAACCCGACGATGTTAGAGTTCCCCCTCGACATGTACTCCCCCTCGTTTTAAGGTTATAAGACAATTTGAGATATGGAATGCTTGCAAAAATATTTAGAACACACAATATATATAATGCATGAAACTAATATATAACAAGAGAACTAAGAGAAGTGCACAAAAGAAATAAATCTCAACAAGCATTCATTAATTATTAAAATAGATTATGTTGAAAACATAATCATTAGTACATAAGCATACATATATGCTTTTCTTAGCAAACTACGATGAATAATACTAAGTTGCCAACTTGAGGTCTCTAGGACTTGCTTGGAGATGGGAAGCATGGTGTATGGATTTAGTGGAGGTAGATCTTTGTGGGAATGTTGTTTGGATAGTTTGGAGTGGTTGATGGAGGTGAGTTTGGAGCGGAAGGGATAGATTGTTGTGTTTGTGATGGCGGTGGAGGAAACCTTGTGAGGAGATACTCAATCCAAGTGAAGTGCTCATTGAGAGCAATGGTTTGTTTTTGGAGAAAAATACAACAAGGACAATTGTTAACATGATTCTCAAGTTGGACCAAATTGTTGGGAGGTAAGGAGTGAGTGGAGGATGGTTGTTGATCCAAATTGTGTTGAGCAAGGTGTAAGGCAAGAATAGCACTAAGTTCATAAGCTTCTTTGAGCTCCTCAACGAACTTTTTATGTTCGGAGGAAGGGGATGATGGTGGAGTTGGATTCATGTTTTGATGAGAGTGGTGATTGTTGTATTGGGATTGAGCATGTTCCTCAAAGGGGTCATTTGGTAGAAGTGAGTGAGATGGATGTGGAATTTTGTTGGAAAGTGAAATTGTGAGGTTGTCATAGGTAAATAAGAGGTTTCATTTGGGTGAGTTTGGTGGTTAGTAGTTGGTTGGTTGGTGACAACATCATTGATTGATGAGGATTTTTGACAAGTATCAAGTTTTCTTCTCCACATGGGTTTGACAAAGATCCTTGCAACCCTTGAAGGCTTAGATCTTGGGTGGTTGGGAGATGACATGATGGGTTGAGTAATGATTTGTGATGATGAAGGTTATTTATAGTGTGATGATTATGTGTTTATGGAAGGATAATATGTGGTGGATTTGCTAGACAAAATGTGTTTGGCTATTTAGGAAAGTGGGGAATCAAAATAGGGTGAAATGGGCTAAAAAGCAGAAAGCAAACAGGGAACCTCGACCATCAGGTGGCCGACCCCCTTAATTAATGGCCGGCCCCTTTAATTTTAAGGGGGCCTCCCAGGCCTTGGTTCCCAGATTGCCAGAAATGGTTTTGGTAGAAATTTTTTTCAGAAAGATGTTTGTTTTGAGGTTTGGTTTTCGGCAAGTCCATCTCTTTAGGAAACTAAACAAGTATTATCTTAATGCAGTATGCATGGAATGTATATATGTAAGCAAATATGCACATAATAACAACTAAGCATGCATGCAAAAATAACAATGTAATAGAGCAAATAAGCAAGTCATATTTCCTAAAAAAACTAACTTAGAGTAAGGGCAAAGGCAACTAGTGAGTGAGAAACTAGTGATGGAACAAATGTGACAAAGTGATTCTTGACGTCGTTCTAGTGTGTGCCTATATGCAACAAATGTGAAGATGCGATTGCTTCGACTCCTAATACAAAGATAAATATATCCTAAGAAGCAATCCAAATTCTCCTTGATTTAATTTTCTTAACCCATGATTGCCAAGATATATATTAGATTATATATTCTGAAAATTCATGTGAAATTGCATGCATGATTTTAAAGAAAATTGTTAATACAAATATCGCCTAAAAACGTTATTTATATTTTACGAACTTTGCTAAGTTTTGTTAACGTCAAAATGTAAACTTTATGGGTTTCTAAGTAAAACTTAATTTTAGTTTAAAGACTTGCATAATTAGACATTTGCTACATTTTACATTTCATATAAAACACAACATTTTAATATTTCTTAAAATAGAAATGTCACATCATATTTATGGTAAGTTTGTCAATATACATTTAAGGAAAGAGTGTATCTTTGACTAACCATAAATCTTCTTGCACAAGTTTGTGTTTGACTAGTTTTTATTTGATGTGACTTTGGTTGGTTTGAATGATTTATTGCAAAACCAACTGCAAGCCTGGCGGAACCCTGGGGGTACACGGGCGGAACCCATATATGGGTTCCGCCGTATCCGCCAGACCTGCAGAAGGTCTTGCTATAAATACCAAGCCATATGTTTGAATTTTGGCTTTATCACTCTACATTAGATTTCCACACACATACATTCATTCTTTCATCTAACCCTTTAACATCTCATTTCTATGTGAAGTTTCTTTTGTAGCAAAGAAGTTCACAAGTTCATATAAAGTTATAAGTATTCGACACAACGTTGCAAGACTTGTTAGCTTAGCATCGTGTAGATTTTGTGTAGTTTACACTTCATTTGATTGTGTATTTTCAGTAGTGATCGGTTAGTATTTTAGTCCTCAAAATACAAAGTGTGACGGGATTTGTTGTACCCTTGTAAAAGAAATAACGGGAGTGGTTGTACCCTTATAAAAGAACTCGACATCTAGCTTAGTGTTGGTAAACGTGTATAAGCGACGTGTAAGGTTTTCTCCGCCGATGAAAGGAGCTTGTTGACTAGTGAAAGAAACTCTTGAGTTGGATACTCGGGGCGTGGACGTAGGGCAAGGAAAAAGAGTCCTTGTAGCCGAACCACGATAAATACTCGTGTTGTGGTTTGATCGTTTCTTTCTTTATACTTGCATGTTATTTATTGTGTTTGTGTTCATATCTTTGATTAAACGAAAAGTTTCAAAAGATAATCAAATAAGTTTAAAGTTTTTAAACGGTAAACTATTCAACCCCCCTTCTAGTTTTCCATAATTGGTATCAGAGCTACGTTACTCAATCTTTTAAAATATATTGTGTTTTAAAACTTGAAACGATCAATGGATTTTGAAAATTACAAAGAAGGGCAATCTATGCAAAGACCACCACTTTTTGAAGCAAATGGTTTTATATATTGGAAAAACCGTTTTGAAACTTACGTGAAATCTAAAGATATAGATTTATGGTATATAATCATTGATGGTGATAATATAGCTACTAATAGTAAAGATGATGATCAAAATAAATTGATTGCTACAAATAATGAAGCTAAAATGATGCTTTACAATGCTTTGCCTAAGAAAGAATATGAAAGAGTCTTTATGTGTAAAACCGCCAAAGATATTTGGCAATCTTTAATAGTCACTCATCAAGGAAACTCACAAGTTAAGGATAACAAAATTGATCTTCTTGTTCAACAATATGAACAATTTGTTATTCCCGAAGATGAGATAATTGATAGTGCATTTGCTAGGTTTAACACTATTATTACTTCACTTAAAGCACTTGATGAATCTTTTTGTAGCAAGAATTTTGTCAGGAAATTCCTTAGAGCACTCCATCCGAAGTGGAGATCAAAAGTGACGGCAATTGAAGAATCCAAGGATCTTTCAAGCATGTCGCTTGATGAGCTAATAGGAAACCTCAAAGTTCATGAAATGGTAATGGAAAAAGATTCGGAAATAGTTAAAGGCAAGAAAGAAAATGTTAAGTCCGTTGCCTTGAAAGCTAGAGTCCTATCAAGTGATGATGAAGAATATACTTCGGATAGTGATGATGAAGAATATGCTATGGCCGTTAGAGACTTCAAGAAGTTCTTTCGTAGACGAGGGAAGTTTGTAAGGCAACCTAAAGATGACAAGAAAACCTTCCGAAAAGATCGTGATGATAGGAAAGGAAAGGTTGAAAGGAAATGCTATAGGTGTGGAGACACAAGTCATCTCGTAGGAGAATGTCCAAAACCACCCAAAAGCAAGTCTCAACAAGCCTTTGTGGGTGGTGCTTGGAGTGACTATGAAGGAGATGACGAAGAGCCAAAGAATGATGATATTGCTCTCATGGCTCACGACTCAAATGAGGTACTCTCCGACTCATCTTGTTCTTCTATTGATGATGACATCTTACAAAAAGAATATAACAAACTTTGTGAATTGAGCTTAAAAATCATAATCAAAAGTAAGTTTTTGAAAACTAAAAAGGAGTTTTTAGAAAATGAAGTTTATGAGTTAAAAGAAATAGCTAAGAGATTAGAAAAGAGTAAAGGTATTGACACATCGTGCAAATCATGTGAAGAGCTTAAACTCGGAGTTGAGAGACTTAAAATTACTCAAGATGATCTAATAAAACAAACCACAAAGTTTAAGAAGTTCGATAAGAGCATTTTTTGTGCGGGTGAAATTATGAAACTTCAAAAGTCACCATTTGATAAAACAGGACTAGGTTTCATGAAATTAGAAACTTCAAAGAGTCAAACGAAAAAAGAAAAGAAAGCACAAGAAACTAACAAAACTACTACAACAGCCCACGGAACACACGGAACCCAAATTAGGGTTCCGCCCGTTGAACCCAAAGGTTCCGCCAGGTCTGCTGCAGCAGTAACATCCTCCACATCGGATCGTTCAAAATTTGTTAAAGTCACATATAAAAATGGAACAAAACCTGCCTTTAAAACTGGAGTAGGACTTATTAAAAACGAATTTAGAGCTAGAACTACTCAACCAAGACCTAAGACTCCAATTCCCAAACGCCCCTTTCCAAAGAGTAACTACAATACACGACCAAACTACCAACATGTTTGGAATCAAAACACTCCTGGACAATACCAAACTCCAAATTACATGTCATGGAACCCTTATGTTCTATTGTCATACTTGGATCAAGTTAATGGTATGCTTAACCAAAATGGACCCATGAGACATTGGGGACCAAATGTTTGAGTGTTTTTCGTAAAATAGGTGTGCCTCAAAGTATGTTTGGAACCGGATGAAGGGATTAAAGATAGTGGTTGTTCAAGGCACATGACGGGTAAAAAAAGCCTCTTCTCAACTTATCACAAATGTGATGGAGGTAATGTTACTTTTGGTAGTAAAGCGAAGAGCAAAATCATCGGAAAAGGTACAATCTCTCATGACTCCCTTTTTATAGATGATGTAGCTCATGTTGATAACTTAGGTTTTAATCTCCTTAGTATTAGTCAACTTTGCCGTAATAAGTATAATGTCCTTTTTAGTGAAAATGGAAGTAAAATACTTAAAGATGGTATAACCATAGCCAAAGGTGTTCTTAAGAACAACGTATACGTCATAAAGATGGATCAAACATTTAGAGACAAACTTTGTCTTACTTCATTAGATGAATCTTCAACTTTGTGGCATAGACGTTTAGGACACGCTAACATGAGACTAATTCAAAACCTCTCCTCCAAAGACTTAGTTCGAAACCTACCTAAGTTGAAATATGACCAACACTTTTGTGACGCTTGCAAAGTCGGTAAATAAGTCCATAGTAGCCATAAGGCTAAAAACTTGGTTTCTACATCTAGGTGTCTAGAACTTTTGCATATGGATTTATTTGGTCCATCCGCTATACAAAGTTATGTAGGTAACTTCTATACTTTGGTCATAGTAGATGATTACTCAAGATATACTTGGACAAAGTTTTTGAAAAGTAAAAATGAAGCTTTTGATAAATTTGAGATTCTAACTAAGAAAATCCAAAATCAAGTAGGGTCTAGTATTGTGTCAATTAGAACGGATCACGATCTTGAATTTGATAATGAATTTAAATTTGGAAACTTTTGTGATAAAAATGGAATTACTTATAACTTTTCGGCTCCACGCACTCCTCAATCTAATGGTGTAGTAGAACGTAAAAACCGGACTTTGCAAGAGATGGGTAGAACAATGCTTAATGAACAAAACATTCCACAAAAGTTTTGGTGTAACGCCGTTGACACATCAACTTACATTTTAAATCGAGTCTTAATTAGACCATTTTTGAATAAAACTCCTTATGAACTATACAAAGGTAAAAAGCCTACATTAGGATACTTTAGAGTGTTTGAGAGTAAATGCTTTATTCTTAACACCAAGGATTATCTCACCAAATTTGACCCAAAGTCTTATGAAGGTGTATTTCTTAGATATTCACAAAATAGTAAAGCCTACATTGTTTTGAACAAAGAAACCTTAAGAGTCGAGGAATCGTTGAACGTAACGTTTGACGAAAGTCCACCTCCCTCTAAGACATCACCTTTGGTAGATGATGACTTAGTTGAAAGCCAAGCAATAGAAAGTCAAGAGATCTTAGGTAGTGACAAGGAAGATGAACTATTAAACAAAGAATTTGTCAATGTCAAAGAATCTAAAAGTCATCCATTAGATGGTGTCATAGGAAACATTAACGAAAGAACACTAAGATCAAAAGTTCAAAATGAAAGCAAATTCTTTTGTTTCGTGTTAACCATTGAACCGAAAAACATTAATGAAGCCATTAATGATGAGTCTTGGGTAATAGCAATGCAAGAAGAGTTAAACCAATTTGTTAGGAAAGATGTATGGATATTAGTTCCTCAACCAAAGAGTCAAACAATAATTGGAACAAAATGGGTCTTTCGTAATAAAATGGATGAAAATGGAATTGTGTCTATAAACAAAGCTATGCTAGTAGCACAAGGATATAATCAACAAGAAGGCATTGACTACGATGAAACTTTTGCTCCGGTTGCAAGGCTCGAGTCAATTAGAATCTTACTTGCATATGCATGTGCACACAATTTTAAACTCTTTCAAATGGACGTCAAAAGTGCATTTCTAAACGAGGTCATTAATGAAGAAGTGTATGTTGCTCAACCACCGGGCTTCATCGATTTTAAAAAACCTAATCATGTTTACAAACTTAAAAAGGCTCTTTACGGACTTAAGCAAGCTCCAAAAGCATGGTATGATCGACTTAAAACCTTCCTAGTTGACCATAAGTATACCATGGGCTTAGTTGATAATACTCTCTTCACTAAGAAGAAAGATTCACATATTATCATAGTCCAAATCTATGTTGATGACATTATATTCGGATCAATTTGTCAAGAGTTATGCGTGGATTTCTCAAAAATCATGCATGACGAGTTTGAAATGAGTATGATGGGAGAACTCAACTTTTTCCTAGGACTCCAAATTAAATAACTAGAAGATAGTATTTTCTTTAACCAATCTAAATATATTAAGGACATGCTTAAGAAATTTGGATTAGAAGATTCGACACCAATCAAAACGCCCATGTCCACGGAAACAAAACTCACCAAGGATGAGGAAAGTGAATCCGTAGATAGCACTAAATATACAGGTATGATTGGAAGTCTACTTTACCTAACGGCTAGTAGACCCGACATTATGTTTAGTGTTTGTCTATGTGCTCGTTTTCAACAATATCCTAAGACAACTCATCTCGAAGCCGTTAAAAGGATTTTAGATACATTAAGGGCACTACACATTTAGGTTTATGGTATCCCAAAGGAACGAGAATAGACACCATAGTGTATGCCGACTTGGATCATGCCGATGACTATGTTGATAGAAAAAGCACAAGTGGTATTTGTACTTTTGTTGGACATTGTCTCACCTCATGGTTCTCTAAGAAGCAAACGGCTCTTGCTATCTCAACAATGGAAGCCGAGTACGTTTCGGCCGGAAAGGCGTGTCAACAAGCTCTTTGGATGAAGCAAGCTCTTGTCGACTATTGAATTCAACTAACGACATCACCATTCTTTGTGACAACAAAGGAGCCATTGATCTTAGCAAAAATCCAGTTCAACATGCTCGTACCAAACATATTGATATCCGTCATCATTTCCTTCGTGATAACGTTCAAAAAGGAAATATCTCAATTGAGAAAGTTTCTTCCGAAGACAACATAGCCGATATTCTCACAAAACCTCTTAAACGAGAACCTTTTAGCCTTCTTAGGCTAGGCTTAGGACTCATGGAACCTACATTGTAGTTCTAGACATTAGACAAAAATCACAAAAATCAAAACAAATCAATAACTCTTTTTCTCAGCAGGGTCGGCGGAACTGATTGATGCCAAACCACCTAACTTATATTGACCAGGTGATGGTCAACAAAGTCAAACAGCCTAGATCAATGCTCCGCGGAAGTATAAGGTTTCCCCGGGTCGTATGTCCTGACGAGGTGTGAATTGTAAACAAACGGTTATTTGATCGGGTGAAATTGGACAGGAAAAGGTTTTGAGTGTGATTGAACTATGGAATTTACAACGAAATAGCTTAAACAAGCTATATGAATAAGACGGGAAAGGAGGAAAAAACAGAAACGATTAAAACCTAAAAACGCGTACGTTACGTTTAAATAAACGTAGACGTACGAAATAAAACGCGAGTTTTAACAAAATAAAATACTTACAAAAGTGAAAATCACATTTTTACAATCCTAATAATAAAAGAAACTTTTTAGAAAATTAAAATTACTTTTTTACACTATTTAATTATTTAATATTAATTAAAAACTATTTAATACTTATTATTAATACTTAAATAACTAAAATACAATATAATATTATTTAAATACTAAAAAGGTGAAAATAAAATTTCTAAAATTATAAAATAACTAAAAATAAGTTTTAAAAATAAAAATATGTATTTTTGTCTTTTTGTGAATTTTCTATTAATTAATTACTTATTAATTACTAATTAACTAATTAAACTATTTTAAATTAAGAAAATTAGCAAATGAATAGTAAAAACTCTAAGAAAATTTCTAAAATTACTTTATAACATATAAAAGCTATAAAAAATATAAAAACTTGGTTTTGCTTAAGAAAAACTAATTATGCTATTTTAAACTAATTATTAATTAATAATTAATAAAACTAAAATTAATTCTAATTAATACTAAATGAGAAAATAAAAATCTGAAAAAATTATTATAACTACTTTAATATATGAGGAATTTAATAAAAATATAAAATAGCTAAGTACTTAACAAAAATTTAAAAATGAAAATTAAAATTAAATTACATTAAATAGAAACTATCACTTAATTTTAAATTGATTTTTCTTGGTTTTTCTTTTACAAACTTATTACACTACTGAAAATAACAAACTTTTACAAATACAACTTTCTTGGAGCTTAAAAATAAGCAAAGCAAGTGCTTAATATGGAGACAGTTGACTTTAGTTTGACCAAATGACAAAATAAGCTAAAATGACCACAAGTGGGGCCCACTAAGACTAAATCTGATCTAAATAATCTAATAGGACAAGAATAATCTGGAAAAGGTACTTGGAGTTCACAAAATAAGTAAATAAGCCACAAAAAAGCACATTGCAAAACTCTTGGGGACTGAAAATGGGACAGATTTGGTGGCTAAATTCAGGTGGGTCCCAGGGCTATTGAGGTCAACCCAATGGTCAATAATGAAAGCCTACAATGGGGAGGGTTGAATGGTGCAAGGTGGGGGGTTGTGGGACCCACTGGGTGGTCAGAAAACACCACCAAATGGTGGTGGTGGGTGGTGGTTCTGTGCAGCAGGGCACACAGCTGAGCCTGCAGCTGTGTTTGGGGCAAGATGGGGCCCAGCACAAAAATCCTAAAAATGAAACAACTAATAGACACTAAAGATCAGCTGGTGGACTACAAATGAGAATAAGTTTCAGACCATGAAACACCATACACAATTCCACAAAATTCGTGCAATATTGAGAACAAACTGCAAGAGTGGCATTTTGACTTTATAACAAAAACATGAGCTTTGACTTTTATGGATTTTGGATCAAACCTACTAATTGATTATGATGTTATGAACTACTATGGAACTAAATTTGATAATTGTAAGCACTAATGAACCAAATCCCAAGGTTTGGGATGCCAAAGCCCTCACAGTTAACTGTGAGGGCACTTGGAGTGGATTTTTGACTTTGGGTGTTAAAGGTACCAAGTTATTGACTCTAGAGACCTAATTAAGCTTAATACAATTTGTCTATATCAAAATAACACTGAAATAACAGCAAGAGCTCAGCTAGATAGGCAGATCCAAACACCCCCTTAACAGCTGAAAATGGCAATTTGTGATAAAACTAGCATATGCAAACCATGAAACTGAAATTTAAATATTTAATAAGCTATTATAAGCATAAATGAACAAATATGAACAAGAGTTAATCACTACAACTGAAAATCACAAGATATAAAAAAAATTGATACTTAAACTGAAATTGCAAACTTACAATGGACCCCTTGTTGCTCAAACCCAAACAAAGATCATGTGTCCTAATCCTACTGTCTACCTGAGACTTCTAACCCATACATCCAATTCCTTCTCCACTGCTCATTCTTTTATTTTTGATTTTCATTAATTTTTGAATGAATTTTGACATTTAATGGATACACAGGATTAAGAGCTTTATAACCTTGTATAAGCTTGTAACTGAACTGCAATTAGCTTAATGAAACTTTAAAACAACTTTTAACAACTTTGAAGTGAATTTGTCAAATTCACAAGAAGATGTAAAAACTGAATTACCACAAGAACTGAAATTTGAGATTAATGGAAATTAAACATGTACTGAAAGGTTGAATACAAGATTCTTAACTGAAAATTACAACTTGAAATGAAGTTTCAATACCTACGACATGATAAAAATTAAACTACACTACTTAAAAACTAAAAACTGCCCCTTTCTTCTTTTTTTTCTTATCTTTTTATAGTCCCTGAGTCTCTCTCATCTTTTCCCACTTGAATCACAGCCATTGGATGGCTTGCTTTGATCTCATCCGTTCAATTGGGTTTTGGCGGGAAAAAGTTTTGGAGCAGGTTTGAGTGGAGTTGGTGAGGTAATTAAAGAGGTGGAGGGTTATTGGTGAAAGGTTGGTGATATTATTAATGAAAAAGGGAGGTTTGGTGAAAAGAGGAGGGGGGAAGGGACATGGTAGCAGGAAACGGGGAGCGTGGTTTAGGGGATGATGAACAGTGGTACATGGTTGAGGGTGTTGACTGGCTTGTTTGACCGGGGAGTTATACTTTTGAAGGTGGGCCGGGTTTAATTACTTGGGCTTGGGTTGTTTACTTGGATCAGGTACATGGTTTATGATTATAAACAATAAGGGTCCAAAAGGTAGTTAGTAAACAATAAGGACCAATATTGTAAATTACCAAAAGTGAGGGGTTGAATCTGTAAATGTTCCAAAATGCTCATAAGGACCAAAAATGCCACTTTCCATAATCCAAGAACCACATTTGCAATTTTTATATTTTTCAAAATTCCCGAGGACTAAAAATGATAATTTTCAAAGTCCGGGGACTAAAATTGCCATTTTATGAAAATCTTTTATCCAAGGATCCATATTGAATATTTTTAAACTTCCAAGGATTAAAAATGATTTTTCTTTCAAAAATACCCCACCAAGGACTGAATCTGCCAAAATCTGAAACTCCAGGGACCTTTTATGCCAATTTGGATTTTTAGGGACTAAACATGTAATTTTCTCAAACTTTTTACCCAAAGTCTAAATTTGATAATTTTTACTTTTTAAAAACTTTGGGTTGACTTTTCTTTCGTTTTAAAACGTCAGGGACTAGTTTTGTCAATATTTTGAAACTTGAGGGACTGAAACTGCCAATTGTGCAAACTTTGTTCGTTTTTCATTTGTTTTTAAACGTTTTGCATCTAAAACATATAAAACACACTTTTGAGATAATTTCAGTATTTTGATGCATTATTGGGTGTTTTTGGATATTTTGGCAGTTCATATAAGACAAAAATGATGAGTATTTACACACTCATCAATCCCCCACACTAAACTATTGCTAGTCCCTAGCAATCTTTTGAGAAAAATTAATGGATTTCAAACTCTTTACCAAAAGCCATCACTTCTGGAGTAGCCAGGTGTAAGAACTGTGGCACACCTGATAACCGTGTGATTTTGAGCAAACCACCAGCTGTCAACGGATTTGAGTAGTCTTTACCAAAAGCCGTTTGCTTCTGGACTAGCCAGCTCTTGATGGAATAGTCAACATCTTGGTGAGCTGATTACCAATTATGGATTTTCCACGGCCTTTACCACAAGCCATAATCTTGCGAGCTAGCCAACTCATTTGTTTTCGGGGAGTTGAGGAACCATACAATTTTGGGCAAATTGCCAGCCGTCAACGGATTTGATATGTCTTTACCAAGAGCCGTTTGCTCCTGGACTAGCCAATCCCTTTTGTCGGTTAGACAAGGCGGACTGATTACCAAAAATTTTGAAGCACCAGTGAAAAATTTTTGAAAAAATTTTGAAATTTTGGCTAAAAACGGGGGTATTATATAGTAAAATGTGATCAAATTCGCTAGAATAGCGAATACCCCCCCCCCCCCCCACACTAAGCATGAATATTGTCCTCAATATTCAAAATCCTGGCTATTATGCCGACATTTTGAACGTAAAAGGGCAACATTACAAGCTAAGCGTGGAAAATACCATTTTGTTTTTTTCACTCTTGTAACCATAGCATGGGGGACTCCCCCACACTTAGGGTGAAAACCCTATAAGCATGCTATTGTTTTTGTTTACCGAGTCGCTAGCTTGACTCGACCCCGAATTTATTTGTCCTTGGGGAAGCATGATGTGGAAGAAGCAATCTCAACCGGACTTTCATTCAAAATGTTTGGACAAACATATGAAGTACGTGAAAGTTCCACACCGATGAGATATAGTACCGGCTCAAGAAAATGATACATGAAAATGCCGGGATCAAATATAGTGTCCTCATTCCCGAAGGAATGAAAAAGAGAAGAAGTCACCTTATAGGTGAAGAAAAGGAAGAAAATCATGATAAAAAGCATGATTTGATCTTCTTCCTCGAGAGGAGGCTCTGTAGCCTGAGTTTGGATTTCAAAGGGTAAGCTCGTAAACAACCCGGGAGGGTGGGTGGGAATTTGCAAATTCTCATAATTGAGAGTATCTCCCCCCGGGATATCAAACTGATGAGCGAGTTCACCGGAGAACTCCTCATGAAGAGAATCATTCACAAGATGTGAATTTGTGAACTCATGTTCCATTGTGGACTCATCACAATCCTCGTCAAAGATTGGATTATTAGAAATCATAGTGAATTCAGAATCGAATTCAAATAGAGGATTGGTGAGAGTCGTATCGAATGTTTCGGGAACAGAGTGAATATTATTCTCTGTTGGACTGCTGGGATAAGAAGTGAGTGACGGATCATGATATAGGAGACTTTCAATTTCTCCCAGATCGGCTTCGAAGTCAAGGAGACCATCATCACTTTCCAATGAAAGTGGATCGATGTGAGCAAGTTCATCAGCGAACTCCTCAAGAAGATGATCAGCATCAGTTTGTGGAACTGATGCCTCAACATACTCGATGTCTCCATAAGATATACAATCATCGCTAAAATCTGAGAAAGTCTCAAATTGATCTTTAGGACACTCAATAGGGGAAGGAATATCACACATATCATCCAAAGTTCCCTGTGACTCTCCTGGGATTGGGACAAGGTTCTCAACACTAGACTTTATGAATTCGTTCGATTCCTTTGCAGGAATAGTGTCAAGATGCTCGTCCCCCATGTTTAGAGAGTGAGTGTGAACTTCAGGTGTGATAGCAGTGGGTTGAGATGGAATCTCAACTGATGGAATCTCATCTGATGAACTTGATGAAGTTTTATAAAATTCAAGGATGTCAAGTGTATCCTCATCATCACTGTCATCAGGAATGAAACGGAACAAAGAGCTAGATTTGGCTGCTTTTTCTCTTGCAATGGATTCCCGAACAGATTTTTCATAGGCATCTTGGGAATTTATTCTAGCAGCCTGCTCTTCAGCAAGCAATTCTTCCATGGATTTTTGATGAGTATGTCTTTGGGCAAAGTCGTCAACTAAACCCTTAAGCTCATCAACAATTTTCATCAGATTTTGCATTTCTGGAAGAAGTGCTTGATTCATATCGTACTGTGGAGGTTGGTCGTAATAAGGTGTGTCAAAATTGTCACAAGGGTATGGATTCCCCGTTTGACAATCTGAACTGAAGTGTGGACCTCCACAGAAATCACAACAGTAAAACTGTTGAGGTTGTGGGTTGTACGTGCTAGAGTCATAACTGTTGTCAGGAAACTGCTCATAGACAAGCGTGTTTCCCGATTGACAATCAGAACTGTAGTGTGAACCACCACAGTACTCACAACAGTAAAACTGCTGAGACTGATGGTGTGGTAGCTGGTGGAATGAATCAGTGGTGTCATGGTAAGAATAGGGATCTTGGTTATAGACAGACCCGTTTCCTGACTCTACCATGCCACAACCGGGGCAATTACCACCATTATGAGAACTACCACACCACTGGCAAACCAGAAAGTGTGGATGAGACATAGAAAGAATCAAATGGTTTGAGAGGGGTAGGGATGAAGAATCAAAGGTGCGAGAGGGTAAAGGTGAATATTTTTGGGTTTTTGGAAATACATTTTGTACAAATGAGAAAGAAAATGTTTTTGTGTTTTTTGTGTTCGTTGAAAACTAATTTTAAAAAGTTTTCAGGAACGGTTTTGTTTTGAAAATAGGAAAATATGAACAAGGGATGGTAAATATACAATGAGTGTATATCCAGATTCACTAATCTGTAAAACCGTTTAGAACACGCACACAGCCTCCCCGGCAGCGGCGCCAAAAGTTGATTGATGCCAAACCACCTAACTTATATTGACCAGGTGATGGTCAACAAAGTCAAACAGCCTAGATCAATGCTCCGCGGAAGTATAAGGTTTCCCAGGGTCGTATGTCCCGACGAGGTGTGAATTGTAAACAAACGGTTATTTGATCGGGTGAAATTGGACAGGAAAAGGTTTTGAGTGTGATTGAACTATGGAATTTACAACGAAATAGCTTAAACAAGCTATATGAATAAGACGGGAAAGGAGGAAAAAACAGAAACGATTAAAACCTAAAAACGCGTACGTTACGTTTAAATAAACGTAGACGTACGAAATAAAACGCGAGTTTTAACAAAATAAAATACTTACAAAAGTGAAAATCACATTTTTACAATCCTAATAATAAAAGAAACTTTTTAGAAAATTAAAATTACTTTTTTACACTATTTAATTATTTAATATTAATTAAAAACTATTTAATACTTATTATTAATACTTAAATAACTAAAATACAATATAATATTATTTAAATACTAAAAAGGTGAAAATAAAATTTCTAAAATTATAAAATAACTAAAAATAAGTTTTAAAAATAAAAATATGTATTTTTGTCTTTTTGTGAATTTTCTATTAATTAATTACTTATTAATTACTAATTAACTAATTAAACTATTTTAAATTAAGAAAATTAGCAAATGAATAGTAAAAACTCTAAGAAAATTTCTAAAATTACTTTATAACATATAAAAGCTATAAAAAATATAAAAACTTGGTTTTGCTTAAGAAAAACTAATTATGCTATTTTAAACTAATTATTAATTAATAATTAATAAAACTAAAATTAATTCTAATTAATACTAAATGAGAAAATAAAAATCTGAAAAAATTATTATAACTACTTTAATATATGAGGAATTTAATAAAAATATAAAATAGCTAAGTACTTAACAAAAATTTAAAAATGAAAATTAAAATTAAATTACATTAAATAGAAACTATCACTTAATTTTAAATTGATTTTTCTTGGTTTTTCTTTTACAAACTTATTACACTACTGAAAATAACAAACTTTTACAAATACAACTTTCTTGGAGCTTAAAAATAAGCAAAGCAAGTGCTTAATATGGAGACAGTTGACTTTCGTTTGACCAAATGACAAAATAAGCTAAAATGACCACAAGTGGGGCCCACTAAGACTAAATCTGATCTAAATAATCTAATAGGACAAGAATAATCTGGAAAAGGTACTTGGAGTTCACAAAATAAGTAAATAAGCCACAAAAAAGCACATTGCAAAACTCTTGGGGACTGAAAATGGGACAGATTTGGTGGCTAAATTCAGGTGGGTCCCAGGGCTATTGAGGTCAACCCAATGGTCAATAATGAAAGCCTACAATGGGGAGGGTTGAATGGTGCAAGGTGGGGGGTTGTGGGACCCACTGGGTGGTCAGAAAACACCACCAAATGGTGGTGGTGGGTGGTGGTTCTGTGCAGCAGGGCACACAGCTGAGCCTGCAGCTGTGTTTGGGGCAAGATGGGGCCCAGCACAAAAATCCTAAAAATGAAACAACTAATAGACACTAAAGATCAGCTGGTGGACTACAAATGAGAATAAGTTTCAGACCATGAAACACCATACACAATTCCACAAAATTCGTGCAATATTGAGAACAAACTGCAAGAGTGGCATTTTGACTTTATAACAAAAACATGAGCTTTGACTTTTATGGATTTTGGATCAAACCTACTAATTGATTATGATGTTATGAACTACTATGGAACTAAATTTGATAATTGTAAGCACTAATGAACCAAATCCCAAGGTTTGGGATGCCAAAGCCCTCACAGTTAACTGTGAGGGCACTTGGAGTGGATTTTTGACTTTGGGTGTTAAAGGTACCAAGTTATTGACTCTAGAGACCTAATTAAGCTTAATACAATTTGTCTATATCAAAATAACACTGAAATAACAGCAAGAGCTCAGCTAGATAGGCAGATCCAAACACCCCCTTAACAGCTGAAAATGGCAATTTGTGATAAAACTAGCATATGCAAACCATGAAACTGAAATTTAAATATTTAATAAGCTATTATAAGCATAAATGAACAAATATGAACAAGAGTTAATCACTACAACTGAAAATCACAAGATATAAAAAAAATTGATACTTAAACTGAAATTGCAAACTTACAATGGACCCCTTGTTGCTCAAACCCAAACAAAGATCATGTGTCCTAATCCTACTGTCTACCTGAGACTTCTAACCCATACATCCAATTCCTTCTCCACTGCTCATTCTTTTATTTTTGATTTTCATTAATTTTTGAATGAATTTTGACATTTAATGGATACACAGGATTAAGAGCTTTATAACCTTGTATAAGCTTGTAACTGAACTGCAATTAGCTTAATGAAACTTTAAAACAACTTTTAACAACTTTGAAGTGAATTTGTCAAATTCACAAGAAGATGTAAAAACTGAATTACCACAAGAACTGAAATTTGAGATTAATGGAAATTAAACATGTACTGAAAGGTTGAATACAAGATTCTTAACTGAAAATTACAACTTGAAATGAAGTTTCACTACCTACGACATGATAAAAATTAAACTACACTACTTAAAAACTAAAAACTGCCCCTTTCTTCTTTTTTTTCTTATCTTTTTATAGTCCCTGAGTCTCTCTCATCTTTTCCCACATGAATCACAGCCATTGGATGGCTTGCTTTGATCTCATCCGTTCAATTGGGTTTTGGCGGGAAAAAGTTTTGGAGCAGGTTTGAGTGGAGTTGGTGAGGTAATTAAAGAGGGGGAGGGTTATTGGTGAAAGGTTGGCGATATTATTAATGAAAAAGGGAGGTTTGGTGAAAAGAGGAGGGGGGAAGGGACATGGTAGCAGGAAACGGGGAGCGTGGTTTAGGGGATGATGAACAGTGGTACATGGTTGAGGGTGTTGACTGGCTTGTTTGACCGGGGAGTTATACTTTTGAAGGTGGGCCGGGTTTAATTACTTGGGCTTGGGTTGTTTACTTGGATCAGGTACATGGTTTATGATTATAAACAATAAGGGTCCAAAAGGTAGTTAGTAAACAATAAGGACCAATATTGTAAATTACCAAAAGTGAGGGGCTGAATCTGTAAATGTTCCAAAATGCTCATAAGGACCAAAAATGCCACTTTCCATAATCCAAGAACCACATTTGCAATTTTTATATTTTTCAAAATTCCCGAGGACTAAAAATGATAATTTTCAAAGTCCGGGGACTAAAATTGCCATTTTATGAAAATCTTTTATCCAAGGATCCATATTGAATATTTTTAAACTTCCAAGGATTAAAAATGATTTTTCTTTCAAAAATACCCCACCAGGGACTGAATCTGCCAAAATCTGAAACTCCAGGGACCTTTTATGCCAATTTGGATTTTTAGGGACTAAACATGTAATTTTCTCAAACTTTTTACCCAAAGTCTAAATTTGATAATTTTTACTTTTTAAAAACTTTGGGTTGACTTTTCTTTCGTTTTAAAACGTCAGGGACTAGTTTTGTCAATATTTTGAAACTTGAGGGACTGAAACTGCCAATTGTGCAAACTTTGTTCGTTTTTCATTTGTTTTTAAACGTTTTGCATCTAAAACATATAAAACACACTTTTGAGATAATTTCAGTATTTTGATGCATTATTGGGTGTTTTTGGATATTTTGGCAGTTCATATAAGACAAAAATGATGAGTATTTACACACTCATCAGGAACCCTCAGCCACAACGGACGGAACCCACTTTTAGGTTCCGCCATATCCGCCGACCTGCAGAACCATTTTCTTTGTTTATATTAAACCAAACACCCATTATCTCATACCACCACTTCTATACTGCTACTATTCACTTTACCATTCATCCACAACCACGAAAATTTGGTCTTCCTTTCATTCAAATTGCTAATCAATCATCATTGTAAGTATTCTAAACATGATTACACTCCTGATCTGAGTCTAGGAATTCTATTTTTGCACTAAAACAAAAACTTAGGGTTATGCATCAACTTGAGAAACTCATGCATGAAATTAGGTGTTTAACAAAACTAATCATGTTCCCCATAGTTAGGAATTGCATTCTTACTAATTGTAATCATGTTTGCAAAAACACCCCATGTCAAATTTTTGCAAAAATTTCTCACAAATAGGACAAAATTTTTTTTCGTCTCACATTGTGAATACAAAATCAAAACGTTATGTTTAAAACATCACTTGCATAATGTCTCTTGAATACTAAAGGGAATACATAACCAATATGTATTTTCGGGTACATTCAAATGAAGCTACATTGAACTAGGAGCGCTTGGGTTATCTTTTGTTTTATAACAAAACTTGCATTATAAAACATTTTCGAGCATCAAAATGAGTCAAGATAACCGCACCTCCACATTGTTTTCATATAGGCACACACTAGAACATCGACATTACAATAGTCGTTTACTTAGACTAAAATGTGAAATTTTGTTTTTCTAGGAATCATCATGCCTCCTCTAACCCACTACGACCACAAGGACACCATTAAGTACCTACCCAAACACCACAAAACCAAAGGTCTTACTCAAACTCAAATCGACGTTTTCAAAGCCTTAGAAAAACGATATGTCCATGAGGGTAGAACCATTGACCCATCTTTCATACAAGGTACAAACCTACCTAATGAACTAGCAACCATCAACTTTGATTGTCTCCTAGAAATCGACGAGCCTATTTGTCCTAGGTTCATTTTAGAATTCTATGTATCCGTCACCCTCTCCACGGATGAGTATGGTCGCATGTCTATTAACTTTAGGGCTAGTAGTCATCAATACTCCTTCACTCTCGAGGAATTTGCTCAAATCCTAGGTGTCCCAAACCGTGGTACTTACATCTACTCCGACTTGCACTCCCTCTCAACTCTTGACATACTCTTTGACCGCATCCATCCTTATGACACCCCTCACTACTAGAAAAAGGGCTATCCTTGACTCCAAATGCGAGTCAAGAAGAGGCTTTATGACGCGCAAATGCGCGTCAAGGAAAGACCCGTCATAAAGCTTCATGACTCGCATTTGTGCGTCATCCCTCTATGACGCGCATTTATGACCCAGGTTTTATGACTCCTTTTTGCGAGTCATAACTTAATTTTTTTTTTTAAAAAAAATTAATTTTTTCCAGTTCCTAATTTTCTATTAAATGACAATTAAAAACCTGATAATACAAAATTAAAAACACAAATATCAAAATAACGCATTTCATATATATATATCAAAACAATGAGGTTAATTCAAGTACTAATTCACGATAAGTCACAAGTTAATTAACGACAAAAATTACATATCGATAGTAATTCACAAGTTAGTTTGACAGCTTCCACATCGACCACTGAGTATACAACCATTGCTGGTTTTGGCTCCTTTTCGTATTGCTCGACCCACGATTTAACCGCTTGAGGAATAAGTCTCCCATTCCCTTTAACCACATCTAAAAAAGAGAAAAGATAGACAAATTCAAAATACGTTACAAGAGAACAATTGACTTAAAATACAGAGTCTGCATATTATCAGCAGTAAAATAACAAATAAATTTTATAACGTAAATGCCCTTATCTGTGTGACAGCAACCAAACCAAACGCATCTTTTTGCGCAGAAAAATCAGCAACAAACGTACCCTTTTTAGTGCAGAAAATCGGCAGCAAACGCACCCTTTTTAGTGCTGAAATTCAAGCAAACAAACACTCCCATTTGGTGCAGAAAATCAGCACACAAATACCCCTGTTTGGGGCTGTTTTGCAGCCACTAAACGCACCCCCTTTGGATGGACTTTGTAGCTAATCCTAACAACAAAATAACAGCCTCTCGGCTGTGAATGTGGACCGAATCAACACACCCCCTTGGGTGATTTCCAATCGAACCAAAAAATAAACCAACACACCCTTGTGTGGCTCTCGGTGATGGGTCGAAACAAATCAAACGGACACCCTCTTTGGGCTGGTATTTCCAGCCGAGTCCAACATAAAACAAAACAAAATGTAGAACTGATTTTTAATCAAAATCACCCTCATTTTCGCACTTTCACACCCCAATTCCTCGCGGTAGACTAAAAACGTTGTTTCGGACAACTTTCGTGTTTCGGCCGAAGGCCGAAACGGGCCAGAAAATAACGTAAATGCCCTTATTCAGATTTGACAGCAAATAAATTTTATACAAGTGCTGTTTGGAAATTTATAATTTTTCTAAATTTCAAATGACCGCCAAACGTTCGTTATTAAGAGTTAGAAGCCGAATTTTATATCAAAACGTTCATATTAACATCCTCTATCATATTCAAAAGACAAAAATCAGTTTCAAAAATTTCAACCTAGGAGAAAGAAGCCTCAACTTTCTGGTCTAAAATGGGTAGCTTTAAACCCCTTCAAACTTCAATTTTCGCAATATACAACATCACCATAAGCTCTAACTAGCCTAATCCCATTCACTAATCATCCCAACTATTAATCCAACCTTAACAAACAAAACGCACCCTATTATGCAGAAAATTAGCACACGAATACTCCCATTTGGTGCAGAAAATCAGCACACAAACACCCCTATTTGGGGCTGTTTTGCAGCCACTAAACACCCTCGGTTGGGGATGGTTTTGGCTGGACAGAAAGCAACAAACAAACAACCTATGTTGCATAAGTTTTTTAATACTATTAATACAGAAAGATATGTGACATTAAAATCCTCATGGATACAGAAACAGAAAAGAGAGTACATGGATACAGAAACACAAATACGCTGAAAAATCAGCATCTAAACACCCTTAAACATGCTGAAAAATCAGCATCTAAACTCCATTATATATGCTGATTTTCAGAAGCAAATACGCCCCATGTAGGGCTGTTTTGCAGCAGATAAACACCTATATTTAGTGCAGAATTTCAGCATACAAACACACCTATGTTGGGGCTGTTTGGCAGCCATCAAACGCCCTTGGTTGAGGCTGTTTTGGGGCTGAGTTTCAGCAGTTAAACACCCTCCTGTGGGGCTGTTATACGCAGAAAACAAACAAACCAAACGCACCGTGATGGGCTCGCGTTGGTGGTCCAAGATAGGCGAGCAACTAGTTAACAACAATGATAACACAACAAGGCAACAACCATCAAGACTAACACTTTCTTGGGTGATTCCAGTAGAGGTCGAGGATCAACCAAGCACCATTCGGGGCTGTTTTGGTTCTTCGGCACACAACCAGCACAACCCTCTTGGGTTTATCATTAACCGAACCCATTACCGAAATAAATGATCCATAATCCAAATAAGCTTGAAATAAACAAACCATGACCACTCGAAACCCAACTGGGTCGACTGAAAACTAATCGGGTTCGACCCGACCCGAAATCAACACATATCAGGTAAACCACTTATGCTTCATCTTCCAAAAATCAAAACTAGAAAGAACTAAGTATATCATATAACCATCACAACACCCTTAAGGGTCTCGGCTGTGAAACCCACTCGGGTTTAAACCCAAATCAAAAATAAAACAAATCAAATAAATGCCTCTTATATGTTTTTATACCACACGAATGATAATCAAAAACGTTTTAGAACTTGTTTTAATTCCACGAATGTATAATTGGTTTAGATACGGGGTTAATTAAAAGATTAACAAAAATAGGAGGGTGTTTCAACATACCCAAAAATCGAGAGGGAAGTTGTGGTGATGAAGTGGCGACTGCGGATGGTGGTTGTATTAACTTCGAATCAACGAACCCTAATCACCTTGATCAAACCCTTAAGAATAAACTAGAAACACTAACAAGTCGACCCAAATCCAAAACCCAAGAAGCGGATGTGTTGGTGTGTGATGTCCAGGAAAACCACAAGGGACGATTTGTAATACTCTTATAAAAAAAAATGGTAGTAATAATAATAATAATAATATTAATAGTATGAGATCTGTGTTGGTTTGAAAGTTTTCAAGTTTTGGTCCGCGCGTGTTTTTTAAAAAATTTGACATATGACACGAATTTTATGACACACAAAAATGCGAGTCAAGGATTTACAATTTATGACAGTTTTTTATGACACACAAAAATGCGAGTCATTATATTGTGTGCGTCATAAAATGCGAGTCAAGGATAGACCTTTTTCTAGTAGTGCCTCTTGTGTCCAAAGATGAACTTCGTGACCACCTCTTCATTAGGACAACCAACACTAGGAGAACCCGTTCGGGTAATGAGGTCGATAAGGACCCATATGGAATGGAACTTAATGAACTCAAGCCTCAATTCAAGAAATGGGAGGAACTCCTTAGAGCCAATGTCATTAGCACCATAGGAAACTGGGATCATATCAATCTTTGCCTTTGCTACATGCTCTACTCCTTGTCCGTTAGGCAACCCTTCAACCTTGCCTACTACATGGCCAAGAGAATGGCCAACATTCCCGTGTATAGCACAACGGCTATGCCGTATGGAATGCTCTTGACCCGTCTCTTTAGGTTCATCTATCCCATTCCACCAACTCCTAACGGTCTTCGCCTTGACTACTCTCTCATTCCACACACCTTTGTCCCACTAAGTGATAAGAGAGTTTACAAAGCCCAAGGAAAACGTCCTCATCCTCCTACATCCTCATCATCATCCTCAATGAGTGAAGATGAGACTTTGCCCAACTCTAGGCTCCCACCTCTAGAATAACTTTCCCAACTTCCGGATATTCCGAATGAGTCGGCGGAGTTCAAGCAAACAAAGGGGATGTTCCAGAATCTTGGGAGATTCCTTGGAAAGCTCAAAAAGAAGATCGACCGTCAATGAGAGCGGGTGTGTAGGAGTGTTTGGCACAAGGTGCTATTTGAACAATTTGGTCGTTTCAAACAATATGTGTTAACTATTTGTGTGTTGGTAGGATATGTGATACAATTTGGAACATGTTTGAACTAACTATGATGCAGGATGACAACATTTGGCATGTTATCAAATTTTCAAGTTTATGAAAATTTCACTCAGTATAGTGAAATTCGCTAGCCCCCGGTCAAAGTCCAATGGTATGCGTGTTTACATGTCCAATTTTTGCATTTCCTAACCAGATATGAATTATATTTTTGGTTTTAAGAGTTTTCGAAAAATTTGAAAATCGTCTCGCGGGTCAAAAATGCGGACTGCCTACTTTTTCAGGCCTGGCGGATCTGGCGGCACCCTAGAATGGGTTCCGCCAGTGTATTTTCTGGGCAACCCAAAAATGGCCCAACGGATCAGACGGAACCGTCACATGGGTTCCGCCTGTGTAGTCAGAGGGTTCCACCAGTGTACCTGCAATTTTTTTTCCGACATTTCTACTTCCACTCAACAACAAACCATCCTTTTTAGATAGAAACCCATTCCCTACTATTTGCTAAGCACATTCGGGTCTTTCTCATCCTCTAGAACTCATAGAAACCTATTTCCCGCCAAATTTCAAACTTAGCCATAACAACCTCAAGGAACCTTCACCTATAAAGGAAAGAACCCTTCCAAAGGTTCCTTGCAATCCGTGGAACAAATAACCTCTCAACCATCATGACCCGTTCGGAGAACCGCACGCATAAGTGTCAAACCACTTTGGTCAAACAACACAATCAACTTAACCTCTTCATCCTTGGATGAGTTCTCCTCACCCATCAAAAATGAACATTTTCTAAACCTTGCATCTCCAACTCCATCACCCAATGGACCTAATGAGCTCACAACTCCACCACCAACAAAATCACCCATTGACCCAACTCCACCATGTGCTCCAACCCAACCATCCAAAACTCCATCACCATCACCATTACCTAAACTTGAACCAATGGAGTTATTTGGGTCTCCTCCAACATCACAACATCCTTTTGTGCAAGATCTCAATGATCTTCCACCAAGATCAACAAATCCAACACCTTTCACAAATGAAAAACCAAGGCCATTGCCTAACCAAAATGAACCTTTTAACCATAACCAACCACCACAACAAGAGTACCATCAACCAAAACCATTGTTGTTTCACCCTCTCTACAGTGACATCCATGGTCCTCTATATGGAGAACCAAACTTTGAAAATCATGACCACCCAACTCCACCACATTCCCAATCCCAAACCTCTGAGTCTTTCTTTCCTTCGTATGAGGAAATTCAAAGCATGGTTGAAAATCACCTCCATCAAGCAATGGAATTTCAAACCACCTTGCTTGACTGCATACCAAACCCATCCTCCAACCAAGAAACCAACACCAACCCACCACCACCAACATCATCAAACGACCCATTTCCACCCACTCATCATCATGATTGCTCACATTGTGAGCAAATGTTGAAAATGGTTGAAAGCATCAAGTTGTTGCTTCACCAATTTCAAGATGAAACCCGCTTTGCAATCCAACACGTCATAGAACGTTTGGATGCTCTTTCCCACCCAAACAAATCCTAGACCACATTTGGAGGCCTTTTGCCCCATTTAGGAAATGTGTCGAATGGTTTCTACTTATAGAAGTAGGATTTGAATTTTCTTTTATTTCTTGGTTATTTTTTATCTTTTATTTTTATTTTTAAAAGTAGGAAGATAGTTTTCATTTCTTGTCTTCGACTTTTGCAAAGTCACATTTTACTTGAAATGACATCTTTTACTACTTTCTTACTTGCATTGTTGGATGATCATATATGAGTTGTCATTGTAGTTGCATATTATGTGGTGACTACAAGCTTGATTATATGTCATTATCACCAACTAACCATTTTTTTGTAGGTTCAAAATCCATGTTTTCCATCTTGGCACTCCTTTTAGGGGGAGTATCGACCAATTGGGAGCACGTGCATAGTTCCGCTTCGCTACTCTACTTTTTGTTTCGACAAAAAGGGGGAGAAACATATATTAACCTATAAACTTAAAATGATTTTCATCAATTAAGTAAAACAAGTTTAATATAACATTTTTTTAAGTCTTAAATACTAAAATTTTGTGAGTTACTTAAAAACAAAGTTTATGTTTTGTCATCAACAAAAAGGGGGAGATTGTTAATACAAATATCGCCTAAAAACGTTATTTATATTTTACGATCTTTGCTAAGTTTTGTTAACGACAAAATGTAAACTTTAGTTTCTAAGTAAAACTTAATTTTAGTTTAAAGACTTGCATAATTAGACATTTGCTACATTTTACATTTCATATAAAACGCAACATTTATATATTTCTTAAAATAGAAATGTCACATCATAATTATGGTAAGTTTGTCAATATACATTTAAGGAAAGATTGTGTGTTTGACTAACCATAAGTCTTCTTGCACAAGTTTGTGTTTGACTAGTTTTTATTTGATGTGACTTTGGTTGGTTTGAATGATTTATTGCAAAACCAACTGCAAGCCTGGCGGAACCCTGGGGGTACACGGGCGGAACCCATCTGAGGGTTCCGCCGTATCCGCCAGACCTACAGAAGGTCTTGCTATAAATACCAAGCCATATGTTTGAATTTTGGCTTTATCACTCTACATTAGATTTCCACACACATACATTCATTCTTTCATCTAACCCTTTAACATCTCATTTCTATGTGAAGTTTCTTTTGTAGCAAAGAAGTTCACAAGTTCATATAAAGTTACAAGTATTCAACACAACGTTGCAAGACTTGTTAGCTTAGCATCGTGTAGACTTTTTGTAGTTTACACTTCATTTGATTGTGTATTTTCAGTAGTGATCGGTTAGTATTTTAGTCCTCAAAATACAAAGTGTGACGGGAGTTGTTGTACCCTTGTAAAAGAACTAACAGGGGTGGTTGTACCCTTGTAAAAGAACTCGACATCTAACTTAGTGTCGGTAAACGTGTATAAGTGACGTGTAAGGTTTTCTCCGCCGGTGAAAGGAGCTTGTTGACTAGTGAAAGAAACTCTCGAGTTGGATACTCGGGGCGTGGACGTAAGGCAAGGAAAAAGAGTCCTTGTAGCCGAATCACGATAAATACTCGTGTTGTGGTTTGATCGTTTCTTTCTTTATACTTGCATGTTATATATTGTGTTTGTGTTCATATCTTTGATTAAACGGAAAGTTTCAAAAGATAATCAAACAAGTTTAAAGTTTTTAAACGGTAAACTATTCAACCCCCTTCTAGTTTTTCATAAAAGTTTTTATCATTATTCAACAATGCAAGAAAGAAAAGAAATGATTTTCATGTGTTTCCTAGAAGTGAGAATTGTTTAGATAAAATAGATTGGGTTTTATGAAAATGTTTATGTAATGTAGAGTTTCCAATCTTTAATTTTATGTGAAATAGATTCCTATACTCAGACTTGAGAAGAAAGAAAAGAAAACTTAAAACTTTTATGCTCAGATGGCCGGCCCCCTTAAAGTGAGGTCGGTCCCCTTAAAGTGAGGCCAGTCCCCTTAATTTTTAGGGGGCCACCCTTATAAGTTTAAGGGGTCCGCCCATCTGACAGAAATTTTTTTTTTCAGAACCTTGAAATTTCAGAAAGTTTCAATCATTTAAGAAAATTTAATCAATTTGTTCCATCATTCCTAATCCTAAACGCAAGTGGTTAAATAGTTCACGCTTAAGGGGTTTAGTGAATATATCTGCAATATTATCTTATGATGCAACCTTTTCTATAGATATATTAACTTTTTGTATATTTTCCCTAAGGAAGTGGTGACGTATTTCTATGTGTTTAGTCCTAGAGTGTTGAACGGGATTCTTACTTAAGTCTACAGCACCTTTATTGTCGCACATTATAGGAATGTTTTCTAACCTAATGCCATAGTCTACGAGAGCTTGTTTCATCCATAGTGCTTGTTGACATGCCTTTCCAGCGCTTACATATTCGGCTTCGGTGGTTGAAATAGCAAGAGCAGTTTGCTTCTTGGAAAACCAAGACGTTAGGCAACATCCCATAAACGTGCAAATACCACTAGTGCTTTTTCGATCCACGTAGTCTCCCACATGATCCGAATCCGCATAGACAATGGTTTCTATTCCGGACCCCTTAGGATACCATAATCCTAAGTGTATAGTGCCTTTAATGTATCGGAAGATACGCTTAACCGCTTCTAGGTGAGAGGTTTTGGGATCCTCTTGAAAGCGGGCACAAAGGCAAACACTAAACATGATATCGGGTCTACTTGTCGTTAAGTATAGTAAACTACCTATCATTCCTCTATACTTAGTGTTATCTACAGACTCACCTTCTTCATCTCTTGTGAGTTTCACTTCCGTAGACATAGGTGTCTTTAGGGGTTTTGAGTCTTCTAGGCCAAATTTCTTAAGCATTTCCTTAATGTATTTAGATTGGTTAAAACATATTCCATCTTTTAATTGTTTTATTTGTAATCCTAGGAAGAAGTTTAGTTCACCCATCATACTCATCTCGAACTCATCATGCATGATTTTGGCAAATTCATAACACATTTCTTGACAAGTCGATCCAAATACAATATCATCGACATATATTTGAAGAATGATGAGATTCGGGTTTTTCTTTTTAGTGAAGAGAGTGTTGTCCACCATTCCCATAGAATAATCATGTTTAATAAGAAATGCTTTCAATCGATCATACCAAGCCTTGGGGGCTTGTTTGAGTCCATATAAAGCCTTCTTGAGTTTATAAACATAATCAGGTTTTGTGAAGTCAATGAATCCTGGAGGTTGTGCCACATATACCTCCTCATTGATAAAACCGTTGAGGAATGCACTCTTCACATCCATTTGGTATAACTTAAAATCTAGGGCGCAGGCATAAGCTAGGAGTATTCTAATAGATTCTAGTCTAGTTACCGGGGCATAGGTTTCGTCATAATCAATTCCTTCTTGTTGATTATAACCATGGGCTACTAATCTAGCTTTATTGCTAGTTACTATTCCATTTTCATCTAGTTTATTCCTAAATACCCATTTGGTTCCTATTATGGTCACATTCCTAGGATTAGGGACTAATTCCCAAACATCATTTGTTTTAAATTGATTTAATTCTTCTTGCATAGCCATAATCCAACTTTCATCCTTTAAGGTTTCATTTACATTCTTAGGTTCTATAGTTGACACAAAGCAAAAGAAGTTACTTTCTTCTTGAGCTTACGATCTAAGGGTTCTTTGATTCAAACTACCTATGATGTTACCTAAAGGATGTGACTTAGATTCCTTAATATTTACTACTTCTTTGATTCAAACTACCTATGATGTTATCTAATGTTTCTACTTCATTATCATTTCCTAATGGTTTATTTTTACTAACCTCAATAGCTGCTTCTTCAATAACATCATCATCTTCTAAAGGTAATGTTTTGGGTGGTGGAGGAGTTTCATCAAATGTTACATTTAAGGATTCTTCTACTTTCATAGTATGTTTGTTTAAAATTATATACGCTTTACTATTTTGTGAATATCCTAGAAAAATTCCTTCGTATGACTTAGGGTCGAACTTAATGAGGTAATCTTTTGTATTAAGGACAAAGCATTTACTTCCGAAAACTCTAAAGTATCCTATATTTGGTTTTCTACTTCTACCTCTTAATAACTCATAAGGAGTTTTTCCTAATATTCGTCTAATAGAAACCCTATTAAGTATGTATGTTGATGTATCTACGGCGTGACACCAAAATTTTTGTGAGATAGATTGTTCATTTAACATTTTTCTACTCATTTCTTGTAAAGGCCTATTTTTCCTTTCTACTACCCCATTAGATTGAGGAGTACGATGAGCGGAAAAGTTGTGAGATATTCCATTAAATCACAGTATTTTCCGAAGTATACTTCGTTGTCAAATTCCATACCATGATCTGTCCTAATTGAACCTATTGAGCATCCTAACTTATTTTGAATCATTTTACTAAATTTCTCAAATTTTTCACAGGCTTTGGTTTTATCACTTAAGAACCTAGTCCACGTGTATCGTGAATAATCGTCTACTATAACTAAGGTGTAACGGTTGCCACCGTAGCTCCGCACTTCGGATGGACCAAAAAGATCCAATTTTGAAAGGTCACCAAAGGTCCTTTTGAAATCATAAGTTGTCATATTTAGTCCTTTGGTGAAAAATCTAAAAAGTTTTAGAAATTTACAATTTTGGTCCTTGGAGTTTCAAACTTTGGCAGGATTGGTCCCTGGTGGAATTTTTGGATGAAAAATCATTTTTGGGTCCTTGGGAAATCACAAATATCAATTTTAGTCCTTGGGTATGAAGTTTGAAGAAATTGCAAATTAGTCCCTCAACTTTGCAAACTTGTCAGATTTGGTCCCCGGATGTGTGAAAATGGAAATTTAACTTTTAAGGTCCTTGTATTATCGGAGTTTGGTAATATTGGACCTTATGAGCACTTTTGGAAAATTATATTTTCAGTCCTTTCAATTTTCAGATTTGCATAATTGGTCCTTGTATTTTTAACCTAAAACCAAATGGACCTTTTTGTATTATTTCCACCCGAAAATAAAACCAATCCAAACCCTTTATCCACCAAACCACCCACCAGCCCAACTCCTTACCCAGGCCCAAAACCCTACCCCTTAGATATTACCAGGGTCAAACACCCAGTCAAACACCACTGTTCACCCTTCACTCTCCCTGGTTTCCTGCTCTGTGTTCCCCCTACTCCCTCTCCAAATTCCACAAAACCCTCACCAACACTCCCCATTAATTAACCAACCCACCCCTTCCTCATTTATTACCCAACCTAACCCACTCAAACCTGTCAAAACACTTTTCCCGCCAAAACCCAATTAAATGGCTGAGATGAAGTGGAGGCTATCCAACGGTTCAAGATGAAGTGGGAAGAAAGAGAGAGTCCCCAGAGCTTATAAAAGTCAAGAAAAAAGAGAAATATGTATTAGATAGTAGTAGTAATTAGCTGTAGTATAGTTTAGTAGTAGATACATAATGTCGTTTTATTTATTTTTCCATTTTTAATGTCAGATTAAGCTTCTAAGTTGTATTTCCCATCATTTCCAGTGTAATTGAACTAATTTTAGTTATTTAATCAGTCTTCTACTTACCTAATTCAGATTATGCATTTTACTTGAAAATTCCATTACAATTCTGAGTTGATAAAAGTTGTTGTTTATTGCTTGTTTAAGCTTATTTCAGTTCACATATGAGCTTTTTGAAGTATTCAAAGCAATTGAGACAGATTTAGTTTAAAAAATTCAAAAATACCAAAAATACTCATAAATAGTTCTTATTTCGAAAATCAGTCTTGAAGGTAGCACAAGCAAGGGAAATGGTTGATATGGAATAGATATGGTTTTAGAAACCTCAAGGGAGGTATAGGCAGTGTTCATTGTTCTTGATTCTCACCCTTGCACCATTTGTAAGCTCATTTCTTTGGTTTAGCTTATTACTGTACAAATGCTCCTTGTCTGCTTATTCATGGATTTCTGTGCTTATTTGGTCTTGGTTAGTCATATCATAGCTTAAAATGTCATGCTTGTTCACATAGACCATTAGCTATTCAGTCTTTCATTTTAACTATCATAATTAGCATAAGTTAGAATCCTAGGTTTTTGTTGTTCTTATTGAGGTTCAGGTGTTTAATTCAACTTATTTTATCACATTAGAACTCCACTAATTAGTTTTATGGTTTAATTCTATCAAACTCTTTTGAAATCTCAAAATAAGTTAGGTTTAGGGGTGTTTGGATCAGGTTTAGTACCTGTGCTCTAGTGGTTTTGTTGGTGTTAAATTGGTTTAGACATATTCATTTGGGTATAATTAGGTTATCTCAAGCATTAAATAGGTAGATTATAGAGCAGAAAGTCAAAAGTATTCTTGATTCACTCTCACAGTTTAACTGTTAAGTGTTCATGCTTCAAGATCATTCAAATCACATCATAAGTTGTTAAAGTAGATTAATATCACCTCCTTATAGCTTATTACATCAGTTCTAGTGTTTATGATCCATTCAAAGTTCAAGAAAGTCAAATATCAAGTTTTACATAAAAAGTCAAATCTTACCTTGTGCAGAAAATCAGAAATTGCAAGAATTTTATAGATTTTTGTGTTAAGATTTAGGTTGTGTGCTTTTCACATGTGGTAGTATAGCAGCTGAACTTAAAGTTCCCCCCTTCACTTCATTTTTGTGATTTTTCTTGTGGGCCCTACACAGGTTCAAAGACACTTGCAGGGCAAGCCTGTACCCTGCACAAAGAACCTCAGTTATACACCCATTTTTCATGCCCCTTCCAGAGTTCAATTGTGGGACCCAGAGATTGCTTATTAGCTTTTTGAAAAGCTAGTAAGCTCAGCTTTTTGGTTCAACCTTTACTCTGGACTTCCAAAGCCCCTAGTGGGCCCCACATTGGCCTAAACTTGGCCATACAGGCCTGTTTGGTACTCAGGTTTGGGTGATTGTGGTTATTGCTCATTTTAGCTTATCATGTGCTTATTTCTTGTTCATTTCACTTATTTCCTGTGCACAAAAGTTGTTTATATTTTATTTTCCTGTTAGTGTACCCTGTGTGGCTTATGGTTAGCTTATTCAAGCTCTAATCCTCATTTTCTAGACAATAAGCCATCTGTTGGCTTATTTAGGGTGCACACTGCTTATTTTTGAGATCCACAACATTTGTCTTTACAAAATTTTCACATTTTGAGTATTTAAATAGTTTTCAAAAATAAAAATCAGAAAAAGACAAATTTTATAGAAGTGCTAGCTTCTATTTAAGCTTTTTAGCTTATTTTCAGCTTTTTCGAAAAGCAAATCTCATTTTTATAATTTTCCTAGGTTCCTGTAGTTATAAAATAATTTCAGTGATTTTTTCATATTTTTCTCTTTTCATTTAGTATTTTTAGTAATTAATATTAGTTTTTATTAATTAATAATTAGTTAATAATTAATAATATATATTTAAAAAGGCTTAAAAATATATTTTCTGTTTTAAAATTAGTTTTATATTACTTCAGATTTTTCTAAGTTTTAATTTTATTTTTCTAAGCTTATTTTACATTTTCTTAATATTTAGTGTATTTTTAAATAGTTATAATTAGTTTTTAATTAATAGTAATTATTTAAAAATAAGAAAAATATATTTTCAGTTTGAAAATTAGTTTTATAATATTTTAGATTTTTCCAAATTCATTTTTCATATTTTTATTGTAATTTCATAATTAGTTATAATTTAAGTTAATTTAAATAATTAATAAGTAATTAGAAAATAGTATTTAATTAATATTAAATAATTAATTAGTGTAAAAATTAATTTTAATTTTCTAAAAAATTTCTTTTATCCTTAGGTTTGTAAAAAAGTCATTTTCACCCCCTGGGAGTTTTCAGATTTCAGTTTTCACTTTTTATTTTGTACGTTTGCGTAAATTTAATCTGAACGTACACGTTTTTAGGTTTTAAACGTTTCTGTTTTTTCTGCTTTCACAGTGTTGTTAATATAACTCACTTAAGCTATTTCCTTGTACAAATCAGTAGTGTAATCAATCTCAAACCCCTTTCTGTCCAAATTCACCCGATCACAGACCCGTTTGAATACAATCCACACCTCGTCGGGACATAAGGACCCGAGGAAACACTATATTCCGCGGAGCATTGACTCTAGGCAGTTTGACCTTATTGACCATCCTTTGGTCAATTTAGGTTGACTGTTTAGCATCAATCAAATTTTGGCGCCGCTGCCGGGGAGTTTGTGCGCGCTATTCTAAACGGATTTCAGATTAGTGAATCAGGATATACATCCATTGTATATTTACCACCCTTGTTCGTATTATCTTCTTATTTTCATATAAAAACCAAACTGTTCACGAAAACATTTTAAATCAGTTTTCAACAAACACAAAAAACACAAAAACATTTTCTTTCTTATTTGTACAAAATGTTTATCCAAAAGTCCAAAAATATTCATCTTTACCCTCCTACCCTTTTGATTCTTCATTCCTTACCCCTCCCAAACCTTTTGATTCTTTCTATGTCTCATTCACTCCTTCTTATTTGCCAATGGTGTGGTAGTCCTTATAATGGTGGCAATTGCCCCAGTTGTGGCATGGTAGAGTCAGGAAACGGGTCTGTCTATAACCAGAATCCCTATTCCTACTATGACACCACTGATTCATTCCATCAGCTACCACACCATGAGACTCAGCAGTTTTACTGTTGTGAGTACTGTGGTGGTTCACACTACAGCTCTGATTGTCGATCGGGAAACACGCTTGTCTATGAGCAGTTTCCTGATAACAATAGTATGACTCTAGCACATACCACCCACAGCCACATCAGTTTTACTGTTGTAAGTACTGTGGAGGTCCACACTCTAGCTCGGATTCTCAAACAAGGAATCCATTTCCTTGTAACAATTACGACTATTCGTTTTCAGACCCACCTCTACAGTACCAAATGATCCAAGCAACTCCTCATGATACTGAGCAAGACCTTTTACTAAAGGCTCTTGATATATTGAAAGAACTTAAGGAGGAGTTGGTTACTACATCGTTTCAAGACTCTCTTGAGAAATCTATGGCAGAATTACTTGCTGAGGAACGAGATGCTAGAAACGAATTGAGCATGGAAGAATTGCTAGTCTTATAACAAGCAGCTATAACACGTGCCAAATTTCGTAAAGCTGCTCTTCTAGACTGTGATGATGATGATAGTGATAATGAAGACACCCTTGATATCCTTCAATTTTATAAGGGTTCATCAGATTCATCGTTTGTGATTCCTCCCATTGAAAATCAGGGAGAAAATAATGAGACGGAGAAATTACTAGCAGAAGATCAAATGAAACTCGTACAATCCATGAATGCTAGCTCCTCTCCACTCCCTCAGTCTATTGATATCACACCCGAAGTTCACACTCACTCTCTAAACATGGGGGATGAGCATCTTAGCACTATTCCTGATAAGGAATCAGACGAATTCATAAAGTCTAGTGTTGAGATCCTTGTCCCAATCCTAGGAGAGTCACAGGGAACTTTTGATCATGTGTGTGATTTACCTTCCCCTCTTGAGTGTTCAAACGATCATTTTGAGACTTTCTCATATTTTATGATGATTGTACATCTCATGGAGACATTGAGTATATTGAGGCATCACTCCCATAGTCTGATGCTGATCCTCTTCTTGAGGAGTTCGCCGATGAACTTACTCACATCAATCCACTTTCATTGGAAAGTGATGATGGTCTCCTTGATTTCGAAACTGATCTGGGAGAAATTGAAAGTCTCCTATATCATGATCCACCACTCACTTCTGATCCCAACAATCCAATAGAGAATAATAATCACTTTGTTCCTAAAGCATTCAATACTACTCTCACCAATCCTCTATTTGAATTCGAACCTGAATTCACTTTGATTTCTGATAATCCAATCTTTGATATTCAGAATGAGGATTGTGATGAGTCTATTCCGGAACATGAGTTCACAGATTTACATCTTGTGAATAATTCTCTTCATGAGGAGTTCTTCGGTGAACTCACTCATCATATCATGACTCCTCCGGAGTATGATAGCCCGGGGGGAGATGCACTCAATCATGAGGATTTGCAAATTCCCACCCACCCTCCCGGGATGTTTTTGAGCTTAACCCTTGAAATCCAAACTCAGGCTAATGAGCCTGCTCTCGAGGAAGAAGATCTAATCATGATTTTCATCATGGTTTTATTCCTTTTCTTCACCTATAAGGTGACTTCTTCTCTTCTTCACTCCTTCAGGAATGAAGATACCATCTTTGATCCCGGCATTTTCATTTACCACTATCTTAAGCCGGGTACTTATCTCATCGGTGTGGAACTTTCACGTGCTTCAAATGTTTGTCCAAACATCTTGAATGAAATTCCGATGGAGATCGTTTCTTCCACATCATGCTTCCCCAAGAACCAATGAATTCGGGGTCGAGTCAAGCTAGCGACTCGGTAAACAAAAACAGTAGCATGTACTTAGGGTTTTCACCCTAAGTGTGGGGGAGTTACCCCTGCTGTGGTTACCAAAAAAGTGAAAGAAAATGGTGTTTCCACATTTAGCTTGTAATGTTGCCCTTTTACGTTCCAAGAGTCGGCATAATCGCCGGGACATTGAATATTGAGGACAATATTCATTCTAAGTGTGAGGGGGGGGGCGTATCCTAGCGAATTTTATCACATTTTACTATCTAGTACCCTCGTTTTTGGTCAAAATTTCAAAAAATTTAAATTTTTTTCACTTGTACTTCAAAATTTTTGTAGTTATCAGTCCGCCATGTCTAAATGACAAAAGGATTGGCTAATCCAAGAGAAAACGGCTCTTGGTAAAGATATATCAAATCCGTTTATTGCTTGCAATTTGCCCAAAATTGTATGGTATCTCAACTCACCATATCCTAAAAAGTGAAAAAGTTGGCTAGCCCGCAAGATTATGGCTTGTGGTAAAGGCAGTGGAAAAACCATAATTGTTAATCAGCTCACCAAGATGTTGACTTTGTCCATCAAGAGTTGGCTAGTCCAGAAGCAAACGACTTTTGGTAAAGACTAATCAAATCCGTTGACAGCTGGTGGTTTGCTCAAAATCACATGGTTATCAGGTGGACCATAGTTCTTACTTGAACTGATACACTTGGCTACTCCAGAAGTGATGGCTTTTGGTGAAGAGATTAAAATCCATTAAGTATTTCAAAACAGTTTATTGCTAGGGACTAGCAATATTTTAGTGTGAGGGATTGATGAGTGATCAAACACTCATCATTTTTTGTCAAATCTGAACTGCAAAACATACAAAAACACTCAGAAATGCATCAAAATACTGAAAATATTCCAAAATTGTGTTTTATATATTTTAGATGCAAAATGAGTAAAAACAAATGAAAAACGTACAAAGTTTGCATAATTGGCAGTTTCAGTCCCTCAACTTTCAAAAATTGGCAAAAATAGTCCCTGAGCACATATTTTAAAACAAAAGTCACCAAAGGTCCTTTTGAAATCATAAGTTGTCATATTTAGTCCTTTGGTGAAAAATCAAAAAAGTTTTGGAAATTTACAATTTTGGTCCCTGGAGTTTCAAACTTTGGCAGGATTGGTCCCTGGTGGAATTTTTGGATGAAAAATCATTTTTGGGTCCTTGGGAAATCACAAATATCAATTTTAGTCCTTGGGTGTGAAGTTTGAAGAAATTTCAAATTAGTCCCTCAACTTTGCAAACTTGTCAGATTTGGTCCCCGGATGTGTGAAAATGGAAATTTAACTTTTATGGTCCTTGTATTATTGGAGTTTGGCAATATTGGACCTTATGAGCACTTTTGGAAAATTATATTTTCAGTCCCTTCAATTTTCAGATTTGCATAATTGGTCCTTGTATTTTTAACCTAAAACCAAATGGACCCTTTTGTATTATTTCCACCCAAAAATAAAACCAATCCAAACCCTTTATCCACTAAACCACCCACCAGCCCAACTCCTTACCCAGGCCCAAAACCCTACCCCTTAGATATTACCAGGGTCAAACACCCAGTCAAACACCACTGTTCACCCTCCACTCTCCCTGGTTTCCTGCTCTGTGTTCCCCCTGCTCCCTCTCCAAATTCCACAAAACCCTCACCAATACTCACCTTCCCCCATTAATTAACCAACCCACCCCCTCCTCATTTATTACCCAACCTAACCCACTCAAACCTGTCAAAACACTTTGCCCGCGAAAACCCAATTAAATGGCTGAGATGAAGTGGAGGCTATCCAATGGTTCAAGATAAAATGGGATAGAAAGAGAGAGAGTCCCCAGAGCTTATAAAAGTCAAGAAAAAAGAGAAATATGTATTAGATAGTAGTACTAATTAGCTGTAGTATAGTTTAGTAGTAGATACATAATGTCGTTTTAATTATTTTTCCATTTTTAATGTCAGATTAAGCTTCTAAGTTGTATTTCCCATCATTTCCAGTGTAATTGAACTAATTATAGTTAATTAATCAGTCTTCTACTTACCTAATTCAGATTATGCATTGCATTTTACTTGAAAATTCCATTACAATTCTGAGTTGATAAAAGTTGTTGTTTATAGCTTGTTTAAGCTTATTTCAGTTCAAATATGAGCTTTTTGAAGTATTCAAAGCAATTGAGACAGATTTAGTTTAAAAAATTCAAAAATACCAAAAATACTCATAAATAGTTCTTAATTCAAAAATCAGTCTTGAAGGTAGCACAAGCAAGGGAAATGGTTGATATGGAATGGATATGGTTTTAGAAACCTCAAGGGAGGTATAGGGAGTGTTCATTGTTCTTGATTCTCACCCTTGCACCATTTGTAAGCTCATTTCTTTGGTTTAGCTTATTACTGTACAAGTGCTCCTTATCTGCTTATTCATGGATTTCTGTGCTTATTTGGTCTTGGTTAGTCATATCATAGCTTAAAATGTCATGCTTGTTCACATAGATCATTAGCTATTCAGTCTTTCATTTTAACTATCATAATTAGCATAAGTTAGAATCCTAGGTTTTTGTTGTTCTTATTGATGTTCAGGTGTTTAATTCAACTTGTTTTATCACATTAGAACTCTACTAATTAGTTTTATGGTTTAATTCTATCAAACTCTTTTGAAATCTCAAAATAAGTTAGGTTTAGGGGTGTTTGGATCAGGTTTAGTACTTGTGCTCTAGTGGTTTTGTTGGTGTTAAATTGGTTTAGACATATTCATTTGGGTATAATTAGGTTATCTCAAGCATTAAATAGGTAGATTATATAGCAGAAAGTCAAAAGTATTCTTGATTCACTCTCACAGTTTCACTATTAAGTGTTCATGCTTCAAGATCATTCAAATCACATCGTAAGTTGTTAAAGTAGATTAATATCACCTCCTTATAGCTTATTACATCAGTTCTAGTGTTTATGATCCATTCAAAGTTCAAGAAAGTCAAATATCAAGTTTTACATAAAATGTCAAATCTTACCTTGTGTAGAAAATCAGAAATTGCAAGAATTTTATAGATTTTTGTGTTAAGATTTAGGTTGTGTGCTTTTCACATGTGGTAGTATAGCAGCCGAACTTAGAGTTCCCCCCTTCACTTCATTTTTGTGATTTTTCTTGTGGGCCCTACAATGGTTCAAAGACACTTGCAGGGCAAGCCTCTGCCCTGCACACAGACCCTCAGTTATACACCCATTTTTCATGCCCCTTTCAAAGTTCAATTGTGGGACCCAGAGATTGCTTATTAGCTTTTTGAAATGCTAGTAAGCTCAGATTTTTGGTTCAACCTTTACTCTGGACTTCCAAAGCCCCTAGTGGGCCCCACATTGGCCTAAACTTGGCCATACAGGCCTGTTTGGTACTCAGGTTTGGGTGAATGTGCTTATTGCTCATTTTAGCTTATCATGTGCTTATTTTCTGTTCATTTCACTTATTTCCTGTGCACACAAGTTGTTTATATTTTATTTTCCTGTTAGTGTACCCTGTGTGGCTTATGGTTAGCTTATTCAAGCTCTAATCCTCATTTTCTAGACAATAAGCCATTTGTTGGCTTATTAAGGGAACATTTGTCTTTACAAAAGTTTCACATTTTGAGTATTTAAATAGTTTTCAAAAATAAAAATCAGAAAAAGATAAATTTTATAGAAGTGATAGCTTCTATTTAAGCTTTTTAGCTTATTTTCAGCTTTTACAAAATACAAATCTCATTTTTATAATTTTCCTAGGTTCCTGTAGTTATAAAATAATTTCAGTAATTTTTTCATATTTTTCTCTTTTCATTTAGTATTTTTAATAATTAATATTAGTTTTTATTAATTAATAATTAGTTAATAATTAATAATAATTATTTAAAAAAGCTTAAAAATATATTTTCTGTTTTAAAATTCGTTTTATATTACTTTAGATTTTTCTAAGTTTTAATTTTATTTTCCTAAGCTTATTTTACATTTTCTTATTATTTAGTGTATTTTTAAATAGTTATAATTAGTTTTTAATTAATAGTAATTATTTAAAAAGTAAGAAAAATATATTTTCAGTTTGAAAATTAGTTTTATAATATTTTAGATTTTTCCAAATTCATTTTTCATATTTTTAGTGTAATTTCATAATTAGTTATAATTTAGGTTAATTTAAATAATTAATAAGTAATTAAAAAATAGTATTTAATTAATATTAAATAATTAATTAGTGTAAAAATTAATTTTAATTATCTAAAAATTTTCTTTTATCCTTAGGTTTGTAAAAAAAAGTCATTTTCACCCCCTGGGGGTTTTCAGATTTCAGTTTTCACTTTTTATTTTGTATGTTCGCGTAAATTTAATCTGAACGTACACGATTTTAGGTTTTAAACGTTTCTGTTTTTTCTGATTTCACAGTCTAGTTAATATAACTCACTTAAGCTATTTCCTTGTACAAATTAGTAGTGTAATCAATCTCAAACCCCTTTCTGTCAAAATTCACCCGATCACAGACCCGTTTGAATACAATCCACACCTCGTCGGGACATAACGACCCGGGGAAACACTATATTCTGCCGAGCATTGACTCTAGGCAGTTTCACCTTGTTGACCATCCTTTAGTCAATTTAGGTTGACTGTTTAGCATCAATCAAGCATCCACTATCCTTTATCCATTCATCAGGCTCCAAATCTACTCCTAGACATACTTCATTAGGTGCTTGAGCTATGAAACATTTGTGTTTCATCGTTTCATCTTCGTCACTAGATTTTCTTCACCGGGTGGATTTTCTTTTATCTTGTGGTTTTAGTCACTTTTTAATAATATTCTTTAATTCTTTAACGACTTTTGCATATTCTTCATCTTCACTTTCGGAGCTATAATCGTCATCATCACTAAGTTTTTTGTCGATTGTTAACTTTATACACTCTTCTTGTTTGCTCTTGATATGACTCATGGAATTTTCGCCATCATTACCTTCACACAAAATTTGAACTAGTAACACTTGTACTCATTTCAACTAAATACTTATCTACTATGCTTTCATTTTCAACTAATTTGTATCCAAAATTTTCTTTGGCTTGACATTTCACTTGATGAAATTTAAAAGACTTTTCCACATATCATTTGCCGTTTAACAAAAAAATATTCTTTCATATTCAATTCTTGGTAAAGCTTTGTATATAATCATTTTGGCTATATTATTTTTATCAAGCAATATTTTGAAACAATCATCTTGTCATTCAAAAATGGTTTTTGTTAGTTGAAAATCACCAATTGAAATGACATGCCAAAGATCATAATCTATTAACTTCACATAACTTTCGAATCGATTTTTCCATTCAAGAAAACTTGTATTTTCAAAATATAGTGGTTTAAATGTCATGTTCCCTTCTAAATATTTTTCCGATTCCATAGATCGATTTCAAGTTTTAAAATACAATTTATTTTAAAAATCTTGTTGAACGTAGCTCTGATGCCAATTGTGAAAAACTAGAAGGGGAGGTTGAATAGTTTTACGTCGTTTTTTTTTTTTTTATAAAACTTTAGTTAGTTAACAAAAATTTCGATTCTAGTTTTATTTGAGATTAATGTTTAAACACTTATGTATACTAATACCTACAAAAGTAAATGACAACAATATAAGTAAATAAGTAAAGAGATAGAGATGGAAAGATCGCACCACAAGACAAAGGATTTATATTGGTTCGGCTACAAAGCTCCTCTTCATCCTACTCCATTCCCCGAGCACCTAACTCGAGAGTTTTCTTCACTATGTCAACAAGCTCCCTTATGGCGGAGAAAACCTTACACAACTTTCGCTTACACCAATTTACGACACTAAGCTATATGTCGAGTCCTAATAGTAGCTAGAACCAATCTCACACCACTAGTCACTACACACCTTCTTCACAACTTATACACACCACTACTACTACACAACTTCTCACAACTTGACTACTTCTTCTTCACAACACTACTACTTATTCACTACTTATATTCACAACTTCTTTTCACTACTAACACACATAGATCTATCTATAACAAAACCTCTACTTCTTTACAAATGATTTACACAACTACTAACAATATACACAAATCTACAATACTTCTTAACAAGATGTTGGAGGAGTATTCTTCTCTTGTACTTTGAATGATGAGGGATTAAATCAGTTGAAACAAGAACTTATAATCTTATGATCAAACGATTTAGGAAGATGATTTGATAGGATTTAGACAGAAAATTATAGTGCGAAAGGTGAGGAAAAAATGCAGGATTGAGCCTGTATTTATAGGCCAAAGATTCTGGTCACAGGAGCGTGCCGGCCCCCTTAAAATTAAGGAGGCCGCCCTCCTGTAACGGCCAGAATCTTTGTCTTGTTCTGGGGAAAGTTTATTTGGTGAAATTTAACTAATTTTGGTTAAAAATTTGATTTCATATATTTATTATGAATTAAACATTTTCCTTTAATTTTCAAAAGTGTTTTTCTAAATATATAAAATATTTATACCATTTTATATAATTTGTAATGATTAAATAAACTTTCCTTTGATAATAAAATGTATTAGACAATTGTTTATTCATACATTGTTATTAAGTTGGATATAATGATATTTTGTCAATAAATACTTGTTTACGTAATAATTTTACGTTTAATGATTTAAGATTATGTGATCGTCAAAACATAGGGATATCGAGAAATATTAATAAAGTTTTTTACACATTATTTATATCAACAGTTTGAGTTGCTCGTTATGATGAATAATTGTTTTTTGATGTTTGAATTATTTGAACTTTAGTTTTGTAATATCGTTTTTTAATTTAAACTTACATTTTCGTTAAATCGTATGTGTTTCGTATTGGAATATATGTTTTATAAACTTATTGTTTGATTAGAATTGACTTTTAAGATTTTATGTGCGTTTAGTATTCAATATTACAAGTAGTATATGTGTTTGGTAAATCGAACTCTAGCTATTCTTTTTAATGAAAAACTGGATTCACTCAGTGGCCAAACCGATTAAACAATTGACCTGGTGATTTGAGCGGGTCGATTAGAGACCCGGTTTTTTAGACATTGCTTGCAACCTATTTCTTGTGATATTTTCTGTTGTCTTACGAAAGAGATATTTAAACACATCGTTGTTCTAAAAAAATTGTTTTCCACACCAATTTTTTACATTTGTTTAATACGTATAAAACATAAACAAAAGATAATTTTCGTAGGACTTATAAAACTAAATATAATAATTGCGATGGACGAACACTTATTATGACTGTTTTTTATTAAAAACTAGCTTATAGACCCGTTGACACCGGGTAATTTTTTAAAGAAATAGCGAAAATGAGATGATAAGAAAAGTAAAACGTAAACATGTTCTATCAATATATGAAAGAAATATGAAAATGAATCAATGCAGGTTGTAACAATCAGAATAATAAACGTCCATTTGTTACCCAAGCAAAATTTGATGGTCTTGAATAGCAAATGACGTAGGTGGGCATTAATCAATTTAATAGCCAATGTCAATTCCGTGAACACCTAATAGTCAATAGAAAATGTAAGCAAAAGTTTATGCATACTAAACTCTACTGAAAATAAAGAAAGTATATTTTACCAAGAAAAATAAAGTATACTCATCTAAAATCATAAAGTTATCCATAAGTGTTTCAACACAAATATTGAAATTCTTTTAGTTTATATAACTTGTTTATGTATAGTAACTACAAACAAATGTCACCAAACTTATGTCAAACAAATATAAATCTTATTTATACGTCAACACATAACCATCTTAGGTTTCAAGGTTAATATTTCGTTCAGTTATTAACATGTTAACACACATAATCATCTTAGGTTTCAAGATTAATATTTCGTTCACTTATTAACTTGTTAACACGCCCAATATTAATGTTGTTATAACTAAAACAATAAATAAACTTATGTGTATAAAGTGTTTAAAAACGAAATAAGAAACCGTAATCCAAAGTTCATTTTACTTAAATCATATGGGTAACATACAAAATACAACTTATCAATTTTCCTTGATGGAAACAGGTCAATTTTGGCAATTGCAATGGGTCAAACAGTACTTAAAAGTGATATAAGGGTCGATTATTGTATAAACACTTCAACTTTATACAACTCAACAATGTTCCTAAATGGAAACATTTTAATGGACTCTTCATGAGTGGAAAACTTGGTTTCCTTCGAGATATTTGAGACGGCATTTGCAGCTCCTACTTCGGCCAAGTCATCCTTTAAGACGCTTTCTTTGCCGTAATGCATGAACAACTTTGTACCATGGGTGAACCTTTTCATGTAATAACATAATGCAATTAGGACTTACTATTCCTTTTCATGTATATCATGTAAATAATGAGCTTGCGTCTTTAGACATCTACTCAATCTCTCGCACAAAGACTTTAGTGTCTCTACGATACCCCGACCCTTGTCACTTGAATTGTGTTCACAATTGTAACCACCACCCCACATGACTTTATGTGTTAATGATAAGCCGAACCTGCTAACAAATACAATTTTCAATAATAAGTTTTATCAAATGCATTAATTATAAGAGTACTAAAATACCAAGCCACCATATTTAAAAGTTACATGTTTTGCAACATTAGTAATAAGGTACTCATTTTCAAATATTTAGGTCTAAATTTAATATATTAGCACATTCTATGTAACAGTACAGTCCTGCATCAATAGGGATATAACACTAATTTTCACTTTTAGTCCAAGTATGTTTTATATGAGCCAACTTGGTTTTTATAATTATGTAGCAGTACAATATTTTAGCTTTAATTTGAATCATCTATAGTGGAATTTAATTTGAGTCAAATGTATTTTACTTGTGATTGGAGCATCCGTTTATAAACATCCTAAAATCACGATTACCCATTGAAAAACGATTCACAATAAAACTAATGCACGTATAAATATCAATGAACCCATATTACCTTGCAGTTACAGTTGTCATTGAACAATTGACCCTTTCTTCCGTATTTTTTCCCGGTATTAGTATACGATGACCTCGTTTCTTGTATTTGAAGATCTACTAAACCGTAAAGCATTACCATTTTATCCATAAACACTTAAAGTTAAGGAAGCACCACCATCATCTTGTTGACATCAAAAAATGTTATCCAGCAGCTATAATTAACAAAAATCCTAAAATAATTATTACCTTTACAGAGATGGTAGTTAATGACCCCATAAAATGACCCTAGATCTGAGTTTGAAACTGCAGTTCTGCAGCAGTCACAAACACCCCTGAAAAGACCCAAATATCCCTTTGCAACATAATTTTTTAGCAGCTTCAAACACCCCTTAAAGGGCATACCCAAAAATCCCTATAAAACTGCAATTTTGTGGCCTTGCGGGTGACTTAAACAACCATTAAACTACAGTTTTTAAACAAATCCGAACACTACTTAAAACGAACCAATCTCGCCTTCAAAACTGTTGTTTGGAATCAGCCCCAAACACCTCTTAAAAGTCAATGGGTGACATTTATGTATATCATACTAAGAATATTTCATATCAACCAAAACCCAACCCGTTTTAACATGCGAATATGTTGTTGTGATCCAAACCATTTTGACCCGTTCGTTTTGCCAACTCTAAGTTTCACTTAAGTAATCCATCATTGTTAATAAAAGAAAATTATCAGTGGGTTGTCAAGATAAACTTTGTTACACGCTTACAATATTGTAATTTGATAATCCCAAAATGAAACGGGTCAAAACACTATAAATTGCTCAAATAATTTGATATTAAAAAAATTTGTTCTTTTACATTTCCTATGGCATAAGCAAATCCAAAACACTTGATTGCTTGTCCTTGTAAGCAAAAGCGTAAGCAAAAAAAAAAAAAAAAAAAAAAATACACACGGTAGTAGCATGTTCATCAATACGTCACATAAAAGGTACCTTAAGGATTATCCGTCTAAGCAGCAAGTTACAAAAGTCCTTAGGATTTTTCAAACTATCAAGTTGATCATATTTTGAACTAATTTCGTAATCAGCTGTCCAGTCCTTTTAATAAACCGCAAACTATTGTTAACATGAAAACAAATAATAAATAAAGCAGCATGAATATTCTTGGCATGATAATACTTTTTATTAACTTCTGTGTTTTTTTTATCTCCAATTTCAATATTACCACCAAAAGAATAGTTTAAGATTAGTTTAAAAATAAACCATGGAACTTGTAAAAAAATAATGAGAATCTGAAATGATAAATAATTTGACATCCTTTATTTATCGACCCATTTGATCAAAAAAAATGTCCCCATCTTAAATCAATCATATATGAATAATCAAGTAAAAAATAAGCTCAAGCACACACCTCGTTAATTAGTATCTACAAAAAATAGTAATCCTTAAATGATTTACAGTTTAAAGCTAAGAAAACATAACAAAAGTTGAAGGATACCTGGTGACAAAGATGGTGTATGGTAGTTTTGGTGTGAATTGAGTGATAAAGACTCCTCCAATAAGCTTAGCCAAACATCGCTTCATTTACAATAACCTATTACACTCCTCCAATAAGCTTAGCCAAACACCCCTTTATTTAAGATAAAAAATACATTTACATGTGAAGATTTTATAACCTGAAATTTTCATAAATGCAAACAATGAGAATTGCAAATTTTCATACATCAAATACCTCATAATGGAAATGAATCTCATCGTCTCTTGAAACGAATTTGGAACCTGAAAAAGAGATAAGCTTCCGCATCAGCAAAAGATCAATTATTCAATTATCTACTTGTATTAGTTGTTTGCGTGCTGTAGAAATCAGTTAACTTTATATATGAAGATTTTATACTCAACCTGGAGGATGATCTTTATGACAGTGGTCAGTTCCCTTTCTTTCCTTAGGAGGTTCATCTTTTTGTGTTTTTTCTTTCTTGTGAAAGTCTTAAGCAGAGGAAAAGCCTGGGGAAGCAGTAATGCCATCACTGAGTTGTCTATCTTCTGTCCTGCTGGATCAGAATCACTTTTCTCAGAATTATCAACAACAACCATCTCATCTTTTAACTATGACTCTGTTACACATTTCTCAAAAACTCAAATTCCAGGAACTTATCTTGTGTTTTAAAGTACAGTCGCTTTTTTGGGCAGAATTCAACTTCTCGTTTATGGAAAGGGTACTTTCTTTACGGATTTCATCTACTACACAAAAGCATTCAATAGAAACATTAATATCTAAAAATATTGCAACAGCTGGTAACAATATAGAAAGCAAATAACTACAAATGGATCCATAGTGTTTGGTGCATAAAGGTCCAAATGATCCAACAGATTTGAATCCTTTTGGACAGGCTCCCTTTATCATCTACTATCTTCGAGGATGTGAGCCCTTGTGTATGGTTAGACATCAACACATCATGGATGGGAAATATAGTACAAATAGAAATTAAAACTTAGACTTAAGTATGCGAGTGCTTAATGAGCTTGTTGAGTCTGTTATGCACAATGATACATAAATCTTAGTTTATTTGTTTTCTAATGCATAAATTATTAGGTCTATTCTTTGGAGGCTTGAATACGTCATCAACCTAATTCTTATTGGTTATCACTTATCATAGTAATCACATCACATATGGAGCTACTTATTCAAAAGCCACCCATTATCTCTTAATTCATTCATACTCTAACCTAACGGGTGTGAGGGTATTTAAGCTATTGGATTGTCTTTATTTGATACCATAATCCGAAAAGAAGTATTTTGTAATATCGATAGAGCCAACAAACAAAAATTAAAATATTTTCTCAAATAATTTCCAAATATCTATAAATATACAATTTGTGACCTTCAGAGTAAATATACAATTTGTGACCTTCAGCAGAAACATGTTGCATCAAGGAGCATGGTATCACATTATGTAAATATTATATTAGAGATACCTGTCAAACTCGTTAAAAATTTGCGACAAAGGCTCTTGATGTCCAACAATCTTCATATTATCTCTACCCATAGACCCAAATTTCCTTTGTGGTCTCCCCCTCCAGTCAAATCTTGTTTAAGCTGTAATCACCAGAAAGACATAACCTATTAGTATGTTTAAGCTGTAATCAAACCTCCAATTATGAACAACAACTTCTGTACACATGTTTATCAAGTATGATATTGGAGGGTCGTTCAATCTCCCTAAAAGCCGTAACTCTAACAACTAATTCCAAACAGTTCTTCTCACTGCCAAAATCAGGAATCCTAAACCACAATCTGCATAGACAGAAAAAGAAGCCATATGAACAACATGATTAATTGAAAGAAATATTACTCTGAAGTATCCCAAAATTCCAATTGAAGAAGATCTATATTATTTACCTTTTAAATACAAAAACCTGCATTTATGTTCCTTTTGGTTGTCTTTCACTTAAGCCTACCATTAACAAAAATTTTAATTCTCAATCAAAACTAATATCGGAAATAAACACATGTATGTGATGTCCCTCAATTTTTTTCATCAAAATCATAAAAACAAATTAAAGTAAAACTTGTATTAACAATTAAATTGAAAAACAAATTATATCAAAACTTATAATATCGAGTGAATTGAAAAACAATCAAAAATTAATTGATTATGTACTTACCAATTATTCCTTGTTGATAGCTTGGGAATCACACGCGCAATGATATGACCAAATTGTTTTGTGCATGATTTTGAATCGTGCATTTTTTTAATTGAAATTATGGTATGATGTTCTGAATTGGTGAAGCCGTGTGATTGAATCGAAAAGAGGTGAAAGCAATAACTTATTTTTAATTTTTGAATCGTGAATTGAATTGAAATTGTTATTGCAGTGATATTAATGGGTGAATTAATGCAAGAAATAAAACTGGTGATTGTTTTGAATGATTCAAATGAACAATCGTATGAAAGAAGAATTGAGGTGAGTGTTGACTTTGTGTTATAAAGATTGTGCATTGGGTGTTTGTACACTTATAGTTAATTAAGGAAAGACACATCATCTAATTAAATGGATTTTTAATGCTTGTGCTTTAAAAGGCTAGTACAAAACCATCGTTTATTATATAAAATAGATTAAGAATTGATTATGCTCGAAAACGACCATATTCTTTCTTAGTCAAATACGGAGTAATTATCTTTTAAATTATCTGAAAGAGAGACATTGTCCGTTTCTCACCACAAAGTCATGCTAAGAAACCAACAAATACATCAAAACCATGTCTCTCAGGTACAAATATCGTTTTTGACATGTTGCCCTTAACTTTTCGTCAGTCAGCCACTGGAAGATTAAAAGTCACAATATGCCACTTTTGACTTTTTGCTAGATTGTAGTCGGTGTCGTAAAAGCCGTCTAGGCCCCTGCCTAGGCTGATTATTAACTCGAAGATAGTCGACCGTCCGACTATCACCTAGCATTTTTTGCAATATTACTACTAATAGCACAAAACAACCCATAAGAATTGTGAACTTCGTATAAAAATAAGCAATTGAGCATAATAAGAATAGTTGGCTCAAATGTAGAAAATCGTAAAGCTTTGTTAGTGCTTTTAGTTTTAGTATAAAAATAATTAGCATTGATAATTAGGCCTACTAAATAGACCTACAAATAGGCCTACTCTATTCACATTTTGACAAGTATTAAAAACACTTTTTTTCTCTCCTCATATTCACCAATCAATTTTGAATTACACCAATCATATTTGTAAGTCTATTCTTAGGTTCATTACTTTGGCCTACAAATGATTTTTCAAAAATAATTATTATGTGCCTTAAGTTCTAGAAAAATTATTTGGTGTCAGAAGATTAACATCAAACTTTTGCTTCAAAGATACGAACATGCTCAAATCATTAGAAATAGAATCTATGCTCCTCAATGCAAAAGAAAAAATCTATCGAGATACAAATTTAATTAAAAAAAAGATTTTCATCTTCATTTTCATTGTAGATGCTAAGGAATGACCGGGGGCGAATGTATGACGAGATTTTAATGTATTTTTTCTTCAATTTCATCCAAAACTCAAATTGCTCATGCCACGCACTAAAACCCAACATTTTAAAGCCTTATAACTTCTTCATCTCTAACAATACACAAATTGACGACATTCAACACTCTAAAACTTTATAACTCCTTCATCTATAAGTAAAAATACTCAATTTATTACTTCAGTTTTAGTTTATAGCCGCAATTTGTTGGTGTTTTTTTGTTTTTTAAATATTCTGCCCCTCACAACTTAATTTCCTAATTTCCTGATTCCTCCACCGGAAATGAATATTATCTTTGAACAAAATGACTTTGAATACGGAGTCAAAGTTTACATATTTAACGGATTAGAGGTTGCAACAACTTCGATTTATCCGGATATGTTAAAAAGCTAGTAGTTAAAAAAAAAATAATAATAAAATAAAATAAAATAAAAAAATAAAATCTCATGCTATTGACATAAAAAAATAATAATAATAAAAAATAAAAGAAAAAGCTTCAAACCAATTGGATACTTGAAATTGTGTTCACACTAAAGGCTTAAGTTTTTGTTTGATAAACAGTTAAACACCTACGTCCTTAATGAGATGTGTGATAGATTTACAATTCTGGAGTATTTGCATGGCATTTCACGTCTTTCATCTATACAATTCAAATTGTTAAAACACTTCTATATGAATATAAATACTCAATGCTACTACAAGCAGGGACGGAATCAGGTGGGTCGGGAACCTCCTATGAAATTTTGCGGCGTAGTGTTAATTTTTATAAAAAAAACCTTGATTTTTCCTAAGTGCACCTGGTTCAAAAAAAGTTATGTTCCTCCTTTTGAAGAATTTTTCGTAAATGCATTATACACCTGGTTAAATTGTGTTATGGTTCCGTCCATAACTACCTTAGCTACGTTTAACAAACATGTTCTATATTCAAAATAAAACCAGATTAATGATTCTGTTGGGGTGTCAAAAACTGTGACCTGGATAAGTTGATATAAATCACCTTGTCACCCTGACGCCAGAATACGGGCTCAGTCTTAAGATGTGGGCTTTTAGTCAAACTTTGAAAAGGGTCCAATATGAGTGTCAAATATTGAAAGTGATTCAAAATGTTACCTCAGAGGCTCACATCACTTTTACAACTTATTTTCATACGATTCTGGCTTATAGCTTATTGTTTGAATGATAAAGGTTAAATAAATATTTAAACATAAACGAGTTGAACATCCTCCATTCCACAAGACTAGTAAACCAAAACAAGGTTAAACAAATACAATGACACTGACTCGGTTTTTTTAGGGGTACTATATTTCTATGAGATCGCATATATTATAGCAGAAAAAAATCTTACGGTGACAAGTTAGTCAATGATGTGCAAGAAAAAAAAAAGTTAGTCAAAATTCAGATACTATTGTTTTCCCGTGACAATACTAAAACATGTTTCTTATTACGATAACATTCTATCTAGTGTGCTTATATAATTCCATGAAGAATTATTTGTTTTAGAAAGTTTAGTTACATAAGGGTCGAGGGTGTGGAGGGCTAAGTGAGGGGTTTCCTTCGCCACATCAATTTCATATCAGTTTTTTGTCTTTCATTTTTTTCCAAACCTTCTTTTCAACTTTCTGTCAGTTATTGCAGTACGTTCTCTGTTTTCAAAAAAAAATATTTTTTAATTCAAATTAGATAGTGATGTAGCTTGTTACTCGTTTGTGTAAATCCAAATTGCATATATATATATATAAAAGGCCTATATAAAAATTATCTAAAAAATTTTAAAAATAATAAAAAAAATAAAATCTTTTTTTAGCATTAAAAACTATCTATAAAACACAAATAACCTACTCACAACATAATAAAATAATGTTTCTCACTATTCAAAGGCTTGCGGCATTCTAATCCCTAGTATGAAAGTTTTTTTGTTTTCCCTCAAAATGAGGTGGGGTGTTAACCCTCTTCGTGCTGACGTGTCACATTTTTTTTCCCTTTTTAAATTTAACGTCAACTCAGTGTAAGGGTCTGTTTGGTTCTTAAATGAGTTTAGAATTATAATTAGGATTTGAATTTAATATAAGAAAGATAAAATATATTATAAAAAGATAAATTGTTATTTTATAAGTTTATATAAATATTTGATATTAAATTATTAAATGTAAAAAGAGAGATATAGAGAGAAATATTTATAAGCCACTTAATCCACTCAAACTCCAGCTGTCTTCTAAGGATTTAAAAGTATGGCATAATTTGAAGGTTTAAAAACCCAAGACAAAAACCACATACTAGACGCACCCTAAAACTTTTGTTATGTTATGCCTCTAGAGAAATTAATTAGTAATTTAATTACTGTTCATCTACCGTAATTATCAATTTGTAAATTGTTATGTATGAAGTAAATAACCAATCTAAATGGACATGTGTTTTAATAGCATTAAAGCGAAAAATGCTAACAAGATGAAAGATGGTGTCGCATGTTTATTGTGTGAACCAGATAATGTAATGCTTTTGAGCACATATGTTGATAGTTTTGAGTACAACTTGACACAATTTACGACTTTTTTTTCTTTCTTTTACATCATAACATTTGATCACATTAATCTTATCTTTCTTTTTCGAAATGACATAATTATTAACAACAGTTGAATTTGATTCACGTATTCTACTATTCTTACATCTATTTTTCAAAGAAGTAAGAAATGACATAATTATTAACTAACAGTTGAATTTGGTTCACGTATTCTACTATTCTTACCTCTATTTTTCAAAGTAGTATAGATTTTTCAAATATCCAACTAACTTATGCCTAACCCAAGTCATTACAACAAGTTCCGGAAAGTTAATCTGCATATATCAAATTTTGGTTTGCGCACAACATAATACTACTCGTAGTAAACACTATAAACACTGTTTAATATATGTACAAGTACAACTATTTCCATCAAAAAGTTTGTGTATACGATTCAAAAGTTGGTCGGTGCAAACCATTGGTTGATTTCTTATTTTCTTACTTATAGCCTCATTTCGTGTTTTTTGAAGGTATACACGCACGGTGGAAGAAATACAACAACTAATTTCTAGAGCGGAATCACAAATCAAGAACAACTCTAACAGGACTTCGATAAAGGGTTATGATCCTTTAATGTCAAGTGGCACAAACTCTTGTTCGCCAAGGTCTTGTTGAAGTTGTTCTTGATTCGTGATTTCGTTCAAGAAATCGGTTTGTTGGATTTCTTATACCACCACCTATTTCCAAACGATAAATATGAAAACAAAGCAGCCATAAACATTGACTATCAACTTCTCAACTTCAATATTCTAACTATTTACATGGATAAGAACAGAAGACAAAAACAACTACTGTATAAAAACCTTTTTCTTAAGGGGCACACAGAAAACAAAGTCGAAAGTTCAAAATCTTAATGTTGCCACGTCAGCTATTCAACGTGGGCCCAAGACTTACCCTACACTCCACGTAGCCCAGATTCCAACGAATGACGTCCCGCCACGTCATCATCCTCCAACCCACCCCAATTCTCCACTCTCCTACCAGAAGCAAACCGCTTAATATCCCCTAAACCCACCACCGGTTCACTCGGCGTCCCCGGTTCACTCCAAACCGGTTTAACACTCACACATATCCTCCTCGAGCTGGACCTCGACCGCAACACCGGTTCACAATCTTTGACAGCCGGTTCACCATTTCTCCTACACCGATGACCCCCAAACCGGAACAAATTCTTTATCCTCTTAACAAAACCGGGTTTCACTCCTCTAACCGAACCGCCCCGGTCCGGTTTACTAACTCGTTGACTTTTCGAATTTTTAATACTACAACATCTTTTCGACCGAACACGACCAATACACGACACTTTCGGCGACGACGGTTCCGTCACAGCAACCGTCGCTGTCGAGGGATTTTTCTTGTTCGCAGGAAACAACCGAACATTGGCAGGTCTACGTTTACAATCAACGTAGCATGTACTTTTTTGAGGCAACCCAATAACATGTTTGGATTTCAAAGTGTTTATTTGGTTACTATTATAACGCTGTGATGATGGATTTGAGCTAGGATTGTTGTGATGAGTTGAGTTCATAGAGTTTATTGATTCGTTACGGCTTAAGAAAGCGTTGCTGTCGAACCAGTCGAATTCGGAGTCTTTTGAGAGCCAGAATGATTCTGGCGGGAAATCTGGTGGAAGGTCGATGATGGTGCTTGTTGGAATGTCGGGATCACTGTCATTGTTGTTGTGTTGCATGGTTTAATGTTTGGATGTTTTTACGAAATAGTAAGTGTTGTGTGTGTTTGAATTCGAATGTGAATGAATAATATGTGAATGTGAATTAGCTCTATTATATATACGGGTGTATAAGGAGGAATTTGATTTGATTTGATAAAGGAATATGTGAGACTTTTAACAGATTCGGGTCCACACTCGCTTGCTGGGTATCTAGAAGTTTAGATACTAGTGTCTACACCGTGTCACAACAATCCTATGCCAACTTTACATTTGGCCCTCAACTTTACATTTGGCCCTAAACTTTAAATATATATATTAAAATGCTAGCTTAAAGTTTGGAACATAGGTTAGTGAGATTATGTGAACCATTATTTTACAAATGTTAGTTGTACCCTTCAAGTGACAGAAGAAAAACCAATAATGTACAGCTTCTGTGTTAAAAGCTCTAGTGATTCCCGGGCGTGACAGAAAATTCACTTTTTTTTTTTTTTTTTTTTTTTCTTTCTAATTATAGTTTCTAACATTTTGACTGACTAATCTACAGGATTGAACCACCGTCGCCTAGACTCAAACCGAGTAAAGCCTTATTTTTTTCAGAAAAGTTGGCGTGACCACTTATAGTTATTTGCACCTAGCAGAAATTGAACTTGAGGTATTTCAATAGTTACTCAAGCTCCATACCACTAGATCACTCCAGTCAGTTAAACATTAAGATGTCATTCCACTAGTTCATCCTAATGAGACATAAGCACTCACAAAACTTTATGTTCGACAGAATGTTGGATATAACATGTCTTTAGTTTTGTTGATCATGGTAGATTGACCAAACGTGCCACATTAGAGTTATGGTTTGATACAGTTAATTTGTATGTCCAAACAACTAACGTTCTCTGCTAATCATGATTGTTAATTATATTATCAATGAAATGATCATATCCGTTTAAAGATATTTCGTTTGATATTTGATATGAGACCGGTTCACCAATGATATAAAGAGCAATCTTAATGATAAAAGAAAAATCAATGCTAATATATGTATATCTTGTATCAAACTGCTTGTTGTCTAATAGCATACGATATCAACATTCTTGTTAATAATGTTTTCAATCAAACTAGCAACTTATACGGATTATTTACAAGTTTAATTAGTCTTGGTTATTTCGGAGTTGATTTCGGACTCTCAAATTGCTTTTGTTTCGGGAAGACAAATTTTGGACGGTCCTTTCATTTTGGATGAACTTCTTCACTGGTGCAAACGGAAGAAGAGCCAAGCTATGTTCTTCAAAGTTGATTTTGCAAAAGCATATGATTCGGTTCGTTGGGATTACTTACTTGACGTTTTAGAAGCTTTTGGTTTTGGTCCGAAATGGCGTAATTGGATTTGGGGAACCCTTAACTCGGCTAAATCTTCTATTATGGTGAACGGTAGTCCCACCAAAGAGTTCTCTTGTCATCAAGGGCTAAAACAAGGGGATCCTCTAGCTGCCTATCTTTTCATACTTGTCATGGAATCATTTCACTTATCGGTTAATAGGGCTGTTGAAGAGAAGCTTTTCAAAGGGCTTTCGTTGCCGGGTTCCTTAACAATCTCTCATCTCTTTTATGCTGATGACGCAATGTTTATAGGGGAATGGTCTGACAATAATCTTCAAGGTATTATCAAAATTTTGAAGAGTTTTTTTCTTGCTTCCGGTCTTCAAATTAATGTTCACAAGAGTCGGTTATTGGGGGTGGGCATTAATCGATCCGAGGTTACATCAGCTGCTACTTCCATAGGTTGCTCGATCATGAACAACCAATTTAGGTATTTAGGTGTGATGGTTGGTCAACAATCGTCTCGTCTGTCAGCTTGGGATGATACCCTATCTAAACTCTGTGCCCGTTTATCTAAATGGAAAATGAAAACTCTCTCAATAGGGGGTGTCTTACTCTATTGAAGTCGGTTCTTGGGGCGTCTCCAATCTACAATATGTCACTTTTTAAGGTTCCTAGTGGTGTGCTCAAATTTATGGAAGGTATCCGAAGTCGTTTTTTTTTTATGGTATAGATCAATCGGATAAGAAAATCACGTGGGTGGCATGGAATAAAGTCTTAGCCTCTAAAAAGAATGGCGGATTGGGTGTATCTAGTTTCTTTGCCCTTAATCGTGCTCTTCTTCTCAAATGGATTTGGAGATTTATCTCGGACGACGGTTTGCTTTGGGGTAAAGTTATTCGTTCTTTGCATGGTACGTCGATAGATCATCATAATGCCAAGTATCCCTCAATCTGGTGCACCATTCTGAGGGAACTTCAGCATTTAAAAAATAAGGGATTCAATTTTTGGGACCACTGTAAAAAAAGGATTGGAAATGGTAACTCTACTCGTTTTTGGCTTGATCCGTGGCTCGGTGAACTGCCACTTTATGCTAAATTTCCCAGGTTATTTTTGTTAGAGCTGAACCGAGATGCTTTAGTGGCGTCAAAAATTAATTCATCAGTTGTTGTTTCCTTCCGTAGACTGCCTCGTGGTGGAGTTGAACAGACTCAACTATCTGATTTACTCGATATGCTGGAGTCGGTCTCTCTTTCTCAGAATAACGATCGTTGGTTTTGTGACTTAACAGGTGACGATGTTTTTAGGGTCAAGGAGGTTCGTTCCTTCATTGACGGCTTGTTCCTTCCTTGTTCCAATCCTACACAATGGGTAAAAGCTATTCCTACAAAGGTGAATATTTTTGCGTGGCGTGCTCGGAGAGATTGTCTTCCCACCAGGATTAATTTGTTCAAAAGAGAGATTCCTTTACCCTCTTTGTTATGCCCAGTGTGTGAAGCAGCTGAAGAAGACGTGTCTCATATTTTATTTCGATGTGATTTGGCTCTGAGCTTATTAAAGAAAGTGTGTCGTTGGTGGGATTTTGAGCCTTACGTCTGGACTTTGTTTCAAGATTGGCAGTCTTGGTTCTCTTCTATCCGGCTTTCGTCCAAATTAAAATCATTATTGGAGGGAGTTTTCCTTGTTACTTGGTGGTTTGTTTGGAGATTTCGCAATCGGTTAATTTTCGAAGTCCCTTCCCCTAATCGATCGGAGGTTTTTGATGATATTGTGCTTACTTCAATTCTTTTAATTGGTGTAAATGGCGATGCCATCTTTCGTTTTCTTGGTTAGATTGGTTAAAAAACTCAAGTTTAATTTCCTTGTAATCTTTTTCTAGCACCTTGCTAGTTCAATAAAAGTTGCCGTTAAAAAAAAAATAATAATAATAATAATAATAATAATAATAATAAAAAAAAAAAAAAAATGGCTATAAAGTGATAATTGTCCTCTACATATATTTTTTCTAAGTCAATAACTACTTAGTTGGTACTACTTGGTAGGATGTTTTGAATAAGTTATGACCCATAACCTTGTTGTTTCCGAGTTTTTTAGGTAATGCACTATGTCATCTTATCTGGACATATTCCTTTTCCGAATTTAAGCTAGTCGTCAAGATATGAATCTTGGTTTACTCGTTTTCTTTTGATATCTTACATAATAAAGTGGAATCATAACTCTTTTATTATATAAAAAAAAGTTTAGTGGATAAAGTTGTTGATTTGTTGGATAACTTTTCAAAATTATTGCTTCATTTTATATTAAGATGATTTTTTATTTAAATGGGTACTATCTTGCGTTATGCATTTAGTGGCATACAAGACCACCTATAAGATCGGCGGTTATGGTTGGCAAATTTCATACGTGAAGGGCAACATTCATACGTGAAGACTATGTCGGAAGGCAAAGTTGGCGCACGAAAAAGGGAAAAAAAGGTTGGTTAGGTGGTGCATACCACAAAACTGAAACACGCGGGTATATTGTTAAGTATGTTTGCATAAAGTAAGATATTTTTATAAATTTAGTTAGGTGGTGATCACTATGTCTCTAATGGTGAGGTTAAAGTGTTGAAAAGCTGATGTAAAGATGAGGTGGATGTGATGATCAGATAACCATTACACCCAACCTAATAGGAATTACACCCAACCTCATAGGAATTAGCAAGCTTTATCGCAAAGTTTTAACTCAACAGAAGCACTACAGTTTTGTAAATATCCTCATGTGATGTAGGACGCGAAATCGGATTTTGTAATTCTAATCCAAGAGTAACACTAATTCAAAGAAATGAAGATGAAACCTTAAAAAAGGGAATTAAAACCCTAATAAAAACACAAACTTTTAGTTAATAAGCAAATATAAAAAGATTACAAAACCTTAGCCTTTATATTTATTGGAAAAAAATACATTTGAGAGAAAATTTTATTTATTCCGAAAAAATCTAAACAAAATACAAAACTACTTTAAAACACCCATAAACAATAAATATACCTAAAAATGAATAAAATAAAAGAAAGGAGAAAAAAACTCGAATTTAGTGATGTGAACCAATTGAACTGGGTTTCAACCGGTTCACTTAACATTTTGCCTTTGAAATAATTTAGATGAATCACTTGAACTGGTTTTCAACCGGTTCACTTAAAAATTTTGTCTTCACCATTATGTCTCATAAACACCTCGTAATCTCCCCTGGTTTTCAACCGATTCACTTAAAAGTTTTGTCTTCACCATTATGTCTCATAAACACCTCATAATCTCCCAGATCTAATCCTTGTTCTCATCCTTAATATTGACCTCGTCATTCCCCCTCATTTGAAAAGAACTCGACCACAAGTTCTCATGTTCAAATTTGCTCATATGGTAGACATTTATCAATTAACACATTTGATCTTAACATGTTTACCACATTCTTACGAATGAACACACGAATTTGATCTTTTAGTCAATAGTCCTATATTATCGTTTTTCTTTAAATTCGAATTCCAGGGGAAATAGATAGCCTTGGTAGATGAACAATCAGAAAATTTGATGTTCTTGTGATCTTTAACCGTATCCGTCTTCTTTTCATCACTTACTAGTAACACTTCCATTACTTCCTTAATTCAACTATCATATTTAACCCATAATTATCATTACAAGCCTTTATATCTTCAATATCTTCGAACTTTGTATCTTTCTCTTCAAATTCCAAAGCTTTATTTTCATAATTTTTCAAAATGCCAACTTCTTTTGTTGTTTCTAGAACTAAAGTTGAGATTTTGTCATCATGTTTGTCACAAACTTGAGGTTCTTGATTAGTGGGTTCAACATATTTTTCAACAATCTTAGTCTTCGATCCTTTTTCTTCAATCTTAACCTCGGCCCTTGGCACATATACTTCCTCATTGGTTGGAATCATCACAATCCCCTTTCATTCCCATGAGAAAAAAAGTAGAGATTATGTTTTAAATCATAAAAACCTTAAACTTTGCAATGCCATGATTTTCCCAACCGAATATAACAATCCTCCATGTTATCAATTTCATAAATTACTTCTTCTTTATAAGATTTACCAATAAAATAAAAACTTTACTAACCTGGTTTCCTCGAATTGCACACATCACTATTGGTAATTGTAAGACTTTACTAATTTCATCAACACCAAATTCTTAACATCATAATTGTCAATAATCAAAGAACATACCTATTTATTAAAAAGAATCTTGAATGGAATAGTTGGGGTGTTAGTAGTCGAATTTCTAACTCTATCGTTTCTCCTATTGATCGACCTTCTTATTGTTGAACAGACATTGGTTGCATCTACGGTTGGTAAAATATCCGCCTTAAGGTTAGACGAATTTGTGAACCCCCATAAATGTTACCCTCGTGATTTTTGTGGATGTTACCTCCACACACGAACACGACACATTGTAGATAGTGAAATTCATGTCCATTAATCACAATCCATGTGTTCTTTAGACCACACCCTACAAATAGTATGGGCTTGTGAATCTTCTACACAATTCACTACCAAGATACTTTATGGCAACTGATGTAGGATGCGAAAGCGAATTTTGTAACCCTAATCCAAGGGGAAAATGATGAAACCTCAAAAGGGAATTGAAACCTTAATAAAAGACACACTTATATTTAATAACCAAAGATTAAAAGATTACAAACCTTAAGCCCTATGTACATAGAGAAAAGATAGATTGAGGAGAAAGTTATCATTCTTCTCTGACTCCTAAACAAAATAAAAAACTATTTTAAACTTTCTCCAACAATAAGAGATGCGATCCCTTACAAAGTAAAGTAAATTAAAAAGGCTAGAAAGGCACTCATAATGTGACAAGTGTCCACCGCTCCCTCCCTCCCTTTTTTTATTAAATTCAGTTAGGGGGCATTTTGGTCCTTTTAACCCATATTTTTATTCCACCCCAAAACTTCAAACGTAAATAACTTTCAAACGACAAAGTTTTATGTAAAACCGATTTCACCATAATTTTTAGAAATTTAATTCTCTTTAATTTGGTATGCATTATGATATATGTATCGTAATTTATTTTTTCAAGTTTTTTAATTGGTGTTGATTTTCTTGAAATTTTTGGCATTTTCGGCTCTAATTTTGTCTAGTTTAAAGACCAAATTTTGCAAAACTTGAAACACGAAAGTTGTAGATTTTTGGCAATTCTTTACCCAAGAAATTTGAATCACTCAAATCCGATATGATATAAGTGAGATATCGCATGTTAAAGATGAACAATAATAACTGATGAACGTTATAAAAAGATAACTGATGAACGCTATTTTTACGAAAACTGCTGAACATTATAAAAAATAACTGATGAACCTTATAAAAAATAGCTGATGAACCTTATAAAAAATAACTGATGAACGATATAAAAAATAGCTGATGAACGTTATTTTTTCGAAAACTGCTGAACATTATAAAAAATAACTGATGAACCTTATAAAAAATAACTGATAAACGATATAAAAAATAGCTGATGAACGTTATTTTTTCGAAAACTGCTAAACAATATAAAAACATAACTGATGAACATTATAAAAACATAACTGATGAACAATATAAAAAATAATCGATGAACGTTATTTTTTTTTGAAAACTGCTGAACATTGTAAAAAATAACTGATGAACGTTATTTTTTATTGATGAACATTATGATTTAATTGTTTGAACAAAAATTAAGAGAACTGATGAACAATATTTTTTATTGATGAATATTGTGTGATGTAATTGATGAACAAAAATTAAGAGAACTGATGAGCAATATTTTTTATTGATGAACAAATGAATAGTTTTTTTTTTTATTATTATTAATAAACAACACTTTTTATTGATGAATGATATTTTTTTTTGTTACAAAATTGATACTGATGAACCTTGTTGTGTAACTGATGAATAAAAAATAAAGAAAACAACTACAATAATTTAAATCAAGTATATAAATAACAGATGTATCATTTCTAATTCAAATTCAATCCATAACGCGATTTAACTGATGAACATGTTGATACTAACTGATCGAACAATATCAAAGAAAACTGATATCATCAGTATTCGACGAAATTTAACTAAAAAAATGTCAATTATATTTTCATCCAACACAAATAAGTATCAACGAAAACAAACCACTTACAAAAACTATAAACTAATCACACCTCAAAAAATATATATATAATAGAGAAACAAACTTAATGGTATATTACCACTTACAAAAACTATAAACTAATCACATCTGAAAGAAATGTATATCATGTGTCTCAAAAAATATTGAGAAAAGTGCATTTTTATTTGTCATATCAAATTAGTCACGGTAAACGTACTACTCCTTATAATAATATATACTCAAAACCAATCAAACTTCAAACTCAAAAGTTTATTGTTGGGTTTTAATTTGTTGATGCAAAAACATACTTACGGATTACCATCGGAGTGAAGATGATGACAGATCGGAAAAAAGATTGTGTAGTGGTTGTGATTTTGACGGTGATGGTGACGGTACAATGGTGGTGGTTGTGTTTTTGACAGATCGTAGATCTCTTTCAGAACTGGATTTGAGATGGAGGATTGGATGAGAAATAAAGAGAGGAAAGAAGATGAGAGATAAAAAAGTAGGATGACAAATATGCCCCTATGTGTATATGTAGCTATTTAATTTGATCTTATGATCCAATGGTCTACGTTACTTTTTAGACTTTGCAAAGTAATTCCACTTTTTAAAAGATCGGGCTTCCAACAATAATTATCCCTAAAAACGAATTAAAAAAAAAATAAATAAATAAAATAAATAAAAAAAAAAAAAACTCATATTTAGTGAGGTGAACCGATTAAACTGGGTTACAACCAGTTCACTTAACATTTTGCCTTACAAATAATTTAGGTTAACCGCTTGAATTGTGTTTCGACCTGTTCACTCAAACTTATGTCTTCAACATTATGTGTATTAAACACCTCGGTAATCTCCTCGACCATATCCTTGTTCTCATCCTTAATCTTATCCTCGTCATCATGTTAGATCAAAGACAAAAGTGAGGGTCGAGGAAATATGGCCGCTTTGGGACGAGAGCCGAGAAAACATGGCCATTATTGAAATCAGGATTTGAGGAGCGGGTCGAGAAAACTCAAATCACTTCCAGGACCTCCAAACTCGATCCATGTTCGATTGCATTAGACTATATCAAAATTGAGTATACATGGATAACATAGCCGAGTACAAATACAAGAACGTAACTTAACATGTAAAAATATGTGCGACTATTTGCCAAAGCCATAGTGATGACTCGTATCTGGATTCATGTCCCAACAAAAACTAGTATTTTAGTATCAACGCACATTCAGGTTTCGAATTGTACGTTTTATGTATCATGTTCATAATTTTCAGTTTTTGCCGGTTAAGTTTAGGGTATTGATTGTGGGTCTCAGCTCTCAAAGTCTGACGAGAGACATAGGTACAAACTTCAAAGGGTAAACATGTTGAGATAGCCGGAAATAAACCCGAAAATAATCAATAGAAAAACGGTTAAACAAGATATACCCCCCCTCCCAAAAAAAAAAGTGACCTTTTTTTTAGCCTAAACAATGTGGAGTAATAAAAATAATATATGTACCTCATTGACCGTCTATCGCGTGATCTATAAACATGTAGTTCTTATAGAAATTTTCTACCTTTCAACTTTTCCTCTTATTTTCACACGAGTGGGATTGCCCGCGCGTTGCTGCGGAGCCTGAGATTTTTGTAAGTTTTTTTAAGTGAGTTCATGCGATCAATGTTTTGAATACTATCACTAATGAATAAGTGATGCGGGAAAAATTTCATGTTGGTATCCATTTTGTATGTACATCTTCAAATCCAAACACCCCTATTCATTTAAACATATTAAGCATGATAGTTGCTTCATGTCAAACCTCAAATACTATCACATTTGACAAAAAAATTTATATATAGCTAACATTTTATTCCTTCAAAATACGCAGACCATTCACCATTCTGTTTGAAGTTTTTTTAACTGTAAATCCAAACACTCATGTTCATTTAAGATTGGTAAAATTTATATTGCAAGACAAAATAGATGGTATTCATTTAAATCAAAACAGCCATATTCATTTACTATTGAACATGATAGTTGTTGGTGGAACACATCCAATGAGAATATTCAAAAATTAAATTTCTAACATATACAACACGCATAAACATTTTATGTAACTCTGAAGGCCGGTGGCCAGCAAATTTTTAATGTAAACAATCCTCCGTGCCTGAACTTTTTATCCTGAAAGTGATCCCCAGTTTAGCCACGATATTTAGATTGTGTCGTTGCATCGAATGTTCAAGCTGCAAAATGGGCAAGGGACAAAATGAGTCAATTTGTGTACAGGTTGAAACAAAATCTATGTCATGGGCCAAAAAAATGCCGTCGGGGTCGTCATTAATTGGGGCGAAGTTCATATACATAAAAAAAAATGTGTAAATGTATCATTCTATTATACTTTTTGGTGGTACTAAGGTTGAATGCTTTGCTAATTTAGTCAAAGGTTTGTTGAATGTAACTATATAAATACCAATCACGGTAGTTTGGTGGTTCTGCAGGCCAAATAGCAGAATATATAAATCATGTGCACTCCTAAGTAAAGCCTATTCTTGACATGTTTTATTTTATAAAGTGGTTAAGTGGACCTACATGTAACTTCCACATTTTTTTATTGCGTGTAAGGAAACAGAGAACTCACGATCACAATCGTTTTTCACTTGAAAGATGAAAACATAAAAGTAAGTAAAAAACCTTAGACTACTGATATAAATAAACCAATTTTATTCATAAAAATATCGCCTCTATTGGAACACCGAATGAGAATTAGTAAAGTTTGCATATCAATTGTAGACAAAATCCACATATTAAAGTGCAGAGTCAAATTTCATTTACCTGAGAGGTGGCAAGCCATTGTATTATAGCCTTAGGTTCAGGGTCTTTTTCGGATGCACCACAACCTCAATTTCCAGTAACAATTCCTACTTCAAGCTTGCAAACTCGCAAAATACCAGACCAATACAAAATTGATCATCTTTCACGTGCACAAAAAAGGTTTGTCATGTTCTAATTAGTGTTTAAAAGAGTGAACAGCTGAATGCATTTCCATTAGAAGCACTTAAATGTAATAATCAACCAAATATTGATCTATCAAGGTAGGTAGTAACAACGACGACATAATAGCAGTCAGTGAAGGTGAAGCCATATAGGCACCAAATGAAAGAAGTTAAGCTGCAAAAAGTTCAGTTGCGGAAAAAAATATATAGAACCCAAGATAATAAAGGATAAATATTTTAAGTCATTTATACGGTTTGCAAACCATTAGTAAAAAAGTCATTATGTTTGTTTTCTGAGGGAAAAAACGCAGCCGTTAATTGTTTTTATATAACTCCATTTTCAAAACGTATGTTCAGTTTTACAAACATAATCCAGGATACACCTAATTCTGGTGCGACAAATAAGTAGGCTCAGATTTGTATAGTGTTTAGGTGACTGAAGTATCCAAATTCCGCCAATGGCTGTGATGAGTGTGTAAATACTCATCATTTTTACCATTTCTGAGCTGCCAAAACATCTAAAAACACTCAATATTGAATCAAAATAGTGAAAATATCCCAGGAAAGTGTTTTACATGTTTCAAATGCAAAATAATCAAAAACAGATGAAAAACGCACAAAGTTTGCAAAATTGGCAGTTTCAGTCCCTCAACTTTCAAAAGTTGTCAAATCTAGTCCCTGGTTATTCTAAAAACTTGAAAAAGTCACCAAAGGTCCTTTTAAATCAAAAAGTGACATAATTAGTCCTTTAGTGAAAAGTTTCACAAAATGTCAAGTTTAGTCCCTGAACTTTGTAAATTGTCAAAATTGGTCCCTGGGATATTAAAAAATTTGAGAAAAACAAGTTTTGTCCTTGCACTAACTTTTTATGGCAGGATTGGTCCTTAGTGGAAAAGATTGATGAAATTACACAAATGGTCCCTGAATTTTGCAAGTTTGGCAGTTTTAGTCCCTGGTGAAAATAAATTGGAAAAATCATTCCAGGGCCTTACACTATTCATACTTTGGCATAATATACCCTTGGAAATAATTTGGAAGAATGCCAAGTTCACACCTCCAACTTTACCAAAATTGCAAAAATGGTCCTTGTTAAACCATAAACCAAACCGGACCTTAATACTAATAATACTACTCCTAAACCCAAGTCCATTCCCACAAGCCCATTTCCTTTCCATTTGGCCCATTCCACATTTCAGCCCACACCACACCCCAAATAACAAATACGGGGTCAAATATTTGACCCTTGGTCAAAACCGGTCAAACACCACCCCCTTCCCCTTTTTCCCTCTCACCACAATACCACCAAACCACCCCTGGTTTTGCAGCCACCACCACTTGCAGTGTCACTTCCACCGCCCAAAACCCACATCCCTACACCTACCTCACATCAACATTAAATGCACCTCCCCCAATTATCTGAGTACCAAAAGCAATTTGCAAATAAAAGTTTCCCGCCAAATACGTGGCATCAAATCAAAGGGATTCCAATGATCCAATGGCTCAGATAAGGTGTGGGATATGCTCAGAGAAGTGAAGAAACCCTAGGAGAGGGCTATATAAAGCAGAAGAGTGCAAGGAAGACTTGTGTAGTATTTTTAGTTAAATTTTAGTGTCGATTTTTAAATTAAGCTTTTAATTCAGTGTAATCTTTTCAATTCAAGTATTGTAGTAGTGTCCTTATTGTAATCTCAATCTTTTCAAGTTATAAAATCAAAAGTTTGCATTCTGTTTTGTGTTGTTATAGTTTACTTAATTTCTGATTTCCTAATTGAGCTCAAGTGTTACTTACATCAATGACCATGGACTGAATAAGGCTCACTTAAGTACCATTGAGCTTGTTAAAGCTTTTAGAGACCCTAAAATCCAGTTATACTAGAGAAAACTCAAAAACTTAAAAAAGTCAACATTAGTCAACTGTTGTGTTTAGTTTGTGTTTTCAGGTATTAAGGATCATTGAAGAGCAAGAATTGAAGAGAAGTTAGCCTATCTAAAGATAGGCTTCTGTGGAAAAGCCTCTTGTTCATGCTAGGGGTTTCTTGTAAGCTTTTGCTTATTTTAAATTTCCCCTAAAAAACTTAAACTTCTGATTGCTTGCTTGTTTATTGCATTTCTGTGTTTGCTTTTGTCTTTTGATTGTTAGTTAAGTGATTTTTAGTTTGATTTTCATAACTTGCTTGTTAAAATACATAGTTACTTAGATCCTTAGATTTAACTGTCAAAACTAATTAAGTGATAAACCTGTGTATTTGTCATTGTGATCTGTTTCTAAGTGCTTAAATAAGTTCAATTAGTCATAATTAGCAGTTTGGATCAAGTTTATACACCCTAGTACCTAAATGATTTGAAAATCACAAAACAGTTAAGCATAAAGGGGTGTTTGGCATTGCATAGTTCTGAGAGTAGTGGATGTTTTGAGACCTTGTACCTTGTTTCAGTAGTCTACATTAGACCCACATTTGTCACTTAAGTCATAAAATCCAAGTGCCTTTTGGTTAAAAGTCAAAATCTCAAAAAATTCAACCCACACAGTTCACTGTGTGGGATTTGGCATCCATAAGTCCTTCAAATTAGTTTAAAAGTAGTTGTTTTGTGTTAATTCAACTTAATATTAGCTTATTATCTTAGTTCCAGTCATTAAATTAAGCCCAAAATCCAAATAAGTCAAAGTTCCAAGTTTAATCAAAAAGTCAAAAGGTTGCTTCTCAGATTTTTCCAAATAATCAAGGAATTTTCATGATTTATGTGATTGGAGTTAAGGTCTGAAACTTGTTGTAGTTGTAGTCTACTAGCTCTTCTCTAAGGTTTCACATTTTTTTGATTTTTGGTAATTATTGTGTGGGTCCCACAGACCCTTGAACTGAGTTGCAGGGCAAACCATTGCCGTGTGCACAGCTGATCATCTCACCACCACCACTTTGGTGGTGATTTCTGGCCAACCCAGTGGGCCTCAGTGGTTCAAATTGGTTTTTCCCAACCCCCCTCCTACCAGGGAATAAGGATTGACTATTGGTTTGACCTAGGATCAAGTAGACCCCACCTGGAATCCACCCCTAAGTCTGTCCCATTTCTGAGTGAAACTCAGTTTGCTTAAGTGCTTATTTGTTCCCATACAGCTTATTTGTGCTTCATGCTTGTTGTTTCTAGATTATTCAAGCTTGTTTAACTTATTTGCACCCATTTTCACCCTTGTGGACCCCACATATAGTCCTGTGTGCTTATTTGTCCATCCAGTCAACAAAAGTCAACTGTTTAAGCAAAAGGGGGCGCATACAACTTATTTTTAAGCTTTGTGAAAAGTTGTTTTACAAAAGTTGCTTATTTTCATCTAAGTTTTAGCTGTCAAAAAGAAAAACCAACAAAAACCAACTTTACATTTAGTGATAGCTTCTATTTAATAGAAACTATCTTTTTCAATTTTCTTTTCAGCTTATTTTTAAGCACTTGTCCATTTTCATAATTTTGTAAATTTTCTAGTACCTTTAAGTAGTTAAAATAATTTTCTTAGATTTTTCCTCAACTGTTTACTATTTATTAGATTTAAAAATAGTTTAAATAATTAAATAGGTAATATTAGTTATTAATTAGTTTTCTTTAATTTTTATTAACAACAGTAGGTTTTTATAATTTTTCTAAGTTTTATAAATTAGATAACACTTTTAGAAAATAAATTTTTAGTTTCTACTATTCATTTTCCATTTTTCTTATTTTAATTGTTTCAATTAGATTTAAATTAATTAAAAAGTAATTAATTAGTGGATTAGTCTTAAACATAATTTTTAGAAGTTTTTATAATTTTGTAGGATTCCTGTGATGGTTAAGTAATTTTATAAATTTTCTTATAATTTTCTAAGTTAATTTAGTAATAATGGTAATTTAAATTAGTTTAATTAAGTTAAATAGTTTTTAATTAATAATAAACCCATAAAAAGACAAAAATATTTATTTTTATTTTTTATACTTTCTTCAAGTTCTATTTTAAGTTTAGAAATCATTTTTGCAAATTTTTAGTTTAATTTGTAACATTTATAATTATTAGTTAATTTAAATTAGATTTTAATTAGTTTTATTAATTAAATTATATTTAAATATTATAATAATCACTTTTATAAATTCATTTTCATTTACAAATTTCTTTTTAATTTTAAGTTTTCAAAAGTTTCAAAAGCACCCCCTGTAGTTTGTTAATTATCAAAACCTCATTTTTCCAGTCTGTTACGTGATCTTAATTGTGAATTTGTGCATATACTTGTATATCTGATTTTTGTGAATATTATATTTGTGTACAAATACCAAAATAACAGTAGCAAAATCAATTCCACATCATCTGGGCTACTGTCCTCAGTGCCACTCACTCATAAACGATTTCAAACGACACCATTTCAATCTCGCTGGGACTTTAACGACCCGGGGACACACTATACTATCCACGGAGCATTGGGATAAGCTGTTTTTTACTAGTTGACCTTGGTCAATTATATCTGACGGTTTAGCCTCAATCAAAATTTGGCGCCTCTGCCGGGGAGGTTGTTGCGTGTTTTAAAACATCGTTTTAAGTTTAGTTGTTTTCAAAACCCTCCCTGTACAAATTTCACACAAATTTGTAAAAAGTTTTTGTAAAAGCATAATCATATAAAAAAGTTCATTAACACTTTTTCTAAAGTGTTAACAACACCAAAAAAAATCAAAAACAACAAAACAAACTGTGAAGTTAAATTACTTCGTTTTCTTTAAGATTACAACCTGAAACAGTTGGTTTAAGGTAAGTTCTGACATTAAATTGCGAACTGAAGAGGAAACCTATTTACTTCCTCCCGCCAGCCTGCGAGTAATCTTAAAAGAACGATTTCGGTTAACGAATCAGTTCCAAAAATATTTCCCAAGTTTTCTGCACACACACCCATAAGCCTAAAGCAGTTTTTCAAATTAATAAATACATAAAATCTTACCACCGCAAACCAAGGTTGAACACCTACCAACTAGGGGTGTGGACATAATAAATTCCCAAACTTAAGATAAAAACTTGCCTTTATATCCCTGTGAGTGGTGTACCTTTTTTAAAGAAGTCATTCACTTGTGATAATTGGTTTAAGTCCACTGTGGTTTTGCCTCGATGTTGTTTTGAAAAATTATTTTTAGTGCATGCGCACTCGGTCACAAACAAAACGTAAACTTCAGAAAAACGTACCCGAGCTACGTTCTGACACACAAGAACCAAAGACCGAAATGGCCGCTGGGCCACCACCACCTTTACCACCCCCTGACCCACCCAGGGATGTGCCAGCTCCCGATCTCCCAACGATGGAGGAGCTGTGCCAGCCTACCATGCAAGGGCGAGGTGGGCCTATTGCACCACTCACTATTGAGGCTACGGACTTTGGCCTCAAGTACCACATGATCCAACAAGTCCAGAATTCGTGTCAATTTCACGGATTACCGGGTGTCGATGCCAATAAGCATCTTGACAAATATCTCACAGTCACCCAAAGCATGAAACAGCATGGTGTCACCGATGATGCCCTCCGGCTGTACCTATTTCCTTATTCTCTCACTCATCATGCCACTGCATGGTTTGACCGACTCCCAAAGAATTCTATTCACACCTTTGATGAAATGGTAACCAAGTTTTTAGCAAAATATTTTCCACCTTCCATGGTTACCAAGTTACGAAATGATATCAGCAACTTCCAGCAACGTCCCGATGAGTCTCTTTTTGAGGCTTGGGAACGTTATAAGCGAGCTATTGATCGGTGCCCTAACCACAATATGTTGCAAGTTACCATCATAGATACCTTCTATAATGGTCTGACATTGAGGCACCGGGATATTCTCAATGCTGCTGCTGGTGGGACCTTTATGAAAAGGCGTCCCGAGGAGTGCTATGACTTGATTGAGAACATGACTGCCCACCATAACTTTTGGGATTCCTCTGCGGAGAGGGATGCGTCATGTAATTCAGTTACTCCTTCATCATCATCTCCTGAAATAATTGCTCTTACCAAAAAGATGGATGATATTTCTACGGCTGTGTTGAGAATGAACCAAACGATGCAAAATCAGGTTCAAAATCAACATGTGAAAGCCGTGGCCCGAAGTTGTGAAACTTGTGGGGGCCCTCATCTGTATTCCGAGTGTCCAGCTACTGCTGGCTTTCCTCAAGAGAACGTGTATGCTGCTCACAGTTCCTACAATACGGGGGGTAATTCTTACCAACCGCAAGGGGACCGTAATCTCCTAAGCTATCGTTCTAACAATTTTCTCGGACCTCCTGGTTTTAACCAAAATCAAAACCGTAACTCGAATCAGAATTTTAACCAAGGTCAAAACTCAAATTTCCAAAACCCGAATCAGAATCAAGGCCAGTTTAATCAAAATAATTTTCAAAATGGCAATCAAAACCAAGGTTTTCAGGGAAATTTTCAAAGAAACCAAAATCAAGGAAATTACAATCAGGGTAATTTCAATCAGAGAAACAATTTTCAGGGTAACAACAATCAAAATCAAGGGAATTTTCAAAACAATCGTGTTCAAAATCCTCCTCAAAACGTTGTTCCACCCTCGTCTTCCTCCGATGAAGTGCTAAAACAATTCATGAAAGCACAAGAGGAAACGAATCGGTTATTGATCAGCAAGATCTCTGAGCTTCAGAAGTCTTTAAATGATCGACCCTCGGGCCCGGGTACACTACCGAGCAACACGATCGCTAACCCGAGGGGCGATGTCAAAGCGATCACCACCCGAAGTGGGGTATCATACAATGGACCCTCGATTCCTTCTACCTCTTCTTCTCCTTCTATTAAGGTAGCGGAACGTGAACCTGAGGTTACCACGGACACGGTACTTCCTACTAATAACGGAGGTATCAACAACGTCCACCCTCAAGTTGTCCCGGTCCCGGCTCGTATGCCGGAAGTTGTATTCGATCCTCCTTTGAGTTCTGATGAAATACCAAAGAATGATCCTAAGCCGTCAATTCCATATCCTTCACGTTTGAATGATCAAAAGAACCGCGAAAAAGCTAACTATCAGATGGAAAAATTTTATCATATTTTCCAAGAATTACACTTTGATATTAGCTTCGCGGACGCTCTTCTTCTCATGCCTAAGTTTGCTCCGATAATCAAAAATCTGATAAGCAACAAAGAAAAACTCTGTGAGATGGCAAAAACTCCTCTTAATGAGCATTGCTCAGCAGTGCTCTTGAAAAAGCTTCCCGAAAAGCTGGGAGATCCCGGGAAATTTCTCATTCCTTGTATTTTCCCGGGAATGGTTGAATGCTTTGCCTTGGCCGATCTTGGCGCAAGCATTAACCTCATGCCTTACACAGTCTGGAAAAGACTTTCTCTTCCTGCTCTCACTCCGACCTGCATGACACTCGAGCTTGCAGACCGTACTATATCCCATCCTCTCGGCATTGCCGAAGATATTTTCGTGAAAGTAGGAAAATTCCATTTTCCGGCAGATTTCGTGATTGTTGATTTCGATGCTGACCCAAGTGTTCCTCTCATTCTCGGGAGGGGATTCTTAAGAACAGGTCGTGCTTTAATCGATGTATTCGAAGAAGAAATCACTCTATGTGTTGGTGGCGAAGCCATCACATTCAATCTTGATCAGACTTCAAGATACTCCTCCAACTATGACACTGAAACGGTTAACCGAATTGACATTATCGATGTTGCGTCTGAGGAGTATTCTCAAGAAGTCCTTGGTTTCTCATCCAGTAGCAGTCTTTCTACTGACCCTATCATTTCCGACTTTTCCCCTTCCCTCACTCCGTTTGAGGGAAGTGACTTCCTTCTAGAAGAGGTCGAGGCTTTTCTTGCTCAAGATAGCTCAATCCCAAGTGGACCCCACCTGGAATCAAGTGGACCCCACCTGGAATCCACCCATAAGTCTGTCCCATTTCTGAGTGAAACTCAGTTTGCTTAAGTGCTTATTTGTTCCCATACAGTTTATTTGTGCTTCATTCTTGTTGTTTCTAGCTTATTCAAGCTTGTTTAATTTATTTACACCCATTTTCACCCTTGTGGACCCCACATATAGTCCTGTGTGCTTATTTGTCCATCCAGTCAACAAAAGTCAACTATTTAAGCAAAAGGGGGTGCATACAGCTTATTTTTAAGCTTTGTGAAAAGTTGTTTTACAAAAGTTGCTTATTTTCATCTAAGTTTTAGCTGTAAAAAAGAAAAACCAACAAAAACCAACTTTACATTTAGTGATAGCTTCTATTTAATAGAAACTATCTTTTTCAATTTTCTTTTCAGCTTATTTTTAAGAACTTGTCCATTTTCATAATTTTGTAAATTTTCTAGTACCTTTAAGTAGTTAAAATAATTTTCTTAGATTTTTCCTCAACTTTTTACTATTTATTAGATTTAAAATTAATTTAAATAATTAAATAGGTAATATTAGTTATTAATTAGTTTTCTTTAATTTTTATTAACAACAGTAGGTTTTTATAATTTTTCTAAGTTTTATAAATTAGATAAGACTTTTAGAAAATAAATTTTTAGTTTCTACTGTTCATTTTCCATTTTTCTTATTTTAATTGTTTCAATTAGATTTAAATTAATTAAAAAGTAATTAATTAGTGGATTAGTCTTAAACATAATTTTTAGAAGTTTTTATAATTTTGTAGGATTCCTGTGATGATTAAGTAATTTTATAAATTTTCTTATAATTTTATAAGTTAATTTAGTAATAATAGTAATTTAAATTAGTTTAATTAAGTTAAATAGTTTTTAATTAATAATAAACCTATAAAAAGACAAAAGTATTTATTTTTATTTTTTATACTTTCTTCAAGTTCTATTTTAAGTTTAGAAATTGTTTTTGCAAATTTTTAGTTTATTTTGTAACATTTATAATTATTAGTTAATTTAAATTAGATTTAAATTAGATTTTAATTAGTTTTATTAATTAAATAATATTTAAATATTATAATAATCACTTTTATAAATTCATTTTCATTTTCAAATTTCTTTTTAATTTTAAGTTTTCAAAAGTTTCAAAAGCACCCCTTGTAGTTTGTTAATTATCAAAACCCCACTTTTCCAGTCTGTTACGTGATCTTAATTGTGAATTTGTGCATATACTTGTATATCTGATTTTTGTGAATATTATATCTGTGTACAAATTCCAAAATAACAGTAGCAAAATCAATTCCACATCATCTGGGCTACTGTCCTCAGTGCCACTCACTCATAAACGATTTCAAATGACACCATTTTAATCTCGTTGGGACTTTAACGACCCGGGGACACACTATACTATCCACGGAGCATTGGGATAAGCTGTTTTTGACTAGTTGACCTTGGTCAATTATATTTGACGGTTTAGCCTCAATCAGGCTGCAAAAAAACCGGTTGCACGGCAGCCATATACGGCATGCCATCCAGTCATTGCCCCGCCAAATTACAGTTCGATCTTGAACTGAAACATTTCATTTGGCTCAGTTCACAACAGTCATCACAGCCTATCCAGAAAACTTTATTAGGATTAGTATGAAATTCAAACCAACCATCGGCTCAGAAAGGTGAACAATCGACTAAAGAGGATACGTACGCTATGGTTGCAGCCATAATAAGTTGCCATGCCAAGATGCGGATAATCTTAGCTTATCGAATTCACTCAGAGTCTCAGACTCATCACAACGTATTACAATCGTTATCACGTATATTTTCTAAAAGTTTTCTACTGGAGTGACCTTTAACGATCCACAACAATACCATCATTCTTCATCAGTAATCGTTGTAGGGGAAAAATAAGGCTCAAATCTGCCTCTCCCTGGGCGACTTGACACACCCGCCATGGCTCCAACCACGTAACATTTGTGGTTACCCCGCCAAGATACGGGGATGTGTGAGCCACACTCATGGAAGAGTTAATGTACAGGAAAATTCATCATCGCCCCATAAAACATAAGGTAAGTGAGATATCCGGAGTTTCATGCCTCAGATTTTGCCAAAAAAATTACAATAGAGGATACATAAGCCATGGCTGCAGGTCTAGTAACTTGCCTCGCCAAAATAGCTACGACCTCAGGTTTAGATTATTGTTTTTTTTCGAAAAGGTGGGCCAAAAAGAAACCCGGAAAACATATCCAATGGCTTAGAATTTAGGAGCCAAGATATGGGGCTGCAAACATAGCCTCAAAAACCATGGGCGCAAAAACCAAATACCAGTCATAAGAGGCAACCATAGCGTTGGCAAACACCCACCATGCATGTAATCACACCATGAGCATGACAGCCCAGCTAAACCAAGGAGTTCCAAACATAGCTGCAAAAACCAAACGGCAACCCATGGATGCAACTACAATTTGGAATATGCTGCCTGGCCAAGATAATGCCCTCGATAAACCTGCAACGAAATACGGAAAAAGTTAGCAGCTACTTTAAGATGAATAAAATTGCCAAAAGGAATTCCAATAAAGCCAACAAATCCGAATACACCAAAAGTAATACTACAAATTAACCTAGAACCTAACTAATGTAAACACAAAACATGGCAGCCGCTTATTATACTGACGGAGTTATCAATATATAACACTACGTATGCAGGCCTTTTTTTAAAATGTGGCGAGCAGAATAATATCACCTGTTTCCTGAATATCGACATTCCCGTAAATCCTCATACATTTTTTTCTAGCAATGTCAGTCCATCATACTTTAGAAAACCTTCTATACACCTGCAAACAAAAGCTGCCATTCTTTGACATCCATTAGACCACTTGTTCACGCGTGATCCTGCTGCTGGTAAATCATTATCTGTGTTGTTTTTCCATGACCCAAATCAGCATGTGGGAGTAACTGAATCGACTACACTAAAAAAACTTACAAATTCATAAGGCAAAGATTTCAACCTGTGGTAACCTTGAATATTATTTCGCTTCTTTATGACCCGATTTTTCTTCTTTCACCTATATCCTGAAATTTGAAACCCAAATCCATATACGTAAACAATACAATGCATAAAATCGAACATTAAATATATAAAAATCGTACAAATACTTATCCAGACCCTTTGATCTTCGTTCTATAGATAGGTACCGGTCAGTGACGTCATAAATTTTTAATATCCATTATCTCTAAATTAGCATCCCAAAGGCTCATTGTTATAATCTTATGCAGGCAGTATGAACCATTCTACGTGCAGATACTGGTAGCGGACTCCCAAATTGAGACATATGGATGGTAAAATGTATGCAAATTCATGAAACCAATTATGCAATATTTGATTGATTACTGATTGCTTTTATTTTTTGCTGTTTGCTTTTTTATCTATATGCATTTTTAGATGAAGAGAGACTGGTTTAGTTCAGAGGGTAGCCTTAGTAAGCTTTGTATACAAATCAAAACAATCTGATCATGCCCTATTTTCAGCTTATTAGTTTTTCAACATCCACTTAAGCGCATAAACTCAACATCTAAGCTAGCATAGTCTCCCCCTTAATCCCATATCATTAATTTCTAAATTTGTAAAAAAATTCATATGTGCAATATAAACATCTTAGTCACAAAAACATTATCAGACCAAATTCAATAAAAACTCAAAAAGTACTAATCCTGAACCTTAATTAAAAAAAATAACACAAAAAAAACCATATAAATAAAACAACTTAATTCAAAGTTGACATCAAATGATTGAAAAAAAAAAAAAAAAAAAAAAAAAAAAAAAAAAAAAAAAAAAGATTTATAAGGTATGACCTAAAGAATTGTAACAAATCTGCTTAGTAGTCAAGCGCTTCCAAGAACACAATAGCAACCTTCTTCTTTGAACCTGCAAAATTAATATTTCAATTTTATCAAACACCTCATATGCAAATTAAAACATTAATAAACTGAAAACATATTCCCCTGCCTCAATCCTAATTGAATAATCTCGATCCCCAAAATATTTAACAAAATCATCAAAACCCCAAATAATTCAAAAACCTATTGACACATGCAACAATGAATCACATCATTCATCTTCCAGGAATTAATGTCACAAAAAATGCTCCACTAAAAAGAAAATTACCATAAATAAAACGTACCTTAAATACCTAACCCTCAACTTGAAACGCCTATAATCCTAGTAAGAAACGGATGCAAATGCACACCATCGAAGCAACAGAATGAACACCATCGAAGCACATAACATATCCCCCGCCCCAAAACGGAACTCATCGATTCTCCATGGATCTCGCCAAATTTTTTTGAAGATGTTTGAACACACTGGAAGAAATAATGGGGCGGTGGGTTTGGTATTGTGTTTGTGTTTTGTGTTGTATATGTTGTACAATAATGAAGATGTATATACATCAATAGTAGTTCAAGAACCTTCTCAACAGTTATTGTACATTGCTACCATACTTGAGGTCTGCAATAGGTGTTGAAAAATGAAAAACCACGTTTTTCTGCATTATAGGGCAATTAACATTGCTAATATGTGAACAGTTTAGTTGGGTATGTTTGGGAACCAATGGGCTTTCGCCACCCATTTTTGTTAACACTAATGGGCTACTTAAAGATGCTAATTACATCCTTGCAGCCAATAGCAGCCAAGATAACAACTTTAAAAAAAAATTAAGCATACAATTAGTGTCACATCATTTTTCATTCTTAGAATATAGTATAATAATTAGTGAGCACTTTGACATAATATCACTAGGATCTTATCATTTTTCCTCTTACTTTTATAAGAAAATTCTAGAACATTGTTTTCTTCTATTATTGTTGCAAGAAAATTCAAGAAAAATAAAACCAAGCAAACTGAAATTTAATATTTGTTAGTTTTGGACTCGAGGGTTGGTTATATGGGGGAACTTTGACTTAAAGTTGGCAATCTGTGGTTGATTTTTGAACCCTAAGTTATGCTAAGTTTCTAGGTACGCAAAATTCAAACAAAGTGTGAGCAAGCCACTCCTCCAAAGTCTAGCTAGACTCTAGACCCTTCGTTGTTGAGTTTAAAAGTCTTCAAAAATAATAAAGCTGATTTCTTAATAGTTTGTTTTTATGACAAAAACTACTTGATGCACAAATTATACAACATCGACGAAATGCATGATAAAACAGTACACGACATGTGGTTCATGTCGTGTGCCAAGTAATTTTTGTTAATATATCCAGGTACATTAGATTCTGGTTATTTTTGACAGGCTAATGTGTTCTGATTTTTTAATATCCCGATTAACGTAATTAGTGGACTATCTTGTATATGGCCGGATATTAATTGTTGTTATTGCTTTCTTACAAAAATTAAAAGACTAAACGCACTATTATATAAATCACTTTGTCGAGTTGTTAATTTCTTACGAATTCCTTTCATGTTTTCCGCTGTCATAATCAAACATAATATAGGACAAGGTTAATTACATGTGTCATGACGCCAGCATATATCACAAGTCTAATATGAATATCATAGATATATACGTAAGATTGAAGTTTGACAATGCAAATTAACAAGTCTTTCGTTCTTGTACCTATGTTAAACTGAATGTATGGACACTTCTCAATGAACACAATGTTTTATATCACGAATGTGCTTCATTATATACACACTCTATCTAAGTGTCTCAAAAGTACACCTTAGATTTTTCATGCTTTTATAAAAAAAAACTTTCGAAAAAGCTCTTTATTGTATTTTTTACTCTCTTTCTTACTTTTCGCACTTTCTTAGCCAATTGAAATGGGTTGAGTTATAATAACGGTGGCTAGTTTTTTAGTTTCACGGTAGGGGTGAGCAAAACCGCCCGCCGCCCGTTTTCCGGCCCGATTCCAACCAAACCGCCGGCCCGATTCCGATCCCGACTATCAAACGGTTCGGGAGTCGGTTTGCAATTCCGGCGAAATCGGGAGTCGGGTCGGGACGGGACGGGTCGGAACGGGAAGAAAACCGACAAAACAACAAAGAAAACCGATCCCGATCCCGACCAAACCGCCGGCCCGATTCCGATCCCGACTATCAAACGGTTCGGGAGTCGGTTTGCAATTCCGGCGAAATCGGGGAGTCGGGCTTGTCGGGTCGGGACGGGTCGGAGTCGGTTTAGGCCCGATGCACACCCCTATTTCACGGTCCCGTAGGGTTTTTTTTTTTTTATTATTTTTTTTAACTTTTTCAGTTTTTGTCATTTAGTGCTTTTTTTTTTTTAACTTTTAGTTTCACTGTGTGCAATCTGCTTGTGTGCTTATGCACTTGGACAAAAACTGCTTGTGTGCTTATGCACTTGGACCAAAACTGCTTGTATGCACTTGGACAAAATTTAACAAAAAAATACACCATGTGATATCAAAATAAAAACAGAAAAAGAAAAAAAAAAAAAAAAAAAAAGTACGTGAACAGTACCCCTAGGGGTAGAGGGGGTTTGGCAGAAATGGGTAGACCCCGTTCTTATAGTGACGATAATTTAATGACGACTTATATATTTCGTCACTAATTAGTGGCGATATATAATTGTCGTCACTCTATATCGTCACTTGCATATATAGTCACGAAATTTTCGTCACTCATCGAGTCACGAAAAAGTTTTGTCACTAAGTTGACTATTGCAATTAATTCAATAATTTTCTTAATGTAATCTTATTAATTACTACGTAATATATTTATCACAATCAAATGAATAATAATTCATTTTTCTAATTTTTCTCTTTTTCAAGTTTTAAAAGAAAAAATCTGTTAAAAAAAAAGTCATGCATTAATATCCTTTGCGGTTGATAAAAACCAAGAAAAAAAAAGTCATGTATACCATTCCTCAAGTTTTAAAAATGGCGGATCTACAACTCAAATAAAACACACGCGGATCTACGACCCGACCCGAAAGAATTAATTACTATAACATCGAAATTTGTTCTCCCTCGTCATTAATACTCTGTTCTCGAGTATAAAATGGAAAGAAGAGAAATGAAGAGAGGAAAAAAGAGAGAAAAAAAGAGGAGAGGAAAAAACTTTGATTTTTAATCTTGTGTTCCCGAGTTAGAAAGAAAAGAAGATATATGTTAGAAAAAAGGCTTTAAAATTACTTTCTCTCCAAATCATCCCAATTTGAGAAGAAGATTAGGAGAGAAGTTTTGGCATAATTTCCTTTCCCCTTCTCTTATTTTCTTTCTAGAAAAAACTCGGGAATGCAATCTTTTTTTTAATTTCCTCTCTACTTCTCTTCTTTTCTCTCCAAATAAAAACTCGGGAACAGAGTGTAAGATCTCATCATTCTGGCATGGCTAGCATCCACCGAATCTCATAATCCACTAATTATTTGCTCAGAGGTTTTCTTTAAATCCTAATTATTACGAGTTAATTTCATCTTATTTCGATAATATTATGTTACTTGTATGAATTTGTTGTATAATTCATATCTATTTGTGTTTCTTCTGCTTATTTAAGTCAACAAGTTTAGTTGAGTGGATTGCCTCTTTGATTCTGACCTATTGCGGATAAGGTTTAGGGCTAAAATTGTGGTTATTTGATTGCTGGTTTGAGTTTAGAATGTGTGGTTTAGCGGATTAGAATTTGATAAGGTTTGGTTGCTTTGAATATAAGATATTTAAGCGTTGCATACCAAGTGTTCGATAAAATGTCTAGCAAAATTAATAACACTTTTACATGCATATTCAAATGCACTAGTTCGATAAAATCCAGAATACATTACTTTGTAGTGGATCAAAACCTCCTCTGGACCAGTTAGATTTTGATGTTGGGAAATGAATCATCGATAGGTTGAAGAAACATGCCAACCAATGAGTAACAATCCACGACGTAAGGTGATCAGGCTTAAATAAAAAGACACCAACAATAATAATTTGGTGAATAAGTGCATACACAAAAAATTCAAAAAACATTTAGTTGAAGAAAAATGAGAAAAGAGAAGAAAGAATCATAGCTAGATATATAGAATGAGTGACTACTTACTTGGGAATGTAATAAATCTTGCCTGAAACTCTTTAGAAACGTCAAATGGTATCGCATCTATCGTGTATTATCGTGGAGTCGTAAGTCATAATATCGTTTTTATCGAGTGGTATCGTATTACTATCGATTGGTATCTTATTATTATCGATTATTATTTTAAACCATCGTCTTTATATCGTGAACCATCGATTATACTATAGCGACAACTTTTTTAGGAAGACAGTTTAACGTTTTCAACGCATGATATGAACAGAGAAATGATAGTCTTGGTATTTTTTATTTTTGAGAATGAAATTTAAAAATGTATATTATGAAACACTTGAATGAGAAAGTGTGTATATGATCAAATTTCATCAAATTTCCCTATGAAAGTCATGAAAATAATCAAGTATCATAATTATAAAAACGAGTAGCAAAATATAAGTTTTATACCAAATTGAGATGAGGGGATGTTTTTATTTCCACCTAACGAGTGGGCCTAATCATTTATTTTATTTAATGGTGTAGTTCACTAAAAATTCTCTCAGTTAAATGATTAAGTGATTCATATATACTCAAAACAAACACGATAATTTTATATTTTTCTTACACATACTTTGTATGGAATCATGAAGTTTCTTTTGTTATATATGGAATTATTCCATTTAATAAATAAGCCCGAGTAATTTCCTAATACTCCGATGTACTAGGATTATAAGAATATTGATTCATTAATCCGTGTATTATTTTAACATAATTAATCCGTGTATGAACACAAACAAAAGACTCCGTATATTTTATATTTTTATGTTTTTTCTGTGTGAGATGACTAGGACACGTCAAAATCATGTTTGGTTAAATTCTGTCGCGATATGTATCTAGTCAAAGTGGTCAAAATCATGGTGGATCTGAGTAAGCCATCGTTTGCTCCCTTGCGGATAACAACGTGAGCCACCTTCTTCACTTATTTGTATACTCTTCTTTTTTTGAACAAATTTTGTATACTCTTCTAGAATGACTTCTATCTATTCCCTAAACACGCTTGAGCCAATACTCCATTTCTAGCCCACAGTTTCACCACATCAACCTAACATAAAACTTAATCATTAACTTTGTCTCAAATTAATAGTTTACGTTTTCTTTTTAGAACATCTTATTTAATCGTCTAGTAGTTACTATAGATAGATAAGTTTGATCGAGTTTACAATATTATCCTTACTTGAAATTTTTGAAAGGGTCATTTTGCAAAACGGTAAAAAAAAAAAAAAAAAAAAAAAAAAAAAAAAAAAGTTTTCTTTAAAGTGCGTGTTTTTTGTCGAAGGATAATTATTTTGGAACGGTAGGAGTATGAGTTTGTGCAATCAAATTTAGACTTAAAGTTGATTAGCACAAAACAAGTCCGGACCAAAGCAAGCAACGTGTGATATACAGTAGAACGGACCACAAATTCTATAATTGTGTCTTTTTAGCTTCCGGATTCACTTTCGCTAGCGTTTTGGACCACCAATGGGCAAATCACACTTGTTATCATTTTGGTTTTTTCGTCTTTGCATACAACAAAAGTTTGCAAATATCACTCATGATTGGAGTTGAAGAGGCTAACTATCAATTCACCCGAATATATGAATGTTATTAAGTCAAAGAATATATAACAAATATATCTAATTAACTCAACAAATCATGGCCATCGAAATACAACGACAATTTGGTCCTAAATGAATGGTGTTGAACCTATGGTCCAGACCAAGGGTGTGTTTGATTGGCACTTAATGGCTTGATTCAGTGCTGAGTCTAAATTCGGTCAGCAATTAGTGTGTTTGATAAATTTTGTTTTGCCTTTGAATGATACAATTTGATGCTGACCGATTCTATGTATTGGGGTATGCAAAATCATTAAGCAGTTGCAATTTTGCCCCACAACCTTTCTCCACGTGTCTCCTTTATATTCTTTCTACACCTATAATGATTCTATTTAATCTTATGGTTACTATTATTTTGTTTAAAGGCAAAAACATTAGCTTAGTGATTTTTATTTCACAACTCTTTTTTCTGATTGCATTTCTAACAAATCCAAAAGGTTGTATTTGGACTTTTATACGATTGTTATTTTTTGGTATCGCTACAAATTAAACTCATTCATTGATGCCGGTATATAAAATCTCTATTTGTTTTGGTTCATCTTTAAAATGAAATGAAATATTGTGATTGCCATTATAATAGTTATAAGCTCAATTATAATCACCCCAACGACGCTAAACATAATACTCATCAGTTTGAGGCAGTCACTTAAAATGTTTCGACAATTGTATTGTTTTAGTAAAAAGTAGCAAAAAAACGACATATTATGCTCTTTCAATAACGATCGAAATATATGACATGCAATGGGGTCCTCAAGGCAATGAATATATGACTAATCTCCGTAATCAGATTGCTAATGTGTTATTTTTAAATGCTTCAACCTAGATTAGTTCGTAATTTATATTGTTTTATAATCTTTTGATAAGACTATTTACATTTTTTTAAATTCCAACATTACTTTCTTTATATTATATTTTTATTTTATTCGAGTTAATAATTTTTTTATCAAACGTTATATGTTGTTCAATACTGTGAAAAACTAGAAAGGGGGGGGGGGGGGGTGAATAGTTTCCCCCTCTTTTTCGTTGATGAAAACTTGGTTTCAAAATGTTGATTCAAATTTATTCAATTGTTTGTTTGAAAAACCTTCAATTAGAGTTTAGTATGAAAACAACGTATAATCAATATGATCAATTATATATGTGAGCTTTTGGATTAGTTTTCAAAACTTAGTTTTATGAATGAAGCTTTGCTCGATCTTTATGTGAATACATTTTCCTTTTAAAATCTTAAAACATTTTGTATCAAATTATCGATTAAGTTAAACTCAACATGAGAAGTGTTAATAACACATATAAGTCCATTAGACCATATCATACAATTATATATCCTATCACTATATTAACTTGTAACTACACCACAATCAATCATCATAACAATATAAGCAACAATCAACACATATTTGCAAGCATAGATATAAAGCGATAAATGCAAGAATAAATGTAAAAAGATAAGAAAAAGGGGATGCAAACCGGACACGAAGATTTATAGTGGTTCGGCTACAAGGACACCTTCCTTGCCCTACTCCACTCCCCGAGTCACCTACTCGAGAGTTTTCTTCACTACTCAACAAGCTCCCTTTTGGCGGAGAAAACCTTACACAACTTTTGCTTACACCAATTAACGACACTAAGCTAAATGTCGAGTTCTAATAGTAGCTAGAACCAATCTAACAACACGACTTCGATCACTACACAACTTCTACACGACTTCACGACTATTCACAACTTCTTCTATACTCCACTACTTATTCACATACCTACTTCTTCACAACTACATGACTTCTCTACACTATTACTTCCCACAACTTCTTACTCACTCATTTACTCACTACTAAGTAAGATAATCTTGATCTACTTATTACATATACATAACTCACAACTTCAAATAAACACTAACTAGACTCTAATACATCTTTGGCTTTATGATAGGGAGGATTCTTCTCTTGCACTTTGAGTGATGAGGGATTGAATCACTTGAAACAAAAACTAATAAACTTATGATCAAAGGATTTAGAAGTGTGTTTGGAAAGGATTGGGACTGAAAATTTTTGTGCAAAAGGTGTGTTAAAATATCAGAAATGAACCAGTATTTATAGGCAAAAGTTTCTGACAATTATGACAAAGTGGAGCGTGCCGGCCCCCCCTAAAATTAAAGGGGCCGCCCAGACGAAAATGGCAGTTTTCTTGTCTTTTTCTGGGGAAGGCTTATCTAGTGAAATTTTAACTGTTTTTTGCTAAAAATTTGAATTCATATATTTATTATGAATTAAACATTTTCCTTTAATTATCAAAAGTGTTTTTCTAAGTATATAAAATATTTATATCATTTTATATAGTTTGTAGTGTTTAAATAAAACTCCCTTTGATCATAAAATGTATGAGACATTTGTTTATACATACCTTAAGTGATTGTTGAAGCATACTCGAGACGTTGAGATGTCGAGGCTTGTTGACGTATGAATGCAAAGATGAATTTTGATCACAAGTAACTTAAGCATTTTACGTTATATGTTGTAACTTACATCTTTGTCATCATCAAAACATGAATGGGTTATTTAGATTAAATATCGTAATATTCATGCCAACAATCTCCCCCTTTTTGATGATGACAAACTATGTAAACTATATCTTATAGTAGAATGTATACGTTACTTGTTTACACTTCTTCTCCCCCTTTTGTCGAAGCAAAAAGGTGGACTACTAGACGAGACTTCTACTAAACTTCAATTCTTGAAATAAATAGGTGAGCTTGCATCATCGTAAGTGAAGCCTTGATCATATCAACCTCTAAAAAATGACTCTAGCGAATCTATGGATCAAATAAATTGCAAACTTATAACCTGCATCAAGGGTTAGTTTCCTACAACAAAAAAAATACATAGATAGGGTCATAGGGATGTAATACACATCACCAATGCTCCCCCTTGGTGTATGCTCCCCCTTATTTGAGGCATCAAGAAATCAAGCAACGGAAGAGTGCTACGAGGCATAGTTAGTTGAAAAAGAATGCACATATACATAATGATGATGATAGATATATGCATGACACTTATTTGGGAACAAGATATGGATGTCTAAGGTATATGGACTAAAAATATGACACATGCAATTATTGTTTTAAAAACAACAACCTAAATTCCCAAAATAAAATAATATGACCAACGCTTTAGACATGACAATGATTAGGACCTAATGCAAAGATTCGACCAAAAGATGCAATATATATATATATATATATATATATATATACTAAAAGAGTTAAAGAAAAATGAGGAGGGATGAGCATGAATGTAAAGGGAAGGTGATGACAAATGGTTGACAATTATGGTTTAGATTAATATATCGTTAGAGAAAGGTGGATGATAGGGAATCATGGGATTTTTAGGTGTTTTGTTGGTTGACGACCGAAGGTGGATATGTGAAATGAGGTGGTGATGACTCGACAACACTTGAAGCTTGGATTTCTTCATTGTGTTCTTCACTTGCTAGAAAGTGGAAATGACGCATTTCGTAATAAAATTCACTTGGATGAGGTGGTGAAAACTTGACAACACTTGAAGCTTGAATATATTCTTTGTGTTCTTCACTTGCTAGAAAGTGGAAAGGACGCATTTTATAAAAAAAATTCACTTGATTTTTGACTACATGAACAAACATGTTTATGAGAATATGGATATGACGGTTGCCCTTTGATTCAAATAGCGACACAAGGATGAACATGGGTTTATGTATCATGAGAGATGGTTTGACTTTCAGGGATTTAAGTTTTGGTGGTGATGACGCACTTAGTAGAATGTAGGGAATGGTTACATGGTTGAATCTTCTTGTGAAGATAGGAAATGAGGATCAAGTGGAGATGACTAGGTGGAAGCGAAATAGTGATGTTCAAGGAAGGAATTTCTTGGGTAGGAGGTGGTTGTGATACTTTTGGTGGTGGAGACAATTGTGAGTTGATATATCCATTGATGGATGGAGTGGTGTCATCTTCATTTGTAAGGTCAATGAAGAGTTATTTTGGTGGTATGATGAAAAGTTTTTGTTGGACATGGTGGTTCTTGATGGAGGTGACAAGTGGGTGTTGATATAGTCATTGATTGATGATGATGATGGTATGGAGGAGGTAGAGGTTCCATGAGTTGATGGTGTTTTGAAAGGTGCATTAGGAGCACTAGGAGATGAGCATTAAGGTGGTGGTGACAGAGTGTTGGTGTTATCTTGTGTTAAATCAATGAGGAGTGGTTTAAGAGGTATGATATTGATTCTTGCTTTCTTTTAGGGCATGGAAATGGTGGATGACTCGAGATTGGTAATACAAAGGATGACTCAGTTTTGGGTGTGAGGTAGAAGGATATATGTGAGTGAGTGTGATTTCCCTTCCCATTAAATTCATGCTCATCTGGACATAGAGTGTGACACAAATAAAGACAAACCAACATGAAAACGAAAATCTAGACAATGACACGAAGGATGAAGGATAACATACAAGGAGGTTTTCCTAAAGGTGGATGGAAGGTGTTTGACATCTGATGAGGTGAAAAATGATCCATTTTTAGGGGGTCATTTAAGCCCAGAATTGAATTTATTTGATCAAATATTGCCTTAAATTGTTCCTTTTGTGATTTTAGGTACTTTTGGAGTGAATTCTGGAAAAGGAAGCATTTTGGACGTTTTTGGAGCATAAAAGTGAAGAAAACGGCAAAGTCTTAATTTTCCTTGCTGGGAACAGTACCTGACGGTGTCACCAAGTCAATGACGGCGTCAAGAGGAAAACAAGAGGTGAAGAGGATAGAGTCCATGACGGTACAGAATGTTTTTACATTAGGGCATGATGGCGTCACCATAGGCCGTCATGGTCCCTTTACACGTGACGGCCCAGAGGAAAATTGCTCTTGATCTAGGCAATCCGATATTATTATGGGCGGCGGGTTGACGGCATCAGAATTCTCTTCTTGATGCCGTCACATTGGAAAATCTATATATAGTTTTGTAATTTTCATTCATTAAGGAGGACAATTAGAGGAGAAAACCTAGCACGATTTTTATCAGTATTTTCAAGGGTTTTCACCCTTTGAAACCTTTCATGTTCAATTAAGATAAGTATCCTTTCAATTCATTCAATATGTCTATGTGTTGTTTGAATATATCTTACGCTTGTCTTGATTTTAACATGCTAGGCTAGATCTCTTGTGTGTTTGCTTAGATGTAGTGAAACCTAGATGTTGATTATAGGTTGATTGTTTGTTTATAGTTGTTACGGATGAATGATTTCGATGTTAGGCTTAAGAAAACTGGCAGACTTCCATAGTGTAACTTGCTTGAACGTCTTAAGAAGCATGAACCAATGCGTACTAGGTTTTTATGGTTGTATTTAATGCATGAGCGAATTCTAATGATCCCATGTTAGGAGCTTCTTGCAGGCTCGACATAGGAGTGAAGTAGGAGCTTATAGAGTTGGGGATGTACGTACGCCACCCCACGATTGGTGTTAAGGAATATAACCCGTCATCCACGCAACTGTAACAAACTATCAACCTGTAAAAGATATCTAGGGAGTAATGAAATCTAAGTAAACACAATTTTCCCATTAATTGTTCACACCACTAGTTTAATTAGCTTTATTTACATTTCTGTTATTTTATTTTGATTGCATCTTTAGTTATTGGGTTAGTTGACTAGCAACTAATTACGCCCACTCTTCCAAAACCCGAGATTTTAATTGATTTCATAAAAATATAAAAATACAAAAAGAATCATCCCTCACCTCTAGACCTAGTTTTTAGGCTTTCTAATCCTAACGACACTATTCCTGAGATGAACGATCAATTCCCCGGTACTTATCACTATAGTATACTACAACGATCAGGTACACTGCCTGGTGGGGGTTGTAAGCTTCTCGAGATCCCTTGAGAAGTAAAACATAGTGCAATTCCCACGCATCAAGTTTTTGGCGCCGCAGCCCGGGGAATAGTTATTGTCTAGGTTAGGATTTCTATTTATTAGGTCTACTTGCTAGATTCCTTTCTAGTAAGATTTTATTTTTATTTTTAGGTTTTCTTTAGTCTATCTTATTTCTTCGTACCTTTGTTCGTAATCTGCACCATTCACCATCATGGCAAATGACGAATTCTCTAACCTTAGAGTCACTAGGAGTCGTAGTTTCGCTAGAGACCTTGTTTTGCGCTATGCAGAACCTGATAGGGAAATGCGTAGGCTAAGACGATCTCTCTCGACACCTGAACCATCCAGCATAGCCATCAATTTTGATGCGGCCCTTTCTAAAGAAAATTCAGAAAATCACCTTACAACCCCTAGCTCCCAATCTAACAACGATATGAGTACCCCCGCAACTCCCATTCCTAAGCGCCATAAGGACTACTCCTCCCCAAATCCTCGTGGCTTCTCAAACGCCATTGTCTTCCCAAATGAACACACCGATGAGGTCTTGCGTGCGACCGATGTTTGGCTTGTCCAAAGTGTGTGCAAGTTTTGTGGACTAGATGATGATGACCCGATTCAACACATCAAGGACTTCTTGAAAATAGTAGACACCCTCCATACGGATGGGGCTACTAGAAACACGTCCCGATTACGATTCTTCCCTTTCACCCTTTATGAAAAAGCCAAAGAGTGGTATGATAAACTTCCCTCTGAATCTATTTTCACATGGGAGCAACTCATATCCAAATTTTATGAGAAGTTCTTTCCAGCAGGGAAAACCTCAGCATTTAGGGATAGGATCCTCCGCTTCCGAAAAGGGAAGGACGAACCCTTCCATAAATCGTGGATTAGATTCAAGGATTTAATAAGAGAAGTTCCCCATCATGGCATCGAACTCTGGCTTCTGGTCCAAATCTTCTACGACATGTCTCCTCAAACGACCGGAACGGAATCAACAGTTCTAGAAAAGGGAAACTAGTCAATCTTAGTGCCGAGGAAGGATGGAATACGATTGAGGAATATGCTCAAGACCAGGATGACACTTGGGATGAACCTGAGTCAACTGCTAGCATGTCCGAAATCACATCAGCACCCTCAGATCGGCTAATAAAAATTCACAAAATAATGGAATACCTAGCTGGGTCGCAAATAACTAAACAACTTTCAAATCCTTACTTAATCTGCGACTACTGTGGGGGCCCGCACGAGGTAGAGGAATGCGGAGGAGAACCCACGACTGAACATGCGTGCTTGTCAGGGCATGACATCTATGCTGATCCCTCCCTTTTGCCTTTTTACCAAAACGATGATTACACCCTTTGGGGAAATCTGGTGAAGAGAAAAGAAGGAGAGGAAAGCCCTGAATATAAAATCAGGAGCACTTTTGAAGATGACCTTGGTCACTTCACTCAAGAAAAAGGCTTACAATTAAAAGGTCTTGATGAGCTCGTCGATGAGCAACAGAATGACATAGAAGAGTGGTTCAACAATCTTAACTCCACCCTTGATGACCAAGACAGGCCATCAGTAAGCCAAAAAGACCCCTGCTCGCAATAACTACTCGAGCTGGAACAACAACTAAGGACCCCCCCTTATCCGAGCTCACATCCTATCACCATTGATCCAAGCGAGCCCCGCGAAGAGGAAGGTAAAGTGAGCAGCGAGGCTCCCGAACAACCTCCCCTGGTGACCCCATCCCCATCGACTCCACCTAACCAACCTGTGAGAATCCCATTCCCATCCCGATTGAAAAACCAAAAAATTGAGAACGATAATAAGAGATTCCTGTCATATCTAAAAGATTATGTGATCACCATACCTCTCCTTGATGCTTGCTATCACATGCCAAAGTGTAGCTCATACTTTAAAAAATTACTCGCCAACCGAAAGAAACTCGAGGGTCTTATGACTCTGGGGGAAGAATGTTCGGTGGTGACCCATCGAGGACTACCAAAAGAGGTAGACGATCCAGGCAGCTTCACCTTGCCCTGTTCCATAGGATCTCTATCAATAAAGAATGCTCTTGCCGATTTAGGGGCGAGTATCAACCTCATGCCTCACTCCATGTTCCTTAAACTAGGATACTCCGGATTAAAGCCTACCCGTATGAACATCCAACTAGCCGATAGATCAGTCAAATACCCCGTAGGGATATGCGAGAATGTGCTGGTCAAAGTTGGAAAATTCAAATTTCCGGTTGACTTCGTGATCTTGGAGATGGAGGAGGATGACTTGGTGCCCATCATCTTAGGGAGACCATTTCTTGCTACCGCTCGTTGATGAGTGATTAATCACACATCCTTTTTAGACCTAAATCAGACCAAATACACCAAATACTAACCAAATATGCCAAGAGAATGTGTGTTTTTGTATTTGTGTATGTGCAGGTACGGATATGTGAAAAATGAACAAAAACAAGACAAAACCGACAAAAACGAGCACGAGATAGGAAAAAGGTCAAAAGCCGAAGCCGGGGAAGCAAAATAATCAAAGAAAGCTCAAAATATCTATGGAAGTCATCAGAGATTCATCATGTTACATATTTGGTCCCTGGTGAAAGTTTGAAAGATTGGCAACTTCAGTCCCCGCACTTTCAGAAAATGACAAAAATGATCCCTTGAAGAATATTTGAAGAAAAGTCTATATTGGTCCTTCATGAATTGAATCAAGTCAACAACGGCCCTTGGAAGTTAAATTTGAGTAATTACGGATTTAGTCCCTGAGTTTTGAAATTGTACCACATTGGTCCTTGTTATTTTTCTCTTTAAACCTAAATTACTACTAAACTGGATCCTAAATAAAGATAGTACAAAACTACTCACCAAAGCCCAAAACAAAACTAAGCCCACCACCCTTCTCCCTTTTACCCGGCCTGCTACCCGGTCAACCCCATAACCCATACCCGGTCAAACGAAACAATAAAAACACCCCCATTTCATATTCCCGCCCCCTCTTTTCAATACTTACCCAGAAATTTTACTATTCCTAGAACCCTAATTACTCCACACCCAAAATTACCCCATCCTAGTAATTATTACACAATAATTGGGGTTTCTAGAAGGTCAGGGCACATGTCAGGGAATGTAAGAGGGGTACGTGGACTTATCAGGAGACACACGGAGGATGTGTCACATCCATCATTCAATCCAAGGGCTCAAAATCAAGCGTGAGAATGAAGCATGAATCAAGGGACGAGATGGGACTCAAAGAAACACAAGATGGTGTGGATTGCCAGCCTGGACTTTGAAGACATCACCTCTCAGCAGGCTATATAATCCCCTCTCCTCACTCACATGTATTTGTCCAATTTTTCATGTCTTAGAAGAATTTAGACCAATTTTAAGTTCTTGTCATTTAAATTTTAGCAATTTAATTTCAGTTTCAATTGTAATTCAAAGCTTTGTACTCAGTTTTTTTATTAATACAATTCAGATTTTCTTTTAGCTTATTGTCTTTAATTTTGTTTATTGTTACTGTTTTTTTTAGTTTAAACTCAGTATTTATTTTTTATTTCATTTATATTTCTGTTTCATTTAGATTGAGAAAAACCAAAAAATAAAAAAATTAAGAAAACCAGAAAATAAAAAATAAAAAAAGTATTGTTTCAATTCAAATCTAAGCTTCAAATAAGCTTTGTTCTGTTCATATAAGCTTTTTTACAACTTTTGTAAGCTTATTCAGTCCTTATTCTCAAAATTCTACAAAAGTCAAAGTAAGTCAAACATAGCTTATTCACAATAAGCTGAGCTTATTGGAGAAAGACAGCCATAAGGTGTCCATTTGGCCTGTCACAAAGACAGGCAAGCTTAGTGAATCCCCCTCTGTTATGCTGAGGGGGAATTTGATTTGTAAGTTTTCATTATTTCCATTTAAATTTGCATCAAGTAATTTATAGTAGTATTAGTTCTGTTTTAATTTGCTTGTTTCCTATTTTATTTTTAGTAGTAGTTACATATTATTTAGTCTTAGTTAATCATAACCACATCTGATTTAGATATATTGGTTTACTTCATTCATACATCTGTCATAACAGTTGATTTGTGCTTCTGTGATTTTGTTTGAGTTTGAGTTTTACCATTGTGTTTCTAGTTTATTAAATCTATATCTAAGTTGTTAGGGTGATTGATAGTTCATTTCTCCATAATTACTTTGTGTTTAGTGGGATCTGTCACTATAAGAGGGCATTTGGAGCTAGATTTAGGATCATTAGTTGCATTTAGGATTCATACTGTTGGTTCAGGGGTGTTTTATTTAGGTTTAGATCACATGTTGTTATTGGTTTATTAGTGATTCACTGTTGCATCAGTTAGGTTCTGTGGTGATGTTTAGAGTCAGACTCACATCAAGGGTGTTTGGTTTATGGTAGATTCACATGTTCATGTTGGAATTTTGTTATTATTGATGCACAGTCAAGTCTTTTAGGTTTAGGTAAGTTAATTTGAGCAATAAAACCATAGGTCCAAGAGCAAAAAGTCAAAGCTCCATTACTTCTTAATTCTGTCAGCATATATGGTTTCTAGTAGTTAGGATTTTACATGTTGGTGGAAATTAGTTACATCAAGGTAATCCAATTCATATTTATAGCTTAGTGTCACATTTAGATTAAGATTTGATCAGTAGAAATCCACAAAAGTCAAATTGCAATTGCAAATCAATAGTCAAACAAACAGCCTGCTGGTTTGTGAGCATCTGATCTCAGGCCATGCAGGTGGTCAAGTTGGTGATTAGATTTAGGGCTTTTGAGTGTTTTTTGTACCTTGCTAGGTGAACTTTTAGAATAAACTTTTGGTGAGATCTGATTTGCTTATTGGAGTGCTTAAATTTTAGCTGCAAGTAGGAGTTTAGGATAGGTCTTTGCTTTATTGTTTTAAACTGCTTATCATAGTTCTGCTTATCCCTAGTGCTTAATTGTTCATTTTAAGTTGTATTAAGCTTGTTGAAGTGTGTACTTCTGTCCTTGATCTTATTGAGCCCTTTTGGGGAGTAATGCTTATTCCAACGTGCTTATTGGACTTTTTCTTTACCATACTGCTTGATTGATAGTGTTTCTCTGATTCAAATAAGTTGTTTGGAGTTCAAATTAGTGTTTGGGTCAGTTGTTAACTTCTGGTGATCAGCAGTGTACAATTGCTTATAAATAAGCTCTTTTCAAACTGCTTATTGGGTCCATACAGCTTATTTGGGCTCAATCTTTAGAACTTTTATTTTTCCTAAGTCTTTTATATTATTTTAGATTTTTCAGAATTTTTTCAAATTTTTCCAGCTTTATTTAGTAGTTTTCTCATTAAATTGTAGTTTTTAATCTATTTTAAATACATTTTAATTACTAAAAAATCCAAAAAAAAAAAGAAAAATCCCAGAAAAATCCAAAAATATTTTAGAAATTTATTTTTATTTATTTTAGAATTTTAGAAATTTATTTTGCATTTTTCTCAATTATTATGAATTTATTTTGAATTTTTAATTAGATTTAATAGTTTTTAATTCCCAAAAATTACACAAAAAGCCAAAAAAATTAGTTTTTAGTTTTAAAATTACCTTTTTAGTTATTTTATAATTTTCAAAATTTAATTTTCATTTTTCTCACCTTATTTGCATTTTCTTTTAATATTTAATTACTTCCTCCGTTCTAAAATTATAGTCCCCTTTTGACTTTTTCGATCTTTATTTTTCAACTTTGACCTTAAATATTTTTGTTTATATTACATAATACTTGATGCAAAATATATGAATGAATTGAGTTTTAAATATATTTTTCATTGGTATAATTTTCATCAACTATTGTATAACACAAACAAAAATATTTAAAGTCAAAGATGAGAAAGAAAGACCGAAAAAGTCAAAAGGGGACTATAATTTTGGGACGGAGGTAGTAGTTAATTAGTTTTTAATTCATAAAAAATAAATAAAAAGTCAAAAAAATATTTTTCTTTTTCTCAAAATTTTCTTATCATTTTTAGTTTTTCAAAATTATTTTCAAGTCCGTAGGAGTAGTGTAGCTTAAAAGTCGCGCTTTATTTCGTACGTTTACGTTTTATTTACGTTTTAGTTTACGTTTTCGATTCTACGTTACGTTTTAAGTTTGTTTATTTGATTTACGTGCTTAGTTAGTTATTTGTGCTTCATTTACTATTTCATTAGTGTAATCTCATCATAATCACTTTTTACCGTTTTCACGACACGTTTCACGATTCGGGAATTCGAAATTCCATTCATCCTTTACACGGACTACGACCTCGGGTTATCCGTATTTATTTGCGGATCTCTTGAGTAATACTATACTATATATAATATTGATTTTCACACGAATCACTCGTGCAGTCATTGATATCCATGACGGCAAGTTAACCTTACGAGTAGGAACTTATAACTTAACCTTCGACATTAAAGACACTATGAATCTCTCTCTCGAAGCAGCTAACCGGCTTTATTTCATCGGAGAGGTCGATGAACTTACGGATGTCATTGATAATTGTGTTGATGAATAGATCGAAGAAGGCTGGTTACGGGGTGAGAATTTTCTCCCCTTGTTGGAGGAAGAAAAGATGGAGGGTATTGGAGCAGTCTCCTTCTACCCTAGACATGAGACCATTGAACAGCTCGAACTACGAAAGCCCGAAAACAAACTTAAGCCCTCTATTATCGAACCCCCTAAGCTAGATCTTAAAGAACTCCCTAACCACCTAGAGTATGCCTTCCTTCAGGGAGAGGATCAACTGCCGGTAATCATAAACTCTTCCCTCGAACATGAACAAAAAGGTAAGCTCTTATAAGTCCTTAAGAAATATAAGGGAGTGCTTGCATGGAGTGTAGCCGACATTAAGGGGATTGACTCAACTTTTTGCACGCATAAGATTCTTATGGAAGAAAATTATAAACCTACCGTGCAACCCCAGAGGCGGGTGAATCCCAACATTAAGGAAGTAGTGAAGAAAGAAGTCATCAAACTTCTGGATGCAGGACTAATTTACCCAATCTCGGATAGCCCGTGGGTTAGTCCTGTACAGGTTGTACCAAAGAAAGGTGGAATGACTTTGGTGAAGAACGACAAGGGTGAGATGGTACCCAAGAGAACGGTTACTGGTTGGCGGGTATGCATCGATTATAGAAAGCTCAATGATGCCACAAGGAAGGATCACTTTCCCCTACCATTCATTGACCAAATGTTGGAAAGATTATCTGGGCACGAGTAATATTGTTTCTTGGATGGCTCGGGATACTTCCAAATCCCCATAGCACCTGAGGACCAAGAGAAAACCACGTTTACTTGCCCTTATGGAACGTTCGCCTACAAAAGGATGCCTTTTGGGCTGTGTAACGCCCCCGCCACTTTTCAGCGGTGCATGATCGCAATCTTTCACGAACTAATGGAAGACAGCATGGAAGTTTTCATGGATGACTTTTCAGTCTTTGGGAACTCTTTCGACCGCTGTCTTGCTAATCTAGAAAAAATGCTCAAACGTTGTGAGGAAACCAACTTGGTGCTGAATTGGGAAAAATGTCATTTTATGGTAAAAGAAGGGATTGTGTTAGGACATAGGGTCTCAGGGAATGGGATTGAGGTGGACCAAGCTAAAGTGGAAGCTATATCTGAATTACCTTATCCCACGATTGTTAAAGCAATACGCAGCATCTTGGGCCACGCCGGGTTCTACCGGAGATTAATCAAAGATTTCTCTAAAATAGCTCGGCCAATGACTCAATTGCTGGTGAAGGATGCCCCTTTCGATTTCTCTCAAGAATGCAAAGATGCATTCGACCTCCTGAAAAAGGAGCTCATGCAAGCCCTAATCATGGTTACACCCAACTGGGAGTTACCTTTCGAAATCATGTGCGATGCTAGCGATTATGCTGTCGGAGCAGTATTAGGCCACAGGCGTGACAAGCTATTCCAACCTATCCACTACGCTAGCAAAACCATGAATCCCGCTCAAGAGAATTACTCTACCACCGAAAAAGAATTATTAGCCGTAGTGTTCGCCTTCGACAAATTCCGTCAATATCTTGTCCTTTCAAAGACGGTTGTTTTCACCGATCACTCGGCTCTCCGATATCTTTTTGCTAAGCAAGATGCTAAACCACGACTAATTCGGTAGATCTTGTTGTTACAAGAGTTTGATGTTGAAATTCGTGATAAAAGAGGGGGCGGAGAATTTGGCTGCTGATCACCTATCTCGTCTTGAAAATCCCCTTAATGAGCTCGATAGAAGCGAGATTCAGGATTCATTTCCTGACGAACAACTCATGTCAATGACTGATTCCGAGCCTTGGTACGCTGATTTTGCTAACTATCTCGCGAGCAGACTCATTGCGGAACACATGACCAAATACGAAAAGAAAAGGTTCTTTGCCCAACTAAAATATTACTTATGGGATGAACCATTTTTATTCCGAAGATGCCCTGATCAAATAATCAGACGTTGTGTTTCGGGGGATGAGGCAGTAAAGATCAGGAGAGAGTGTCACTCTGGCCCCTCTGGGGGCCATCGTGGGATAAACCCCACCGCACGAAAGATTTTTGATGCGGGATTCTATTGGCCCACAATATTTCGTGATGTTAAAGAAATGGTACAAGCATGCGATGCATGTCAACGGGCCAGGAACATATCAAATAGAGATGAAGCACCTCAGAATTTTATACAAGTATGTGAGGTTTTCGACTTCTGGGAATCGACTTCATGGGACCCTTTCCATCTTCAGGAGGGAATGAATACATTTTAGTTGCCATCGATTACGTTTCAAAATGGGTAGAGGCACAAGCCCTTAGGACCAACGATGCTAGGGTAGTTATTCATTTCCTGAAAAAGCTGTTCGCTAGGTTCAACATTCCTAAAGCTCTCATTAGTGATAGGGGAACCCACTTTTGCAATGCGCAAATGGAAAAGGTGATGAGGCAAAAAATGATCCGTTTTTAAGGGGTCATTTAAGCCGGAATTGAAATTTATTTGATCAAATATTGCCCTAAATCGTTCCTTTTGTGAGTTTAGGTACTTTGGGAGTGAATTCTGGAAAAGGAAGCATTTTGGACGTTTTTGGAGCATAAAAGTGAAGAAAACGGCAAAGTCTTAATTTTCCTTGCTGGGAAAAGTACCTGACGGCGTCAAAAAGGAAAAGATGACGGCGTCAGGTGCAAAATGGATGACGGCCCAGAGAAAATGTGACGACGTCAGAACAAGGGCGTCAAGAGTAAATGTAGTGACGGCCCAGAGCAGAAATACACATGACGGCGTCAGATCTAGATCTAGGCAGTCTGAGAACTTTATTGGCGGCGAGATGACGGCGTCAGAATTTTACTCTTGACGCCGTCACCTCATGAAATCTATAAATACTTTTCTAATTTTCATTCAAAAAGAGAGAAACTTGTGTGGAGAATTATAGGGCCGAACTTTATAAACCATAGCTCGTTTGTAACAGTATTTTCAAGGATTTTCACCCCTTGAAACCCTTCATGTTCAATTGAGATAAGTTTTCTTTCAATTCATTCAATATGTCTATGTGTTGTTTGAATATATCTTACGCTTGTCTTGATTTTAACATGCTAGGCTAGATCTTTTGTGTGTTTGCTTAGATGTAATGAAACCTAGATGTTGATTACAGGTTGATTGCTTGTTTATAGTTGTAATGGATGAATGATTTCAATGTTAGGCTTAAGAAAACTGGCAGATCTCCATTGTCTAACTTACTTGAACGTCTTAAGAAACATGAACCGATGTGTACTAGGTTTTTATGGTTGTATTTAATGCATGAGCGAATTCTAGTGATCCCATGTTAGGAGCTTATTGCAGGCTCGACATAGGAGTGAAGTAGGAGCTTAAAAAATTGGGGAAGTAAGTACGCCACCCCATGATTGGTATTAAGGAATATAACCCGTCATCCACGCAACTGTAACAAGTAATTAACCTATAAAAGATATCTATGGAGTAGTGAAATCTAAGTAAACAAAATTCTCCCATATATTGTTCACACCACCAGTTTAATTTAGTTTATTTACATTTTTGTCATTTTATTTTGATTGCATCTTTAGTTATTGGGTTAGTTGACTAGCAACTAATTCCGCCCACTCCTCTAAAAAACCGAGATTTTACTTGCTTTCATAAAATACAAAAGTACAAAAAAGAATCATCCCTCACCTCTAGACCTAGTTTTTAGGCTTTCTAATCCTAGCGACACTATTCCTGAGTTGAACGATCAATCCCCCGGTACTTGTCACTGTACTATACTACAACGATCAGGTACACTGACTGGTGGGGGTTGTAAGCTTCTCGAGATCCCTCGAGAGGTAAAGCCTGGTGCAATTCCCACGCATCAAGTTTTTGGCGCCGCTGCCGGGGAATAGTTATTGTTTAGGTTAGGATTTCTTTTTATTAGGTCTACTTGCTAGATTCCTTTCTAGTAAGATTTTTTTAAGGTTTTCTTTAGTCTATCTATTTCTTCGTGCCTTTGTTCGTAATCTTTACCATCCGAAATCAAGGAAGGTGGTAACATCTTTGAACCCATCAACCCACCATAACAAGACCACCCACAAAACCCACCACTAGCTAACCAACCTCTTAGGCCCCGAACCCTAGGAGAGTATTCCCGACCTAGCCACCAAGGCTATCGAAACACCATTGAGCTCACCCAAGGAGCCAATGTGTCGCCCTTGCGATCCGACACCATCTGGTTGGTGCAAAGCGGATGTGCATTCCATGGACTTCGTTCCGAAGATCCAAATCAACATCTCAAGGACTTCCTTAAAATTTTAGATTCCATAGACCTTGATGTTACAACTAGAGAGTCGACCCGATTATGCCTATTCCAATTCTCTCTACGTGATCAAGCTAGTCAATGGCTTGAACGTTTACTCGCGGGATACATCACCTCATGGGATGATCTCACCACTCGTTTCCTTGTTTAATTTTTCCCACCGGGGAGAACTACCAAGCTTAGAAATGATATCTTGATGTTCCAACAACGTCAAGGCGAAACTCTATATGAAGCATGGACTCGTTTCAAGGAGTTACTCCAAAAAGTCCCTCATCATGGCATAAATCTTTGGCTCCAAGTCCAAATCTTCTATGACCATATCGATCTCTCCACAAGGCGAACCATTGACCAATCGGCCGGTGGCAAGCTACGTGATCTAAGTGCGGAAGAATCATGGGAACTCATAGAAGATCTTGCTCTCTATGACAACGAAAGTTGGAATGATCCCCGTGATTTGAACAAAATGGTCAAGGCAATATCTTTACCTTCGAACAATTCTAGCACTCCCGATCGTAGGATCATGGAACTTGAAGGTCGAGTCAAGTTTATCATGAAATCTTACGAAGCTCCTAAGCCTTCAAGCCAAGTGAGCAAAATCGCTTCTTCATGTGAATTGTGTAATAGCCCTCACGAAAATCATAACTGCATGGAGCTTCCAAAACATGCTTATAAGGAGTTCACATCGTCACACGTTGGTCGAGGTCCTCGAAACTTTGATGAGGCCTATGAGGATAGAAGGATAAACCGAATTTCAGAGGGTACCAAACTAGGAGCGTATCCTTTAATGATTCCTCCCCACTCGAATGGTCCGATCATTTTTCATCACAGAGCACTCCTAGGCAAAGCTATGAAGATGCCTTGCGTAAGTTCGTTCTATCTCAAGAATTACATCTCTCTACGCTCGAGACTAAATTTAGGCAACATCAAACCGATATGAATAGCAAGATTTGTAATCTGTTAACTGCTATTAAAGAGCACGCTGTTAATAAACCAATTCAGGCTGAAGAGGTCAAATCTGTTACCATCATGAATCAGCCAACCTCTCCTGTGAAAATAAAAAGTCCTAGTAAGCTCTTTAAACATCTATCACCAAAATTAAAAGATCCTGTTAACCCCCTAGGACCAATCAATTTTGTAAACACCATCACCACAATATCTGCCCCCACAACTAACCAGAATCAACAGACAGGTGTAAATATGGGTCATAAAGCTAAGGATGAAACCTCAAGGTTAGACCACAAATTGGCCAAGAGCCCTGCCAACTCATTCGAGCACTCCGTCACGCAAGAGTCTAGCAAATTGGATGAAGTGAAAGAGAGATCGAAAGAGCATACGAGAAATCTGGCAATTTTGGGTAAATCTATTATAGAGGAACCCGAGAAAAAATTGGTGGATATGACTAATGGGAGTAGTGATAGGACTGAGGGAAGCAACTCTAAAGTTTTTAAGATTTCCTGCACTATTAGGAAAAGGCTCTTAACTGATAGTTATATAGATCCTAGCCTCCCTGTCAACATAATCCCCCTTGCCCTATACCACGAAGCCTTCCCTGAACGCACGGTGTATGAAAGAATCAATAACGCAGGGGTGATAAAAGATTTATCAGTCATGATTGGAGAACTTGTCTACAACATCAACCTCACTGTGGTCAATGACATAGACCCTGTCACTAATCTAACATTAACCAACCTTGTTCTAGGGAAGCCATTTGTCAATGAATCGGGAGTAATCCTTGATGAGAAGGATGGTAGTACATTATTCACCAATGGCGTCAAGAAGGTAATTTTTCGTAGGGGTAATGAGGAGGTGTACGAGTACCGTCCCTCCCTAGAGGGGAATCTATATGGATCAAGGGATGGAGGATCGGGGAAGATAAGGCGGCGTGATCCGAATAATCTCAAAATCCCCTGCATGATCGGTCATAAGTATTTCGATAACGTCTACATTAACGTATTCCTACCCAAGAATTTTATGTCCCTATTCCACTATAATAATATCTGTAGATGGGGAATGATTTATAAGGGAGAGAAAGTGGTCGGTAGAGATCACGAAATCCAGGTATTCATAGGAAATATGGCATTCACTATGGAATTTACGATTGTGGACAACATCGAAGACTATGTCGACCCAAGGTTGTCACAAGTTGTTTTCGGAGCACCCTTTTGTGAGATCACTAACGTAATAGTTGATGACCGGAACGGAATCATCACCTTCGCTGATGGAATTAGGAGGGTGTCATACAAAACGCCATACAAGAGAAGAGATCTCAAAGAAATCGATTGTGATGGGCTTGATAAGTTAAGTTCTCAACTTATCTTATGTGATGAGGATGTTCGGAGAGGATGTAAGGACACTTCTGATTTATCAAGTCGATTCTTTAAGGATGTTAGTAAACTTGGGTCCAAGTATCGAAAAGATGTCTTTGAGTTCGAAGACCCAAAATACCTGCACTATGAAAGTGATACCGAGATAGGGGATGACCTAGAGAGTGAAACCAACGATAAAGAATATGTTTTAATCTTTTGTTCACGATCCCAATATAGACGTGTTGAAAGTTTAGATAAGAGTAAAAAATATGTTTTAATCTTTTGTTCATGATTTAGCGGTTGTTTGGTTTTGATGACATATTACTTGATTTAATAAATGTGTTTGATTTAAGAATGCTCCTTAGCATATCTTGTGACATGAATCTCGTTAAGATTATTTATCTTAAATGAGTTTGTGATTCTCAAATGATATTAAAACTAGACATCTATACATTCTTAAATAAATATTATTTTCTATGATTTTTGCCAATGTTATATATCATAATTTAACAAGTATTAAGAAAAAGGAATTTTACTTGTTTATGCATTATGACAAGTTATTTTTCAATTCTAATAACTTATATTATTTCAAAATGGAATGTGTAGTACATTATCTAGTAACGCAACCATTTATGCTACAAAGAAAATGAAATACATAGAATATATAGTGTGTATTATTCTTAAATATGTATTTTAGCTTGGAGAGGTGATTTTAAGTAGTGTGAGCAAAGTTTACATATGTTGTTAGTTTGCTCATGTTTGGTTTTTCGGATATGACACATTTATCCATTGCATTGCAATGTAAATTGCTTGAATATTTCAGACGAAACATCCAAGCCGTCAATCCTACTTCATTGTATATTTTATGAATGTGTTTAAAATGTTATTCTAATATTTGGAACACAACTATTGGACAAGTAGATTCAATATGGCATTATCAACACAAGTGTGAGTTATGATCCAATGCATATTCTTTTCATCTACAAAGGATGTAAATATTTTCATATCAATCTAGTGTGATTGAGCATGTAGATTCAAGACTATATCTTTTGTTAAAATTTGATGTAATCTTGAAACTAAACAAATAACAATCCAATTTCTTGTCCACACTAAAAAATATGTCAATTAGATTTGATGAATAATAAATTGGTATAATATCAAGATCTTTCTTGACCCTCACAAACACTCATTTAAAATAAATAGGCATTTTGATAGTGTGTTCCATTAATCTTAAGATTATTTATGAGTGAGGTTAGTGAATGATTGAAATTTGACTTATTACTTCAAGATTTTTATATGTTTTTTTATGTGAGAGACTCTTCATTGTTACTTATTATGAACACACTTAGATTTTGAAAATACATTTTCTTTTATATAACTATTAATGTTTTACAATGATTAAATTTCACTTATTAAACAACTTAAGGTAAAACAAGGTAATTTGTTGAAAATATTTAAGCGTTTGTTGAAAATAGATTAGATTGTTTGAAATATTTAGGTAACTAGATTTAAATCATTTACAAGATGTTTAGGTAACATTAAGCCATCTATACCTATATGCAATGATTAATTATGCAAACTTAACGCAAGAAATTTAGCATAAGATCTAGTTGGGCAAAAACGGACAACTAGCTACGAACTAATAGAGTACATGGCACATATGCTAAGATATTCAAATAGCTAAATTACAAATAGCAACGATTATCTAATATACTCTATTAACTACCTAAACTCACAAATGAGTTCACATAACACATAAAACACTTGTAGTTTTGTGTATTATATATACCAATGTTTACTTAGCTCGATTTTATTTGAAAGTATAATAGTTTCCTACCTATTTTAAAATTTAATTAAGATCAATATTTTGAAAGCATAAATACTTAATTTTTCAAAATACCGACTAGGAATGCCCGACTCGAAGGAAAAGGTAAAATACAAGTTTTACGTTAAAATAAGACTCAAATTTTTGACCTCCGTGTAGTATTTTGACTCTCTGACTTATTTAAGTTTGTAATGGTTACTTGTAAGTATTTTTAAATGAAAGTAGACTCAGTTACCTTTAAAACGCCGGGTGGCACGACTTCTACGGAGTTACAGTTATTTTTATATGATTTTTCAAAGTTTCTGAAAAAGCTGCGAACAGACAGGCGGGCCTCTTAAATAATTAAGGGGACCGCCCAATATTTAAGGGGGCCGCCCAGACAATTAAGGGGGCCGCCTATCTGTTACTTAAAATTTCATTTTTTGTAAAAAATTGTTTTCTGACTTTGCTAAAAGTTGTGAAACTTTCTGAATTTGATACCGAACATATAATACTTATTTAACGCATAATCTTATCTCGAGCAAGTATAATTAGTGTATATAACATCAAAACTAATACAAGTTAATCAACAAAACACTTTTCATATTTAATCCTCCTTAATGGGTAATTTGATACATGGATCGTACTCAATTTTTAAAACCATTTGTTTTGAAAATTTGAGCGACGTGAATCTGGTACCAATTGTGGAAAACTAGAGGGGGGGGGGGGGGCTGAATAGTTTTCCCCTCTTTTTCGTTGATGAAAACTTGGTTTCAAAATGTTGATTCAAATTTATTCAATTGTTTGTTTGAAAAACCTTCAATTAGAGTTTAGTATGAAAACAACATATAATCAATATGATCAATTATATATGTGAGCTTTTGGATTAATTTTCAAAACTTAGTTTTATGAATGAAGCTTTGGTTGATCTTTATGTGAATACATTTTCCTTTTAAAATCTTAAAACATTTTGTATCAAATTATTGATTAAGTTAAACTCAACATGAGAAGTGTTAATAACACATATAAGTCCAATTAGACCATATCATACAATTATATATCCTATCACTATATTAACTTGTAACTACACCACAATCAATCATCATGACAATATAAGCAACAATCAACACATATTTGCAAGCATAGATATAAAGCGATAAATGCAAGAATAAATGTAAAAAGATAAGAGAAAGAGGATGCAAACCGGACACGAAGATTTATAGTGGTTCGGCTACAAGGACACCTTCCTTGCCCTACTCCACTCCCCGAGTCACCTACTCGAGAGTTTTCTTTACTACTCAACAAGCTCCCTTTTGGCGGAGAAAACCTTACACAACTTTTGCTTACACCAATTAACGACACTAAGCTAAATGTCGAGTTCTAATAGTAGCTAGAACCAATCTCACAACACGACTTCGATCACTACACAACTTCTACACGACTTCACGACTTCACGACTACTTCACAACTTCTTTTATACTCCACTACTTATTCACACACCTACTTCTTCACAACTACATGACTTCTCTACACTACTACTTCTTCCCACAACTTCTTACTTACTTATTGACTCACTACTAAAGAAGATCATCTTGATCTACTTATTACATATACATAACTCACAACCTCACATAAACACTAACTAGGCTCTAATACATCTTTGGCTTTATGATAGGGAGGATTCTTCTCTTGCACTTTGAGTGACGAGGGATTGAATCACTTGAAACAAAAACTAATAAAGTGATGATCAAAGGATTTAGAAATGTGTTTGGAAAGGATTAGGACTGAAATTTTTTGTGCAAAAGGTGTGGAAAAATAGCAGAAATGAACCAGTATTTATAGGCAAAAGTTTCTGACAATTCTGACAAAATGGAGCGTTCCGGCCCCCTTAATTGTATGCCGGCCTCTTTAAAATTAAGGGGGCCGCCCAGATGAAAACGGCAGTTTTCTTGTCTTTTTCTGGGGAAGGCTAATCTAGTGAAATTTTAACTATTTTTGGCTAAAAATTTGAATTCATATATTTATTATGAATTAAATATTTTTCTTTAATTATCAAAAGTGTTTCTAAGTATATAAAATATTTATATCATTTTATATAATTTGTAGTGTTTAAATAAAACTCCATTTGATCATAAAATGTATGAGACATTTGTTTATACATACCTTAAGTGATTGTTGAAGCATACTCGAGACGTTGAGATGTCGAGGCTTGTTGACGTATGAATGCAAAGATGAATTGTGATCACAAGTAACTTAAGCATTTTACGTTATATGTTGTAACTTACATCTTTGTCATCATCAAAACATGAAGGGGATGTTTAGATTAAATATCGTAATATTAATGCCAACAAATACAAAATCAGACAGAAGGTTAAATTGGTAATTTCAGACAACTCATATTGCTCATTCAGAACAAATATCAAACAATCATATTCATTCAGAATCAGATTCACTCAGCATCTGGGAATCATTCAGCAGCTTTGATTCATTCAGCGCTAAATCGCATTTTTTTATTAAACAGCCCCCAAGTCAGATGACGACAACCACAATGTAATAATCTAAGAAGACGAAACCCTACTTGATGCATGGCCTGTAAACAATGATATCTTAAGTGCAATGCACGATTAGAAGTAAATTTTATTTATTTTTTATTTATTTTTTATTTTATTTTTTTATTTTTTATTTTTGAAAGGCAAACGAAGAGAAGTAAATTATTAAGTTTAATATTTGCACATCTGCAAATGTTCATTGAAAGTCACCGTTACATTTTTGTAATATCATAATAATTGCAGAAACTGTAAATTTTTCACTAGTTATCTAAGTCTTTGAATAAAACGATCGTATAAATTAAAAGTAGACTTTGGCGGAATTTCAACCCATTTAACTTACTTGATCCATCCTTAGTCCCTTTAAAACACCCCTCTTTCTGCCTAATTGACCCGAATCAAGCCAGTCATAAGTTAATGGGTCAAAATTGCCACCAACAACCTTTTTGTGAATTTGCATAACTGGTTGAAGCCGTGACCGAGAATACTTCACCAAACTAAATGAGGTGGTCTCTAAGGCTACTCACAGTAAGGCGACTCAATCCCTCTTTTTTACCCTGCCACGTCATCTTTCTCTCTCCAGCGACCTACAGGCGATTCGGTGCCCCAGTAAGGGCGACCAAGTGTACTAAACGGTTATAACATTTAGGATACTAAACGGTTGGATCAAAAAGCAAAGAAAATGGGAAATCCCATTCGGTCGAGATCACGACCTGTTTTCGTTTTTTTCGTCCCTCGACCCCTTGGAAACCGACTGTCCACAGAAAGGAGACCGACTAGGACTCGGTCGTGCATCTCAGTCGTGACCCATTACTGTCAATAGCCTAAGCTAGATCAGTCAGGTTTTCTTTTTCTCTTTTTTTCTTTCTATATACTTGTAGTTGTAAGTGGATAATTAGGGTAATGATTTCTTATCATTCATTGAACAATACCGGTACAATATATGGTGATGCAAAGATGATTCTAGAACCGGGCATGAGCCCAAAACATACTACAACAAAAGAATACGGGCTAACACTCCCCTGCAGTCCAAGCAGCGAAATCGCGAAAGCTCAGACTGGAGTAGTAAACTAGGAAAAAAAAAAAAAAAAAAAAAAGACAAACAAAACATTAACATAATAAAAAGAACATAACTTGAGCGAAACTCTTCAAATATCAGCAGCACAACCGAAGAAGACAAATAACAGGCTCGTGACCTAAAGCACAAACAACACAATAATAATGTGTGGATTTGTGACCTTAGCACAAATCACCAACACACAGGCTCGTGACCTAAAGCACGAACAACACAATAATAATGTGTGGATTTGTGACCTTAGCACAAATCACCAATACAACAGAAAGCTGAGAAAAATAAAGTTGGTTCTAAAACTTTAACCTTAAAAGAGCTTTCTGAACAAACGAGACATGTTTTTCCCTAGAAAAACATAAAGATAACATATTTAGAAGAAGTAGTGGTTTATTTTGGTTACGGCTTAAAGTGAGCCCTTCGAATCTCTAACGTGTAGCCGGCGGCTGGAGGCGGCAGTGGAGGATTTTAGATTTTGTGGATCTTATGACCTGATACCATGTAAGTGAATAATTAGGGTAATAATTTCTTATCATTCATTGAATAATACCTGTATAATATATGGTGATACAAAGATGATTTTAGAATCAGGCTTGAGCTCAAAACATACTACAACATAATAATACGGGCTAACAGTAATATGCTAACTATATGCTTTCCGTAAGTACTACTAGTAAGTGATATATCATCTTGGGCTGTTGGGCCGTGCTTGAACTATCTTTTTATGCTATAACTGGATATTTTCTTTCGACCCATGAAATGAGAAAACAACTATAATTAAACATGACATCTCATCAAATGTATTCTGTGGTTATCAAACATTGTAAAAGGCATTTTCATCATGCATGCTTGTTCATTGTCTGATTTGGTATCACTTGATATCAGATTCATACTTTACAATATGTGGGTGACGCTGATGAAACAAGTGTGGGTGGCCACCACATACAGCCTGAAAGATATATAAACCTAAAAGCGCATTACTTTTTTCAGGAAGTACCTGAGAGAATCAAATTGGTGAGCTAGAGGAGATATACAAGTAGGAAAAAAAAAAAAAAAAAAAAAAAATCGACGGGTAAATCCGAAACCTGAACTAATTGGGGCGGGGCAGGTCACGCTAATCGGGTTACGGGCGGGTTTAGGGCTTAAATGGGGATTTTAATCGGGTTTGGGGCGGGGAGCGGGGAATCCTCGCCCCGCCCCGCCCGAATAAAATATAAACATATGTATATCTAAATCTATATAGTATTTTCTTAGTATTTACGTAGTAAAAATATATTACTCTAATATTGTTATTTATTTATTTATTTATTTATTTATAATCTTTGTAAGATTGCAAAATTATGATTATAGAAACTCGTTTATTGTCATATTTTTAAGTTTTAATTTTCATCAGTATAATTTATTATTATTTATGTATAATACTATCGTTGAAAACTTAATAAGGCTTGTTTGTAGTTGATTATTAATAAGTTCTTAATTTTTCAAGTTATTGTTAACGGTCTAAAAATAATAATAATTGTGAAATGGTGCGGCTTTGGTCGAAACTCGCACACAAAGAGGACACCCTGATAAGATCCCGATTAATACGGGACGGGTTTGGGGGAGCATCGCAGCTCGACCGGGCGCCCCGATTAGATTCCGGCGGGAATCGGGGCGGGTTTGGGGAGAACTTTGGTAATCAGGTTTGGGGATGGGGATAGCCCCAAACCCGCCCCGTTGCATCCCTTTTACAAGAGCTCATGGATTTCTTCTTGATACAAATTATAGTTACATACATAGTCAGTCATCCGTGGGTAGACTGCTACATTCACATCTTCAGCTTTAAATTGATCAACTGTTTGTACATGGTCTTAGCACATATACGGCTAATTGGTTATGATGCTTTAATTGTATATGTATTGTGGCTGAGACTTCTTATTCCCTATCTTTTCACCCGAAAGATACTTGACTACATGAGCAAATATTCCACTATAGAAGCCAAGAAGGTGAGAACATTTAGTACACATTCCACCATAAATGACAATATTCATTCGGTGATGGTATAGCATAAAATGTGAGAACTTACGTCAATACTAATGACTATCTGGTCTTGCATTGGTTTTGTTTACAACTCTCAAAATGAGATACATCTCCTCTTTAAATTTAAAAATTTCATATTTACCCAAAAATTCTTTAAAAAATTGCACATTAAGCATTCATTGATTATACTTTTTGTAACAAAATAGCTTTATGACCTGTCCGATGGACGAGCGAGCTTCATGTGTTATGTTGGTTATGATGTATGATTTATGTACTTATGTTATTAGCTTCATCAGTTTTGAAACAAAGTGGTAGCATATAAGGATTACCTCATGATTATATAGCAATCTTGAAAAATCAAAGAGAGACCATCAATCAAACAAAATAAAGATATTGCAACGATAATGCTTGTTAATTGATTAGCTAATTTTGCAGTGATGGCATTAGTCTTTTCAAACATAACATACAATGACCATCAAAGTGATCGCAGATTTGTATCTCATACACTCAACTATTATTTTATAAACTACTACCATTTGCATCAATCAAACAAAAAATCAAAAAATCAAAGAGAGACCGTCAAACCAAATAAAGATATTGCAACAATGTGCTTGTTGACAAAATCATTCGCTAGTTACACGACCTGCCCCCGATGGGCGGCCTACTTTCATTATAATATTTGTAAGTATTGTTAAATGTGTGATTGTATTATGAAAATCGAATAAGCAAAATAAATTTTAAGCTCATACATAACTAAAAACATACATATAGCTTAATTATAATTAGCGTTCACAAATTATAAATGACATATGAGACTTAAGTTGTTATCTATAAAAGTAGCATAGAAAGAACTTCATATCATTTAAAGCCTATGAAGAGCTTTGTAATCACCCCTTTCGACAGCAGCTGCCAAACACCCCTTTGGAAAGCAGCAACCAACACCCTTTAGATATCAGCAACCAATAATCCCTTTATATAGTTATATCCTACAATAAAATCAATTGATTCTTCTTGAGTTAAGTTTCAAAAAATCATCATTCTAATAGTTATCCGAAAAATATTACGAAGTATAGTTTTCTCAGTCTTCCAAAATTTTATGACATCAAGTAAACTTCGATAAATAAATAAATAAATAAAAACATTATACGCAATTTCTCTACTAAACTACTCATAATCAAGTTGTGAAAGCTTTATATCAACTATAACTACGTAATCATTTAATTCCGTCCAATTAGTAGATCATATAGTGTACTTTATTACATATAAAACTTCAAATATTAAACCAAAAGTTATCTATGTTTAGCATCTCCAACCATATGCACTTTGCACATAACAATAACATAAAACTTGTGTCTCTTAAAGACACAAAATTATCTTCTCTAATTGGACACAAAAATACACTTCAGGTTAGCTAAACTTTTAGATATACGTATAGTTTTCTCATATACTTAACAGAAAAGGATAAAGGTATATAGCGTTGAACTATATTACTTGAGCTCGAACTTCTATCCTAAAAGCATGCACATTTATGCAATGCATTATGGAAGTGGAAACAAAGCAAATATAAAAGCATCACCTCGAGAGATTTCAATGGTGTTGATTGTTGAACACATATTGGCTGTATTTTTCAAACTCAGTGTAGCTCTGTTGATAACTTCTAATGGGCACGTACACACGCACAGATTACTTAGATAGTAGCAAAGGGACATAGTTTACACAATAAAGTTGCTAGTTTTACGGTTCCCAAATAATCTTATATTAGCATGTTAACCCTTTTATTTTTCTCTGACCTTTTTAGATAACCCATGGAATGCTTGGAGCTGGAAGTTGTGTTTTCTGAGCTAATCCATGTCGTCAAATGTAATCTTTGGATAACTTTGTCCTTCATTCATTCTACACCTCAAAAGCCAACAAATCAATGTATTTTTTTAATACGAAGATTATTTTTTTTTACTATTATGGTCGTCACAGTCAGCCCTTGTTTGAGTATTTGAATTTATATAGAAAGAGTGATATTCCATCAGTGAACTTGTTTGACTTGTTGATGCTTTTCTTGAACCAAACACATAATCTCATCCAGATTCCCGTTTCCCGACCCTACCAAACACATAATCTCACGACATTCACTCGATTACAACTATACCATAACATTACAATACTAAAACTTTAATCTCTTAGAATCTCTAAACTATAATCAAAGCTTGAGACTTACGAATGTCAAAAACTACTAACACCAGGAACATAATCATTATTGTTAATAATCATTTACCTTTCTCAAACCAGTTTTGCTATATTAGTCCATTGATGTGCCTAAAGTGGCCGGCTAGTCAGTTTTTAAATTCATAATAACCTATATACTCTAGACTATTCCTACACTCTAAAGAGCAGTGTACCCTATCGTGTAGTAGTGTGGTGATTGGTAAGTACAGGTGTCGACCCAAAGAATGGTGTGTGATTTCTAGTTAACATCATCCGCGGCTAATCCCTAGCCACGCCTAAATAAGTTTACAGCGACGAGATGCGGTCAATCCAACTCCAAACTAACTGCGGAGGAGTACAATGGAGCGACCAATAGGACATGCACCTTCTAAGGGAAAGGGTATACCGGCGTCCGGGACTAACGCGCGTCTCCTATGGTACCAACACCCCGTCCTCCGGACATAAGTGGCTGGAGTGGAATCTAAGTCACTTATCACGTTAGAAGATGAACCATAAGTGGCTGGAGTGAGACTAATGGTGTCTTAGCAGGTTCAACTCATTGAATCTCAACACAAATCAAGATTAGAAGATGAACCATCGTCAATTTAAGTGGACTAGCTTTTTTTTTTTTTTGAAAATTGACTTTCATATGGGAAATCCAAGTCCAATTTGAAACCCGATGGGGGGAAAACCTTCAACTTAATCCGCCCGAAGGCACGACACTTAAATTAAAGTAAACCCTGCCTTCTCCAGATTCGAACCCTTGTGGGTTGAAACCTTCATTGAAGGACTTTGAAATCGTACCGACAGGGCAGTGGTCCACAAGGGAGAACTTCCCGGTTTAGTCACCCAAACCGGTACTACTCTCCACTAGGCACGCTTAACTGAATAAGACATGCCCAGTGGACCACAAGCCCATTGGTAAGTGGACTAGCTATACCTGCTAATTTCAGCACTGTAAGTTGCTTTCATTTCTATTATTTTGGTTTAATATATACGATATATGTTATACAGAATGTATATATCTTATAATATGTACTAATAAAGCTATTAATGTTTAATCAATTCAAGACGTTAAACAAAATTTTACTCCAAGTTTGGGATCAAATTGTTAAAAACATTTCTAAGGATGATAACAATATTTACCATAGGGACCCAAAAGGGGGCATTTTTATATTTGAATCAATCCTAAAAACATGTAAGTCGCATTTTTAAAAACTTTGCTTTATATAGACTATGCGATTATAAATTTCAAGTTTATATTTCTGCAACTATGTGACTCCATTACATTATCATCAAGTGTTCGTTTTTGTAGGTACTTATTTTTAGTGCGGTTGTTTTGTATTTTTCGAAAAAAACAAAAATTCCTCAAAAAATAAAAAGTAAAATTTCAAAAAAAAAAAAAAAATGCATATTTTTATTTTTTCGATAATTTTTTGCCTTTTCAGAAAAGACAAAATGATCGCCAATTTTTTTTTTTTTTTTCTCAGTCGCTAGTTGCACAAAACTACAACCATCGGGCTAGAAAAAAAACGTTCAATAATTATCCCACTTTTCATAAAAAAACAAGCTTTGGCAATAAGGTAGCAAGGTCAAAAAAAAAAAAAAAAAAAAACATCCACCTATCAAATGAAACACTTGCCATAATGAAGTCGCATGGTCAAATAGGCGCACAAAGTGAGAATGTTTGTAATTAGAAAATTGCCCTTTGTATTTTTGATATCTATATTGAGTATATTCAAAAGCTAGTTGATACGGCAGCCTTTTTGTGTATATTATATGTTGAATACAGGATACGGAATCAGAAATGTATCATGGAGTAACATGCGATGCGTGACCGTATGCACTTTAGAGCATTAGGTACCGTTGAGCCGTCCCGCTGGTGCCGTGAGAAGAATTGTTGTCACATCAGCACTTTTTCCTATAACACCAGAATTCACTACAACACCAAAAACACCCTCCCTCCAATAACACCAATTTCTTGTGCCGTCGTGCATATTTGGACCCCACATATTTTTTTTTTTTTCATTTATTTAAACAAACCGACACATTTAAGTAACATTAAAATTTTATTAATTAAAAAAAATACATTAACCATTAACTAAAAAATTTCTTTCGGACCAATTATTTCAAATCAGTTTACCATGGCCCATGGGTGTGTTAGACTGTTAGTTCAGTCAAAATAATACTCCGTAGCAACTAAAGTTAGACCTTAACAAAAATAGTATCAGCCCAATAGATATAGGGTATATAACTACAATCCCTAATTAGTCTCACATCTTTCAACCCTAATCTTATTCTGTTATTCATACGCAGCTTCTCTCCCTCTTTTGATAATCATCGGTCCATAACACACATCACAACTCGAATAATCTTCTTCTTTTTCTACACAAATCAACATGTTAACACAACCATCTATCTTCCAACCGTTAGCTAACGTTCAAAAAGTAGAAAAAAGGGAAAAACGCCAAACCAAAAACGGGAAAACACGAGCCACGGTGTGGTTGTGGCGCCGTCCCGTCGCGTTTTCCGGGACCATTTGGGCTGGTGGTGATGGCTCGGGACACGAAAACGCGATGGCCGGTGTGGTTGTGGCGTGCTCGGGTGGCGTTTTGGGGGAAAACGTGAGGCATGGCGCAGGGTACCCGGCCCTCTTAGATCACATATATGGATACTATACTTTAAAAATTACAAAAGTAGAGTACAACATGGACATAAAATATCATAATATTGTTAAATATAAAATATATGTTCATTTTTTTTTATTATTAAAAATCTATTTCAAGCAAGGTAATTTTTGTAGTTTTAATATATACCGTATCAAATTTATATATTGATATCTATCGAAGAAGTACTTCTGGGACTCACTCGACGAGCTTGTTAGGGAGTGCCAGATGAATCAACGCTTGATTATAGGAGGTGACTTGAACGGTCATATAGGAGCGGTTGCGGATGGTTACGCGGGTACACGGAGGTTTTGGTTTTGGAGTTAGGAACGACGAAGGTCGTACGATTTTAGAGTTTGCGACGGCTCACAACTTGGTAGTGGCGAACTCTTTCTTCAAGAAGAGAGATGTTCACTTGATCACCTTCCAGAGTGGGGGTCACAACACCCAGATTGACTATCTGCTGGTGAGAAAGAGTGATCTTAGAGAATGTAGGTATGGCGAGGCATGCTCATCCCAACACAAATTGTTAGCTTTGGCCTTTGGATACACTTTTTGAAAGGCTTCGACCTAGGAGAGTAGCGAACAGGTTGCCAAGGATCCTATGGAAGAATCTGAACAGCGAGGCGGCCAAGTCGTTTAAACTGAAAGTCTTAGAGGGACTTGCTACGCAGTTGGAGGATATGAATGCTAGAGACGCGACCAGATGTGGAACTCCATCGCCGACATCATTGAGGACACAACAAAGGATTCCCTTGGCGTGGCTAGCGGGGCAGCGAGGACCCAGCGGCACAACAGGGAATCTTGGTGGTTTAGCGAGGAGGTGCAATCCAAAGTAGCAACAAAGCAATCTAGGTTCAGAGAGCTTCTTTTGTACCGAGAGGGCCACCAAGCTGACATCACAGCCGCAGAAGAGAGGTATAAAGCAGCTAAAAGAGAAGCGAAGAAGGCTTTAGCGCAGGCGAAGGACAAGGCGTACAAAGAGTTGTATAAGAAATTGGACTCCAAAGAAGGGGCTATTGATATCTTCAGGATTGCTAAAGCCTGAGAGAGAAGAAGGAGGGATTTATGAACCGTAAAATATTTCAAGGATGAAGGCGTACGGACCATTGCGAATGAAGAGGATATTAGGAAAAGATGGGGAGAGTATTTCTCCTCTCTTTTCAACGTGGGAGGTACCGAAGATAGCGGGGAAGAAGAGAACCCTAGCCAACGACCAGAGTGCTACTATTCGAGGATTAGCTAACCAAAAGTAAAGGTGGCACTAAAGAAGATGGGAAGAAACAAAGCAGAATTCCCATAGAAGCTTGGAGGTGCCTGGGTGATGAAGGGGTAGAATGGCTGACTTGCCTCTTCAACAAGACATTCTCTGGTGCTAAGATGCCCGAAGAATGGAGACTCAGCGAAGCCATCCCCATCTACAAGAACAATGAGGATGTGCAAGTGTGTTGCAACTATAGGGGCATTAAGCTTCTTAGCCACACCATGAAGCTCTGGGAGAGAGTTATTGAGATAAGATTGAGAAAGGAGACGAGGGTGACGGAGAACCAATTTAGCTTTATGCCAGGTAGGTCATCGATCGAGGCTATTCACCTCCTCAGAAGTCTCATGGAGAAGTATAGAGAAAGACAAAAGGATCTGCATATGGCGTTACTCGACCTTAAAAAGGCATATGATAGTGTGCCACGCGAGTTGATTTGGAGAACCCTTGTGGAGAAAGGAACCCCGAAGAGATACGTGAGGATCATCAAGGATATGTAAGAGGGGGTAAAGACCCGGGTACGATCCACAGTGGGGATCTTTGAGTTTTTCCCGGTGGAAGTAGGGCTACACCAAGGATCAGCCATTAGCCCTTACCTCTTCGCCCTGATTCTAGATGAGTTAGCTCGAGGGATACAAGAGGGCATCCCGTGGAGCATGATTTTTGCTGACGACATAGTGTTGGTGGCGGAATCGGCGGAAGGGTTAAACAACAGACTTGAGCACTGGAGGGAGGCTCTTGAAGACAATGGTCTTTGAGTGAGTAAAGAGAAGACTGAATACCTGAGATGTGATTTTGGGAGGATAGAGGCAAGCCACCACGAAGAGATTGATATTCGTTTAGGTGACCAGATCCTGCCACCCAAGGAGTCATTTAGATATCTGGGATCGATGATTCACAAATCAGGGGGGATAGATGAGGATGTTACCCATCGGGTTAGAGCAGGTTGGACAAAATGGAGGGCGGCGTTGGGAGTCCTTTGCGATAGGAATGTCCTCTTAAAGTTAAGGGAAAATTTTATAAGGTGGCGATTAGACCAGCTATGCTGTACGGGTCTGGGTGTTGGCCATATCCAAGGCCCTTGCGAACAGGGTAGAGGTAGCAGAACTGAGAATGCTAAGATGGACTTGTGGTAAAACTTTGCTTGACATGATCTCGAACGGAGTTTTCAGAGTGAAGCTCGAAGTAGAGAATATTATCGCGAAGATGAGAGAAGGAAGGCTGAGGTGGTTCGGGCATGTCAGAAGGAGGCTACAATTAGTGCCAGTAAGAAGAGTCGAGGCGCTAGTAGTTGAGGGTGTGAGAAGGAGGGGTCTGCGCTAGTAGTTGAGGGTGTGAGAAGGAGGGGTAGACCCAAACTTAGGTGGGAAGATAGAATTAATCTCGACATGAAGGAGCTTCTTTTGACCAAGGACATGACCTCAGATAGCAAGGTGTAGAGAGATAGAATTAGGATCTGTGGGTAGTCCCGTCTAGGTGCTTTATGGGTTTAGGTAGTTGTAGGTTTTGCCTTTAGGTGTCCCTTTGTTTCCTTGTCCCTTGCACTTTGGTTTTTGGTGCCTTGTTTTTGCTTTGTTGTTTGCCCGTGCGTTGCTTTGCCCTGCTTTAGCTTTAGGCCCCATGCGTTGCTTTGCTTTAGGTTTCTAGTGCCTCGTTTTTTGCTTTGCCCTAACTTTAGGCCCCGTGCGTTGCTTTGCTCTACTCTGTTTTGCTCCCTTAGGTTTGTTTTCTTTTGTTTTCGCTCCCTTAGGTTTGTCTGCTTTTCTTGGTGCTTTGGTTTTTGTTTTCGTCTGAGCTTTGCTTTGTGATCTTTTGCTTGTGCTTTTGCCTGTGCCCCTTGCATGTGCCTTTTGCGGTTTTCTTTGTTTGTTTCCTGGTTTGTTTGCTGATTTTGCCTGCTTTCTTGTGCTTTCTTTTGCAAGATTTGCATGTTGCTTACTGCCTCACTGCTCTTTTTTCCTTTCCTTTCACCCGCACACCTGCACTTACTGGAGGTCTCATTGAAAGCAGTCTCTCTACTCCCGAGTTTATTCTGGGGTGAGGGTAGGATCTGTCTACATTATACCTCTCCATACCCTGCTCTGGCGGGATTCGGTTTTGTTGTTGTTGTTGTTGATATCTATCGAAGATATAGAATATGTCAATTATCAGTATCTCCTAAACATCTCCTAAATAATATGTGTTGACATGTATTTTGAAAGCAACCCATATGTGAATTCACTTTCTAACAACATCTCCCGTACCAGTTCTGCATATCGTATTACTTATAAACTGAATAAATTCTAAGAAAAATTCCATAAAAGGAAATTAAATGACATGCATATCATCTTTGAAAATCTTGTCTTGTGAGGGAGTAGCAATCTTTTGCTTAAGTCTCTCTGTATCACCACTAATTAAGAGTCACGTATGCACGACCAACACATCTTAAAGGTGACTCTTAGTGGCTCACTGACACATGTTAGTCTATTAAAATTATGACTATATATATATATATATATATATATATATATATATATATATATATATATATATATATATATATATATTTCTAAAGTTCTAATAACATTCTAATTACTCGAATAAACGATTTAGAAAGTTGTATGCATTAAAACTAAAACTCAGCAACTTTTAACTTCATTTGACTTATTTCCCTTTTAGTTAATATCATTTACCTGTTTAAGAAAAAACACAATCCCGAACTACCTATTTTGAAGAGCATTTATAATGGGTCAAATGAGTAAAAGCTTTTCACTTTTATAAAAAGCTTTTTATGATGGTTTTTGCATTGCATCAAAAACTTTTTGTAAAACTTTTTAACAAAACTTGATAAACTTTAAATCTTTCATAAAAGCTATAGTGATTAAATGTGTTAACCAGCCGGGCTAGGTCAGTTGGCCACCAAGATTTCTTAGGAGCTTGGGGAGGGGAGGTTTGGCTAGGGGAAGTCTCAAGTTCAAGTCCCACCCGAGACTTTTACTCCTTCAGGCAGAATAGGAAAAAGTACAGGCGGAGTTCATGGTCAACATAGTGTCTAATTGGATGTCACTGCTACCGCCCTTTGAATACTTCAATTTTAGAAGACCGACGATGATGTTATTTTTAGCAAGCTTGTTAATAATGTCGAAGTTCAAATGATAGAGACGAAGATGCCATAACTAAGACTTTATCGAAGATGCTCTGGATATGAGACATATTGAAGATGAAGAGACCATATCGGAAAGAGAGATGGTATACAAATCTGTCTTGCGAGATCCTGACAAAAGATCTACGCCTTCCAAATCCCGTACAGAACAAGTGTTCTTCCGAAGAGCGACCTCTAAATCTGCATCACATAATTGATCAACCGAAACTAGATTGTGTCCAAGTTCTTCAATGTAATAAGCCCGGTGATTAAGATATTTCCATGCTGAGCATCACCGTACTTAACCCAGCTACAAAATGATTGTTCTCGAATCTTACTGTACCCATAAACTTCTCGGCGAAATTAATTAGAAACTTGAGGTTCCCGGTCATATGTTTTGAGCATCCCGAGTCGACGTACCATAAACAATTCTAGATAGCGCGTGCCAAGAAGGAAGGAAGATGATTTATGCACCATTTTTTTTTGCTATACAGCACTAAATTACACCGGTAATGCATACAGTATAACACAGTTATGCGTAATTTAATGATGGATGACAAATAAAAATTGTGTACAAATCACCTTCCAAGAAGAAAAGTAGAATATGAAAACCGAGTGGAAGTTGGTTTCTAATGGTTCACCATCAAAAAATTTAGTACTACAGTAAAACCTCAATAAATTAATACTCGATAAATTAATAACCTTGATAAAATTAATAATTTGTCCAGTCCCAACTTGGGACCAGTACAAATTTGGACCCCAATCGATAAAATAATAAGATAATAATTTTTTTGAAAGTCTAGGTTATATATATTAGTCCCAACGAAACTATAAATTAATAATTAATAAAAATTCTATATGTATATGTATATATGTGTGTGTGAGAGATACATTTCAAAATCATAAGATTGTTTAGTAAAAAATGAAATTTATTGTCATTTGTTATTTTTTGTTGAACTTCAAATCTATATTGAGTTTATCTCAAAATCTCTTTGTTGCTATAAAGTGTTAGAGTGTTGTCTTCCAGTATTGCAACAAAAGCTAGTCTTAATTTTTTTATTTTCATAAAGTGTGAATATGAATTTATAAAATTTTAATTGGAACTTGTTTTTCAAATTTATTTTTATCTTTAAAGAGTATACATTGTAACTAGTATATTACACTTGAAAATTTAACGGTCATAATAAAACCTCTTTAAATTAATAAATTATTAATTTATCGATATAATAATATCTTGTTAAATTAATAAAATATCCCGGTCCTAACACTATTAATTTATAAAGGTTTTACTGTAGTATCAAAGACTTTCCTTGTGGGTTTCCATCTAAGACCAACTAATTTGAATATATTCTACCCGTGGATTTCAACCTAAGGCAAGATCTAGGATTCCCTTAATAGCAAATGTACGTCATGTAGGAATCCACATGTTACTTTTTATAGCAGTGCTTTTCTTTTTAATTAATGGGAACCCTGCGGGTTGTATATATAAGTCTTCTATAAATATATAATTAATATTTAATGAACACTTAGTGAATTCTAAACTTTTCATAATTAACATCACTTACCTCTTTTATAATTACTCCGTATAAAAAGTATATAATTATAAACTATATGAGTTCATTAATTATCATTTTCATAATTTTGGAATGCTTACACACAACCCATAGGGTTGTGTTTAACAAAACCCTTAAGATTAATTTGTTATGGGTTGTATTTGCAAATGGTGCTTTAGCACGAGAATTCACATCATTCAAATATTGAGAAACACAAACATCATGATTAGCATTAAACACACATTTCTTACAAGTAGTGCAAACAAATTCAACATTGGTATTCAAAAGCTGGATTTACACCAGACCAAAATGAGAACATATGACGTTTTTAAACCAAACCAAAATGAAAGAAAGTCTTAATACATCAATCTTATTACTCGATGGGTGAAGCTCGCGCAAATAGGCCAAAAGCTGGATTTATGACCGTAAACCCTCCATCAAGTACTAGATTATGCCCACTGATGTACCTGGCCTCGTCGCTAGCCAGGAAAAGAGCAGCTTCTGCAACATCATCTTTCGCAAGAGCAATCCCTTTGAGGTTTGAATAAATGTTTGAGTATTTCTCAGGATAATCACTTATCATATTAGTAGTCAACGGTGAAGGGATAAAATGAGGGGATAAGCAATTGACACGAATCCCATATTGGCCAAGCTCAGCCGCAGTATTCTTGGTGAGACCAACAATTGCATGTTTTGAACTTGAATAAGAATGAGAAATTACCCCTCCAATGCTACCAGATATACTTCCCATCATAATGATGTTTCCACTACGAGCAGGAATCATGGCTCGAGCTGCATGCTTGGTTCCTAAGAACACACCGGTTACATTGACGCTCATGACTCTTTCAAAGGCTGAAAGATCATTATCAAGGATACTCGGCTTTACATCATCTACAATGGCTGCATTGTTGATCATTATGTCCAACTTGCCATATTTAGCAAGCGTTGTGTTAATTGCATTTTCAACATCTGATTCGATAGTCACGTCACAATGGACAAATGAAGCGTTATCAAGACCAATGTCTTCACACACATGTTGACCCAGTTCGTCTTGGATATCAGCAATGACGACTTTGGCTCCATGTTTGACGAATAGTCTCGCTGTTGTCTCTCCAATCCCTTGAGCCCCGCCAGTGATCATTGCTACTTTCATTGTCAACCTAACAACACGCAAGCTAGGTTATAGAACTTTAGGAACTTAAATACCATTTTTAATTCATCATTCATAATTTACGAGCCGTATAATAACATTATCATTTTTTCCCCTTTTTAGCGAGCAAAAGATTATTTAATAAAATGTAACTTGAAGAATAAATATGTCCAATGCAAAAATCAGTCGCACCTACTTGTAAAACATAACATTTTGCCAATAAAAAATAATTAAGTAGTCTAATCTTTTACAATATTTCCTTCACCAAAATCAGTTCTATACATATGCCCAACAATGAGCAAAATAAATGTAATAGCTAAATGATGATGAGCCATATCAGCCAGCCATAAAATCGTATAGTAAAACTTTAGTATTCACCGTATTAGATAACTTTAGTTCGTAACTAGGTCCGAATGAGGAGACAAAAAGAATATACAAATTAAAGCACGAAAGAAAAAATACCAAAACAACCAAAAGAACACCAAGGGAATTTTTAGACATACAAAGTTAAAAGTTACCTTGGGACAAATTGAGACATATTTGGCATGGAGTAGAATTTTAAATTCTTGCAATCAAGTCGTTGATGATGTTTATTGGAAGAAATGATGCATTATACAGGCGCAAAGGTGAGTTTATATATAGAAGTAGAGCGTATAAAATAACGCTATCTTTTTATTATATTATTTAATGATTAACTAAATGGTCGATACACTGCAATACTGCATACGTATATTATATTCATATGAATGCATGGAACTTGTAAGGCATTTATATTATTACTGGTCGCATGACCCGTCCGATAAACGGGCTAGCGTCATATAAATTTAATAATATCGGACGGGCTAGCGTCATATAAATTTAATAATATTATTACTTATTAGGTCCATACATTTAAATTTAACATTACATATTTATTTTGTTAGCATCGTAAAAATTTAACTATAGATACTTAAACGGATAAAATCAGTAAATAAAATTAAAACATGATTAAGACATTAAGTTTTTAGTATTAGAAGCATTACTTCTTTGTATTGGTAACAATTTGTTGTTGCCGTTAACTTTTTAATGCTTCTCCTTTTCAGCAACTTTCACTTTGAATGCTTCTGGTTAATTTGAATCATAAATCAACTTTAGATGATCACAACTTTAATCCTAACAAATTATGACTTCATACATAATTCCATATTCCGGTCTTCCTAGTTTAAGTACATAAGTCATAGCTCAAGCTTGTCACTTATGCATCCTTATCTCTTTCGATCATAACAGATTATGCTCCGTGCCACAACGCCTTAACTCGACCACTTTTTAGCCCTTCCATATAAATCTATTCAAGTATAACACCAATGTTAATGACTTCATCATAAGATCAACTTTAAAATGCAAAACTTCTATTTACAATGGTAGATATTATCAAAATTTACAATCCTAAAGCCAATTACTTGTATAACATAAGATCAACTCACACTAAACGAATTCACACTAAATTAACATATTCAACGAACACGCTGAACTTAATACTCATTTTTTGTCTCATACATTAAATTAACATACGATTGAAAATTTACAAATATGAAATTCAACTAAAATAAAACATCCCATATTAAACAATTATTAATAGTTTCAATCAGCAATGGCTAAATAACCTGTACTTATCACGAAAGCCAAATTAACCTGTACTTATCACCAGACTTCTCTTCTTGATCAACCCCTTGCGATATCTGGAATGTATTAAACAAACATCAAGCGAGTCGAATGGGTTGGAACTCATCAACCCAGTGCATAAAGAACCTTCAAGGTCATTTCAAAATAATACTTCCAATCTATTATAGTCGTAATATGAACCACGTAAGGCTAAATGCAAGAAGTGTATACGAAACTCACTTGGGTTTTATACGATCCTCCAAGAACCACAACTACTGATTACAGCCTCCATGAAGAGTGAAGAGGGCCAACATAAGATATCAATATGTCATGACCATAAATGATATCCGCGTAACTAATTGATCCCCTCACAACTGGTAGAAGCATAAATGCTATCAAAGTTCTCACCATGTGCTTCAACATAGGATTTCAGATAAACAGTATCAAAGCCGATTATTGAGAAATTAATAAAGACATGTTGCTATAATAAGCAATCACATACAACCACTATTAGCAGTTTCAATAAGCAATTTCAAATTTATTTTATAAAGAAAACCTTAATGCAATTTTAATAAGTGATTCCAAACAGCCCTAAAAGTATGCATTTTAATAACCAATCAGTAATAGCCGTTATACAAACATTCAATATGAAGTTTCAATATGAAACCTTTCAAGATACCTGTGATTCCCCATGAATCCTGAGCAAATCTTTTGACTTTAACAATATCGGGCAAGACCTAATCCACCAAATTTGTTAGATTAATAACACACGTTAGAGAGGAACCAGACTCATAAGAACATTAACATTTCATTTACAAGTCAAATTTTAACCTGTTTGCTTTTGAAAGCTTATTCCAGATACTACTAAAGCTTAATTACGGCTGACAAAGATTGTACAATGATAGTCTCTCTATTCTTTTGATTCCCGTGATTCCTGATCAACTCTTTGGACTTGAACAATATCGGGCAAGACCTAATCCACTAAACTTGTTAGCTTAATCACACACGTTAGGGAGGAACCAAACTCATAAGAACATTAACATTTAATTTATAAACAAATTATGACCCTTTTGCTTTTAAAAGCTAACTCCAGATTACTACTAAAGCTTAAATTTTGGCTAACAAATATTATACAATGGGTACTTTATGGTACATGTTAACACGGATTGGGCTATGTTAATTTCTTTATAGTACCTCTTATGCATATGTAAATATGTCAAAAATCTGTCGTCTTTCCTGAGGTATTACCAGTTCTTGATGATCCTCGAACTCCACGTATTTCATCATGTAGGAGTTGGCCAGGTGGTTGTATAATAAAGTGAGAAGTAAAAAGGTAATAATAAACCTAATAATATGTACATTTCAAACCATTTGTGCTACCACAAGCTATTTACATTATGAATAAGCTGATAATAATAAAGAGGGAAGTAAAACTTAATCTTAAACGTACAAATAGTCAAAACTAATAATAACAATAATGCTATAATAAGTAAAACAAACAAACTGATTATACAACGCTTAAAAGAGGTTGTTTGGGATCAAATGCAATCTTAACAATCAGTTGATTATATCACTTAAAAGGGGTTCTTCAGGATTTTCTTATTAGGCCAATTTACTATATTGGGTGTTTCCGATTTCGCATTGAATCCTATATATTCAGTTTAGATATGCGCTTCCAAACATCCTTTTTATACGCAATTCCAAAGAGACCCTTTATAAGCACTTCCAAACAGCCCATTTAGTATGTATTTAGTAATCTTTCTAAATCATTGCATGATATTTTGAGTAGTTTCGAATTTCTTTTGATAATTAACACATCGACAACCAATGGTTAACATTACCCACATACAATTATGTGAAAAAGTTGTGTTGAACTCACATTATACGTAAAAAACCTTCAAGTATTCAAGTATCGCCTACCCATTGCAGCCCGAAAGATTGTTACACATAGGTGCAACATACAACACATGACCTGCAACACAAAACATAATTATCCACACTTCATAAGGATATGTTTTTTAAGTGTGAGAAAGATCAACACAAAAAAGTGTGTAACTTTAGATTATTTTTCTACGTTATTAGTGAAACATTATGTAACCTGATATCTTCGATGTGGAATGTGGTTGTGCTATTGCTGGGAGTCAAGCTGCTCATGCTGCTCATCTCCTGATTCATCCCACCTTGTGACTGCATATAACCATGTAAAAATAATGGAACTTATTTACGTTCGTTGATGTTTGTTACTTTATTCACACATGTAACTTCTTAATTAATAATTCTGTTAAAAACCCAATTAAACTTAAACATTTTAATATGAATGTGTTATTTCAATAAAATAGGAAGAAATTATCAAAGAGTTGAAATTTACCCGTGATTGATACAGTAGTAAGCTACCCATTTTCACACAAATGTTTCATTAGATGGTCGACGGACCTTATAGTACTGCTTCTCGTGGATTCAAGTATACACCTGCAATCACCAACAATCATGGTAGAAAAACTTCCTCAGTTTGAGATATTTCTTATACAATGGATACAAGAAACTTAAATCCACGGTTGTAAACTGAGAAATGTATCAACATATAAAAAAAAATGTATCTCTTTTCAAGGAACTCACAGTCTAATCTATGGTAGCAATGGCTTCTGAGATTTTATTTCTTTGTTCAAGGGGTCTTGGGTGCTCTTACTTCTGGCCCAGATCAGCATTTCTTCTTTCTTGATTTAATACGCTCTCAAAATCCCTTATCAAGTTGCTTGCTCATTATGACATAGGAGTTCCACTGAAGCTCTTCCTTACCATAAAGTTCATTTCTATAAGCTTCTGCAATCAAGTCAAGCCATTCACGATGAAAATGGGCTATCATCCTACATGTTAAATGACGTCTATCCCATGTTTGTTGCACTGCAGTCGCAATCTTTTGTCTTGTTTCACGACTGCATACATTTTGTAAGGATTTTAGAAATTAGTATCAACATTAACATAACAAACTTAGAAAAGAAGTATTGAAATATGGGGATGAAAAGACACGAACATTTGATTATGTATTCACTTCATCAGTTTCTTCTTGAGCTACAGGGACAAAAGTTGTAATTCTGGATTGGTTAAGATTTGAGTTATGCCAGATAAACATACTATAAAACGAAGAGGAAAAGAAACATCAAGATAATCACCTTAGGATTACGCATAGCCCTCTCACGTATCTTCTGTCGGGTCTTTGCAAAGATTTTAATGTAAGAAGTGTTTGACACTGCTTTTGAAAAGTTACAGTATGATCATTTTCTTTTCAGGCCAATCACTTTCTAGTGTTTGGGTAAAGGGAAACTAAAAATCTGGCTAGAAAATCAGTTTATCAATAGCAATCGAAAAAAATATTTGATGATCTAGCTTATAACTTCTCTCATTATTCAAGGTCAGTTTACATATAAGTCGTTAAAATGATGTTACTTAAAGATCATCTTAATGATTATCCTACTATTACAAATTTAAGCAACATAGGCTAATAAAAACAATACATTACTTAAAGAGTCATAAAACATAATGTAACAATGTAGTAATTGACATAATAAGAATGCTCACCACCAAAAAGCTCCAAATTCACCGCCACCAAAAAATTGCTCAAACACATCAAATGGGTTCCTACCTGAGCTGCCACTTCGCATACCCTCTTTCAAAGCATCTTCACCATACTGATCAAATAATATTACGACCAATTATTTTCATTTTTTTATTTCAATTGAATATCATAATAATAAACATAAACAACATTCAAAATTTACGACAATTATTTTCATTTTTTATTTTGATAAATACATAAAACAAATCTACAATGTATTACGTAAAAGGGTAAATTAATGATTTCTTACCTATGATTATAAACATAGAAATAAAATTAATTAAAAATCATTAAAACTAAAACTCACAAGAGTATTGAAATTATGAGTTTGACATTATGATATTTGTTCTTTCTTCGAAACTTTGATGGTTTGATAGATTGGAGACCGCAAATCATTAGGTTAACCATTGATTTGAATTAGGGTATTGAAATCAAACTTTCTTTTATCACAAATCTTGGCTGGAATAAAGGGAAATTCGTGTGAAGTGATAAAGGAGATTGTTATGATTTTTCAAAAATTAACAAAAATAGTTTGATTTATGAGAGATTTTCGTGTATGTTTTGACTCATATGAAGATCTCCGTGTGTTTTGAATCATGGATTAAAACAGTATATGATTTGGTGATTTTAATGTTATGAATATGGACGGATTTTTGATTAGGGGTTCAACAAAATTGGTAACCGATTGTGTAGGTTTAATTTTGGGTTGATTTTGAATGTGATTGATATGCTGCTGAAATTCAGGGAATGAATTGGGGGTATGAGTAAGGCGTGTGGAAGACGTGTGTTAGGTGCTTCCAGCTAATTAAAATGAGACAGCTTGGCATTCTTTTGCCAGCTTGGAGGTTTCCACATATTTTTTTCATGCCAAGTGGCATATGTGAGGTAACATGATCCTCTATTATATATGTTGGGAGATATATAAGACACGTCAACATGGCCGTAATTGAGGGTCTACGAATCTATCATTCAATACGTCATCAAATTTATCATTTTTTATCTTTTATGGTCAGCACATAACCCATCACTTTTTTGCCTATTTTTTAACAAATTTAATTAAAACTAAATTAAACCTTTATTTATAATTTGAAAACATTACGCTCATAATTAAAAACATAAATGTACGAAATTAAAAACGTAAACTAAAATTGTAAATTTTCATTTCTCCTTTATCGCGTGCTTCATTTGCATCACCCTTTCGAGGCGGAATCCATTCAAATGATCACTAGGACTCATATAGAAGAGTTCTCTTTTTTGTCGTTGTTTTTATTATTACATGACGAACATTTGTTGCATTTTTTTTTATTATTTATTTAGAGTAAATTACTTAATTGGTCCTTATGGTTTACCGGGTTTCACATATATTGTCCCTGTGTTTTTTTTTTTCGGCGGGTCATGTCCCTGTGGTATGCAAAAGTTGTGGGTCCTGTCCAATTTAGTAACGGCGTTTAAATGGTCGTTAAAAAAGGACTACAGTGATATAGATGCATAACGTCGAGGCATAAGATTATATATGTAAAACCCGGTAAACCACAGGGACCATTTTCATAATTAACTCAAAAAAAAATAAAAAATTTAAAAAAATTAAAAAACTTTTTTTAAAATTTACGAAAAAAGTAATTAACTAAAAAAAAATTAAAATTACGAAAAAAGTAATTAACTCAAAAAAAACTTTTTTTTTTTAATTACGAAAAAAGTAATTAACTCAAAAAAAATTTTAATTACGAAAAACTTTGTTTGAAGTTACGAAGTTTTTTTTTTTTTTTTTTTTTTTTTTTTTTTTTTTTTTTTTTTTTTTTTTGAGTTAATTACTTTTTTCATAATTTAATTTTTTTTAATTACTTTTTTCGTAAATTTAATTTTTTTTGAGTTAATTACATTTTTAGTAATTTTTAAAAAAAGTTTTTTTTTTAGTTAATTACTAAAATGGTCCCTGTGGTTTACCAGGTTTCACATATATAATCTTTGGCCCCGACATTATGCATCTATATCACGCTAGTCCTTTTTTAACGACCTTTTAAACGCCGTTACTAAATTGGACAGGATCCGCAACTTTTGCATACCATAGGGACATGACCCGCCGAAAAAAAAACACAGGGACAATATATGTGAAACCCGGTAAACCATAAGGACCAATTAAGTAATTTACTCATTTATTTATTTACATTTCTTGCCTCTTGATATCCAAAAAAGTTCCGCGTTCTGATTGCTTCGTTGTCATAAACGAGTCGTTGTGAGTTACATATTCATTAACCAACAACCTAGCCAACACTTCATCACTACCATCTGCTGACGATACCGATGTAATGGATGATGTCGTCCCTTTCTTCTTCGCTCTGTCTTTGCCTGTTGGTTGAACTTCCTACACATCCTCCTCCTCCTCTTCTTTAGCCATATCATTGAGATTAAAACAACCCTCTGTTGGTTGTGTTGTGTTGAATGAACTAGACCCCGATAACTTATACCTTTTAAACTTTTCATGCCTCGTTTCTTCTAATGACATTATCATACACTCCATAAAATTGAGCCACTTTAGGAGGCAACCTTCCATTTTCTGTTTAACGAGTCGTGGGTTCGAACACCGGATACCTTTATTGCTTGCCAACGTGACCTAAAACATCTGTCCAGAACCCTTTTTCCTTCCTCGTATTACCTTTGACGCTATATTCGGTATACGAACCCAACCTTTGCACAATACAATTTCTTCTTCAGTGGTCCATGGAATGTTACTGGTACCTTCATCGTCATTATTAGATGTCATATTTTGATGTCTTTATGACAGCTTCTTCTTTGGGGGCATGACTTATTCGACGGGAGAATACTCACCAACGGTGTTAGGCATGGGCAGAGAAACTTGAGGCTCATACATTGGCAAATCCTCAACACTAAATGGATTAATAGGAGACATAAGTGAAAGTGGTGATTGATTAGTGCGCAAACACTCATCATTTTTATCGTACTTAAACTGCCAAAACATACAAAAACAATCGAAAAGTAATCAAAATACTTAAAATATCCCAGGGATTGTGTTTTATGTGTTTTAAATGCAAAACGAGCAAAAACAAACGAAAAACGATCAAAGTTTGCAATATTGGCAGTTTCAGTCCCCCAAGTTTCAAAATTTGTCAAAAATAGTCCCTATGCATTTATTTTGAAATAAAAGTCAACCCAAGTCCCTAAAAAATCAAAAGTTATCAAAAACGGACTTTGGGTGATAAATTTGGAAAAGTTACATGTTTGGTCCCTGGAGTTTGGAAATTTGCAAATTTAGTCCCTGGGAATTTTTGAAAATTAAAAAATTGCAAAAAATGGTTTTTGGAATAATAACTTTGCAACAATGGTCCTTGATAGTACTTTGGCAGAATGTACATTTTCAGCCCTTGGTTTTGTCAAATTGCAAAAATGGTCCTTGTTGTTTTGAAATACCACAAACGGACCCTTAATTATAAAAAACCAAAACCAAACTCAAACCCACCAACACCTCAGCCCACTCCACCTTATATCCCCAGCCCACCTACAAGCCTAGTCCACCTCACTCAAAATAATACCCCGTTCCTTTCTTTTCCCCCCTCAGTCAACGAAGGTCAAATGTTGACCTTCTCCCCCACTTGAGCCTGCATAACCTCACCAAACACTCAAATCCCCCCTCCTCCACCTCAGCATCCCATTACTTGTTCCCTCCACCTCAACTAACCTCCAAATAGCAATTAATGCTTCTCTAAAACCCTCACTCAACCTCAGCCTGACAAGAAGAAAAAAATGGCGCCAAAAAGTTTTTGAAGGGTCAAGATTGAGTAGTGATAATCCAATGGTTCAGAGGGCATTTGGGATTCACTCATTAGGGTTTCAAAACCCTAATGGTCCCTTATAAAAATAAAGTGAAGCAGCAGTGGTGAAGAGAGACATATCTTAGCATAATTTAAGTAGTTTAAGTAACTTTTACCATTTCCTTGTAATCAAAAGCTTTCAGTTGTTGTTTTTATGTAATTTAGTGTATTGAAGAACCTTTTCAAGTATCAATGATAAGTTCTAGTTAAAATTTCAAATTGTGTAAGTTTACATCAAAAATCGATTATTACTGTATTGTTTTTATTTCTTGTTATCATGGACTAGATTAGGTCACTTAAGCTCCCAAGAAGCTTATAAGAGCTTCTAGTAACCTAAAATTTAGTTTAAACTAAAAATTACTCAAAAGAACAAAGTGGTCAATGAAAGTCAAACTGAGGAAATTTGGGTTTGGATTCTGATTCAGAGGTTATTTGGGAAAGGAAGCAGCTTTGGAATGTGGGTTAGTGGCTTATGGAAGCCTTAGGATTGGTCTTGGTTCTTGGTTCTGTGATTTGAGCAAGATTGCACAATGTGAGTTTGGTTCTAGCTTTTTCATTTTCTTATTGATTCATAGTTGCTAAGCTGCTTTGTGTTGTTGTTTTGCTAAGATTATTTCAAGTTTCTTAGTAATAATTTAGCTTAAAACATCATAGTTGTTCATTAGATTTAATAGTTACTTAGAATTTTCAATTTTAGTTATTTTTAGCATATTACTGATACTTGAGTTGCTGTTGTTATATTTGATATATTTGTGCTTAAAAAGGGTCACTTAATCATAAGACATGCTTCTGTGTTAGTTATATGGATTAAATCATCTTGATGCTTTGAAAACTTCCCAATCGGTGCAATATAGGAGTGTTTGGATTAGTGAATTACCCTGTGACTTTTTGGTTGTTTTGGTATTTTTCTGTTGTGGATAGGATGCATCAGTCATAAGTAGGATATTAGAAGCATAAAATCAGGTCTTACACACCAATTAGTCAAAATCACAAACAACTCACCCACACAGTTAACTGTGTGGGATTTGGAGTCCAAAAAGTATTCATGTTGGTTTAGAAGTTGTTGATTTGCACTAAGATAACCTTATTTAAGCTAATAATTGTAGTTTCAGTCACTAAATTAGGATTAAAGTTCACATAAGTCAACTTATCAAGATTTCATAAAAAGTCAAAAATTGCAATCTCAGATTTTCACCAAAATGGCATGAATTAAATAGATTTTTGTGTTGTGATTCAAGGTCTGAAATTTGTTGTGAGTAGACTCTACCAGTAGAACTTTTGATTTTCATATTGGGTGCATTTTTGTGATTTTTTCTTGTGGACCAAAATACCCCTGGAACATACCTGCAGGGCAAGCTGAGTGCCCTGCTTCAGCAGACCCAACTCAACCCACCACCTTTGGTGGTATTTTGTGGGCAACCCAGTGGGTCCCACACCTCATACTTGGGTTCTCCTAACCCCCTCCTACCAGGGATTAAAAGTTGACCTTTTGTTTGACCTCTAGACCTCTGGACCCCACCTGAATTTGGTCCCAAACTTTGTCCCCAAATCTGTCTCATAATGCAATAAGCAAACTGCTTATTTGTGTTTTGTAGCTTATTGAAGCTGCTTATTTGTGCTAATCAAGCTTAATATAGTTCATGTAACTCCGAGAAACCTACTTTAACCATTGTGGACCCCACCTTAATCATTTGAGCTTAAATTCCTTCACAGTCAACAAAAGTCAACTGTTTGGGTAAATAAGCACTCAAAGTGCTTATTTTTGGGTTGTGTAAAAAGTGTTTTCATAAAAAGTGTTTGTATTTAGTGTATAATTAGTTTGGAAAAAGAAAAAAAACAAAAAAACCAACTTTAATTATAGTGATAGCTTCTATTTAATAGGATTTATCATTTTAATTTTCATTTTAGCTTATTTATAAGCAATATATCATTTTTATATTTTTATAAATTCTCTTTTAGGTTAAAGTAATTCTAGAAATTTTTCCAGATTTTTATTTTGTCTTTTAGTGGTTTTTATAATTAATTTTAGTTTAATTAAGTTTTAATTAATATTAAGTAATTAAATAGCATAATTAGATTTTATAAAGTACAACCTAGTTTTTATAATTTTTCTAGATTTTATTTAAGTTAAAACATTTTTATAAAATTTTCTAGAATTTGTACTATTCATTTTTTATTTTTTATAATTTAATTAGTTTAATTGGTAATTAATTAGTAATTAGATTAATAATTAGTAAATTAGTTTAAAAATACATAAAATAAACTTTTTATAATTTTTTAGGATTCCAGTGATGGTTAATTAGATTTTTAAAATTTTTCTTAATTTTCTAAGTCTTCTTAGTATTTTTAATAAATCTAATTAGTTTAATTAGTTAATTAATAAATAATCAGTAATTAATTAATAATTAATAATTAATAATTAAATAGTGTATAAATACTTTTTCTTTTTCTTAAAATTTTCTTTAATTGTTAGGATTGTAAAAATAATAATTTTACACTTATAACATTTCCCGTCCATCAGTTGTACTTTTTGTTTTGTTCGTTTGTGTACGTTTTTAATTAAAACGTACGTTTTTACGTTTTAGCTCAAATCTTTGTAATCTCAATTCCCGTAATCAATCACGTAGCTTTCCTAAGCTGTATTTGTTAATAATTTCCAAATAATTCTTATCACAACCCTTTTCTGTGAATAATCACCCGATCACAAGTACGCTAAAACACAATCCACACCTCGTCGGGACTTAACGACCTGGTGATACCCTTTATTACCCGGAAGCATTGGTCTAGGATTTTTGACTTTGTTGACCATTCCCTGGTCAATATAAGTTGACGGTTTAGCATCAATCAGTGATGAAGAACCGTCAATATTTTGTTTGAAGAACCGCCAATATTTGATGGATCATACATTTGTGAATTTTGGTATTGCGGTACATTTGCGGCTGAAATCTAAATACATTTTTTTTGGTTGAAGTGTATAAGCAAACATCTAACGCGTGAAAATGAAACTAAAGTTGGTGCAATAGTACTATAGTAGCATAAAATGTGAATTATTAATTAACATAAACATGTTTAAGGTTTATCTCAGTTAAAACCACATAAGAGTGAGAGTTAAAATAATTTTAATTGTATGTTTGAACAAACTTTTAAATTAAATCTTACTTGAGTTGAGTCTATTGATACATATTTACCAAATAGAAACTCATGAATTCAAAAACTTTTAATTTCAGATGTAACGGTTGTGTAAGTGTTCTGTAGTTTCTATTTGGTAATGCACCTGTTGGAAGAAATCCAACAAACCGATTTCTAGAGCGGAACCGCGAATCAAGAACTACTCCAACAAGACCTCGGCAAAGGGTTATGATCCCTTAATGCCGAGTTGCACCAACACACACGAGATATTTTACACTCAAACGTTTATTAAACGTGAGCAAGAAAAGAAGGTAAAAATAAAACCTCACCCCCTCATCCCTATTTATAGAGAATGAGTGGGAGAAACCTAATCCTTGGTGAACAAGGAATCTACAATTGAGGAGGTTAGGAACTTTCCTAATACATGACTAACCTCCTTAAGTTTGAGCTAAACTACAACTAGCCCCCTAAACGTTTATCATAACTATTACACACTAATATTCTAACAATTTCCACCTTAGTGGTAATAGTTTGCCTTCTCCGATATGCATCAGCTTCACCCAGTGCTGGAACCTCGGACCGGGGACCGCCTTCGTCAAGGTACCAGTAGCAATACCCACTACTAATCTTAGCTCAAATCCTGACTATGTAGAGAGTCCCTTTAGCCATGTATCCTTCTTCAATTCTCCAGCAAGTGTCATGTACTCCGCTTCAGTTGTTAACAAAGTCATCATGTGCCGCAACATAGCTTCCCAGCTCACCGCACATTCTTGTATCATAAACCCGTACATTGTGATTGATCTACCCATGATGTAGTCAGAATCGACAAAAGCATGTACATCCGTCTATAATCCACGATCAAACCTATCCAACATTCCCACATCCGTAGATGCTATGTCAGGTCTCGTGCAGACCACTTGATACTTATGACTTCCAACTGCATATACACATGACCCTTTACTCTTCTTTTCTTCATCATGATTATCTGATAGACCATCCTCTAACGACAGCGTAGAGTGTCCCTCCAACAATATCTGAAACGACATCCCGTTGGAAAACTTGAATCGTGACACCTTCAGAGTATTACCACTCTGAGTCCTGAAGATCTCCATACCAAGTATAATTTCCTTTGCTTTATCTAGCAAACCCTTGATAACCCAGATCTCAGCCTTGCTTTCGCAAGCAAACCCCATATAATCTATATAGAGGAATAGATATATGAACAAACTTGGTGCATAATTCCAGTAATATATGAAGCTGTCGTCACTGCTTCGTCTGAAACTGTTGCTGAGCATACACATACCAGACCAAGTATCTATATCTTCTTTCATTACAGCCATCCACTTGGAAATTACCTCACAAGCAAGTGCATCCCTGAAAGTTAATGACTCATGTGCATATTCTTTTATCACTCCAGAAACTCCTAAAGCAGCCATATTACTGTCACCTCTATACCTTTCAACAACATTACCCTCTGCACCTTCTTGACCAGGTACTCCGGTTTTCATAATGTCTGCCCTGATCTTTGCACCAAGGTGTACCTTTTCCTGCTCATTTACCAAGCAGTCCGTGTTTGTCTTTCCTTCAAGTTGTTTAGCCTCCAACTTTCTTTGAGCCACTGCAGCATGATCATTACTCTCCTGAATTACCTCAGCTTCACAATTTTCCTGAGCTCCCTGCAGTTCCACCTCAAACCAAACACGCTTTTGAACATGTACTCCATGGACCCTTGTTTTAACAACAATACCAAGTTGCTTAAACCCAACTTGTTTTGAACCTCCATGTCTTTGTACAATATTCCCATCGAGCATTTCGATTTTTAACCTAGTATTCATACTACCCATTCTTCTTTAACCTTGCTACAAACCTTGTCAAGTTGCTTTTTAACCAACTTTACCAACAACTCTCACAAGCCGTGTGCTAAACCCGCTTTCTTGTAATTATCGGTCTACTAACCTTTAGAAAAACCCTAAAGCTTCGATCTTTCCACCTCAAGTCTACAACCTTGATATACCTTGTACTCCAAGTAATCACTTTTCTTGAATCCCAAGAGAAAGCTAAACCTTACTTGTCTTCCAAGAATCACCAAGACTTGAATTCCAAGAAACCGAAAAACTTGAAGTTGAAAGTTCTTGCAAAACCTTGTCTCCTTTGAAGCTCAAAACCGAAACTCCAAGAACCTTATGACAAACGAAAACAATTTCCTATAACCCTAGGAGAATCGATCCACCTCCTTGCAAGACAACTTCAAGAACCTTGTTGCCTAAGTAATCTTGACTCGCAAACCTAGAAACCGTGGACCATGTAATCTACACAACGATAGCCAAACAATAACCGAAAATGACAAAGAACACAAGAACCAAACCATAAAATTCGACAACCTATATCACCTTCCTGGAAGCTCCGATGCAAGATCCCTCCAGTGAGATCCTAGATCTATGTGTCTTCAACCTACGGTTTGAATTTCGTAGAAATCCAACGGTTAACGAACCCGCATCGCCAATTTTCCCACGACTGTGCAGTAATCGATGAACCAAACCCGGTTCACTCGTTTCTTTTGTTTTGGCTATAACCACGTTGTGTGATTCGTTATTCTCTAATAAGGCTCTGATACCAATTGTTAGAAGAAATCCAACAAACCGATTTCTAGAGCGGAACCACGAATCAAGAACTACTCCAACAAGACCTCGGCAAAGGGTTATGATCCCTTAATGCTGAGTGGCACCAACACACACAAGATATTTTACACTCAAACGTTTATTAAACGTGAGAAAGAAAAGAATGTACAAATAAACCTGACCCCCTCATCCCTATTTATAGATAATGAGGGGGAGAAACCTAATCCTTGGTGAACAAGGAATCTACAATTGAGGAGGTTAAGAACTTTCCTAATACATGACTAACCTCCTTAAGTTTGAGCTAAACTACAACTAGCCCCCCTAAACTTCTATCATAACTATTACACACTAATATTCTAACAGCACCAATTCATGAGTTTCTATTTGGTATAAAAACTCATGAATTCAAAAACTTTTAATGTCAAAAGAAGTCAAACGAAGAAAGAAAGAAAGAAAAAAATGAACTTGTGTATTTTAATGCACCAATTGGTACAAATACTCAATTTTAAACTCAATGATTATTCTCCCAATATGAGGTAAATAACATGAATATTTGTGTAAATTTCTGTTACATGAATGGTTTCTACTTTCTAGAGACGTATTTTGTAATGTGTAGCATAACCAAATTATTTATTATCTACATTTTCTTTGTTATATGAATACGAAAATTGTTGTTCACCGGAGATTAGTTATTTATATTAAATTTATTATCAAAATTTTGCAAGACTTTTGCGCACCTTTTTTAGAACCATGCTATTAACTAAGTATTAAAATATTGATTAAAAGTAAATTATTACAATATTTAAAGGCAGGAGAAAACCATTTGATCCATAGTGTGCTACTCTCGCTTGAAAAACCCTTTGCCAATTTTGTTTTACTTGAACGACAGATAACGGATAGGTGAATACGTAAATAGTCAATGAACTAGATAGAGTTACGATAGATTAATAGATACACAAGGTCGGAATGGTCGAATGTAGTCAACTTTAGTACAAGAATATCTAAAACATGCTGTAAATGCAATTTCATGGATTACAGGTAAAATAACGATCACATTGGCAAAAAGCTGTGATAAGTTAATTAATCAAGTGCAGATGTAAACCCTAAAAATTTGTTTCGTATTTAATTAACCACTTTGAATTATAACCCAAGTTTAATAATAATAAGTTTTGATATTTAAAGCAAAATTTTCTTAAAGGGCGAGTTATGCACTTAGGGTATGTTTGGTTGGGCTGAATATAATGTACATGTAATGGAATGGGCAATGTAATGGAATGAGCAAAGTAATAGAATGATTAATTACGATTACATTGTTATGTTTGGTGGTCATGGTAGAATGTAATGAATGATGAGTGCATTTAGTTTGATATGTAGGATTAAACATATGAATGGAATGAAATCATATTATAAAGAAAAAAATACCCTCATAATTTACATACTAATCATATTTTAACTGTATCAATAGTTTGTTTACTATTGCACCAAGTGAAAATCTCCATTCGAATTTGTTTTATATGAATTATTAATGATCATCAACTACATCAATTACAAGTGTATGAACATGTTTTATGCATCAGTACATGTGATTAATAAAATATTGACATAAGAATTATTAACATATATAATCAAAAACTAGATACGAGTAACAAAAATATAAAATATACATAAAAGAAAAGAAAATTGATTCATACGTTTTTATTATACAATACGTTGCAATCTTTTCTTTGAATTTTGTAGGGATTTTGACAAATATTTAGGGGCATAATTGGAAAAATTAAAGCACCCTTGAATGGAATGAAAAAAATACATGGGGGCCCTATGGAATAGAAAATTAGGTTTTTAAGGGAATGAGACATTCGGTGTAATTGACAATTGCATTACCAAATTTATAACAAACAATTCTTTTTATTACATTGGAATAGTTGATTCAATTCCCCCTTTGATTCAGCCCTACCAAACACTATGTTAAAATCTTTTATATCATTAACATTGTAAGGAATTTTGGAAGATCCTACTGATGAAGTTCTACTGACAGGATTCTGCTGAAGCTATAGATGGTTTCTGCTGATATAGTGTTCCTGCTGAAGACTTTCTGCTGACACAGTCTTCCTGCTGAAGACTTATTTCTACGGATATTATTAATCCGTATCTTTAGTATTTATTTGTTAGGATTTGTATGAGCTATATTAGGTAGTGATATGTATTGATTTAATATTGATTGTCTATTAGGGTTCCTTGTGCTTATAAAAGGAACATAGTTTTATTGTTTTAATTACATCTGAGAAACACTTTCAATAGAAAGGAATAGATATCCATAGAGGATCATTGTTATTAGGAAAAAAAAAAAAAAAAAAAAAAAAAAAATTGTAGAGAATCGTTTAAGCCCAATCTAGGATTATAGAAACAATGATTATTTGCACAGCGGAATAACAATAATCACAATCAAAGTTTCACAAGGTTTTTCTAATAACAATGATCCTCTATGGATCTCTATTCCTTTCTATTGAAAGTGTTTCTCAGATGTAATTAAAACAATAAAACTATGTTCCTTTTATAAGCACAAGGAACCCTAATAGACAATCAATATTAAATCAATACATATCACTACCTAATATAGCTCATACAAATCCTAACAAATAAATACTAAAGATACGGATTAATAATATCCGTAGAAATAAGTCTTCAGCAGGAAGACTGTGTCAGCAGAAAGTCTTCAGCAGGAACACTATATCAGCAGAAACCATCTATAGCTTCAGCAGAATCCTGTCAGTAGAACTTCATCAGTAGGATCTTCCAAAATTCCTTACAAACATGTGTAACATATTCATAATGATTCTTTAAGTAAGTGTTTAAGAAAGTATATTAACTATCTATGATCTTCTTATAACCTAATATGGTATTTAATTTGATTGTGACATGTTTAAGTACGATAAAAACCCTAATTTACCAATAATGGGAATAATAGCCTAATTAAGCATGAATAATTATAATTGTGGTGTAAAACGCTTATGAATAAGTAGTAAACATAAAATATGTGATAAGTAACCCTAATATGCGAAATACGGAAACCTGCTAAATTTGGGAACCTACTAAATATGAAAACTTACTAATTTAGGAAACCTGCTAAAAATAGAAAGTTACTGAAATGACTCAGTTACTTAAAGTGGAAACTTACTATAAATGGAAGCTTAATATTTTTGAAAAGTTACTATTTTTGGCTTCTATAAATAGAAAGTTACTAAAAATGGAAAGCCGACTAAAACGAGTAATCTGATTTAAAACAAGCTATTAATAATAAAACGATCATTAATTCGTGTAGATTCGCCGAAGAAGGAGTGACTTCCTATTCGTATGTTATGATTTCGATGGCAATTGAGGTACACATATTTTTTCCTTTTTAGTAAGGACTTCTCATGACTCTCTTTGATCCTTGACTATGCTATGATCCCTTTTGATATAATCCTTTGCTATGATTCGTTTGATGTGATCCTATGTTGTGATCCTTTGATATGATTCGTTTGATATGCTTCGTTGATATGATCTTTGATATATGTTATGATATGATATGTTTTGTTTCATTCTTATGCCAGAGTTTATTAGCCAACCATGGGGAGTCCATGGGCATGTCATTGATGGCACCAACGGCATGACGCTGTCAGTGGAGGCGGGTTTTTGCACACTGCGTCCTCCTTCGTTATGATTGGCCATTTTCATATATGCGTATACCTGTCGTGTGAGCAGGGTGCATATATGATTTTGTTCAGCGGGGGCGTATGGATGCATGTTAGTATATGTTTTGATATCATATGGTATGGTATGATTTCGGCGGGTGACTGGTGGTTGTGCCTTGTACCCTCACTCCTTTGGTACATGGAGCTAGCTACTCCATGTACAACTTTTGGATATGGTGGATATGTGGTACCGAGAGGTCTCCCCTCTCCGTATCCTTTGATATGTGATTATGAATTATGTATGTATGTATGTAGGAGATCTGTCAAGTACCTTGGTAGGTCGGCTCGTGGCTTTCCTATGATTCGTTTGTCCATTCAAGTACCTTGTTTGGACGTTTTTTTGTTGATACGTGCTAATTACCTTTCCCTTATTATTATGCTTATGTGATATATCTTTGATACTTCGTTTCCCTTTGACTCATGATATTCGTTCAGTGTATTTGATCTCTTATGCATTTGACAGAAGATATCCTTTTCAGCAGGAGCTTATGATTCCCTTTTCTATTACTTATATACATTTCGATTATCCGTTTGTTTTGCTATATATCTGTTCACTGGGATTTTTAAGCTCAGCCGCATTTTCTTTTCATGCGGAAGGTTTTACGTTGGAAGCTGGGTTTGGGTGAAGAGAGAGCATAGGAGCTTTAGTGGACTACCCCATGGACTAGAAGCCCATTACATCTGGACTAGTTTTGGACTTGGATTAGATTATACTTTGTTTAGTTTGTATTTTCTTTTCTTTTATAGTTTTAGTATTTCTTTTAGATTTTTCCCGTGTAATCTTTTGTTTTAAGTCTACCGCTTGCGTTGTATACTTTGTATGCTTTGATATGTCACCATACTATAGCGCTACGGACCCATGCCGGGTTCGGGTGTTACAATTATGGTATGAGAGATAGGTTGCGACTTGTAGTACCTAAGTTATGGCCTGTGAGTTTTGCACCTTAGAAGCTTTAGGAATAACTTTGGAAGGTTTTGCCTTAAGTTTCTCCCCTTAAGAGCTTTATTATGACCGGTGAGGATTGGGTAGTGATGAGGCGAAAAGTGTTACGCTTTTAGGGGTCATTTATGCCCTAAGTCGTGATTATTTGATCAAATATTGCCTCAAATAGTTCCTTTTGTCATTTTAGGTACTTTGGAGAAGAAATCTGGAAAAGGAAGCATTTTGGACGTTTTTGTAGCGAAAAGTAAAGAAAACGGCAAAGTCTCCAAATCAAGCTGGAAATAGTACCTGACGACATCAAGACTTGCATGTGACGGCGTCACGTGTCGGCAAAGAGGTGGATATAAAGTTTACACGAGACGCGCCAGAATGTTTTTGGGTTTTAATGAGTGACGGCGTCATACTTTGGGATGCCAAGGCCGTCAATAGCAAATTTACAAGTGACGGCCATATGAAGATTTATACAAGACGGTGTCCGATCTGGATCTAGGCAATCCGAGAAGAATATTGGCAGCTAGTTGACGGCGTCAGAATTACAACGTGACGCCGTCAGACGTGTGATCTCTATATATAGTTTTCTTATTTTCATTCATTAGGGAGAACTTTTGGAGGAACTTTACCACAAACCCTAGGTCGAATTTTCGCCTTATTGTAAGGGTTTCAAACCCTTCTTTCATCCATGTTTGAATAAAGATAAGTCTTCCAATAATCATTCAATGTGTCTATGTGTTGTTTGATTCTATCTTATGCTTGTCTTTACTTTAACATGCTAGGCTAGGATTGCTTGTGTTTGCTTAGATGTAATGAAACCTAGCTATTAATTATTGGTTGATTGTTTGTTATTAGTTGTTGTGGATAAATGATTTCGATGTTAGGCTTAAGAAAACAGGCTAATCTCCAATTGGTAACTTGCTTGAACGTCTTAAGAAACATGAATCGGAGGTGTACTACGATTTTAGTGGTTGTATTTAATGCATGAGTGACTACTAAGGAGGCCATGTTAGGAGCTAGTTGTCGGCTCGACATAGGAAGAGGTAGAAGCTTATAGAGTTGGGGAAGATCGTACACGGCCCCACGGATGGTATTAAGGAATATAATTCGTCATCCACGCAATTGTAACAAACTATTCATTTAATGAAAGATAGCTAGGGAGTAGTGAAATCTAAGTAAACACGTTTCTCTCATTATTGTTTTTCTCATATTTACTTTCTTGTTATTTTATTTTTATTGCATTTGTAGTTAATTGGTTTAGTTGACTAGCAACTAATTCCGCCCACTCTTCCAATACCCGAGATTTTTACTTGTTTTCCATAAAATATAAAAATACAAAAAGAATCATCCCTCACCTCTAGACCTAGTTTAATTAAGTTTTGATCCTAACGAACACTATTCCCCAAGTAGAACGATCAATCCCCCGGTACTTGTCGCTACACTATACTACATCGTTCAGGTACACTGCCTGGTGGGGATTGCAAACTTCTCGAGATCCTTCGAGAGGTAAAACCTTTTGCGTAGGCACAATCCCACGCATTAAGTTTTTAGCGCCATTCCCGGGGAATAGTTATTTTTTAGGTTGATTTTTTTTTATTAGGTCTACTTGCTAGATTCCTTTCTAGTGAGATTTTTATTTTATTTTTATAGGTTTTCTTTAGTCTATCTTATTTCTTCGTTCCTTTGTTCGTAACCATTACCATCCGCCATCATGGAAGGTGGTAGTATCTTTGAACCCATCAACCCACTACAACAAAACCCACCACAAACAAACAAACCTCCTAGACCCCGCACTTTAGGAGAGTACTCCCGTCTTAGCCACCAAGGCTATCGAAACACCATTGAGCTCACGCAAGGAACAAATGTGTCTCCCTTGCGATCCGAAACTATCCAGTTGGTGCAAAGCGGATGTGCATTTCATGGACTTCATTCCGAAGATCCTAATCAATATCTCAAGAATTTCCTCAAAATCCTGGATTCAATAGACCTTCATGTTGAAACTCGAGAGACGACCCAATTGCGTCTCTTCCAATTCTCTCTATGTGACCAAGCTAGTCAATGGCTTGAGCGTTTACCCGCGGGATCCATCATCTCTTGGGATGATCTCACCACTCGTTTCCTTGCTCAATTTTTCCCACCGGGGAGAACCACCAAGTTAAGAAATGACATCTTGATGTTCCAACAACGTTAAGGTGAAACTCTTTATGAAACATGGACTCGTTTCAAGGACTTACTCCACAAAGTCCCCCATCATGGCCTTGATCTTTGGCTCCAAATCCAAATCTTTTATGATGGTGTCAATCATCAAACTAGAAGGGCCATAGATTACGCTGCCAATGGTAGACTAAGCAGACTCAGCATTGATAAGTGTTGGGAGGTCATTGAGGACTTAGCACAATACGAAGAAGAAGAATGGGAGGATCCAATGTTCTTGGAGGAAGGGAGTTTAAACTACGTGAATGCAACCCAAGAACAGTTATTTGAGAACATCGAAAAGCAGGTTAAGAAATTAATGAAGGTTGGGATGCCTGTAGCTGACACCCAAGTAAGTCCCGATAGACATGTGAGTGCAATTAGTAAACATACTTTTCCTGAACCTTCACGACAAGAGGAGTTCGAAGGGATAATGTTGACTTTTGTGAACAATCAAGAGAGGCAGATTCAACAATTAGAAACTCGCATGGTAAACACTAGGAATGTTTTCATGGACTTGGATGATAAGTTTATATCAAGGATTAAGGAAAATATTTGGGAAAAAGTTACACCTAAGAACACCGAAAAGATATTTGAACTCCGGACCCCTAAGGTGATAAGTGAAGAAGGGGATACTGGAACACCTTCCCCCAGAGATTCACCTTTAAATCCCCCCTTATTTCTATAGGCTCCCTCGTGAAGAAAAGAACCCTCAAATTCATAGCATCTTCGTTGGAAGCTTGCAAGTCATGCTCCCTAACTTTCACGAAGTTAAAAAACGGTCCTTTGGCTTTAAGCCTAACAAGCAAAAAACGCAACTCAAGCGCACTCTCATTCCAAAAACTTCGATGGAACAACTCCTTCCCTTTTCTATTGCTTACCAAGATGGTGATTGGAACCTGACCGGGACAGTAACCACCCCAACCCAAATTCATACCACACCTCGTGACAGTAACAAAACATTTGACCCTGGTGGAATCTACTAACAAGAATGGCTATCATGGTTGATGACCCTGACTGGCTATTAATGGAAGTACAAGGGCTCATATGAAAATTGTTACAAAATATTGAAATTACGGGCATTTGACGGCGTCAGAATTTACACGTGACGCCGTCACTTCGATTGGTCAGCAATAATAGCTTCAAATCTATCACTTTCACCACAAAACCCACAAACCATATCCACCCAACACTCGCCCACCGAATCTCCAAAGTCAATATCATCATCATTCGTCAACAATCTCCACGTGGTAAGTGATTTTCATTCATCCTTTGTCATTCAATTATCCATAGGACCTGTCAATTTTGTAAAACCCCATGTTTCGAAACCCTAGAATCGATTTGTATCTAGAACATTTAATGCCCTTTAATTAGTGTTACGTGACAATGATTAACGCATTGGGTAGTTTGTAATCGATAGGGCTTGTGACTCATTGATGAGAAAATGTTTTTGATCCGCGAATCATTGGTCCAACACCGATTGTTGCTATAAAAAGGGGTGTTTGGATTGAGTATTTAAAGTTGAAAAATCAATTTTTCCCTCGTAATCGCGGATTCAAAAGTCTAATAAGCCTGACGGCGTCAGCCTTTACGGTCTGATGGCGTCAGGAGGGTCTGACAGCCTAGCCTTGTTGAATCTCTATTCTAACCACTTCCGTCCCACCCCATTTTGTTTCAGGAAATGAGCAAGTGTCAACGAGGAAGCTCTTCAAGACCTTCAAGGTCCCAACGTGAAAGCTACAGGGACACGGTCCTAAATTGGGGGGTCTTTGATGATGACGCCTCCACCTTCAAGTACAACCAATTGCTCCATCACCAGGTTGACAGTGGGGTTGTGACCGATTGGAACTTCTTGAGGGACCAGGGCCTCGAGCAAGCCTTTCTACAAAGCTTCCAAACTAATGACTTCACTGGTCCTCAATGGGAAAGATTGTTTAGAATTCGGGAGCCTGTCTATGAGGAGTTGGTACGTGAACTTTTGGCTACCTTTCATTTTAATCTTGCTGAGGCAACGAATGATGTGGGTGGTACCACATTCTACTTTAGGCTGGGGGGTGAGCTTAGGAGTTGCTCGGTTATGGAGTTTATTTGGAGATTGGGGTTTTACAGTCAGTATGAGACCACTTAGGGAGGGTTTATGGGTAAGTTTTTGAATGGTGAGACTATAAGGAATGACACGAGATGTGCTTTGTTTTGGCCGAATATAGGGAATGAGGTATATACCTCGACTACTGGAGCATCTTTTCTCAGGGATCCTAGGGTTAGGTTGACCCACAGGTGTATCACCTAAAGCTTGTCAGGGCGCCATGGCTCCACCCACCGCATCACTGCTTCAGACCTTTTCTTCCTGTACACTATTTACTCACAGGATGTGTGCTGCAACATCTCATTTTAGGTGGCTAGCTATTTGAAGGGAGGAGTTGGGGAGAAGGAGGGTGATAAGATTTATGGGGGGATGTTTGTTACCCGGCTGGCATGATCTTATGGAATCCTTAAGCCAGAGATCATGGGGTATTTGAGTGGTGGTAGCACATGCAGGGTGGTAAAGGCTAAGTCCCTTAAGCAGATTGATGTTGTCATGGATTTGGGAGATGGGTCTTATCTTTGGCATGTTGTAGGAGGAGCAACGGGGGTCGGTGGTAATGATGATGAGGAGGATGAGCCACAGCAGCCTTACGAAAGCTATGAGGCCGGTTCTACAGATTACTACCGGCACATGAGTCAGGGGGACTGGCAGGCCCACCAGGGGACCTAGATGGGTCAGGTGGATGCATGGAGAACTACCACTGACCAGAAGTTCGATTGGATGTATGATCACACATTGCGTCAGATGCAACACCTATCGACTTGTGATCAGATCGAGCTCCATTTGTAGATTGACCCATTCCCTGGACGTGAGCAGGACTACCTACCCTATGGGTACTATGGGCACCTCCCTCCTGGCTATGACTACCGCTGTAGTCCCCCTCCCCAGTGATGTGTTCATGTTATGTTGTGATCTTTGAACAATTTATTTATGGTTGTATGCTTCAAAACAATTTGGTCTGTATTAATTTAGGATTCGGCCTCTGTTGGCCCTTGGATGCTTTTATTTTAATGCATGTAGGATTTCTATTTTCATGGTTGTTTATTTTGAAACTTTATTTGTTTGTTTGATTTTATTTGTTTCCGTATGCATGTTTTATTTTTATTGTTTGTGGCTCATGTTTCAAAATAAATTGTGAAAATGCTTTATTTTGTCTTTAACTTCGTCTTGACTACATATAAAGGTATTTTTCAACACATAAGTGTAAGGGAAATCTAAATTTGTTTCTAAGAACGAGATTGAACACGAATCACAACGATATTAAACGAATATGCATATTAGTATTTGTGTGAGTCAAATGCTTGTATTGAGTCATAATGATGTTTTGCAGGATTTTCAGGAATTAAGGCATGAGTTTTTCCAGAAATTTTCCGAAAACTTAACATAAAATTTCTGAATGTCACTTCTGACGACGTCAGGGTTACAACCTGACGGCGTCAAGTGCAAAATTCTGGAAATTTTGCAAGTTTTGTTTTTCTGCCGGAGTCATAGAGTTTTTGTTAAATCTTTAGTTTTATAAACTCCAGAAATCTGCAAATATTCATTCCACAAGCATTATATCTTAATTTGCTTTCTAGGATTTTATTATATATAGAGTTTGCCACCGATTTTACGCGAGGTTTGCCATGATTGTTTTCTCAGGCTTAACATGTTATATTGGACAAGAAGATGATTTATATTTCTGGAGGGAAGCTTTCAACATTCATTTTCTTGGAGGAGGATCTAACCATGTTATCACATTATCCACACCGAACGAATCAGGGGAGTATTTGTTTCATTCTTTTACCTTCTTTACTTTTACATCCTTTTTATTGAGCATTGGGGACAATGTTCAGCCTAAGTGTAAGGGGAGGATAAATGATGATACCTTAGATGATGCAATTGCACTTGATTTTGTTTGTTTAATAGTAGGTGTGTAATAAAACTAAGAGAAACATTTGTTAGGGTAATCTTAGCGCCAAATTTAAATTTTTTTTACAACATGCAGGAGTGAAGCTTTAGCCTTAATAAGCGTCTCATAAATAGGAGTTGTATGACAAGCACAAAAAACCGTACCACTCAAAATTTTCCACTCCAAATATGTGAGGTTCGCCCCTATATTTGTTAGGAAAATATGTTTATGAGTGTACCGGTAGTATTTAGATTCTAGAACTTGTAATAGTTATGCATCCCGAGTCCGATAGTGAGACTACATTCGTGTAGTAGGATTTACTACATGATAAGAGGCATTATGATCACCCTTGTGTCAAACCCGTATCATAATTACTTAACCAATAAAGTCAATACACTTGACTAGTAAAGTCAATTAATTCTCCCACACCTTTGCGTTGTACTCATTTTTAGTACACGATACCCCTAGTACACCCCTCCGAGCCTATCTTTTTCGTTTCTAACTTTAAGCATTTTACTTAAAGGAAGAATTTGTTTACAATCCACCCCAAATGTACACCTAAATCGCCTTAGCCTTCCTTGTATGCACTCATCTTTAGTGCATTATTGTTACATGTTTTAACCAGTAGTTAATTATCTAATTGATTGCATGGTTGCTAAGTCGATTCATATCTTGTACATATTGTTTTGGGACGATTGGGACTCTTGGCTAAAGTATTATTGTTATGGAGTATTGGGGAAGACGTCAATTATTACCCCTATATGTGCGCTAATATTTAAAAAGTACTCCAAGTGTTTTAATTATCTTAATTCGAGTTATTAGAATAGTTGATTGTAAATTATGTAAAAGCTCAAGTGTAAGAGGAATGCAAATTCCCTACGATGTATTATTTTGGATGGTAGGGCAACAATGTATTTAAAAAAAAAATCAAGACAAAGAAAAAAAAATAGAAAAAGAAAAAGAGAAAAAACATACAGACTACCATCCCGTTTCCTTTTATGTTTCTTTTTATGTTTTTGTTAGTTTACAATTAGCTTAAGTCGAGTCGAGTCTTGGCTTAGCAACACCACATTTTACATGTAATTGCCTTTATCCAACAAAACAGTGTTTATCATATCCCTACACCTCACGTTACAACCCTTTGAAAGACCTCTTTGATAGTTTATCCTAGGTGCTTACGCCAAGTGTTGGAGGTTTGATCCTTTCCCAAACCTGTGGTAATCTATGTGCTATGACAGGTAGTGAGAAATATTGTCCATTTTCATTTGTGATATATATACTTTTATTACACCCGAGAGATGTGAGTATCTAAACACTCTTTGTGAGGTGCCAGTGTATAATTTCCGTGCTTATTTTGGTTGAAGTGGAACGATTATTTGTTGTAATTACTTTTATATTAGTGTTAAATGACCCCTAGCTTTTATTTTGATTAGAATAAAAGCGCATTTGCTTGAGGACAAGCAAATCTCAAGTGTAAGGGTATTTGATGAAGCGAAAAGTGTTACATTTTTAGGGGGTCATTTAAGCCCTAAGTCGTGATTATTTGATCAAATATTGCCTCAAATCGTTCCTTTTGTCATTTTAGGTACTTTGGAGAACAAACCTGGGAAAGGAAGCATTTTGGACGTTTTTGGAGTGAAAAGTGAAGAAAACGGCGAAGTCTCCAAATCAAGCTGGAAATAGTACCTGACAGCGTCAAGACTTGCATGTGACGGCGTCATGTGTTGGCAAAGAGGTGGATATAAAGTTTACACGAGACGCGCCAGAATGTTTTTGGGATATAATGAGTGACGGCGTCATGCATTGGGATGCCAAGGCCGTCAAGAGCAAATTTACAAGTGACGGCCATATGAAGATTTATACAAGACAGCGTCAGATCTGGATCTAGGCAATCCGAGAAGAGTATTGGCAGTTAGTTGACGGCGTCAGAATTACAATGTGACGCCGTCAGACGTGTGATCTCTATATATAGTTTTCTAATTTTCATTCATTAAGGAGAGAACTTTTGGAGGAACTTTACCACAAATCCTAGGTAGAATTTTCACCTTATTGTAAAGGTTTCAAATCCTTCTTTCATCCATGTTTGAATAAAGATAAGTCTTCCAATAATCATTCAATATGTCTATGTGTTGTTTGATTCTATCTTATGCTTGTCTTTACTTTAACATGCTAGGCTAGGTTTGTTTTTGTTTGCTTAGATGTAATGAAACCTAGCTATTGATTATTGGTTGATTGTTTGTTATTAGTTGTTGTGGATGAATGATTTCGATGTTAGGCTTAAGAAAACTGGCTAATCTCTAATTGGTAACTTGCTTGAACGTCTTAAGAAACATGAATCGGAGGTGTACTACAATTTTAATGGTTGTATTTAATGCATGTGTGACTACTAAGGAGGCCATGTTAGGAGCTAGTTGTCGGCTCGACATAGGAAGAGGTAGAAGCTTATAAAGTTGGGGAAGATCGTACACGGCCCCACGAATGGTATTAAGGAATATAACCCGTCATCCACGCAATAGTAACAAACTATTCAATTAATGAAAGATAGCTAGGGAGTAGTGAAATCTAAGTAAACACGTTTCTCTCATTATTGCTTTTCTCATATTTACTTTCTTGTTATTTTATTTTTATTTCCTTTGTAGTTAATTGGGTTAGTTGACTAGCAACTAATTCCGCTCACTCTTCCAATACCCGAGATTTTTACTTGCTTTCCATAAAATATAAAAATACAAAAAGAATCATCGCTCACCTCTAGACCTAGTTTAATTAAGTTTTGATCCTAACGAACACTATTCCCCAAGTAAAACGATCAATCCCCCGGTACTTGTCACTACACTATACTATATCAGTCAAGTACACTGGCTGGTGGGGATTGCAAGCTTCTCGAGATCACTCGAGAGGTAAAACCTTTTGCGTAGGCGTAATCCCACGCATCAGGTAGATATATGATTATGTCACAACTCACCATTTCAGGTCATTTCAGGTCATTTCGGGAACTTTGGAAAAACACTATTCATAAATCACTATTCATTAAAACACTATTCATCGTTTTACTATTCATCATTTTCGAGGTCATTTGGATATTCTGAGAAACATTTGGGAAATTTACTATTCACTAAACACTATTCATTTCCGGAAAAGTTTTCATCATTCACTTGCATTACTCATTTTATCGTAAATTTAGTTTACGGGTATTCAAATTCGCGTAACCGGATTGGTTTAGGTGCGAATTCATTTCATTAGTGCTAAGAACACTGCATACGGACTGGAGATAGTCTGCATATCATCACAACAGCATTTTCATGTTATACCACTCTCAGGATTTTCAAATTACTATATTCAGTATATTTAACGTTTTACGTAGTATGATTTCTAAATAAACGTTAACACCCGGTTTATACATGACGAATATATCTAAATATTCCCACGATGGTCCCGACATATTTTTATATCCATTTTAACATCATAAAAGTTATAACATTCAGTTACCCAGTATTTTGGAAATTTATTTTATTTATAACGTACGCGTATGAATATAACGACGATTTTCGTGAAAACTAAACAATAATCACCCGATCACTCAGTAAATGTACCCAACATATTTTTAATATGTTTTTAACATTATTATAACTTTATTATAATCCCTTAACTTCGTGAACGTTTATTGCTATTAAACCCGGTACCCGATTTTAACGAATAACTCGTAATAACACTTAACGCTACACTAGGACTAATTAGTAACTCAAAACCTATTTGACTACTTTGAACCCTTTGAAAAACCGGTCATGAACCCCCCTCCTTAACCTTATGCATTTAATTCCTATTATTATAACATAAACCTCTAAACTTATACCAAATCAATAACCAAAAATCATTTCATAACTTTTCAAGATCTAAAAGTTCTTCCTTTCCTTCTTCCTCCCAAAACCCACGACCCAAAAACCAATCCAAGATCCATCCATCATTTTTCATAAGTTAAAACACTAAACTTGTTCCTTTTACATGCCTAATCAAGAATCAAGCAACAAAAACACAAGAACATCAAGCATAATCATCATATAATCATCTCATTTAATCAAGTAAGTTTTCAACTTTATTTTTTCATGGATCATCTTATTTTTACATGTATTTCATGAATATCATGCTAAAAATCATGTGCAACTAGCTATACCACCCTTTATTTTGTCTAAAATGAAACATACAAACCCTAACTTTTTATTTATGAATCCCCTTGCTATAATAACTTGGTTAGGAGTCCATGGCACCCTAAGAAGGTGTATGGTAGGATTAGATTAGCTATGTGGTGATTACAAGAGGTTTGGTGATGGTAGAAATTAGTTTTAAACCTTGAAAACTTGATTTGGAACCTATTTTAGACATGCTGTCCCGTTTTGTAAAAATCTGGAAAATCAGTAAACACCAAGGAAACTTTGGCAAAATTTTTAGAAAATACTTTCAAAAACGAATCCGTAGGCGAAAGAACGGATTAAAAAGAGTTAATAACGAAGAAGTTATGATTTTTGCAAGATTGTTGACGAAAAGTATTTTTCTGGAAATTAGTTGCTGTTGGACGTTTTTCATTGGACAAAAAGAGACTTTAGACGTAACCCGGAGGAGCCGAACTTTCCAAAATATATTACTATATACTAAGACGTAACCGTGGACATAAAGAACAAGTAAAACGGACAAGTAACGACAAAGATATTCACGTTTGAATATCGGCTAAAACCATTTTTAGTTGACAGCTTTTAATAAATTTGGACACTAAAACTACGAAGTACTTTTATAAGCTAGACATAATATTAAGTACCAAGCTTTATAACTAATGTAGTATTAGTTATTACAAGAATGTTTTCATCATTTCAAGGCGATATTACAAGGATTACAACCCGAGGATTTCAACACTAACATGGAAACATACGATATATATATATAAGTATATATATATTACAACTAGCTTATTATATTTTCTAATAGCAATATTTTTCCACATTCTTGGATTATATATTTTTGATAACACAAGTGTTTTTCCAAAGACTAGAGTGGTATAGGAACATGAGCATGGACATTCATAACATTATTTCACGATCTAAATTAGATCGTTCATCATTCATACTAGGTTGCGGCAGTTAACCGATCATTGTTGTTCACTTCATTTCATTTCAAGTATCATCAGTTGAGGTGAGTCATAGCCCCTACTCTTTTAATTGTTTTATCAACTCTTTGGGGGAGATACATGCTACTACTTGCTTACTTGTACAGATTCACATAACATTTATACTTGGGAAACATTATACTTGATTACATTATACTTGATGTCATACATACGTGATTGTGTTATACTTAACTGTGTTATACTAAACTGTGATGGATACATACATACATACTTCCAATGGCCCCAGATTCAGTTCTGGCCACAACCATGGAGACATTTATACTTCCAATGGCCCCAGATTAAGGTTCTGGGCACAACCATGGAAGTATACATACTTAGGTGAGGTCTTCGGAGATGAAGTGTAGACTCACTACAATTTGCTTAACTGTTGTTATGAACTTATACATATCTTAATCATGTTATTTTGTAGCAGTGGGTTGTGAACACACAGGTTACAAGTCTCTTATGACGGGACTTGTAACTGAGTGGATTTACGATGCCTTTGCTGTGTGAACATTCTTTATAAACTTTTTCAACTGTATTAAGACAAACTCTATGAACTCACCAACCTTTGTGTTGACACTTTAAGCATGTTTATCTCAGGTTAGAAAGGCGATAGCAGGTGTGTGGAGCTGAGAGTCTTAGGGCATGCTTTTGGAGACTTTCACTTTTATCGTTTACCATTCGATACACTTTAAAAACTTATGTATTATTCTACTTTGGGGTCTTTGCTTTGTAAACTATGACTTTTATCTATTCGAATGGTAACTTTTCTAAAACGTCTCATTTAGAGTTCGTTTTCTATATCTTGTACTTTGTGCCCTGAAGTAGCATCCCAATGACACAGTCTTCCGCTGCGGTATTTTGGGGGTGTTACAGATTGGTACCAGAGCCTTGGTTATAGAGAACTAGGTTGTTTTAGAGTCTAGACTATAACTACATACATGTAGACTCTCCTCCCTATCGCCTTGCACTTTACATACACTTACGCTTGCTGGTAATTTATTTATTTTTGGACCCACGCTATTAGATACTTTGTAGAAACCGTTAGAAACTAGACTTCCCGGTGACTTTAACACTTAAGGGAGAATCCCTTGTTCCTTTGTACTAAGCGTGACATTCCCTAGATGCCCATTTAAGCAACGTCTACCACTGAGATATGTGTGCCTGGTGATATGCACACTTGTGAAAGGAAACATTTATAATTGTGGTGGCCAACATAATTATAAGTGCTTCACGACACACGTGGACATATGACTATGCAGATGTAGATCGGTGTTGGCACAACTTAGGAAACAACTGGTAGCACGGTATTATATATGAGGATGTTAAGTATAGACTTTGGTTAATCAACGGTTTTCCCTCATCACTGACGTTCACTAAACCCAAGTAACGATGGTGGAAGAACTGGTGGACATGGAAGTAGAGGAGGTGGTCACGGCATTGAAAACAATGATAACAACGACGGTGGAAATACTGATTTTGAAGCCATCATCGCTCGACAACTTGAAAACTTTCTCCCCACTATTGTCACTCAAGTTGGCGATCATATGAATAACTTGGCAAACCACGAGAGCGGAATTAACAACACCAATGGTATAGGCCAGAATGGTAATGGCAACAACATCATTAGGACCGGATGCACGTATAAGGAATTTACGTCATGTAAGCCAATTGATTTCGATGGTGTAGGAGGCGCGCTGGTGTATACTCGATGGGTTGAAAAGATGGAGTCGGTGATCGACATTAGTAACTGTGCAGCACATCAAATGGTGAAGTATTCCATGTGCTTACTATCAGGAAAGGCATTGACATGGTGGAATACGCAGATTCAAGCTAGGGGTAGAGCGGCAGCTGTAGGTATGACATGGGATGATTTTAAGGCATTACTGAAGGAGGAATACTGCCCGGACAACGAGATGCAAAAGCTGGAGGATGAACTCTATCATCTCTCTATGATAGGGGCTGGTCATGCAGCCTATACAGATCGATTCCATGAATTAGCCAGACTAGTTCCACACCTAGTTACCCCTGAGTCCAAGAGGATCGAGAGGTACATATATGGTCTTGTCCCAGAAATTCGTGGGACTGTGAAAACAACTGAGCCTTCTACAATTCAGAGTGCAATATTGAGAGCAGGGACTCTAACAGATGAGATGGTTAGAAATGGAAGCTTGAGGAACAGTGATAAAAGGAAGGGAACAAGCGTGTTAAACAAGCAAATGGGCACAATAGCTGACAACAAAAGGGCAAGGACCTTTGCGGCAACTAATCCTGGTCAGAAAGAGTATTTAGGCCCGCATCCTAAATGTACGAAATGTAACTTTCATCATCAAAAGATTGCGCCCTGCCGTGTGTGTGCAATTTGCAGACAGTCTGGTCATTATGCAAACCAGTGTAGAGAACCAGTGAACCAAAAGACATGCTATGAGTGTAACAGCCCGGATCACTTTCGGAACAACTGTCCTAAGTTGAAAAGAAATCTTAACCAAGGAGGCAATCGTCCAAACTTAGCAGCAGAAATTGAAGGGCCACGAGATGAGGCCAATGAGATTCCACCCGCAATTGGCAGAGCTTACTTCTTAGGAAATCCTATCACCTAACATGTCCGCGATAGCACAACGGGTACATTCTCTTGAACAACTAGCGTATTTTTGGTAGCACTTAAGTCTTAATATAGGACCTATACACAACATTGACTAATCTGAGACCTAGCAGCATTAACCTTAGTCACCCTAACATTAGAAATTTGATTAGTGTAAGCAATTCCAAAGTCGAGCCAATCTTTCAAAAGATCTTTTTCAAGGATGTTGAATCCAGACCTTGATTTTTAGCTTGGTTCTAGTGACTGTTCTTGTTTGATTGGGTTGCGAAAATCAAGCTAAAAGTTAAAGTCATCACTCAAACCGATTTAGCCTAATCTCGTGACTGTTCTTGTTTGATTGGGTTGTGGGCTTAAGTGAAAATCGGTTACCTAAATGATTAACCTAAAAGAGGTCTTTTGAGGACTATGCTCGGGATTGGGAAGGTTTGCCTCATCAAGTCTGACCACGAGAACATACCTAGTTGGATAGAAACCCACATACATAAGCTTTGACACACTTAACTGATTAACATTAACTGAACTTCGGGACGAAGTTCCTTTTAGAGGGGAAGACTGTCACAACTCACCATTTCAGGTCATTTTAGGTCATTTCGGGAACTTTGGAAAAACACTATTCATAAATCACTATTCATTAAAACACTATTCATCGTTTTACTATTCATCATTTTCGAGGTCATTTGGATATTCTGAGAAACATTTGGGAAATTTACTATTCACTAAACACTATTCATTTCCGGAAAAGTTTTCATCATTCACTTGCATTACTCATTTTATCGTAAATTTAGTTTACGGGTATTCAAATTCGCGTAACCGGATTGGTTTAGGTGCGAATTCATTTCATTAGTGCTAAGAACACTGCATACGGACTGGAGATAGTCTGCATATCATCACAACAGCATTTTCATGTTATACCACTCTCAGGATTTTCAAATTACTATATTCAGTATATTTAACGTTTTACGTAGTATGATTTCTAAATAAACGTTAACACCCGGTTTATACATGACGAATATATCTAAATATTCCCACGATGGTCCCGACATATTTTTATATCCATTTTAACATCATAAAAGTTATAACATTCAGTTACCCAGTATTTTGGAAATTTATTTTATTTATAACGTACGCGTATGAATATAACGACGATTTTCGTGAAAACTAAACAATAATCACCCGATCACTCAGTAAATGTACCCAACATATTTTTAATATGTTTTTAACATTATTATAACTTTATTATAATCCCTTAACTTCGTGAACGTTTATTGCTATTAAACCCGGTACCCGATTTTAACGAATAACTCGTAATAACACTTAACGCTACACTAGGACTAATTAGTAACTCAAAACCTATTTGACTACTTTGAACCCTTTGAAAAACCGGTCATGAACCCCCCTCCTTAACCTTATGCATTTAATTCCTATTATTATAACATAAACCTCTAAACTTATACCAAATCAATAACCAAAAATCATTTCATAACTTTTCAAGATCTAAAAGTTCTTCCTTTCCTTCTTCCTCCCAAAACCCACGACCCAAAAACCAATCCAAGATCCATCCATCATTTTTCATAAGTTAAAACACTAAACTTGTTCCTTTTACATGCCTAATCAAGAATCAAGCAACAAAAACACAAGAACATCAAGCATAATCATCATATAATCATCTCATTTAATCAAGTAAGTTTTCAACTTTATTTTTTCATGGATCATCTTATTTTTACATGTATTTCATGAATATCATGCTAAAAATCATGTGCAACTAGCTATACCACCCTTTATTTTGTCTAAAATGAAACATACAAACCCTAACTTTTTATTTATGAATCCCCTTGCTATAATAACTTGGTTAGGAGTCCATGGCACCCTAAGAAGGTGTATGGTAGGATTAGATTAGCTATGTGGTGATTACAAGAGGTTTGGTGATGGTAGAAATTAGTTTTAAACCTTGAAAACTTGATTTGGAACCTATTTTAGACATGCTGTCCCGTTTTGTAAAAATCTGGAAAATCAGTAAACACCAAGGAAACTTTGGCAAAATTTTTAGAAAATACTTTCAAAAACGAATCCGTAGGCGAAAGAACGGATTAAAAAGAGTTAATAACGAAGAAGTTATGATTTTTGCAAGATTGTTGACGAAAAGTATTTTTCTGGAAATTAGTTGCTGTTGGACGTTTTTCATTGGACAAAAAGAGACTTTAGACGTAACCCGGAGGAGCCGAACTTTCCAAAATATATTACTATATACTAAGACGTAACCGTGGACATAAAGAACAAGTAAAACGGACAAGTAACGACAAAGATATTCACGTTTGAATATCGGCTAAAACCATTTTTAGTTGACAGCTTTTAATAAATTTGGACACTAAAACTACGAAGTACTTTTATAAGCTAGACATAATATTAAGTACCAAGCTTTATAACTAATGTAGTATTAGTTATTACAAGAATGTTTTCATCATTTCAAGGCGATATTACAAGGATTACAACCCGAGGATTTCAACACTAACATGGAAACATACGATATATATATATAAGTATATATATATTACAACTAGCTTATTATATTTTCTAATAGCAATATTTTTCCACATTCTTGGATTATATATTTTTGATAACACAAGTGTTTTTCCAAAGACTAGAGTGGTATAGGAACATGAGCATGGACATTCATAACATTATTTCACGATCTAAATTAGATCGTTCATCATTCATACTAGGTTGCGGCAGTTAACCGATCATTGTTGTTCACTTCATTTCATTTCAAGTATCATCAGTTGAGGTGAGTCATAGCCCCTACTCTTTTAATTGTTTTATCAACTCTTTGGGGGAGATACATGCTACTACTTGCTTACTTGTACAGATTCACATAACATTTATACTTGGGAAACATTATACTTGATTACATTATACTTGATGTCATACATACGTGATTGTGTTATACTTAACTGTGTTATACTAAACTGTGATGGATACATACATACATACTTCCAATGGCCCCAGATTCAGTTCTGGCCACAACCATGGAGACATTTATACTTCCAATGGCCCCAGATTAAGGTTCTGGGCACAACCATGGAAGTATACATACTTAGGTGAGGTCTTCGGAGATGAAGTGTAGACTCACTACAATTTGCTTAACTGTTGTTATGAACTTATACATATCTTAATCATGTTATTTTGTAGCAGTGGGTTGTGAACACACAGGTTACAAGTCTCTTATGACGGGACTTGTAACTGAGTGGATTTACGATGCCTTTGCTGTGTGAACATTCTTTATAAACTTTTTCAACTGTATTAAGACAAACTCTATGAACTCACCAACCTTTGTGTTGACACTTTAAGCATGTTTATCTCAGGTTAGAAAGGCGATAGCAGGTGTGTGGAGCTGAGAGTCTTAGGGCATGCTTTTGGAGACTTTCACTTTTATCGTTTACCATTCGATACACTTTAAAAACTTATGTATTATTCTACTTTGGGGTCTTTGCTTTGTAAACTATGACTTTTATCTATTCGAATGGTAACTTTTCTAAAACGTCTCATTTAGAGTTCGTTTTCTATATCTTGTACTTTGTGCCCTGAAGTAGCATCCCAATGACACAGTCTTCCGCTGCGGTATTTTGGGGGTGTTACAGATTGGTACCAGAGCCTTGGTTATAGAGAACTAGGTTGTTTTAGAGTCTAGACTATAACTACATACATGTAGACTCTCCTCCCTATCGCCTTGCACTTTACATACACTTACGCTTGCTGGTAATTTATTTATTTTTGGACCCACGCTATTAGATACTTTGTAGAAACCGTTAGAAACTAGACTTCCCGGTGACTTTAACACTTAAGGGAGAATCCCTTGTTCCTTTGTACTAAGCGTGACATTCCCTAGATGCCCATTTAAGCAACGTCTACCACTGAGATATGTGTGCCTGGTGATATGCACACTTGTGAAAGGAAACATTTATAATTGTGGTGGCCAACATAATTATAAGTGCTTCACGACACACGTGGACATATGACTATGCAGATGTAGATCGGTGTTGGCACAACTTAGGAAACAACTGGTAGCACGGTATTATATATGAGGATGTTAAGTATAGACTTTGGTTAATCAACGGTTTTCCCTCATCACTGACGTTCACTAAACCCAAGTAACGATGGTGGAAGAACTGGTGGACATGGAAGTAGAGGAGGTGGTCACGGCATTGAAAACAATGATAACAACGACGGTGGAAATACTGATTTTGAAGCCATCATCGCTCGACAACTTGAAAACTTTCTCCCCACTATTGTCACTCAAGTTGGCGATCATATGAATAACTTGGCAAACCACGAGAGCGGAATTAACAACACCAATGGTATAGGCCAGAATGGTAATGGCAACAACATCATTAGGACCGGATGCACGTATAAGGAATTTACGTCATGTAAGCCAATTGATTTCGATGGTGTAGGAGGCGCGCTGGTGTATACTCGATGGGTTGAAAAGATGGAGTCGGTGATCGACATTAGTAACTGTGCAGCACATCAAATGGTGAAGTATTCCATGTGCTTACTATCAGGAAAGGCATTGACATGGTGGAATACGCAGATTCAAGCTAGGGGTAGAGCGGCAGCTGTAGGTATGACATGGGATGATTTTAAGGCATTACTGAAGGAGGAATACTGCCCGGACAACGAGATGCAAAAGCTGGAGGATGAACTCTATCATCTCTCTATGATAGGGGCTGGTCATGCAGCCTATACAGATCGATTCCATGAATTAGCCAGACTAGTTCCACACCTAGTTACCCCTGAGTCCAAGAGGATCGAGAGGTACATATATGGTCTTGTCCCAGAAATTCGTGGGACTGTGAAAACAACTGAGCCTTCTACAATTCAGAGTGCAATATTGAGAGCAGGGACTCTAACAGATGAGATGGTTAGAAATGGAAGCTTGAGGAACAGTGATAAAAGGAAGGGAACAAGCGTGTTAAACAAGCAAATGGGCACAATAGCTGACAACAAAAGGGCAAGGACCTTTGCGGCAACTAATCCTGGTCAGAAAGAGTATTTAGGCCCGCATCCTAAATGTACGAAATGTAACTTTCATCATCAAAAGATTGCGCCCTGCCGTGTGTGTGCAATTTGCAGACAGTCTGGTCATTATGCAAACCAGTGTAGAGAACCAGTGAACCAAAAGACATGCTATGAGTGTAACAGCCCGGATCACTTTCGGAACAACTGTCCTAAGTTGAAAAGAAATCTTAACCAAGGAGGCAATCGTCCAAACTTAGCAGCAGAAATTGAAGGGCCACGAGATGAGGCCAATGAGATTCCACCCGCAATTGGCAGAGCTTACTTCTTAGGAAATCCTATCACCTAACATGTCCGCGATAGCACAACGGGTACATTCTCTTGAACAACTAGCGTATTTTTGGTAGCACTTAAGTCTTAATATAGGACCTATACACAACATTGACTAATCTGAGACCTAGCAGCATTAACCTTAGTCACCCTAACATTAGAAATTTGATTAGTGTAAGCAATTCCAAAGTCGAGCCAATCTTTCAAAAGATCTTTTTCAAGGATGTTGAATCCAGACCTTGATTTTTAGCTTGGTTCTAGTGACTGTTCTTGTTTGATTGGGTTGCGAAAATCAAGCTAAAAGTTAAAGTCATCACTCAAACCGATTTAGCCTAATCTCGTGACTGTTCTTGTTTGATTGGGTTGTGGGCTTAAGTGAAAATCGGTTACCTAAATGATTAACCTAAAAGAGGTCTTTTGAGGACTATGCTCGGGATTGGGAAGGTTTGCCTCATCAAGTCTGACCACGAGAACATACCTAGTTGGATAGAAACCCACATACATAAGCTTTGACACACTTAACTGATTAACATTAACTGAACTTCGGGACGAAGTTCCTTTTAGAGGGGAAGACTGTCACAACTCACCATTTCAGGTCATTTTAGGTCATTTCGGGAACTTTGGAAAAACACTATTCATAAATCACTATTCATTAAAACACTATTCATCGTTTTACTATTCATCATTTTCGAGGTCATTTGGATATTCTGAGAAACATTTGGGAAATTTACTATTCACTAAACACTATTCATTTCCGGAAAAGTTTTCATCATTCACTTGCATTACTCATTTTATCGTAAATTTAGTTTACGGGTATTCAAATTCGCGTAACCGGATTGGTTTAGGTGCGAATTCATTTCATTAGTGCTAAGAACACTGCATACGGACTGGAGATAGTCTGCATATCATCACAACAGCATTTTCATGTTATACCACTCTCAGGATTTTCAAATTACTATATTCAGTATATTTAACGTTTTACGTAGTATGATTTCTAAATAAACGTTAACACCCGGTTTATACATGACGAATATATCTAAATATTCCCACGATGGTCCCGACATATTTTTATATCCATTTTAACATCATAAAAGTTATAACATTCAGTTACCCAGTATTTTGGAAATTTATTTTATTTATAACGTACGCGTATGAATATAACGACGATTTTCGTGAAAACTAAACAATAATCACCCGATCACTCAGTAAATGTACCCAACATATTTTTAATATGTTTTTAACATTATTATAACTTTATTATAATCCCTTAACTTCGTGAACGTTTATTGCTATTAAACCCGGTACCCGATTTTAACGAATAACTCGTAATAACACTTAACGCTACACTAGGACTAATTAGTAACTCAAAACCTATTTGACTACTTTGAACCCTTTGAAAAACCGGTCATGAACCCCCCTCCTTAACCTTATGCATTTAATTCCTATTATTATAACATAAACCTCTAAACTTATACCAAATCAATAACCAAAAATCATTTCATAACTTTTCAAGATCTAAAAGTTCTTCCTTTCCTTCTTCCTCCCAAAACCCACGACCCAAAAACCAATCCAAGATCCATCCATCATTTTTCATAAGTTAAAACACTAAACTTGTTCCTTTTACATGCCTAATCAAGAATCAAGCAACAAAAACACAAGAACATCAAGCATAATCATCATATAATCATCTCATTTAATCAAGTAAGTTTTCAACTTTATTTTTTCATGGATCATCTTATTTTTACATGTATTTCATGAATATCATGCTAAAAATCATGTGCAACTAGCTATACCACCCTTTATTTTGTCTAAAATGAAACATACAAACCCTAACTTTTTATTTATGAATCCCCTTGCTATAATAACTTGGTTAGGAGTCCATGGCACCCTAAGAAGGTGTATGGTAGGATTAGATTAGCTATGTGGTGATTACAAGAGGTTTGGTGATGGTAGAAATTAGTTTTAAACCTTGAAAACTTGATTTGGAACCTATTTTAGACATGCTGTCCCGTTTTGTAAAAATCTGGAAAATCAGTAAACACCAAGGAAACTTTGGCAAAATTTTTAGAAAATACTTTCAAAAACGAATCCGTAGGCGAAAGAACGGATTAAAAAGAGTTAATAACGAAGAAGTTATGATTTTTGCAAGATTGTTGACGAAAAGTATTTTTCTGGAAATTAGTTGCTGTTGGACGTTTTTCATTGGACAAAAAGAGACTTTAGACGTAACCCGGAGGAGCCGAACTTTCCAAAATATATTACTATATACTAAGACGTAACCGTGGACATAAAGAACAAGTAAAACGGACAAGTAACGACAAAGATATTCACGTTTGAATATCGGCTAAAACCATTTTTAGTTGACAGCTTTTAATAAATTTGGACACTAAAACTACGAAGTACTTTTATAAGCTAGACATAATATTAAGTACCAAGCTTTATAACTAATGTAGTATTAGTTATTACAAGAATGTTTTCATCATTTCAAGGCGATATTACAAGGATTACAACCCGAGGATTTCAACACTAACATGGAAACATACGATATATATATATAAGTATATATATATTACAACTAGCTTATTATATTTTCTAATAGCAATATTTTTCCACATTCTTGGATTATATATTTTTGATAACACAAGTGTTTTTCCAAAGACTAGAGTGGTATAGGAACATGAGCATGGACATTCATAACATTATTTCACGATCTAAATTAGATCGTTCATCATTCATACTAGGTTGCGGCAGTTAACCGATCATTGTTGTTCACTTCATTTCATTTCAAGTATCATCAGTTGAGGTGAGTCATAGCCCCTACTCTTTTAATTGTTTTATCAACTCTTTGGGGGAGATACATGCTACTACTTGCTTACTTGTACAGATTCACATAACATTTATACTTGGGAAACATTATACTTGATTACATTATACTTGATGTCATACATACGTGATTGTGTTATACTTAACTGTGTTATACTAAACTGTGATGGATACATACATACATACTTCCAATGGCCCCAGATTCAGTTCTGGCCACAACCATGGAGACATTTATACTTCCAATGGCCCCAGATTAAGGTTCTGGGCACAACCATGGAAGTATACATACTTAGGTGAGGTCTTCGGAGATGAAGTGTAGACTCACTACAATTTGCTTAACTGTTGTTATGAACTTATACATATCTTAATCATGTTATTTTGTAGCAGTGGGTTGTGAACACACAGGTTACAAGTCTCTTATGACGGGACTTGTAACTGAGTGGATTTACGATGCCTTTGCTGTGTGAACATTCTTTATAAACTTTTTCAACTGTATTAAGACAAACTCTATGAACTCACCAACCTTTGTGTTGACACTTTAAGCATGTTTATCTCAGGTTAGAAAGGCGATAGCAGGTGTGTGGAGCTGAGAGTCTTAGGGCATGCTTTTGGAGACTTTCACTTTTATCGTTTACCATTCGATACACTTTAAAAACTTATGTATTATTCTACTTTGGGGTCTTTGCTTTGTAAACTATGACTTTTATCTATTCGAATGGTAACTTTTCTAAAACGTCTCATTTAGAGTTCGTTTTCTATATCTTGTACTTTGTGCCCTGAAGTAGCATCCCAATGACACAGTCTTCCGCTGCGGTATTTTGGGGGTGTTACAGATTGGTACCAGAGCCTTGGTTATAGAGAACTAGGTTGTTTTAGAGTCTAGACTATAACTACATACATGTAGACTCTCCTCCCTATCGCCTTGCACTTTACATACACTTACGCTTGCTGGTAATTTATTTATTTTTGGACCCACGCTATTAGATACTTTGTAGAAACCGTTAGAAACTAGACTTCCCGGTGACTTTAACACTTAAGGGAGAATCCCTTGTTCCTTTGTACTAAGCGTGACATTCCCTAGATGCCCATTTAAGCAACGTCTACCACTGAGATATGTGTGCCTGGTGATATGCACACTTGTGAAAGGAAACATTTATAATTGTGGTGGCCAACATAATTATAAGTGCTTCACGACACACGTGGACATATGACTATGCAGATGTAGATCGGTGTTGGCACAACTTAGGAAACAACTGGTAGCACGGTATTATATATGAGGATGTTAAGTATAGACTTTGGTTAATCAACGGTTTTCCCTCATCACTGACGTTCACTAAACCCAAGTAACGATGGTGGAAGAACTGGTGGACATGGAAGTAGAGGAGGTGGTCACGGCATTGAAAACAATGATAACAACGACGGTGGAAATACTGATTTTGAAGCCATCATCGCTCGACAACTTGAAAACTTTCTCCCCACTATTGTCACTCAAGTTGGCGATCATATGAATAACTTGGCAAACCACGAGAGCGGAATTAACAACACCAATGGTATAGGCCAGAATGGTAATGGCAACAACATCATTAGGACCGGATGCACGTATAAGGAATTTACGTCATGTAAGCCAATTGATTTCGATGGTGTAGGAGGCGCGCTGGTGTATACTCGATGGGTTGAAAAGATGGAGTCGGTGATCGACATTAGTAACTGTGCAGCACATCAAATGGTGAAGTATTCCATGTGCTTACTATCAGGAAAGGCATTGACATGGTGGAATACGCAGATTCAAGCTAGGGGTAGAGCGGCAGCTGTAGGTATGACATGGGATGATTTTAAGGCATTACTGAAGGAGGAATACTGCCCGGACAACGAGATGCAAAAGCTGGAGGATGAACTCTATCATCTCTCTATGATAGGGGCTGGTCATGCAGCCTATACAGATCGATTCCATGAATTAGCCAGACTAGTTCCACACCTAGTTACCCCTGAGTCCAAGAGGATCGAGAGGTACATATATGGTCTTGTCCCAGAAATTCGTGGGACTGTGAAAACAACTGAGCCTTCTACAATTCAGAGTGCAATATTGAGAGCAGGGACTCTAACAGATGAGATGGTTAGAAATGGAAGCTTGAGGAACAGTGATAAAAGGAAGGGAACAAGCGTGTTAAACAAGCAAATGGGCACAATAGCTGACAACAAAAGGGCAAGGACCTTTGCGGCAACTAATCCTGGTCAGAAAGAGTATTTAGGCCCGCATCCTAAATGTACGAAATGTAACTTTCATCATCAAAAGATTGCGCCCTGCCGTGTGTGTGCAATTTGCAGACAGTCTGGTCATTATGCAAACCAGTGTAGAGAACCAGTGAACCAAAAGACATGCTATGAGTGTAACAGCCCGGATCACTTTCGGAACAACTGTCCTAAGTTGAAAAGAAATCTTAACCAAGGAGGCAATCGTCCAAACTTAGCAGCAGAAATTGAAGGGCCACGAGATGAGGCCAATGAGATTCCACCCGCAATTGGCAGAGCTTACTTCTTAGGAAATCCTATCACCTAACATGTCCGCGATAGCACAACGGGTACATTCTCTTGAACAACTAGCGTATTTTTGGTAGCACTTAAGTCTTAATATAGGACCTATACACAACATTGACTAATCTGAGACCTAGCAGCATTAACCTTAGTCACCCTAACATTAGAAATTTGATTAGTGTAAGCAATTCCAAAGTCGAGCCAATCTTTCAAAAGATCTTTTTCAAGGATGTTGAATCCAGACCTTGATTTTTAGCTTGGTTCTAGTGACTGTTCTTGTTTGATTGGGTTGCGAAAATCAAGCTAAAAGTTAAAGTCATCACTCAAACCGATTTAGCCTAATCTCGTGACTGTTCTTGTTTGATTGGGTTGTGGGCTTAAGTGAAAATCGGTTACCTAAATGATTAACCTAAAAGAGGTCTTTTGAGGACTATGCTCGGGATTGGGAAGGTTTGCCTCATCAAGTCTGACCACGAGAACATACCTAGTTGGATAGAAACCCACATACATAAGCTTTGACACACTTAACTGATTAACATTAACTGAACTTCGGGACGAAGTTCCTTTTAGAGGGGAAGACTGTCACAACTCACCATTTCAGGTCATTTTAGGTCATTTCGGGAACTTTGGAAAAACACTATTCATAAATCACTATTCATTAAAACACTATTCATCGTTTTACTATTCATCATTTTCGAGGTCATTTGGATATTCTGAGAAACATTTGGGAAATTTACTATTCACTAAACACTATTCATTTCCGGAAAAGTTTTCATCATTCACTTGCATTACTCATTTTATCGTAAATTTAGTTTACGGGTATTCAAATTCGCGTAACCGGATTGGTTTAGGTGCGAATTCATTTCATTAGTGCTAAGAACACTGCATACGGACTGGAGATAGTCTGCATATCATCACAACAGCATTTTCATGTTATACCACTCTCAGGATTTTCAAATTACTATATTCAGTATATTTAACGTTTTACGTAGTATGATTTCTAAATAAACGTTAACACCCGGTTTATACATGACGAATATATCTAAATATTCCCACGATGGTCCCGACATATTTTTATATCCATTTTAACATCATAAAAGTTATAACATTCAGTTACCCAGTATTTTGGAAATTTATTTTATTTATAACGTACGCGTATGAATATAACGACGATTTTCGTGAAAACTAAACAATAATCACCCGATCACTCAGTAAATGTACCCAACATATTTTTAATATGTTTTTAACATTATTATAACTTTATTATAATCCCTTAACTTCGTGAACGTTTATTGCTATTAAACCCGGTACCCGATTTTAACGAATAACTCGTAATAACACTTAACGCTACACTAGGACTAATTAGTAACTCAAAACCTATTTGACTACTTTGAACCCTTTGAAAAACCGGTCATGAACCCCCCTCCTTAACCTTATGCATTTAATTCCTATTATTATAACATAAACCTCTAAACTTATACCAAATCAATAACCAAAAATCATTTCATAACTTTTCAAGATCTAAAAGTTCTTCCTTTCCTTCTTCCTCCCAAAACCCACGACCCAAAAACCAATCCAAGATCCATCCATCATTTTTCATAAGTTAAAACACTAAACTTGTTCCTTTTACATGCCTAATCAAGAATCAAGCAACAAAAACACAAGAACATCAAGCATAATCATCATATAATCATCTCATTTAATCAAGTAAGTTTTCAACTTTATTTTTTCATGGATCATCTTATTTTTACATGTATTTCATGAATATCATGCTAAAAATCATGTGCAACTAGCTATACCACCCTTTATTTTGTCTAAAATGAAACATACAAACCCTAACTTTTTATTTATGAATCCCCTTGCTATAATAACTTGGTTAGGAGTCCATGGCACCCTAAGAAGGTGTATGGTAGGATTATATTAGCTATGTGGTGATTACAAGAGGTTTGGTGATGGTAGAAATTAGTTTTAAACCTTGAAAACTTGATTTGGAACCTATTTTAGACATGCTGTCCCGTTTTGTAAAAATCTGGAAAATCAGTAAACACCAAGGAAACTTTGGCAAAATTTTTAGAAAATACTTTCAAAAACGAATCCGTAGGCGAAAGAACGGATTAAAAAGAGTTAATAACGAAGAAGTTATGATTTTTGCAAGATTGTTGACGAAAAGTATTTTTCTGGAAATTAGTTGCTGTTGGACGTTTTTCATTGGACAAAAAGAGACTTTAGACGTAACCCGGAGGAGCCGAACTTTCCAAAATATATTACTATATACTAAGACGTAACCGTGGACATAAAGAACAAGTAAAACGGACAAGTAACGACAAAGATATTCACGTTTGAATATCGGCTAAAACCATTTTTAGTTGACAGCTTTTAATAAATTTGGACACTAAAACTACGAAGTACTTTTATAAGCTAGACATAATATTAAGTACCAAGCTTTATAACTAATGTAGTATTAGTTATTACAAGAATGTTTTCATCATTTCAAGGCGATATTACAAGGATTACAACCCGAGGATTTCAACACTAACATGGAAACATACGATATATATATATAAGTATATATATATTACAACTAGCTTATTATATTTTCTAATAGCAATATTTTTCCACATTCTTGGATTATATATTTTTGATAACACAAGTGTTTTTCCAAAGACTAGAGTGGTATAGGAACATGAGCATGGACATTCATAACATTATTTCACGATCTAAATTAGATCGTTCATCATTCATACTAGGTTGCGGCAGTTAACCGATCATTGTTGTTCACTTCATTTCATTTCAAGTATCATCAGTTGAGGTGAGTCATAGCCCCTACTCTTTTAATTGTTTTATCAACTCTTTGGGGGAGATACATGCTACTACTTGCTTACTTGTACAGATTCACATAACATTTATACTTGGGAAACATTATACTTGATTACATTATACTTGATGTCATACATACGTGATTGTGTTATACTTAACTGTGTTATACTAAACTGTGATGGATACATACATACATACTTCCAATGGCCCCAGATTCAGTTCTGGGCACAACCATGGAGACATTTATACTTCCAATGGCCCCAGATTAAGGTTCTGGGCACAACCATGGAAGTATACATACTTAGGTGAGGTCTTCGGAGATGAAGTGTAGACTCACTACAATTTGCTTAACTGTTGTTATGAACTTATACATATCTTAATCATGTTATTTTGTAGCAGTGGGTTGTGAACACACAGGTTACAAGTCTCTTATGACGGGACTTGTAACTGAGTGGATTTACGATGCCTTTGCTGTGTGAACATTCTTTATAAACTTTTTCAACTGTATTAAGACAAACTCTATGAACTCACCAACCTTTGTGTTGACACTTTAAGCATGTTTATCTCAGGTTAGAAAGGCGATAGCAGGTGTGTGGAGCTGAGAGTCTTAGGGCATGCTTTTGGAGACTTTCACTTTTATCGTTTACCATTCGATACACTTTAAAAACTTATGTATTATTCTACTTTGGGGTCTTTGCTTTGTAAACTATGACTTTTATCTATTCGAATGGTAACTTTTCTAAAACGTCTCATTTAGAGTTCGTTTTCTATATCTTGTACTTTGTGCCCTGAAGTAGCGTCCCAATGACACAGTCTTCCGCTGCGGTATTTTGGGGGTGTTACAGATTAGACGTTGGTTTTCTTGCTTATGTTTTACTCTGACTTATGCCTTTGCTTTTCGTTAAGCTCTTACAAGATCAATCGGTTCGGAGAGTTATAATACTTATCAGGATTCGCGACATGTGTTTAAGATACCTTTAGACTTCGTAGTGTGCCTTATAAGTTCCTTCTCTGGAGTTATCCTTTTGAATTACGATTCATGATTCGTTTGACATTCGTTTAGATGCCTTTCATTCATTCGGAGATTCGCGTATGTATGAATCCTACGTGTTCGACACATTCTATGACTTCTCCTTACTTTTGTTTCTTTCTTCATTGTTGATTTTGACCTTACCTATTCTACCCCTATGATCTTTTTGTGACTTTTCATCGTGTATATATTCGATTCGTCCGATGCGTTCTGGAGGTATTTGGAAATGATGTTGTTGTGCTAATCTTTTTACGTTAGAGGTGTTCGATTCGATGTTATTCTGGATTTGGATTTGTTTTCTGAGTATTATGATGATGACGACTGTCATTTTATGTTTGTCACCTTTGACGTTTTGTGAAGTTCATGATTCTTAACCTGATAATCGTTTATGACCACCTTGTTTTGAAACTCGTGCATTGATTTCCCCGCTACTGTGAAGATACTTCTCTGATGAAACTCGCCTCAAGAGTTAATCGATTTGCTTGGAACATTCGCTGTGTATCTTTGTGTATTTTTTTTTTATTCGTGGTGGATAATGATGGTATTTATTGTTGGAAGCTAGATCGTGTCTTATTTTATGAGAGGAATGGGATACTCTTAGTAATTCTTTTCGTACTTGTATGTGTTATGCCAATTGTATTGGTTACCTTTCCGACTATTCCTATGAATTTGATAAATCGTGTTTTCATGAATACTTGGACAAATTGTCATGGTATGACATTTTAGTATATTCAGAGAGAAAAGAGAAAAACGAGTATCATCTTTGTATTTTGTGTTGACATTCTACATTCAAAGAAGCCTCTGTGACATTCTTGAAGAGTAACAGTTGCGGGATGAAGAACGAGAGAAGCAGCTGGCTAGCGCTGGACGGGTGGCGTGAAGACGGTGGCGACTGCATTGGAGATTTTCGCGTCGGCTGGAAGGACGACACGAGAGGAGCTACAGTGGAGCATCGACTAGGACGGCTTGCTTGAAAGATCGGCAGAGATTTCTTTCGGTAGAAGATGGGTCAAGCTTCATGGCACATCTACTGTGAGTGGAAAAGAGAATCGTTTTGGTCTCTTGATACCTTTTGGATATTTTGAGTTATGTTTGTGATTGTCAGTACGATTTTGTTCTCCATATTATTATGAGACTTTTGGATACGTTTAATGATTTGTTTGATACTCCTTCGATCTTGGCAAGTTCCTTTATTCGTTCGGATTTCAGTTGGAGTTAATGAAGGTTTATCGTTTAGTTCTACCGCTATGTTTGCTTTGTAGGGTTATGTGCTTCGTATATCTCCTCGTAGAATTTTATCTGTCATCTGCTACACATTTGTTTCACATCCGATTGGATGAGATTTGTTATGATTATGTTCTATTGGACCGAGTTATGAGGAACTATGTCGTTGTGAAGATTTTGGAAGAACCTTCCCGAGCGTGAGGATATTTGTGAAGATATTTTGTGATTTGCTACGACTCATTATACCTTACTGACTTCAATTTCGCCAGACGAAATTTCCTTTTTAGAGGGGAAGTGTTGTAAAACCCTAAAAATTTGATTCGTATTTAATTAACCACTTTGAATTATAACCCAAGTTTAATAATAAGTTTGATATTTAAAGCTAAATTTTCTTAAAGGACGAGTTATGCACTTAAAACCTATTATATCATTAACATATGTAACATAATCATAATGATTCTTTAAGTAAGTGTTTAATACAGTAGATTAACTATCTATGATTTTCTTATAACCTAACGAGGCATGCAGAACAAGTGCTACGCACAGGCTTTGAACCTAATTGTTAATCGCGTATTGTTTCTGTGTATTGGCAATTTTATGCGTATTTATTGCTTAGTATGTTGTATGAAACGTTTTTACTTTGTTGTTTATAAATTAAAAAACGTGTGATGTTGTTTTGGTTTTGTAGGACCTTAAATAACACAACTTTATCACACCATTATAGAAGCAAAGATGAAGAAGAGATAAAAGATGGTGACTTGATATGTATATATGTATATCGTGTATATTAGAGAGAGAGAGATGGAAATGAGTGCTTTTATTCAAAGAGAAACACACAAAAATACACACACAAGTACACCTTACAAATGAGAGGTAAGGTGCCTTTTATAGTTTCATACATAGGCTTTCAATGGGCTTGGGCTTGGGCTTGGACTTGGTTACATGATTGGATAACAAGGCTTATGAAACATAGCACATAACATATTAGCTTGCCAAGTCCAAAGCCCAATGACTAAACTATTACTAATCTTAACAAACGACACAAAGTTACAATATGATAATGACCATCACTTATATATATATATATATATATATATATATATATATATATATATATATATATATATATATATATATATATATATAGAGTGATGATCATGTGCGGATACATTTTTTAAGTGCGGACGTGCGGATTGATCTGGTCCGTCCAATCCAGATCTGATCTTGACTTTTTAAAAAAAGTCAAGATCTAGCGCTATTGTTATCTTCTTAATATTCTTAATGAAAATGATTTTTTTAATTTTTTTTCTTTTGAGCGATCCTTAATATTGTTATCTTCTTTCATTTTTTTTATTTTTTCAGATTTTTCTGAGAACTTTTTGTTTTTTTGATTATGAATGTTACCGTGATATTAACCATATTTTGAGTTCTACCTTGATATTAACAATATTATGAGCCTGATCTTGACTTTTTTTATTACGATAGTAAAAAAGTTTATGTGATATCAGAATCTGATTTTGACTTTTTTTATTACGATAGGAAAAAAGTTTATGTGATATCAGAATCTGATCCTGATCTTGACTTTTTTTTTATTACGATAGTATAAAAGTTACGGCGATATTAACTTTGATATTAAGAAAGCATGATAGTTACGACGATATTAACAATTTTTATTAAGAAAAAGTTTTTACGATATTAAAAAAGTTATTGTGATATTAAATTTTTTATTAAAAAAAAAAGTTTTCAGAATCTGATTTTGACTTTTTTACAAAAGTCAAGATCTGATCTTGACAAAGTCAATATCAGATCTTGACTTTTGTAAAAAAGTCAAAATCAGAGTCTGATATCACAATACCTTTAACGATGAAAACGATTTTTTTTTTGAAATTTTTTTCAGCGATTCTTAATTATTTGTTGTCCTTTTTATTTTTTTAATTTTTTCAGATTTTTTTGAATTTTTTTCAGAAAAAAAGCTAATACGATAGTAACGATCTTAAAAAAAGACGGGATATTTACGATATTGCCGCTCCGCCTTTTTTAGATGGTTGACTAGATGGAGGGCTGAGATTCGTCCGTACCATCCGCACTAAAAGACAAAAACGTACCTGATCCTCACCATATATATATATATATATATATATATATATATATATATATATATATATATATATATATATATATATATATATATATATATATATATATATATATTAACGCTAACAATCTCCCCCTAAGGAGTGGTCATTCGAATGATGCTCCACGTGAGTGGGTCTTCCGTGTTCTTTGTCTTTAACTTTGTGTGTCGTTGTAGAATAGTCTTTAGTCTTTGTTCCTTCATGCTTTGTGATCTTTGATAACTGATTTTTCATCGTTCTTTGTTCCTTAGTGATGTGGAGTTATCTGCCTTTCGTCATTTCTGCGTCTGTGGTGGTTGTTTGCCATTCCAACATGCTCATACACCTTCAGTCTTTGTGATACATGCAATTGTTGTTACCGTTCTTTCACCCAGATCTTTGTCACTTTACTTCTGTAGATTCTTTCACATTGCATAGAATCTTTCTTTGAACCTTACTTTGCTTTGATCTTTGTGAGAACTTTCCTTTGACGCAGTGATGCATGTATGAGCATGTGGAATCCTTCGCCATGGAGATGATGTATAGCTGCATGAAAACAGTCAGCAATAAATCAACCGGTACTTACAGATAAGAATTAGAGATCGTCAACAGCATAGTGTGAAGACTCCTTCTAACCCTTACCAAGGCCGTTCCCATGTCAGATACTCTCGAGAGAGCTTACAAGACCTACTAAGTAGCTCAATGACTGGGTGAGTCGCTGGGGATCACTCCACGACTGTAGACCGTTTGAAACCACCGCGAACACTAAGCGTAACCCATAAAGAATTACCGAAGTGACCTGTTGTCAGGGCTGCTAGATGTTGACCCTGGCAGGAGTTTCCATTCAATCATTGAGAATCACAAAAGTGAATCCTCTCATAAATGTTCTGGCAGATTACTAAGATCTGCGTAGGACTCTTAAGTTTACATCTGGCGTCCTTAATGTTGAACAACAATTGTAGAAATATCATGTGTTCCTATGAGATCTTTTTGATGAATCTCGGGGCTCTAGACTCGATAAGTGCACATTTGGTTCCTATGCGGAGATTAGGGAGAGGTCTCCTGCTTCAATATCAACCATCTCTAAGAGACAGGTTGATAGATTACACCGGTTCCCCGTGAGAATGAAACAAGCTCTTTTAAGAGAACTTGAGTGGTTAAGAAGGTTTAGTGCAGTGCGTCACTGGGTCCATGACGTCTTTGTCTTCAATACCGGTGTCATCTTAGTAACAACCAGTAGCATATGAGTTGAACCCGGTGTCTGCCCTAAGGTTGAACATTTGGAGGGCTATTTATTTTCACCCTTTTTCATAACTTTTCTTTTTAATTCTTCAACCCCTTCTTCTCCTTTCTCATTTTCTCCTTTTTTCAATCATTCCTAAGAACTTCTAATTCTAATCTATTGGAATTGTCCTTGGGTAGATCCCTCCGGCTCTGGCGGATCATAGGACGGTTTTTCCTAACCTTAGTTACCTTATAACTCCATGACTATCCTATCATTGCCATGAAACCATTTATTGAAAATCTCTCAAAGTGTTTATGATAATAAAATACTTTGTTGTTACCACTTTGAGAGTTTTGCATTTCTTTTGAAGGACTCCCCTTTCACATGTGCTCATGTAATTTTAAGAAATTTGCACATGCGGGAGGAGTTTGCACTTTTGAATTGATCCACTTTCAGTGAACATGACCGATTCGAGACACGCTTACATCACTAGTTAGACTAGCTTGAAATTATTACCCGTCCTGGTCAAGTCCAAAGGAAGTTTCTCGATACGGTACATTCTACTCAGACAAGTCCTATTCGAGACACGCTTACATCACTAGTTAGACTAGCTTGAAATTATTACCCGTCCAGGACAAGTCTTTTCGATTAATGACATTTAAGCTTCGTCAATTCATTGGTAATATCTGAGTCGAGCTCTTTTGAGATTCAGTCACAAACTTTAAACATCTTTGATCACATTTTAATCATGTCTTCTCCCCCTCAAAAATAACATAATGTGATATTTTTGATATCAATTGATTAAGAAAAATCTTTTGGAGAGAAAGACAGATTTCATTTTGCATGAATTCGGAACATTTTTGTTTTTGTACTCCCCCTTAATGATAGCACATTTTAAAATCAATTAAGGGTTTTGAGGGAGTTATCTTGAGCACTCATTTTGAGAGATTTTGAGAAATCTTTTGAACAATCTTGAAAAAGTGCTCAAGAATTTTGTTTGAAAACGAGTTTAAGCTTGAAATCCTTTTCGTTTGTTTAGACTCGAACTTTTTGAAAAAGAGTTCATCATTGAACGTATGAGTCCTTGATTTGAAAATTAATCAGAAGTCATCATTCGGGTCCGGGTTTGGTACTGATGTATACGAAAGCCATAGTGAAGAAACTTTTGAGAAACGACATGTTTTAGAAAAACATTTTAAAGAACTCCCGCTCAAGCATCTGTACATGTCCGTATCATTGTTGAATGACATTTCTAGAAACGTACAGAATATTGATTTATACGAGAGACATGTCGTGAGGAGAATATTTTTGGGTTTTTTGATTTTATATTGTTTTTGTATTTTTTAAAAATTTTATATTTTTGTATTTTGTTTTTGTTGGTTTTTCAAATATTGTATTTTGTTTTTTTTCAAAAATTATTTACAGCGAAGCGATTTTGAAAACATTTTTCAAGAAGATTAGAGAAGACGTTCTAGCTCCTCAGGAGTTACGCTTCGCATGCCAACTCGTCAAACTAAATAGTCAAACCGTTCATTTGGAAGGGCTTTAGTAAATAGATCAGCGAGTTGATAATCAGTCTTAACGAAAAATAATTCAACAGTACCCTCTTCCACGTGTTCTTTGATGAAATGGTAGCGGACTTTGATATGCTTCGTCTTAGAGTGATGTACGGGATTGCACGAGATGGCTATGGCACTTTTTGAGTCACAATACATAGGTATTCTGTCAAAAGTAAAGCCATAATCTTTGAGCTGTGTCCGCATCCAAAGAACTTGGGCACAACACGCAGATAGAGACACATACTCGGCTTCGGCGGTTTATAGTGCAGTACAGTCCTGTTTCTTTGACGACCAGCTTACAAGCTTTTCACCCAATAATTGTGCTCCACCTGATGTACTCTTTGCTGTAACTTGATCACCAGCATGGTCTGCATCTGAAAATGTTAGATGAAACCCCGAATCCTTCGGATACCAAAGTCCCATGTTAATGGTGCTTCGTAGGTACCGAAAGATCCGTTTAACCTCTTTGAGGTGAAGTTCGGTAGGCTTTACCTGAAACCGTGCTAACAAACATACAGAAAATTGAATATCGGGTCGGCTAGCAGTTAGGTACATGAGAGAACCGATCATGCTCCGATATTTCTTCGGATCGATAGGTTTCTCAAACAAATCAGCACCTATTTTTGGTGAAGTGACCATTGGTGTACCAACAGAATCACAATTTTCCATTCCATGTTTTTTCAAAATCTCTATAGTATATTTAGCTTGATTGATAAAAATACCACGAGGGGATTGATGGATTTGTAAACCAAGAAAGAATTTTAGTTCCCCCATCATGGACATTTCAAATTTGCTTTTCATGAGATTTTCAAAATCTTTTGAATGGTTAGGATTGGTTGATCCAAAAATAATGTCGTCCACGTAAATTTGAACGATCAAAATGTCATCTTTGAATTTTTTGATAAACAAGGTGTCATCAACCGTTCCTTTTGTGAAATTGTTTTTAAGCAAGAAAGATGATAGTTCGTCATACCACGCTCTTGGAGCTTGTTTTAGACCATAAATTGCTTTCTTAAGTTTGTAGACGTAGTCTGGATGATCTTTGTCGATAAATCCATCTGGCTGACTCACATACACTTCTTCTTTCAGAGTTCCATTCAAGAAAGCAGTCTTAATGTCCATCTGATAGACTGTGATGTTTTTGTGAGCTGCATAGGCTAAGAAAATCCGGACTGCTTCAAGTCTAGCTACAGGCGCGAATGATTCTTCGAAGTCTCTCCCTTCTTCTTGTGGATAACCTTTAGCCACGAGACGAGCTTTGTTGCGAATAACAGTCATTTCCTCATCCAGTTTGTTCTTCCACAAGCACTTGAGATCAAGAACACGTTTATCAAGTGGTCGTTCAACAAGTTCCCAACTATCATGTAACAGGTATTGAAGAAATTCCTCCTGCATTACTTCTATCCAAGGGTTTTCTGCCATTGCTTCCCGAATGTTCTTTGGTTCTTTGAGGCTGATTGAGCAAATGTAAATGTACAATTCGAGATCGGTGGCAAGTTGTCTCCTCGTCTGAACTGGCTTTGAAGGTTCACCAATAACATGTTCTATTGGATGGTCTTTTGTCCATTTAAACGTAGAAGGGTACCTTGGGTGTAACAAATGTGTGTTAGATGGTTCTTGTAACCTTGAAGAAGATTCAGCAGAGTCTGTTGCAAACGGGTTTTCAAATACTTCTTCTTCTTCTTCTAACGTAACATCGTTTGAATTATTTGTTGGTTCTTCTTGAAAATTTGTGTTTTGGTTTTGCTCATCAACTCTTGGTAGAACAGTTTCAAGTACTGGATTTGCTTGAGTAGATGTAGATGATGTTGATGTAGTTGGTGCTTCAGCTTCGATTGTTGTGGATGCATCTTGTGGTGATGGTGGTGGTTGATGGTTGTGAGCGGGTGCAGCGGAATGTTGTTGAGATGCATTAGTCGAAGTCCTCCATAGTATTCATCAAAACATTAACTCGAAGAAATTTTCCAGTTCTTGTTCTGAAGGTTTATCCGTGTTTGTTGACTGAGCTCCTTGAGGCACGAGTCCTGAACTGATGTGTCCAGAAGTCTGCATGTTTGGTGCGGGTCCTAATCCGTTTTGATTAGAAGCCATTGGATTAAGCGCGGGTTCTAGAGCGAATCTCTCAGAAGCCATTTGTGAAATCTCGTCAAACTTCACATTCATTGTCTCCATAATCCTTTTTGTTCGTCTATTATACACCCTGAATGCCCTCGAGTTTTCTGAATATCCAATGAAGATTCCAATATCACCCTTAGCTTTTAACTTCCCTAGATCTTCTCTGTCATTCGTCGGATAGCACAAAGCGCCAAACACGTGAAGGTAAGAGATGTCAGGTTTACGGTTGTTCACTAGCTCATATGGGGTTTTATTGAATCTCGGATGGACTAGGGATCGGTTTTGAGTAAAACAAGCAGTGGCTACAGCATCAGCCCATAAGAATAGTGGTGCACTAGAAAAAATCAGCATTGTGCGAGCAGCTTCCACAAGAGTTCTATTTCTTCTTTCAACTACCCCATTCTGCTGTGGAGTTCTAACAACTGATGTTTGATGTGTGATTCCAACATCTTCATGGTAAGTTCTTAACTCCTGGTTTGTAAATTCTGTACCATTGTCTGTTCTTATAATCCTTACTGGAGCTTGGAGTAGAACTTGAATACGCTTCAGAAAGGTGATGATGATGCCTGGTGCTTCGTCTTTTGATCTCAAAAACTTTACCCAAGTATATCTTGAATAATCATCAACAATAACGAGAATATACTTCTTCCCATTAATGCTTTCAACTCTCATTGGGCCACATAAGTCCATGTGCAACATATGTAACCTTGCTTCCGAACAAGGTACGGTTTTGGGTTTATATGATGCTCTTTTACTTTTTCCTTGTTCGCATGATGGACATAGGTGTTCCTTGGTGTATTTGAACTTAGGAAGTCCGGTGACGATGTTGTCTTTGGCTAACTTGTTGATGGTGTCGAAATTGAGATGGGATAAACGTCTATGCCACAGCCAGGACTTAGTTTCGGTTGCCCTTGTCATAAGACAAATTGGTGATGTAGAAGCCATTTGGTTGATGTCGATAGCATACAAGTTTGTACTACGATTACCAGTTAAGAGATCATCACCAACCAAATTTCTTATAAAAACCGTGTTTCTCCTGAATGCAACTTCTAAATCCGCATCACAAAACTGCCCAATTGAAAACAAGTTGTGTCCCAACCCTTCAACGTAGTAAACTCGAGTGATTAAAAAATACCCAAATTGTAGATCTCCATAACCCTGAATAGCTGCTACATGATCATTTCCAAATCGTACAGTTCCCATGAATTTCCAGACGAAATTGATTAGCAGCTTTAAATTCCCGGTCATGTGCTTGGAGCAACCCGAGTCGACGATCCAAAGACATATTTCGATAACCTGCCAAGAATAGAAGAGTTTGTATTTGGAAACCGTTTTGAATTTTGTTCCATGGGGTTAGGAGTAAAATCTAAATCACATTCATAGACAGTTGCTACTTGTTTAGCTTGAGCTATTTATAATTTTCCGTCCTGTAGAGTGAACTCTCTACCCGTCGGAATCCACATACAAAACTTAAGATAGTTCCTAGGCATTCGACTAATAGTGGTAGTCCTAAATCGTGCAACTAATCTTTCTATAGATCTGGGTCTAGCACTAGGTCTTTTTGGAACATTCTTCTGTTCAGGCGTAACATACACATTCTTAGAAACACATTCATCGTGAACATCATTAATTAAACATTTCTTGCATATTAAACAGACAGAGTCATTACATGCATTAGAAACAGTACGCTCGAGATTACATTCAGATGAAACATGTCTCTTATTACAAAGCGATAAATTCCTAGGGTGTTATTCTACTTCTTCAACTTTATTCTTGCTACTACTCTTAGATGCAGGCGAGACTCTATTGTTCCTTGTATTGCTCTTAGGCTTTAGTCTGCTGCTCCTAGAGGTGCTTTCTAATCCTGTAGAAGGTAAGGCACACACATTAGGATTTATATTTTTGTCCTTTTTAGCATCCCTAGCTTCTTTAGAATTAGCCTTTATACACTTGTCATTTGTCTTAGATGTTGAGACAGACGCACTAGTGGGACTAATCCTAAAAAGGCCAGGTGCTATCACTTTTGGTGTTTCGACAACCGCTTTTCCTTTATCAACAATCTTTTCATTTTCACTTTTCTTGGGCAAGGGTGTTGGAGTGACTGGTTTTGTTAAATCCTTTTTCTCATCGACTTTTGGAGCAAACCGTGAAATTGACATTTTAGGTTTTTGAACCGTGTTTGAAACATTTGGTTTCTTCGAAGTCAATGGTTTTGCAAACTTAGTTTCCTCACCCTTTCCTTTTTGACTTTCAAACTGAGCCCTCAAAAGATCATTTTGCTGTTTCATGTTCTTTAAGTCACGCTCATACGACAATTTGTCATACTTGCATTCTTCCTTTTTTCGATCAAGTTGTTTAAAATATGAGACATTTTCTTTTTCAAGCTTTATAAGAGCATTTTCATATTTAGAAACAATGTCGGAGGTCTCAGCTCGGAGTCGTTCATCGTCTTGAACAGAATATGTTCGCAAAATGATGGACATTATATCAGTAGTCATAACAGCTTCGAAGAGAGAATCATTTAGGTTTTCCAAAACATTGATTTGCTCAAAAGATTCATTAGCCTTCTTTATCAGGGATTTGTGATCCGTGACGAAGTCAGCTGTTTCTTTCAAAAATGCTTGTTCAAAGTGAATTACACGAGCATGAATGTTATTAATTTGAGGAGCAAATTCACTTTCAAGAATCTTTTTAAGCTGTAAATGAACCGTGGAATTCCAGTTAATCTCATTAAGTCTCGTTTTAGATTCTAAAGTTGTTTTAAGTTGCCCAACTCTTGTTTTAAGGTCATCAAGATATCCTCTGGCAGTACTTGTGTTAAAAGTGTTGTTTGAAGAAATATGTTCCATGTTTGAAAGCGATTTGGAAGCAACTACTTTCTTAGAAAACATTTTCGAGAATGGTCATTTTATGGAAAACACAGATGGTTCTTTTTGTGGAACAAAAGTAATACCCGAAAGTTTGTTCAATTTGTTGTAATCAATGGGTTTCAAATCCTTTTGTTTCATTTTAATAATGCTCTCTTCGACATGTTCTATCGTTTGCACAGAATCCCGAACGACGGGAGGATCATGTTTAGTGTACATGAGGTTACCATTATACAAAACATTCTGTTCTTCCTGAGCTTTCTTGAGATTACAAGGATTGTTGTTACCAAGAGCCATTTTGTGTTTCGTATGGTAAATCGGATTAGTTTGGTTTGAAATCATTTTCATTGTTTGACTTGACTGACCCGACTTAACCACTAATTCTTCTAGATGTGCAATCATGTGTTCTGACTCTACGATTTCTTCCAAAAGTTTATCTTCTTTCATTGCAAAGTCCTTTTTCAACTCATCCCGTTCTTTTTCAAGATTGGTATAAGCTGTTTGTTGTTTTGAAAGTTGGTTTGTTAATTCAGAAATTTCTTGTTTTAAAGAGTTAATGGTTTTTGTTGAACTTATTTCGAGATTAGCAAACTTGTTTTTCCATTCCCTATCTTTAACAAGTAACTTCTTATAACCAGTTTCAAATTCTGACTCGCGTTCTTTGTGAATTTGAAAACTTTTTGCATTTTCCTTGTATCTCTCAAGCTCAGTGGTCAATTTCTCATTCGCGGCCTTAACATCGCGAGTGACCTTTTTCACTTTCTCGATTTCAATACCACAATTATTTAATAATGATTCAAATAAAGCACGTGTTTCCTCATCATTCTCAGCATGCTGTGAAACAAAGCCTCCATTATGATTCACATCTGGAGTTGCTGAAGAAGTATTGCTACTACTTGGCGTGTCCAGGTATGTATCATAAGTGGATGCTTGCTTCTCAAAATGTTGTTCCTCATGAGGAGACATATCAAATATATCATTATTGTGACATGTGTTGAAATTCGATACCTCAGATGGTGCATTGGTGTCATAAACAGGAAGTGTGTCAGAATCCGTGTCATACTTAGCTTCCTGAAGATTCGCCATGAATATGCAGTTCGCATCGATATCCTCTCTATCTTCCATGTCATCCATAAGAGCCATAAAATCATTCTCCTCGGCATTCAACTGAACCACTGCCTTTGCCTTTTGTGCCAACATCACTGCTTTCTGCAAGTACTCTAGATCTTTCTTGTTCGGCTTAGTAGGACAGTTCCTTGCCATATAACCTACACCATGACAGTTGAAACACTTTACCGGATTACCCTGATTCACATTTCCCAAATTCCCAACTACTGGAGCTGCAACATTTCTATTCTGATTACCCATTGCCTGATTACCAACATTCTGACCCCTCTGATTTCCAACAACCTGACCCATCTGATTCCCTGCATACTGACCATACTGATTCCATGCATACTGACCTGCATTTTGATTCTGCATATGCTGATTACCCATGTTAAATCCAGTAGCATATCCTTGCTGATTCCCATAAACTCCAACCATTTGGCCTCCGTTGCCCATATTGAAACTCGGCTGAGCGATCTGCCTGTTGCGAGTATTCGATGAAATCCTTTGGTTGTTGTTTGTTGGTGTAGAATAGCGTCCTTGGAATGCCTTTGACAGAAAAGCAAACGCTTGTGTCAATGCTGCAGTAGCTTCATCATTTTCAGTGAATTCTGGTTCTTGGAATTGTGGGTATTGTTGTTGTGGAATAAGATGTTGTTGTTGCTGTGGGTAGAACTGTTGTTGGTAGACCGGTGTTGGTTGTTGAATGTAGGATGGTTGCATGTAGTTGTGAGTAGAAGATGATGATGGTTGTTGTTGTGTGTTCACTGGTATAGGTGTTGGTGTATCGGCCATTAATGCTAGATGATCATGCTTTTTAGCTAGTAATTCAGCTCTTACTTCATTAGCTTCATCTTGATTTTGCTTCAAGAAGTCATACACCTAATCATAAGTCACTTCATGCAAATTCTTTGTCTGATAAACAATAGTGACATATCTTCCCCATTCTGGTTGTAACTCATTCAGAAAAATGGTGTTGTTAGCAATATTTGTCTGACTGAGGTTGTGTCTTGATAAATCATTCATGATCTTACAGAATCTGTGGTAGTACGTCTCTATGGATTCACCAGGAATTGAAGTAAACTTGCGAAGTTCCTTAAGCAATTGTGATTCCATTTCCTGTTTCCCGATGTTTGTCCCATACATTAACCTCTTGACTCTTTCCCAGACTGCATGAGCACTTACTTCACTGTCAACAGTAGCATAGATGGTTTCAGGTAAACCAAGAAAGACGAAATGAAATGCCTGGTCATCAGCTTCAATCTGTTTTCTGTCGTCCACAATGTTTTCAGTCTCATTCTGTTCTCTGTAGTATGGTTGTACTGCGCGCGCGCGCGGGGGAGGGGGGGGGGGGTACCATTTGGATCACCAGGGTCTAGTACTTGTATTGGTTTGAAGGGTCCATCCGCAATGGATTTGATGAGAAGATTTCCATTTGTTTTGCTCTTAAGATAGCGCATCATACGACTAGCCCACTGTGAGTATCCACCCTTTGACAGCATGGGAGGTCGGTTTTCGGCACCGGCTGCATGAATGTCTTGCTGAGTTGCCATTAATGATTTTTAGATGGATAAAGTTGATTCTTGGATCGTTTCAACAAAATAGGAGTTGTGTTTTGAGTGAGTTGATGCAAGTTTTTATGGTGAAAATTTTGACTTAAAACCTTAAAACCTCAATAACTTCTTCTCGGAGCGTTTTTAGGCCTCGAAACTTCGCCTAAATTGATAAATCATTCAGCGTGTCGTTCTCCTCTGTCTCACGGTCGTTTTGACAGCTGATTCGTCGAAAACGGAGTTACGGTTCAAAAGTTATGGCCTTTTGAAGTTTGGTCGTCAAAAACATCACTTTTGTCAAAATTCTCGAAACTTTGCTGTGTTCTCGAAACTATAGGATTGCGAAACTTTTGATTTCGAAACTTAGGATTGCGAAACATTGGATTTTGAAATTTAGGATTGCGAAACTTTGGATTTCGAAACTTGTATTCTCGAAAAAAGTCAAGACAGTGTTCTCGAAAATTTGGTTGTTGCTGGAACTTTTTTGAGATCCTGGGATTTTTTCGAAAATATGTTCTCGAAAAGTGTCAAGTTTTCGAAAACTAACTTTACAAAGAAATTTCGAAATTGTCCAATTTCGAAATTTCGCCAAAAGTCGAAGTATTTTCTTACTTATACAAGAGAGAAAGTACCGAGTATCCAACTATGAGCACAAATGGAGCCGTTCCTTGTGTTCTCGAAAAGCAGTCAAGATTTCGAAAACAAGTACTTGGGATTTCGAAATTATGGCAGTTTTTTGATTTCACTTAAAGCACACCCAAATGAAGTTTGTAATCCAAGATTCTTGTACTTCTATGCTAAAAAACACCAAAACTTGAAGAAAGTTCCAAACTTGATGATTTTTATAAAACTTTTTCGTGTTCAAGAAAACAAGTACAAAAACCAAATCGAGTTTTTTACGCTATGAAACTTCAAAAAGATTTAAAATTTCTTGTTAGAGAAGGTTTATAACACTAGTTTGTAATAAAAAAAATGTTAAAAACCAAGAAAAACAAGAAAAGTAAGAATTTTTGAAAACAAAAACGTGAAGAAAGCTTAAAAAAATGAACCCAACAAACTCTTAACCCTCCTAAATCATTGTTAGGCGATTGATACTACTTGTAGGACCTTAAATAACACAACTTTATCACACCATTATAGAACCAAAGATGAAGAAGAGATGAAAGATGGTGACTTGATATGTATGTATGTATATCGTGTATATTAGAGAGAGAGAGAGATGGAAATGAGAGCTTTTAATTCAAAGAGAAACACACACAAATACACACACAAACACACCTTACAAATGAGAGGTAAGGTGCCTTTTATAGTTTCATACATAGGCTTTCAATGGGCTTGGACTTGGTTACATGATTGGATAACAAGGCTTATGAAACATAGCACATAACATATTAGCTTGCCAAGTCCAAAGCCCAATGACTAAACTATTACTAATCTTAACAAACGATACAAAATTACAATATGAGAATGACCATCACTTCTATATATATATATATATTTTAATGCTAACAAGTTTTGTGGTGTTTTATTTTACAAATGGGCTTTTGGTTATTAAGTTTATTTATTATTGTGTTTGTGTTGTTACTTGCATTGGGCATCTAGAATATGTTTTATTTATGTGTAGCCTTGTAGGAGCAGTTGATATTTTTTATTTGTTTCGATATGATGTTTTTGCATGAGCGCAATGATAACAATGAGTTCCTGTTCCTGTTCCTAGCAAGTGTGATGCACCGGTTTTGTTTTTGAATAAACTATAAGTGTTGAGTGTTGCTTACGTCTAAAACTAAAATAATAATAATAATAATAATAATAATAATAATAATAATAATAATAATAAATTGTTATTATAATTTACAAATGGCTTCAAGCCAAAATTATGTGTTTTGTCATTTCTATTCATTATTCAAGTTGATATTTTTAATATGATGTATTTTGTTATTTTAGCAAATTGTTTTAATTTTGTTGTTCAAATTAGATGTACTAAAACCCACCACTACAAAAGAGTGTTATTTTACATTTATTGGTGACATTGTTCCTACATTACATGCAACGTACCAACGTTGTTATTCATGTAAGCGATGCAAGCATATTCTTACATAGTTCACTACTAATTTTTGTCCGGTTGCTCATCATAATTACGCATTACTAAATATAATCTTTTAGTAGCTTACCGATGAAGCAACACTCAATATTATTCTTTGGTTCCTTGTCAATACCGTGTATATGTAAAAGTTTGTGTAATCATGTATATATAATAATGCCACATAAACTGTGTAAAAATCGTTACAAACCTTTTTAGCTTCATCTCATTTTACCGTACAACTAATTTCATTGAAAATTAACATTGAAGTCTAATTAATATAAATAAATTTTATAAATAAACTCAATTCTAAATAGCTAACCAAATGAATATATATATATATATATATATATATATATATATATATATATATATATATATATATATATATATATATATATATATATATATATATATATATTAACACACTATTAATAATTCCTAAAACCTTTGAACTCCACTATTATGTCTTAAACTTAATTATTTTAATTTACAAATGGGTTTAAGCAAAAATTATGTACTTTTTCTTTTATATTCATTATTCAAGTTGCATGCAATGCAAGGGTCTTGTTATCTCATAACATATAAACTATGGGATAAAAGTGTTTGGTTCAGCTTTACACCATGTCAAACGGATTTAATTCATGTCGAATCTCATTCCATTTAGATACTCCATAAGTTGCCCAGCGAAACATTTATCATTTAATATTAAATAACTCATGTAAACTATAGATACTTTTGTAAATTTTGATGCTAACACATTTTTTTAGGAAAGTAATTAAATATATCAATATAACATCTATAACTAATTGTTCGAAGTAATAATCGGAAACACTTAGTTATGGTTCATAATAAAATGTTCAAATTATGACAACGTTATGGAAATTATTGTTATCAAATAACCCCGATTCGAACTTTTGTGTTTGTGCATGTGATTTTGGTCAGTTTATATGGGAATGCATTAGGTTAAATCATCAATTGTTCTTGCAACATTTTCAACTTCATCTCAATAAATAACCGACTTTCAATTTTATACTAATTACTAAATATCATGTAATCAATTCCGGTAAGCCTTGCACTTCTATCTCGATGTTGTATATACTTCACATTAAATGCATCGCTTTTGTACGTACTAAATGTCGTAAAAGAGAATTTACATACCGCTACCAACAATCAAAGATCTAAAAGATGTGTGAATCATCTTCAAATGTACATAATAAATGTGATTTTAGCCGGTTTATATAGGCATGAATTAGGTTAAATCGTTAATTATTCTTGCAACCTTTTCAACTACATCTCAATCCATAACCGACTTTTAATTCTATACTAAATACTTGATCAATTCCGGCTACCCTTGCACTTCCATCTCGATGTTGTATATACTTCACATTAAATTATGTGACTCCATCTTGAGTATCTTGATTACTCCACATTAAATTAAGGGACTCAATCTTATAGTATTATAGATATGGTATTTAATATGATTGTTACATGTTTTAGTACGATAAAAACCCTAATTAACCATTAATGGGAATAATAGCCTAATTAAGCATGAATAATTGTAATTGTGGTGTAAAACGCTTATGAATCAGTGGTAAACATAAAATATATGATAAGTAACCCTAATATGCCAAATATGGAAACCTGCTGAATCTGGGAACTTACTAAATATGGAAACTTACGAATTTAGGAAATCTGCTAAAAATAGAAAGTTACTGAAATGACTAAGTTACTTAAAGTGGAAACTTACTATAAATGAAAGCTTACTATTTTTGGAAACCTGCTATAAATGGAAAGTTCCTAAAAATGGAAAGCCGACTCGAACGAGGAAGGAGTGACTTCCTATTCGTATAGATTCGCTGAAGAAGGAGTGACTTCCTATTCGTATGTTATGATTTCGATGGCAATTGAGGTACAAATATTCTTCCCTTTTTAGTAGGGACTTCTCATGACTCTTTTTGATCCTTGACTTTGCTATGATCCATTTTGATATGATCCTTTGCCATGATTCGTTTGATGTGATCCTATGTTGTGATCCTTTGATATGCTTCGTTTGATATGCTTCGTTGATATGATGTTTGATATGTGCTATGATATGATATGTTTCGTTTCGTTCTTATGCCCGAGTTTATTAACCAGCCATGGGGAGTCCATGGGCATGTCATTGATGGCACCAATGGCATGACGCTGTCAGTTGAGGCGGGTTTTTGTCCACTGCGTCCTCTTTCGTTATGATTGGCCATTTTGATGTATGTGTATACCTGTCGTGTGAGCAGGGTGCATACATGATTTTGTTCAGTGGGGGCGTATGGATGCATCCTAGTATATGTTTTGATATGATATGGTATGGATTGATTTCTGTGGGTGACTGGTGGTACGTGCCTTGTGTAACACCCCCAAATTTAAGTTTGTCGCAGTGGAAAAGTAATTTGGGTGTTACGGTGAGGATCGAAGTTTTAACCACATAAAATGGTTTAAAAGAAACGTTTTGAAAGTTATTTTTCATTCAAATAATAATTTTGATAAAAGATGAACCATTTGATTTAAAATCTTATGAAAAGATATAAAGGCTTGTAAAAATGACAAATTTGATTTTTACACCATTTTAATTTATCAGAGTAATAAATGCCCACTCCGTGTCTTGTCCTGCTCCGTTAAATTACCTGAGATACACATGCTTAAAAGTGTCAACACAAAGGTTGGTGAGTTCATAGAGTTTTAGGAAAAACCCTTTATTTTGTTAGATTTCAGGAATATTTGGTATTGTTAAAATACAAACAGTAATGAAACAAGTATCGAGTGTATTCACAAATAAATCATATAAATATTCAATCACGTTCAATAAATCATCAATAATCTTAACATGAGCTGGAAACTCATGATACTAAATCAATCAGATATACAATTCACGTATGGTCAAACCTATACAGCTGTATCTAAATATATGTTGAATACATACATTTTTCCTTTATAGATATTGCACCAAGCCTCATGACACGCAAGACGTTAACAAAGGGGGTGTTCTATCAAATCAATGACAGATTTTACCCTCTAATCATAGGTGATTTGCCAATTCTTATTTGTCTCAAATATAGTGTATCACGACTAATACGACTAACCATATGCACAATGGCATTCTGTCAAGTATTAGTGGGATCGGAGGTCAATCTGAAACAGGTTTCGAATATGTTCATTATATTCGCGCTCACATTACAGTAATTAATGGCTCATGATTGAGGGACTATATGGCGATAAGCTAACTTAGGCAATATCAAGGACTAATGGGCTCATTTAGCATAACATCATGTAATCAAGTATCGTATCACAGAAATAAATTTTGAAAACAATATCGTTTGAGTATCAGAAATTCAGTTTGAAAATATTATCGTTTGAGTATCAGAAATTCAGTTTAAAAATATTATCGTTTGAGTATCAGAAATTCAGTTTGAGTATTTCGCCAGTAATATATACATATATCACATATCACAATAATCGAATTCGAAATATTATTATCAGAGTATCAATATTTCAGTCAAGTAATTCATCAGCAAAATATATATATCACACACCACAATAATTGAATGGAAAACATTATCATATGAGTATCAGTATTTCAGTCAAGTAATTCATCAATAAATTATATATATATATATATATCACACACCACAATAATTGAATGGAAAACAATATCATACGAGTATCAGTATTTCAATTAAGTATTTTGTTATGGATTGTATATATCACATTTTAAATCACAAATTATATTATTTTAATATCAATTAGGAAATTGATTTGAATCATGTATTTTATTTCATATACTTATCGAGTTATCAAAGTATATGTAAGCATGTATCTCCCCTAATGAGTTTAAAAACAATTATTGGAAATGGGGTTATGACTCACCTGGATTGATTTGGAAATGATGAAAAGTAATGTAGGATGAGATTTATGGAAACGATTATGGAAACGTCTTTGATACGGAACCTGATAAATAAATTTATCAGAGAAGATAACCAAATACTATTTGGTAGATACGAATGAATATTATTCGTTATGACGAATAGATGATGTGCAGTGAAATTATTATGTCATGCATGATATGTTAAAATACTTTATTTAAAATATCCATCTTAGTTTTACCTTTTTAATCGTAAGTAAAAGTATTAACTTTATAGATATCGTTATATATATTATTAACGTTAAAATAAATAATATATTTATAAAACATAATAAAAATGCATATGACGTGATGGTTGCCGTAAAATAGAAAATAAAATAAGAATGTCAAATAGATTATGTGTAGTCCTTGTCCTTTTCCAGTTTTTACACTTTTTATACTAACGGAGTTAGCGTCACACCGTTAGTCCTTTTTATATATATTTTACAATTATAGTCCACTACATGTCCAATATTACAATCTAAGCTTGTAACATCCTATATTATCAATTTTTATCCTAACTTTCTGTTTCTAAAGTTTTAGTCCTTTCTTTTCACAGTTTTCACTTTTAGTCCCTATAGGTGTCGTCGCGTTACATTTTTAGTCCAAATTTGCAAAAATGATTATAAAAATTTTATAAAAATTTCCATAGCTTCTTTTATTAATTTCAAGCTTATTTCAACAACTTATTTTATGAAAAGCTTATTTATTTAGCTTATGGGCCTTAATTCGAGCCAAACAAAAGCCCATTTAAAAATTTAGAGGCGAGGGCATGAAAAATGTTTTGGGCTTGAACTTGGGCTTCCTTTGTGATTTCAAAAATATATTTTATGGGCCCAGTGGGCTGTTAAATCGTTAAGTCTTATTGGGCCTTGGTTAAGCCCACTCGACAAACATAAAGTTTTTATTATTAATTTTAGATTTGAAAAAACTGGTTTATGTCGATTCACTTTGGCTCGATTGGCATGTCAAAACGTGATTATTTTTATAAGTCGTGTATATGAAACTAATAGTTTTCTAGGTGGTCTATTAGTACGTAGAAAAATATTGGGTGCTTGTTACGTGAAATTGAAAGTTATACGATGCGTTTGTAGGGTGTTTGATTCGTTTATATATTTTGAAAAACTTGAAATATTTACAAAGTGTTTAATGAAATTTCATACGATGTGGTACGTTTCAAAAATGGTTTTGTTTGATGCGTATAACGTGAAACTAATGTGAGATACGTGTGCTATGTGACTCCTAGGCCTTCCAAAATAGAGGCTAGTCACGTTTGTGTTGCTAAAATTATATACGTACGTAAAATATCTATATGAAACTATACATGATCGAACTAAAATATATATGATGCATGACAATAATTTAACGTATGATTTTGAATGGAAATGATTTGAAATAACTTACAACACCTTAGAGGTGGTGGAGAGTCGAGTAGGAATGAATGAAACACAAGAAAATCTTGTCTATTCGTATAACTCAAACATTATACGTATATATTAAGCCCGATTTCACTTTCTTGCTTCCAACAAATCTAGCAATCGACTTCTGAGTTGTAGGAATAATTTTTAGGAAGAATGGAATATGTGAAAGAGAGTTTGAGAATGAGAGAATATGGAAACATGCATGAACGTATATATATTCCATTTAGATGAATCGTATGGTTCTTAAATTCATCCAAAGAAATACATAAACAATGCATGTCAGTATTATTTGGCTTCAAGGACAAGTTTTATTATTATTATATGAGATGTGAGAGCTAGATTCATGGGATGTGTCTTGGTGATTCATTCACTATGTCGACACATACACACACACACACACACACACACACACACACACACACATATATATATATATATATATATATATATATATATATATATATATATATATATATATATATCCATCAACGATTTGCTTAAACCTTGTACTACTCGATTTTAGCTGATCATGGATGATATTTGAACATGAAATCAACTTAGAAATATTATTAGGATCATTTAGAAACAAACGGGGATTAAAACGGTTAAGAATTGAATATTTTATGAATCGATTGAATTGATTTTTGTTCGATCACTTTGCCACTTAAAAATGTATCAAACGTCGTCCAATGAATTTGGGATTTGACACACTAATATTTGGATAGGTGGTGAACGAGATGGTGCAAAAATATATAGGTGTCGTGTGTACGAATTGAAAATAAAAGAGGCGTTTTGAAGCTTATTTGGTCGATTTATATGAAATATAATTAAGGAAAAATGGGTTTTATGTTTCGGCCGGTTGGGCTTATGAAAGAAAAAGGTCCATTTTATTTTGTGATTAATATTGTTAATTAAGATTAGTGAATTATTAATATTTTGTTAATTGTGTCGAGAACTTGTTTTGTCGTTTGGTGAATTTTGCAATATCGTAATCGTGACCATTTTAATATACAAAGAAAATTTTAAATTTCTCCTTAAAAATGGTGATTACAATAATGACAGAGATTGTTTATTTAATTAACCGAAGTTAATTATACGAATTTTTGCGAGGTTTTACAGTACCCACATGTCATTCTGAATTTCGTCCCGAAATTCAAATTTAATGTGATTACTTATGTAAAGAATTTTTTTGAACAGAGGTTGTCGAGAGATTTTTTTTATCCGAAATTCGAGGAAACGTGTTTCAGTTAGATTTACCTGTATTTAAACAAGACAAAATAACTGATGTATTTAAGGGTTGTGAATATTGAAAACTAACGGTCATGAATAGTATCCTAACGGTTATATTTGGACCCAACGGCTAGATTTTTAGCCTATAAATACTCTATTTAATTTCATATTCTGTCATCATCCATTTTCCTATCATTTCACATTTCCTATTCTTAATCCTTTTCTCTCATTAAATACTTCCGAAAATGCCGAGCCTAATTACTATTATCGCAATGGTATATATCGTTTTGGCCATCACCTATTTGACTTTTGTTCCGGATGAAGATTATGTAATTTTGGTCGGGATTGTGGGGTTCATAATACCACTCACGGTTCTATCATATGGTGTTGAGATATGGAGGCACTAGTCTCAAGCTAGGTTTATTTAAAATGTATCCTTGTTATGTTTCTATGTAATCCTCAATAAATATGAAATAAAACTTATTTGTCTTTATCTTTAAGAACTAGGCTTGCTATTGTTTCTAATGGTGTACTTATACTTATCTTTTAGAATAATCAGAGTAATTCATCCTATGGTGGTTCTTGCTATGGTACTGTTGATGTGAATCCTTATTGTTATGTCGGGTCAGCCTATTGAAGATTCTAAGCTTTTTATTGTAATCCTTGAAATAATAACGCTTCCTATGCTAATTATATGCCCATATATTAATTTCCATGGTTTCTAATAAAATTTTCGCTATTGATGTTTTCCATAAGCCTTTGTGAACTCTTAGGTTTCTAATGTTTTTACTTTTCTTGACTTACTATAATAAAAGTGATGGGTATTAAGTGTAAATATCTATTGGAGTTTGTAAAAAATGAGGTTTATAAATAGTTTATTAAATCTCAAGATTTTACTTTTACATGAAAATTGTTATTTAAAAAATCTGAAAAGATAACTGTTCCATTTATAACATAATTCTTCCTAAATTATACATAGGTAGCTAGGCTATGTATAATTGAGGACCAAATGATGTAATGCTTGGCTCAGTAACAATGGTATTATTTTTCTTTAAATTGTTTTAGATGATTCAGTCTCAATGATTGAATGACATCTAATCATTTTCAAAAGAATTTAGTAAATTTTTGTTCATAATATGGTGATGAGTCAAGAATTTCTAAGGAAATACTAGGATATCCTTGGTATAAACTTAAAGTTCATGAGATAATTCTTACAGGGTGGTAATAATCTATCGTTCAATCACTCTTATTGTTCTCTTAAGGTGAGTTGGTCTAAAATCCGTAAATCTTTCATGGTTATGCTTACAAGGTATGGCCGTCTTATTTTCTTTTTTTTACTATATTGTTGCTAATCGGAGGAACTATGGTTACTTCAAGTATTACTGCAATGATACTGATTACTAACCTCTGGATATTCTTAATACTTTGTTAGGTCCTTTATTGAAAGAATATGGAGCTAATTATTTCATTGATGATAGACTGAATTGAATCTCTACTGTAATCTAATTTCAAGATATGTCTGGGGTAGTATCTTAGATAATTTATCAACTCTTGGTATAGGATTGCTAAGGAACAAACGGACTTATCTACTAAAGCTAAAGTTCAATAACCTTCTCTCTATTCTTCAAGTTATCTTCCAAAAATTTGTCTTATAAAATTCTATGGTTATAGCCTAATCATAGTAGGTATAAGAAATCATAATAATCCTAGGTATTCTTAAGGTAAATTTGAATATATTCACTATAATCAACATTATATTAATAACTTGATTGATTGTTTTTGCAAAACAAACGATACAAGATCTTTTATTAATACTCCATTGATATGAGGGGAGTCATTTGTCTACCAAAGAGAGTAACAAATGGTGAGATTTTTCATGAAGGTATGGGAAATCATTACATGCATGCATAGCATCATGATGGAAAAAATTTATTAACAAAGAGGGTTAAAACGAAAGGAGATTTTTATTAAAGGTGGGTTACAAGTTTTGAGAGTTTCGGAATTATTAGGAAATCTGTCATCACTAACCAAAAACTTTTTGGTTTAGTGGGTACAACTTTCTGTTCAGGGGAATTGAGTGAAGATACATCGTTTGAGATGTATTGTATCGAGAAATTTGGAGCGTCAGGAAGTAAAAAATTTGGAAATATCTGGTATTGAGGAATATGAAGTATAAGGTGACGGAGAATTTGGCTCAACGTTCTTCTACGGCATCTCTTGGCTTGAACTTCGTCCAACTTCGAATGCTGCTTGACCACCAATCAAATCTTCATATGATTCGGTAGCTCTTCTGGGTTTTTGACGTAAAGGTGAAAAAAATAGGTGACGATGGAGGTGATTTCGGATTGAGTTCTATATTAGGTTGGGATTTTATTATTTGTACGTAAGGATCTTCATTATTCGGAGAATTTTTATTTATAGATGAGGTATTAGTATTATGGATATTTGTTTTGACATTCACGGGCGTTCCTGAAGACATGCTACAGTAGTAACCGAGAATAATATTTTATGAGTATTTTGTATGTTAAAGATATAACAGTACAAATGAAATAACAATTGTATATGAGTAACTATTAAGCATGTAAGATAATCTCAACAGATAAATTATTGAGCACGACAGTCTGCAGACACGGAGGGCATAAAATCTTATGGTGTAAAATCATTTATTTTGAAATTGTAGTTATAGTTTTAATGTTTGAAAACATTTAATTCTCTATAACTGTAGCTCTGATACCAATCTATAACACCCCCAAATTTAAGTTTGTCGCAGCGGAAAAGTAATTTGGGTGTTACGGTGAGGATCGAAGTTTTAACCACATAAAATGGTTTAAAAGAAACGTTTTGAAAGTTATTTGTCATTCAAATAATAATTTTGATAAAAGATGAACCATTTGAATTAAAATCTTATGAAAAGATATAAGGCTTGTAAAAATGACAAATTTGATTTTTACACCATTTTAATTTATCAGAGTAATAAATGTCCACTCCGTGTCTTATCCTGCTCCGTTAAATTACCTGAGATACACATGCTTAAAAGTGTCAACACAAAGGTTGGTGAGTTCATAGAGTTTTAGGAAAAACCCTTTATTTTGTTAGATTTCAGGAATATTTGGTATTGTTAAAATACAAACAGTAATGAAACAAGTATCGAGTATATTCACAAATAAATCATATAAATATTCAATCACGTTCAATAAATCATCAATAATCTTAACATGAGCTGGAAACTCATGATACTAAATCAATCAGATATACAATTCATGTATGGTCAAACCTATACAGCTGTATCTAAATATATGTTGAATACATACATTTTTCCTTTATAGATATTGCACCAAGCCTCATGACACGCAAGACGTTAACAAAGGGGGTGTTCTATCAAATCAATAAAAGATTTTGCCCTCTAATCATAGGCGATTTGCCAATTCCTATTTGTCTCAAATATAGTGTATCACGACTAATACGACTAACCATATGCATAATGGCATTCCGTCAAGTATTAGTGGGATCGGAGGTCAATCAGAAACAGGTTTCGAATCTGTTCACTATATTCGCACTCACATTACAGTGATTAATGGCTCATGATTGCGGGACTATATGGTGATAAGCTAACTTAGGCAATATCAAGGATTAATGGGCTCATTTAGCATAACATCATGTAATCAAGTATCGTATCACAGAAATAAATTTTGAAAACAGTATCGTTTGAGTATCAGAAATTCAGTTTGAGAATATTATCGTTTGAGTATCAGAAATTCAGTTTGAAAATATTATCGTTTGAGTATCAGAAATTCAGTTTGAGTATTTCGCAAGTAACATATTGATACGTGGGAATCGCACCAGGCTTTACCTCTCAAGGGATCTTGAGAAGCTTACAACCCCCACCAGGCAGTGTACCTGATCGTTGTAGTATAGTATAGTGACAAGTACCGGAGGATTGATCGTTCAGCTAGGAATAGTGTCGTTAGGATTGAAATTAATCTAACTAGGTCTAAAGGTGAAAGATGATTCTTTTTGTATTTTTAAATTTTATGAAAAGCAAGTAAAAATCTCGGGTATTGGGAGAGTGGGCGGAATTAGTTGCTAATCAACTAACCCAAAAGCTACTAATTAAACTAATTAACAAGAAAAGTAAACTAGGGTTCTACAAGATAAGTGAAGCATGTCTACCCATGATATGTTACTCCTTGCTAGCTATCCAATTCTACCTATTGACTGTAAACCTTATTTTAATTGACGGATTGTATTCCTTAATACCATTCATGGGGTGGCGCACATAACTCCCCAATTCTATGAGCTCTTATCTCCTCATATACCATGCCCAGCACAACCATAGGGATTGTAAACAGTGGCTCATGCATTAAATACAACCAATAAAGACCTTAGTGCAATAGGTTCATGTTTCCTAAGACGTTCAAGCATGTTACCATTTGGAGATATGCCAGTTTTCTTAAGCCTAACATATAAATCATTCAATCAAAACAAGAATCAATAGGAAACAAGGATTATAAACTAAACCAACTAGATCTATTGAAGTTGTCACGCCTTAATTGATGGAGATAGACACAACATCAACAAAAAATCAATGAGATCTAATCAATTATATACAAGTTTCACATAATCATAAGTAAACACAAGGTGAATTAGCAAATCATCATCAAAGAAGAGCAAGCAACAATGATAATGGAAGACATAGTTGAGATAGAATCATCAAACCAATACATGATGTTTATGGAGTGATTGAAACCCTCAAAGTTGCTGGAAAAACACCCACCTAAACCCAGGAATCGACCTTAGGGTTTAGGGCTTACAAAAAGTGAAGTTATGATGTTATATTTATAGGCATGTTTTCTGTCGGCAAGGCTTGACGGCGTCAGCTCGTTCTCTTGACGCCGTCACGACCATTTTTTCACCAAATTGTAGATCGCTTCGTCCTCTTCGCGTGAGCTTTTGAATCACCTAAATCCGAGTTCGTATGCAAAAGTTATGACCAAAACAATATCAGCTACTCCGCGCGCAAGTTTTGTCAAGTTAACACGTGACGGCCTTGGGTGACGCCTTCACATTCTCTCTGGGCCGTCACCACTTTTACTCTTGACGCCGTCAGGTACTATTCTCAGCATGGAAAATTAAGTCTTTGGCGTTTTCTTCACTTTTATGCTCCAAAAACGTCCAAAATGCTTCCTTTTCCAGAATTCACTCCCAAAGGACCTAAAATCACAAAAGGAACGATTTAGGGCAATATTTGATCAAATAAATTTGAATTCGGGCTTAAATGACCCCCTAAAAACGGATCATTTTTCGCCTCATCACATATATATATCACATATCACAATAATTGAATTGAAAACATTATTATCAGAGTTTCAATATTTCAGTCAAGTAATTCATCAGCAAAATATATATATCACACACCACAATAATTGAATGGAAAACATTATCATATGAGTATCAGTATTTCAGTCAAGTAATTCATCAATAAATTTTATATATATATATATATATATATATATATATATATATATATATATATATATATATATATATATATATATATATCACACTCCACAATAATTAAATGAAAAACAATATCATACGAGTATCAGTATTTCAATTAAGTATTTTGTTATGGATTGTATATATCACATTTTAAATCACAAATTATATTATTTTAACATCAATTAGGAAATTGATTTGAATCATGTATTTTATTTCATATACTTATCGAGTTATCAAAGTATATGTAAGCATGTATCTCCCCCAATGAGTTTAAAAAAAATTATTGGAAATGGGGCTATGACTCACCTGGATTGATTTGGAAATGATGAAAAGTAATGTAGGATGAGATTTATGGAAACGATTATAGAAACGTCTTTGATACGGAACCTAATAAATAAATTTATTAGAGAAGATAACCAAATACTATTTGGTAGATACGAACGAATAACGAATGAATATTATTCGTTATGACGAATAGATGATGTGCAGTGAAATTATTATGTCATGCATGATATGTTAAAATACTTTATTTAAAATATCCATCGTAGTTTTACCTTTTTAATCGTAAGTAAAAGTATTAACTTTATAGATATCGTTATATATATTATTAACGTAAAAATAAATAATATATATATAAAACATAATAAAAATGCATATGACGTGATGGTTGCCGTAAAATAGAAAATAAAATAAGAATGTCAAATAGATTATGTGTAGTCCTTGCCCTTTTCCAGTTTTTACACTTTTTATACTAACGGAGTTAGCGTCACACCGTTAGTCCTTTTTATATATATTTTACAATTATAGTCCACTACATGTCCAATATTACAATCTAAGCTTGTAACATCCTATATTATCAATTTTTATCCTAACTTTTTGTTTCTACAGTTTTAGTCCTTTCTTTTCACAGTTTTCACTTTTAGTCCCTATAGGTGTCGTCACGTTACATTTTTAATCCAAATTTGCAAAAATGATTAAAAAAAATTTATAAAAATTTCCATAGCTTCTTTTATTAATTTCAAGCTTATTTCAACAACTTATTTTATGAAAAGCTTATTTATTTAGCTTATGGGCCTTAATTCGAACCAAACAAAAGCCCATTTAAAAATTTAGAGGCGAGGGCATGAAAAATGCTTTGGGCTTGAACTTGGGCTTCCTTTGTGATTTCAAAAATATATTTTATGAGCCCAGTGGGCTGTTAAATCGTTAAGTCTTATTGGGCCTTGGTTAAGCCCACTCGACAAACATAAAGTTTTTATTATTAATTTTAGATTTGAAAAATTGGTTTATGTCGATTCACTTTGGCTCGATTGGCATGTCAAAACGTGATTATTTTTATAAGTCGTGTATATGAAACTAATAGTTTTCTAGGTGGTCTATTAGTACGTAGAAAAATATTGGGTGCTTGTTACGTGAAATTGAAAGTTATACGATGCGTTTGTAGGGTGTTTGATTCGTTTATATATTTTGAAAAACTTGAAATATTTACAAAGTGTTTAATGAAATTTCATACGATGTGGTACGTTTCAAAAATGGTTTTGTTTGATGCGTATAACGTGAAACTAATGTGAGATACGTGTGCTACGTGACTCTTAGGCCTTCCAAGATAGAGGCTAGTCACGTTTGTGTTGCTTAAATTATATACGTACGTAAAATATCTATATGAAACTATATATGATCGAACTAAAATATATATGATGCATGACAATAATTTAACGTATGATTTTGAATGGAAATGATTTGAAATAACTTACAACACCTTAGAGGTGGTGGAGAGTCGAGTAGGAATGAATGAAACACAAGAAAATCTTATCTAATCGTATAACTCAAACGTTATACGTATATATTAAATCCGATTTCACTTTCTTGCTTCCAACAAATCTAGCAATCGACTTCTGAGTTGTAGGAATAATTTTTAGGAAGAATGGAATATGTGAAAGAGAGTTTGAGAATGAGAGAATATGGAAACATGCATGAACGTATATATATTCCATTTAGATGAATCGTATGGTTCTTAAATTCATCCAAAGAAACACATAAACAATGCATGTCAGTATTATTTGGCTTCAAGGACAAGTTTTATTATTATTATATGAGATGTGAGAGCTAGATTCATGGGATGTGTCTTGGTGATTCATTCACTATGTCGACACATATATATATCCATAAACGATTTGCTTAAACCTTGTACTACTTGATTTTAGCTTATCATGGATGATATTTGAACATGAAATCAACTTAGAAATATTATTAGGATCATTTAGAAACAAACGGGGATTAAAACGGTTAAGAATTGAATATTTTATGAATCGATTGAATTGATTTTTGTTCGATCACTTTGCCACTTAAAAATGTATCAAACGTCGTCCAATGAACTTGGGATTTGACACACTAATATTTGGCTAGGTGGTGAACGAGATGGTGCAAAAATATATAGGTGTCGTGTGTACGAATTGAAAATAAAAGAGGCGTTTTGAAGCTTAATTGGTCAATTTATATGAAATATAATTAAGGAAAAATGGGTTTTATGTTTGGGCCGGTTGGGCTTATGAAAGAAAAAGGTCCATTTTATTTTGTGATTAATATTGTTAATTAAGATTAGTGAATTATTAATATTTTGTTAATTGTGTCGAGAACTTGTTTTGTCGTTTGGTGAATTTTGCAATATCGTAATCCTGACCATTTTAATATACAAAGAAAATTTTAAATTTTCCCGTAAAAATGGTAATTACAATAATGACAGAGATTATTTATTTAATTAACCGAAGTTAATTATACGAATTTTTGCGAGGTTTTACACCTTGTACCCTCACTCCTTTGGTACATGGAGCTAGCTACTCCATGTAGAACTTTTGGATATGGTGGATATGTGGTACCGAGAGGTCTCCTCTCTGCGTATCCTTTGATATGTAATTATGGATTATGTATGTATGTATGTATGTATGTATGTATGTATGTATGTATGTATGTATGTATGTATGTATGTATGTATGTATGTATGTATGTATGTATGTATGTAGGAGATCTATCAAGTACCTTTGCAGGTCGGCTCGTGGCTTTCCTATGATTCGTTTGTCCATTCAAGTACCTTATTTGGACGCTTCTTTGTTGATACGTGCTTATTACCTTTCCCTTATGATTATGCTTATGTGATATATCTTTGATACTTCATTTCCCTTTGACTCATGATATTCGTTCAGTGTATGTTGATCACTTATGCATTTGACAGATGATATCCTTTTCAGCAGGAGCTTATGATTCCCTTTTCTATTACTTATATACGTTTCGATTATCTGTTTGTTTTGCTATATATCTGTTCACTGGGCTTTTTAAGCCCAGCCGCATTTTCCTTTCCTGTGGCAGGTTTTGGGTTGAAAGCTGGGTTTGGGTGAAGAGAGAGTATAAGAGCTTTAGTGGACTACCCCATGGACTAGAAGCCCATTACATCTGGACTAGTTTTGGACTTGGATTACATTAGACTTTGTTTACTTTGTATTTTCTTTTCTTTTATAGTTTTAGTATTTCTTTTAGATTTTCCCTTGTAATCTTTTGTTTTAAGTCTTCCGCTTGTGTTGTATGCTTTGTATGCTTTGATATGTCACCATACTGTAGCGCTCCGGACCCATGCCGGATTGGGGTGTTACAGCAGATATGACAACATCAGCAACTCTTGGGTTGAGCTACTTCCTCCAAGGTCTTTTGTGCGGTATTTTCCCTCATATATAACACGTTTCACAACAGTTTCTAAGCGATCTGCATAATCAGGAAGTTGAAGGTATCTAAGCATCATTCCTGATGAAAGAAGTAAAGCCAAAGGGTTTACTATTTTCTTCTCAACCATTTTTTTGGTTTCCCAACATTCCTAGCTGACGTTCCTTACTCAAACATAACATGCTCTATACCAACAATTCCTGTAATAATCAATCAGTAATCTCAGCTACTCATAATGCTTAAAGAATTAGTTTTGGATTGTTATGTTAATATTAGCTGCAACAGGATAACCAACCCTCTGATAGCAAGGGCTCTCTTAAGTACGGATAAATAGGCATCGAGCAAGGTAGAAGTCCAAGATTAAGGTGTTGTTAGTTGATTATAAGTTGCTCTTGAGTATTAGCATGATAAGAAATGGGTGAATCATGATGATGAGTTGGATTTGATCTTATTTCCATCTTCTTGTTCATTTTTTGTTGATAATATTTGCTTAAGCCTCTCTATGTTTGCCTTCAATGCCTCTTGATGAGTTGCATTTATTCACAAATCACAACAAACAGACACACTATAAGTTGCTTTCATTTCTATTTTTTGGATTTATATATACGATAACATATGTTATTCAGAATACATATATCTTAGAATATGTACTCATAAAGCTATTACGTAATAATATTTAGTCGCAATTCAAGTCGTTAAGGAAATTTTACTCTATGTTTGGGATCAAAATTGTTGATAACATTACTAAGGATGACGATATTTACAGTAGGGACTAAAATAGGGGCATCTATATTAGAATCAATCGTAAAAACTTGTTAGTTGCACTTTTAATTTGCTCTATATAGACGTGCGACTCTAAATTCTAATTTTAAATTTGTGCTATCATGCAACTCCACTACATTATTACCAAGTGTTCATTTTGATAAGTGGATGTATTTGTGCGACCATTTTGAATTTTTCAGAAAAAAAAAAAAAATATATATCATAAAAAATAAAAATTAAAAATTTCAAAAAAAATTCAAGAATTTTTGTCTTTTTCGAAAAAGACAAAATGACCGCGAAAAAATTTATTTGTCGCTAGTTGCACAAAAAGTAAGACCACCTGTCTAGCAATAATAGTCAACCATGGTCCAACTTCACATAAAACACAAAACTTGTTAAAAAGGCCGCGGACACTTGAAAACATGATAAATTGATAAAGGAGTCGCACAAAAAGTATCCGTCTATCAAATGAGACACTTGACAATAAGGTAGTTGAAAATACAATGATTTATTTATATTGTACAACTAGTTAAAAGTATATATATCAAATTAAATACAACAAACTAAAACATATTTTTATTAAAAAGTACAATAAAATTTTTACAATGTACAATCTAAACAAGCAACAACATAATCCGAAATATAAAATAATTAAATACATTTATTAATTTTAATTTTAAAACATCCCTAAAATGAAAAGTACATGTTATTATACATATTGTACAGACTAATAAACACAAAAGTTTCTACAAACTAACAAGTTAATGGTACATATAGTTTTGAAAATCAGACGGGACCAAAGGTGCAATCGGGAACCGGTGTCACCACCGGTTCGGCTAGCCAATAAAAGCCATCTGAAAATAAATCAAAGATGACCCGTTAGAACCGATATAAACTTGTGAGCAAGCCTCATCGTAATCTATTTCTTCGATTAATTGTCACAGGATATCCGTCGCTGCAATGCGTTGGTACCCTGCTAGTATATATTTAAAAGCCAGTGGTTATGGCAGCCTGTTTGTGTATATTACATATTGGATATATGATATGGAATCAAAATTGTATCACGGAATCACATGCGATGCTTGACGATATGCCCTCCGGATCATATGTATTATACTTTAAAAATAAAGGTAGAACACAACATGGACATAAAATATCATATCTTATTAAATATAAAATTCTATGCTCATTTTTTAAAATCTATTTGAAGCAAGGTATTTTTGGAAGTGTTAAAGTGCCTTTAGTTGAAAAAAAAAAAAAAAAAAAAAAAAGTCAATTGTTTTGTTATTTCTAGTTTTGTAAAAATGTGAAAGGGAAATTTATCTCTACAAAACATTTAAAAATTGAGAAAACGCATTTTGTTGAAGTTTGTATTTTATATTTTGAAAAATGAGAGGAAGGGTTGTGTGTTAGAATGGAAAACAAGAAAAACAACTAAAATTTGTTTTTGTAATTTCCCTTGTTAAATTAGGAAATTTGGAATTTTTATGTTTTGCAAAACGTTTGTTGGAAAATGTTGATTTGAACGCGATTTCTGTTTTCCTTGTTTTCCACAAAATATTTTTTCAGAAAACAATGGTATTTTCTCCCGACTAAACGCATTCTTAGGATGTGTTTAGTTGGAGAAAAAATTCTCTTGTTTTCTATCTCTAGTTTTGTAAAAATTTGGAAGGGAAATTTATCTCCACAAAATACTTGAAAATATAGAAAACGCGTTTAGTTGATGTTTGTATTTTCTATTTTGAAGAAGGGGAGGTTGTGGGTTACAAAGGAAAACAAGGAAAACAACTAAAATTTGTTTTGTAATTTTCCTTGTTAAGTTAGGAAATAGAGGATTTTGTGTTTTGCAAAACATTTAGTTGGAAAACGTTGAGTTGAACGCGATCTCTATTTTATTTGTTTTTCACAAAACATTTTGTGAAAAACAAGGGTGTTTTCCCCAACTAAACGCACCATTATTATTTATACTTTTTGTTTTCATCTCCAAACCCTCCTTTGTTAAACTTTGGAGATGAAAACAATCAGATAAGGAACTATTAGCATGAGTGTTGCATTATAAATTAAAGTAACCTTTTTATTTTATAAGATAACTATGAAACATAAATTTGTAAACCAACCTTGAAGTGTTTTTTTTTTTTTTTTTTTTTTGAAGACAACTTTATTAGAACCACTAGCAAGAAGTTAGACAATTACAAAGAAATCAAATGCGGGTGTTGAAGCCAACTAACCCAATTCAAAGTTCTAATACTTCTGGCTAAACACCAGTTAAAAGAGCGTAAAATAATATTATCAAAAATAGCGTCTTTTCGAGGTTTATTGACCGCAAAAAGAAGTTGATTCCTGTAGGTCCATAAGCTCCACCAAGAGACGTAAAAAATGCCTTCCAACACTTCTTTAGACTTAGCACCAAGACGTATCGATTTGAACCAAACAAGCCACTCTACATAAGAATTGAAAGAAGGCGTCCCCAAGTTCCACCAACGACAAACTAACCTCGTCACAGCTGTCACCATAACGCAACTGAAAAACAAATGAGACGTATCTTCAGGCGCAACGTCACAAATAGGGCAAGATAAAGAAGTAGTCACAACATTTCTTCTGGCTAAATTCGAGCGAGTAGGAAGGCGGTCAAGAATGACCTTCCAAACAAAAATATTGACTTTGATCGGAATACATTTAATCCATCGCGTAGGCATTTCAGCATTAGGGAGAAACGTCTCGTCTAACAAATTCCGAACATCTTTGACATGAAAAATGCCATCCCCATTCAAATCCCAAAACCATCTATCTCCCATATTAGATACATAACCGACCAAGCAAGCCCAAGAGATGATCGAGCTGTTGAGATTCACCCCCCCCCCCCCCCCCCCCCCCCTCCCTCGAACAGAACGGCGAAAAGAAGAGGTAACAGAAACTCGAAACTTATCAGCAACGGAAATATCTTTGATTGATTCTAAAGCATATAACCGAATGAATAAATGTTTGAGCAGAGAATCTCCAATCGAAAACTAGTTCCAAAACCAACCTTGAAGTTGATCCAAATATAATGGTTTTGCCTGGCCGTAAATTTTATAAGCAATAATAACAGCAGCCGTTCTGACATCTACTATTGATAAATAAAAATTACAAATTAGAATGAATGAACACAACTACACATTTAAAAAGTTTAATTATAAAACTTTATAAACCAAGTTAGCTTATCGTTTGTTACGTTTTTGCCTTGATAATTTTGGTAAACTAATAGTTTAATCTTATGATGGAATATTGACGGTTGGTTTAAGATGTTACTATTGTTAGTTCATTTATTATAACATTTTATTAGGCTTTTGTAGATGATCCGTGCATTTTAAATACACCTCACGATACATTAATTACTTGATTATACATCATTATATCCTTTATATATACTACTTTGAGGTGTTTTGTGATTATGTAAGTAATATGTAAAATGGAGCTGAAACGAAGAATTTGTGAGCTAATGTGATATACGAAGAGTTGGGATTGCACTTAAAGTAAATGTGGATGATTAAGAGCCAAAATGAAGATATAAATACAAGAATGATGTTGGTGTATTGTTTGTATCATAACTTTTTGATTCGAGCTCCATTTTAGGTGATTAAAAGACCACGGAAAGAGGAAAAAGAGATTTTCATATTTAAGTAATAAGATACACGAAAATCTGAAGTTAAATGACGATTTCATCTACTGGAAATTGAATTCGTGACTTGGACTTGCACTAAATATATGGCCTATAGTAATTATAGTAACGAGATTGGCGCTGGCCGCCGCGTTGCGGGCGGGCCGGTTTTTTGGTGCTGATTAATTTTCGCATTTAAACAACATGGAACGAAAACCATTACATGATCATTGCATTAGTTTAATGGCAACCACTTAGATATAGACCAACACGACAGCCAATCAAACCTTCTCTTTTGATGATTACATAAAACAAATCCTTCATAAAGTTGTTCCAAAATTTGAGAAAATTGCAAAAATCGTCCCTGTGGTTTGGCGAAATTACACGTTTGGTCCGTACTGTTCATTAAGTGCAAAAAAGGTCCGGATTTGGCACTGTTACATGCGGTTTTGGTCCCTCATGTTAACGCTGGTTAAGTGAGTTCCGTTAAGTGGCACTGTTTAATTCACTTTAGGTCCCCAATGTTACACGTTAGCCCCTTAAGGCATAAATCATTGCAGCGCCCGTCCTTTTTTGGAAAATAATTTTTTTTTAATTCAATTTTTTTTTAAAATTTATATAAATTCGAAAAAACTTATAAAAATTCAAAAAAACTTATGAAAATTCGAAATTTTTTTAAAAATTCTAAAAAACTTATAAAAATTCGAATTTTTTTAAAAAATTCCAAAAATTTATAAAAATCCGAAAAAATTATAAAAATTCGAAAAATATAAAAATAAAAAAAAATTATAAAAATTCGAAAAAACTTATAAAAATTCGAAAAAAAATTATAAAAATTTGAAAAATATAAAAATTCGAAAAAGTTATAAAAATTCGAAAAAAAATTATAAAAATTTGAAAAATATAAAAATTCGAAAAAAATTATAAAAATTTATAAAAATTCGAAAAAACTTATAAAAAAATTTTCGAAAAAAATTATAAAAATTTATAAAAATTCGAAAAAACTTATAAAAATTCGAAAAAAAATTATAAAAATTTGAAAAATATAAAACTTCGAAAAAATTATAAAAATTTATAAAAATTCGAAAAAAAAATTATAAAAATTTGAAAAATATAAACATTCGAAAAAATTATAAAAATTTATAAAAATTCGAAAAAACTTATAAAAACTTATAAAAATTTATAAAAATTTTTATAGATTTTTCGGATTTTTATAAATTTTTTCGAATTTTTATAATTTTTTTTTGAATTTTTATAATTTTTTTCGGATTTTTATAAATTTTTTCGAATTTTTATATTTTTCGAATTTTTATAATTTTTTTCGAATTTTTATAAGTTTGAATTTTTATAAATTTTTTCGCATTTTAAAAAAAAATCAAATTTTTATATTTTTTGAATTTTTATCATTTTTTCGTATTTTTATAAGTTTTTTCAAATTTTTATAAATTTTTCAAATTTTTATAAATTTTTCAAATTTTTATAAATTTTTCAAATTTTTATAATTTTTTTTTGAATTTTTATAATTTTTTTCGGATTTTTATAAATTTTTTCGAATTTTTATAATTTTTTTTTTGAATTTTTATAATTTTTTTCGGATTTTTATAAATTTTTTCGAATTTTTATATTTTTCGAATTTTTATAAGTTTTTTCGAATTTTTATAAATTTTTTTGAATTTTTATAAATTTTTTCGCATTTTAAAAAAAAAATCAAATTTTTATATTTTTTGAATTTTTATAAGTTTTTTCGAATTTATATAAATTTTTTCGAATTAAAAAAAAATCGAATTGAAAAAAAAAATTATTTTCCAAAAAAAGGACGGGCGCTGCAACGATTTCTGCCTTAAGGGGCTAACGTGTAACATTGGGGACCTAAAGTGAATTAAACAGTGCCACTTAACGAAACTCACTTAACCGGCGTTAACATGAGGGACCAAAACTGCATGTAACAGTGCCAAATCCGGACCTTTTTTGCACTTAATGAACAGTACGGACCAAACGTGCAATTTCGCCAAACCACAGGGACGATTTTTGCAATTTTCTCCCAAAATTTGTACCATATTAGGCACTTCTACATTAGTACATTTACATAGAGATATATCACAATCATTAGTAGCAGTTGTCTTTTGTTGCCCTATCCTTAGTCATACAAAGCTGCAGTACAAAAGAGTAGTGACACATTTACATAGAGGGCTCATACGATTTCAAGACCTTCACTTCAAACACCTTTTTTTAAGTCTTCTGGTATGCAACGAATGATGAAAGAAGTTTGTATTAGCACCTGCAAAAAAGTAAGAAAAATAAAACGATTGTAAGAATTTGTATGAATAAATTTTTTTTGAGACCTATGACTGTTAACTTGATAATTCAGGCCGTAACCGAGGGGAAAAGAACAGGGGTCGGAAGCAGACGTACCTGACATGGAACCTTCAGGAAATGGACTTGCGTGCACTGTGCCGCTACCAAAGTCCCATACAACCCTTCCTCGCGGGGCAACCATTCCTACAAAAGAAAAAAAAAAATAGCGTCAACAACATGTTAGCATTAAAAGTGACTGAAATATGACAGTACAAAAACTATGGAACGTGTAAATAAATGAGTTGTCCTGTACATATGTGGTATACCTTAATATCTAACGTCGACAACATGTTAGCATTAAAAGACCGCGGCTGAAATAATTACCAACGTAGAATGAAGCTTCAATCAAAAACACGATCAGTGGCTTACATAATGTAAAAGTGACTGAATTTATAAGAAATAATGGATTTTTAATGGATTTTCCTAATGTAAACGTACTTATATAATTTAAAATATAAAGCTAAATCAAGGGTTATGAGATCGGTTTCACAGATGATATAGAAATAATGGGTAGCGTTGAGGTCAGATTATCGCCTTCTGAACTATAATACAATATAGCAACGCTTACCAGGAAATACGAATTTTCCAATGACCATAGAAGTCTATGGTCTTGTTAGCTTGCATCGTCTTGTTAAAAGCAAGACCATTCAAAATCGAAGTTGCAAAGTTTCAGCAGTAGATGCATCAGCAGCGTTTTTCAGACCTGCACCACCAAAACACTCTTTAAACAATTTTTTTTTCCAAACACCCCTTAAACAATTAGCAATATGTCACAACTTTATAGCTAATCTTAGCTCTTTTCTTCGCATTTGATTAATATATGATTGTAGTTGCATAAAGATTTGAGAGCACGCAGTCTCTAAATAAATGGCAGATAGTTTCTAAAAGTGTGTGAATTTAATCAAAGTTGCTTAAAAAAACTGAAAAGCTGGCTAATAAGACTTACACTTGTGCTAAGTTTTGCAGTGAACCACCCACAATCTGCATGATCAAGAGCTGTAATGACTTTAATTCCATTGGCTATAGACGGGTGAAAAAGATCAGGAAGTTCTTTGCCTAAATTCTGTGACAGCAATAAAACAGTTCAGAAACTCCAGCCAAGACAAAGGTCTTGTACCAATTATCATCATCAGGAAGAAGATAATGAATTTCAGTTTTAAAAAGATTATTCAAGATACAAATGTATTCCATCTCGTTTTCCAGAAAAGCATATGCATTCGTTTCAGCTATTTATCCTAACACAATACACATATGCACCAAACTTTGATTGAATATAATTATAATGTTTACATGTTTGAACACCTGCAAACTCCGGAAGACGCTCTTTACCTATTGCATTTTCCGGCTTGTAAGTTCCAAATGAAGCACCTTCTTGGATTTTATTATCATGTGATCACACATGCACCTTGATTAATACACGATAATTTTTAAGTAGAAAATGGGCCGTGTCTGTCATAAATTTCTCGACCACGTCACACTATAACATCGTTATCAGTTCATAAAATGTTAAGTACGCATACACTTTAACAGTCTAAATGTAGTTGTCAATAATCGTTGTTCTAACTCACATTAACTATTGTTGACAAAAAAAACATGCGACATATGATTCAAGAGATTCACCTCATCTTTTAGATTTTGTTGCCGCCGGTTTGTCCAAGGTTGACCAGAAGCTGTAGGCAATGCAAATTTGTATAATATCTTGCCAACCGCAAAACAGAACAGCCCGCACATCAATGGTAGGAATTTGAAGAGCAGAAGTCGCGGCTGCAGTAACAGATTACAAAAGCTGTTCGTATCACTGAATGTTAAAGTTAATATTCATAATACGATGTATTAAGAAGGAAATCTCATTTACCTTTAGCTCAAAAATTGGCTGATGTCACATGGTCAGTTTCCGTATGACGGGCCAACAAAACATTGGTGTTGCGGCTGCCTTATAGCACCTAACACGCACCTGAGGTACCGTAAAGCGTTGTTTCTGCAGACGTTGGTTTATCTTTTTGTCGTTTGTCTCTTTTTCCCGGTCTGTGCTCAGAGAAAGCCCCATGCTTCAACATTACTTCCTCAAGAAAGCTTATAAAAGAGAGTATGATGTATAGCCTCGTTAATACTTAGTGGGTAGGTTGTGATCATCCTGAAAAAAAAAATATCATGTTCAATATCACAAAAGTATTAAATTCACATTCTTTGTTTGTGTGTACTCACTATTTCCAATGATGTAGGTATATCTTCACTGACTGGCAAGAGCTTCAAAGATATATTCGACCAATTACTTCCCTGAAAGGCGCTCCAACCTCCCTAAAATCAGTAAAACTTGTTTATAGTTTGATGTCATGTTATCATTGTATTATCATTGCAAATGGGTTAAATCAAAATCTCAAATTGGCTCTAAACGTAAGAACAAAATTTGATGAAAAGATGGCAACTTTTATTACATGAAGAAAGTAAAGTACAAATTACCTTCTTGTGTGACAGAAAGTGTTAACATATCTTGTTCAAAATGTTCTAAGTTTCAAGTTTTCTCAGCATCAAATTTATCCCACTGTTGCAGTTAAATGTTCTAAGTTTCAAGTTTACGGGATGTTTGAATTAGCTCATTTCACCAGCTTACTTTTTTATTTGAATTTGTAACAGATCTTAAGATCATTAACTCACCTTTGTAATTGTGGATATCCTTACGGTTATCATTTTACTATTCTATTAATTGTTAAAAAAAACATTAAGCTAAACATAGCTTAGGTGCTATAACTTGTGCAACCCAGCAACCATTTTTGAAGATAAACTTACTTGGGTAGACTTAAAAGGTTCTTCTTGAAGGATCGTTTTGTAGAAATCCTCCCTCAACTCACCTGCTGCAGTGCACGTCTTTTCCAGCAACGGCGGCACCAAATGCAGCTACGGTTATTCCAGATGCTGCCACCGGACCTATGGCACCTAAAGCTATAACTCTTTTCCTGGCTTTTGTTGCTTCCTAAAGATCAACAACCGGACAAAATCACATAGCATAGGCACCGGGCCCAATTCCTCATCCGGTTACCTGCAAAATCACATACCATAGGCAACTGCTTATTACAAATAGATTGTTAAGAATATGTGATTGATAGTAAGGATGTTACTACTTTATAAATAGATTATTCCAAATAGATTGTTAATAAGCTAATCACATACCATAGGCGTGGTCTATACGTTTTGGTAATGAAAATTCGTCAATAATTTTGTTGGCTGCAAACCGAGCTTGCTTGCTGCATAAGACAGTTTATTGTGAGTGATATTAATTTATGAGAATGGATAATGCAAAAAGTTCAAGTGTCTACCTTGTAATTTTGGGAATTTACTTGTAGTAATGTAGCTAGCGAGAATGATTTGTTGTCTTTTTCCTGTTCTTCATCTTCACATCTTTGTCGTCAGATATGCAGGATCGATGTTGTGTCCAGAAATTGTTTGTACATGTGCAATAGTTTATTTGTGATAAGTTTGTGTATATTACATGTAGAACATCTACAATGGCCCTATCTTATTTTACAGTAATCTTACAATTTTTTTTTTTTTTTTAAATTAAGGTACTCAACAGTTTATGCCGTTCTATCCAACAACCATTGCCACTAAGGAGCTTATTGCTCCTTGTACGACCTAAACCCAAGTAGAATTACCTAATACAACAACTACCTACAGCAGTAATGTGTTTATACAGCAAACATTCATATACATGAAAATTCATTGTTTAACATACCTTCACACAATACATGTTTCTAGCGTTTATTTGCGTGCGACACGACCGTTTTTCTGCTTTCCTGCGACATTTACTACAATAGCAAGTCATTAGTCTTCAGTACAATTTAAATCACGGCTTACATAGTTACATATGATACGCAACAAGTAAAAAATGTATACAAATAAATTCGTAAACCTTGACTGATAAGTTGCTTCGATCGAGGTTGATGACGACATGATGTACCTCCAGCTTTTTGCCTCTGCAAAGTCACCAACGTCATTCATTACTCCTACATCCAGAAGATTTGTAAGATTGCATATATGAGACACCATAAAGCCTAGACATTGAGATATTTGTTAGCTAAACAAAATTAGGTCAGTGACCATGTTAGCCCTGCTGCAATAATATAAATTTTGCAAATACAAATTTTGTTAATTGGCACTTGAAAATCTGAAAATTAACTTACTTTCAGTAGCAGGACAATTCAATCTATATTCTTCTCATGATCAGTAACAGGAACATTTTATGCCGTATGATTGACATCTGCAAGAAGAGTGCGCCAAAATAGAAGAACCGAATATAAGTTACACCCACCTTTTGATTGTTACATATGATAAGCTTTGTATCATTGCTAACAAAGCACAACCTACACACATCATGATACAAAGCTTATAATACTCAGGTTTGTACTTGGTGAATCTAATTATTAACACCAGCCTCTAAATTGTTGGCAAAACTCAGGTGGATTTGGGACCTCAAGTGATTAAATAAACTACAAACGCAAACAGAAGCCAAACATAAGATATTCATCCATGAATAAGTAGTAACCAAAATCAATATCACATAAATATGTAGTAACCAACATCTACAAAAATATCCAAAACCATAATCAAAATCAAATAAGCTCATAAGCCACCTTAAGCCATAAGCAAAATCAAATAAGCCAATAAGCTGTGATAATAAGTTTCCAATCAAAACCCTAAACACTATATCCTAATTAAATCCAACGAAAATGAAGGTATACCTTTATGAGACCACTAATAAAGAACCGAACCAAACCAAACGACCTCCACCATCACCATAAACGAATAACTGCAACCAAACATGAATCAAGCACAACCGGTCTGATTTCTTGCAGGTGTGTGTTGATGGTAACTTGTGGATGAGCTTTTGATTCTGGATCTTGCAGATGTGTGTGTGTGTGTGGCGATGATTTTGGTAGGCAGATATTAGGGTTATGGGTGTGTACTGGTAAACATGTATACCACCATGGGCTGGACCAAGAAAACGGGCTAACACATTGCAAAGGGCTTTTGGCGGGAAAAAACACTGTAGATCCACAGTGCGCAAAATGGCACCGTTCCTTTCCAGTTTTATATAAACTTATAATCACTTGGATGACAAACTCATTATTATTAGTTGGGCTTTTGATATTGGGCTACTATACAGGAGAGATGACGAGTTTGAAGGAATCTATTTATGAATTTGAAGCGAAAGTTGAGAACGAGATGGGCTAGCTTCAAGGTATTTTTTGTTTGTAATTTGATATTATTGTGTGTTTTGATTATCTGAAGTTTGGGCAACATATTTGAGCAACAGCAATGTAGTTGACTGGCTGTATCGACCATTACCATTTGAACAATAGTCATGACTTGTTTGTGTATTCAATTTACGATCGAATAACAGTATAGCGTACATGCCAAAAGTTCTTTATAGATCCAACTTTTACCATAGAACCTATCAAGCAATTTTAGCTACTCAATTTTTTTTATCAAAATAAAAAAATAAACTTCCACCCTTTTTCTAAAACTTAAATATTTCGCAAACTGTAAATCGTCAAGCTACAAAAAAAATACCATCGCGACCAGAATTAAATTATCTTTCTATAGACATGCATTGTTATATACTTTCGACGAACTTTTTTTTTCGCCCAGAAAAATCATATATGATTCGTAAGAATCATATATGATTCGAAGAATCGAATCATATATGATTTTTTACGAATCATATATGATTTTTACGAATCATATATGATTCTTTTTAGGCGAAAAAAAAGTTCGTCGAAAGTATATAACAATGCATATCTATAGAAAGATCATTTAATTCTCGTCGTGATGGTATTTTTTTTGTAGCTTGAAGATTTACCGTTTTCAAGATATGTTGTTTTGAAAAGAAAAAAAAATGGAAAATATAAATGTGTGACTATGATTTGTTGATAGGTTCTATGACATGTATGAGTTCTTTATGGATCTCAACTCTAGCGTACATTGATGTCGTGTGGTGCATGCTAGTTTGACAAAATGCCAAGCTTACATATTATCTAAATAATATTCTATGTTGATGTAACATGATCTTGTAATTTGTAGACCACATTAGATGTTTATATGTAGTAATTGACACTATATTGTAAGATTACACGATAAAGATAATGGAGAATAATTGAATATGTAAGAGGATAATATTGTTTATTGATTGATCATCATACATTACAATGGTAACAAGTATATATACGAGAGAATACAAGGTGTAAATAAAGTAAATACTAATTACCACAAATCAAGATAATCTCCTACCAATCATCCTTATCTCCTAAACACCAATTGATCTTATCACAAATAATACTATCTAACATATATGAGTGATGCAAAAATGTTTACTATGAGGAGGGTGTGGCTTCGATCATGCGCTATGGGAAATGTGTTTGTATCACTAGCGACCTTTATGTAGTGCCTTTTAATTAACAAATGGGATATACTATTCGGACCTTCTATAGTCAACTGTACAAACCGCGATGCACACAGTATAACCACGATGCATGCTACTGTTCAAATCATCCCTACTAGGGGGTTCCAATATAACGCCCCTTAACAAATATTGATTTTGTTTTGTAAAGCACCACTAGTTTATTTAATTTTTGGGTTGAATAAAAGTTGTTGCACAAGTTGTGTTCTTTCGACCATTCATGCACTTGATGACACCAAATACGTTCTAAAGTGGTATTGAATTGTAAAGTCAAATTATGTCACTGCACAAGACACAAGTTCTCTAAACAATTTAATTATTTGTGCTATGAATAACATCAATAAATTGTAAAAACAAATATCAAACATTTTTGACACTTATTTAAGTAGTCGATGGTTGAAATTGATAATTTCAATAATCAAATCCATTCCAATGCATAACATAAACAAACAAAAGAAACGTTATTCTCACGTTGATTCTATGATTGTAATAGAATAGTTAGTCTAAGTAATGGGCTTATAGACTTATAATGCTACATCTTCATCTCTAGCTTTGGATTGACTGGGCTTATAGACTTATAATGCTACATCTTCATCTCTATAGCTCTGGATTGATTTTATCTGTGTGAACTTCTTTCGTAAAGTCAAACGTCAAGTTTGACGGACACTTATTCCCCGAACCGGGGTTGCCAGGTTGAAATAGCATTTTCTTTAGATCTGCTGAAGCGGATCTTTCGGTAATAATAATAAAAATAAATCTTGATTCTTAATTACAATTCAAGGAGATCATTTTGAAGGAGTCTATAAACTGTTTGAAATCAATTGAAAAACCTGCGTACAGAAAACAGTTAGATATAAATAAATTAGTGTGTGTGACTAACTGACTGTAGATATTGAAGACTAATTGAATACACGGACAAGTCATGACTATTGTTCAAATGGTAATGGTCGATACAACTAGTCAACTACATTGTTGTTGCTCTAATATGTTGCGCAAATTGAGTAAAATGTTGAATAATGGCAATGTTGATCAACCTAACCGTCGTGCCACAAACAATAGTTGGGGATGCCAGGATTTAACTTGGGTTTGTTCTGAGGGGTTAATTTGCCGCGGTACGTATATATATATCCTGATGTGTGTATGATATAACAAAGATTGGACGCATGATTATAGGTAATCTAATATGCCTTCCACTCTGAGTTGTTTGTTGCAAAGATCCCAACAAGATAGTACTCCGTAGTTACTCAACCTTATTGGCAAGTCACTCATATTAATAAAAGCCTGAGCCTATTTGCTAATTGGTCAATATCAAGTCAAACACATTAAATGGTATCAAATGTCTTACACAGTTTTTAATGGTTTTAATGGTGCCTTTGGTAATTGGCATCCTTTGCATAATTATAACTCAACTACCACAGTTTTCAAAAAGTCTGCAAAGGTTCAATTAATTAGACAAATATACAAAAATGGCCATCAAAATATACAATCTATAGAGTTCACTAGAAATGACAAAATACACATTTTGTTCAAAACATTAAAATGTACACTTTCAAGTAATAATTGGCTAAAATAACTAAAAAAGGATATGGGGGTAGTGAATCATCATCGTGTTTCTATAGCACATGGAGATCATGTATACATTATTGACTGCTTGATGCCAAAATCATTATATTTGTATAAAGTTTGTGGTCTAAAATGGACTAGAAAATTTTCTATCTTTTTCAATATAAAACTTATCAGAATACATTAGGTTAGGATAATTGAATATGTAAAGCGCGATAATCATTTTAACGAACATTAGGGCCTAATATTTAAATTTTGTTGGGCCATAGAGATTAAGCAAATCTAAATTATGATTAAAGTAAAGTTTGGTTTTGGATGCTTGTGGAGTAGGTATCCAAATGAACGAGTCTAAAAGTGTTCCAGCCTTTTTCTAGTTTGAGAAGAGTCACAAGCGTTTGGTGTGCGTGTGTCTCTATCAAATGTTGTAGTAACATCTTTTGTGCCTTTCATTTGGAAGTATTTTTGTTCTCAAGTTTTGTTTCTATTTAGTCAACACACACATTGAGACATATATGAATGAAAAAGTCAAATCCATTTCTGTAAGTGTAAGCAGTGAAAAGAAAAATTACATGTAAACTTGTCAACATTTTTTTTTTTTTTTTTTTTTTTTAACCAAAAAATGTATTAAGCATGATGTTGAAAGTTGAAACGTATTAAGAATGTAATTTCTTTCGAATAAAGCAATCTAAGATGTGGCAAACATTTTGGAGGACCACTTCAGATAGTTTTGATTTATTTGGTTGGTTCCATTATAATTACTCCACCGTCTCCACCGTATCTCAAATGAAAAAATAAATTGACTTGTGCAGTTGTGCCGTTGTGCCGTTGTGCGTGTGATATGAATGGCTTTATCTTGAAATTGACAATATCAGTTTAAATAAGTGCTTTGGTGACTAAGAAACATTTTAAAATCATAGCAAGAAGAAGGTAAAAACCGTATGATTAAAGTTCACAATAAAAAAAAAAACTCAAATGGCTAAAGCAATTAGGGTGTTGTGGAAGAAAATCGTTTGTGTTATTTTTGTCAAAAAGTCGTGTAATTATTATTAAATACTTGCATATATGAACTATTTATAATCCAATTTGATAAAACTAGCTGACAAAATCTTTTTTATGCAAACATAAAGTAATTTTCACTCATTTGCTTATTCACCGTTGAGAACACATCTATACTATATTACAAAATATTCAAAACTCTATTCAAATCTCAATATTAAATTTCTGTTATATATTCCATGTCTACATATTTAACTTTTGATCATAGTACTTCATGAATGATGAAAAGTTAAAAATAATGATAAATTATGACACACAAATTAAATTTACATAATCATCTAAATATCTGCAATCACACGATATACATGTGAAACATCTTTTATAACGGTCGGATCTATAATAATTTGAACAATTAGCTATTTATAAATAGGTTTTTATTTTTTATTTTATTTTTTTTTATCTTGTACTACCATGACATTTATTAAATATAATTAATAAACTTAAATAACTTTGTTTAAATGTTAGTTTAAATTAATAATTTTATATTTTTATTTAAAAATAATTTTATTTTAGAGAACAATTTAGTTAAAACAAATGCCATATTGGCACAAATTAGAAAATCACTAATAAATAAAAACAATCACGTATAACCTTTTTTCTAAAACAATAAAAATATTTAGATTTGAGATTTAAAAAGTTATAACATCAAAGGAATTAACATCGAAACATATCTTACAAATAACTTTTCACTATTTTAATTTAATCAATTTCACCAATACCATAATCATTATTATTTTTATTTATTTATTTATTTATTTATTTTTCATTTATAGTAAGACAGACATTTCAGGAAACAAATTTATCACCTTGCTGTCAATATCATAATCATCATTAATTATATTTACTCCGTGTATAGCAATTTATAAAATTTCCATTTTAGTGTCAACTAACAAAAAAGGAAAACCTACAAAACAATAGGGTCCAAAACTGTAAATACTCCCAGATTTGAAAATTCAGACCGTTTGATCCCACCAACGGTTACTCCCCCAACAACAACAAACACTAAGAAACAACAAACTTCAAGACATTCATCCTTAATCCTAAAAATTCCAACACCATATCCCAAACCTTAAAAAAACACACACACAAAAACACCAAAACACACACTCAAATGGGTTGTGTATCTTCTAAACACATCAAAAGAGAAATCCAGAAAGAAAACCATCTTTCAAACCATGTTGTGTCCCTCACTTCTTCGACTTACGGCGCGTTAAAACTCGATAAAGACCAGCAATTATCACCACCCGTTAAGCCCGAAAAACCCGTAAAAGCCGAGGCTAAGATTTCGCCCCCACGTAGGTCCCACAAGGGCCCACCTGAGATTATTAATGCTTGGGAGCTTATGGAAGATCTTGAAGATGAGGCTCAAGTAGAGGATGCGAAAGGTAAGGAAACAGCGAAAAAGAGCCCGAAAATGAGGCGAGGGTTTGCGGAAATCGATGTGAAAACCCCGAAAAAATTCTTGAATCAATTGGGTAGTTCTCCGAAAGTGAATTCGAAGAGGTTTTCGGGTAAAGAGAATAGTGTGAAAAAGAATGGGGTAAAGAGGTTGGATAATTTTAGTCCTATGGGTAATAGTGTGATTGTTAAGGCCTCGACTTTGCCCCTGAATTTGAGGATTTCGAAGAATAAGGGTAATGGGTGTGAATCGCCTGTGGATTCGGGTTTGAATACGGCTCGAAGGAGGAATCTTGGCCTATTGTTTGATCCTGATGCGAAAAAGAGGGTTTTAGAAAAGGAGGAAATTAAAAAGATGGTATCCGGGACGCCCACGAGTCAAAAGAAACGGAACCCGAGTCTAGAGGGTTTTGAGAAAAAATGTCTTCCGGATACTGAAAATGTGGTGGTGATTTACACCACCACATTAAGAGGCATCCGGAAGACATTTGAGGACTGTAATAAAGTCCGTGGGATAATCGAGTCACATCACGTTCGTATGATCGAACGTGATGTGTCGATGGATTCGGGGTTTAAGGAAGAATTAAGGAAATTATTGGGGAAAAAAGAAGTCAAAGTTCCTATTGTGTTGGTCAAAGGGAGATTAATTGGTGGATTTGAGGAAATAATGAAGTTAGAGGAGGAGGGTAAATTAGGGATTTTACTAGATGGGATTCCCAAAGTTTCAGCGGCGGGTTGTAAGGGTTGCGGTGGGGTACGCTTCGTGATGTGTACGGTGTGCAACGGGAGTTGTAAGCTGATCGGTGGCGATGGGAGGAGGAGCATCAAGTGTGTAGAATGTAATGAAAATGGGTTGGTTCAATGTCCTGTTTGCTGTGAAATTACAAGTTTGGACGTGATGAATGTTAAGGTTAGTTGTTAGTAATGTTAGTAATACAGTCATGTGTTTTTTTACCTTAAAATTGTGACCAGTTTGGTCCTAAGTTAAGGAAATTTGGGGGGTTTGAGATTTGGCTGGTTTGTATACCTAAATGTTAATGTGTTAAATTCATGTGATTTTTTGTTTGACTTTTTTAGTCAACAGGATATGGAGTTGAAAAAGTTGCAAATTCAACTGTTTAAGTTTGTTTGGTTAGATCCTTCTCTAGATTTTTATTAGTTGATAAAACTGAATGTAAACTTATGGATGATTATTTGAAGAAATTCTTTTTAGGAAATTTATGTGTATTTTATTTGGTATTTAGATTTAGATTGCTCCGTAAATTGCTAAATTTATGTGTATGGATATGGTAAACTAAAGAGGGATGCATCATGTCTGTTTTTAAAGGCAACTTTCAGTTTTCTATTTTTATTTGATTTTAAAAGAGGATATTAAAAAGTTGCATGCTTCATGAAAAGGTTTGAGAATTGTGTATTATTGGCCACTCACTAAAGTAAAGCTATCATGTCTGCAAAATTGACCCTCATGTTTGGTGTCTCACAAATACTCCGTGCCATAGTGGGCTCCTTATTTCAACTCAAAACATCTGGTGTCTATTTTGTTTTTGGTGAAACTGCCACTAGTCTGGCTAAACTAAACATGACTAAATGAGAGGGTCAATTTTGTCTTGACTAAAATTTGAATGCAGCTTATTTTCATTGTTGCAGATTTATTGTACTTTTGTGCAAGCTGTTCAATTAAGAAAAGGCATTCTCATCATTTTAATTAGAGTAAATTGCAAAAATCATCCTTGTAGTTTGGAAAATTTGCATGTTTAGTCTCTATGGTTCGGAAACTTTTTGTTATTATGGACTACCCCTTTGTTCTGCCTATTTAAGAATTAAGAAGGAAGATGATGAAGGTATTTTAGTAATTTGAGTTTAAGGAAGGACGAAAACGAGCCTAAGGTTTCCTCACGACAATGCCATTTGCACTTTTCGAACCAAATAGACAAAACATGCAATTTAGCCAAACTACAAGGATGATTTTTGCAATTTACTCTTTTAATTATTTGTTTAATACTGATTTCGAATGTCCATTGTACAACTTTTTGTTTTAAAATCTATATGCACATGTTCTTGTGGGAATACTCAATCATGATAAATAAGTATCGGGGTAGGTTATTCTCACGGGCCCTATTTCTATTAACCAAACCCTCTCTACACTTTAGCTCACTTTTTTTTTTACTTGTTTTGTCGTTTAGTTGTTGGTTTTATTTATTTATTTATTTATTTATTTATTTATTTATTTATTTTTTTTTGTGTTTAAATAGAAAGGAGTATATGTATATGTATAATAATGTAATGTATATGTATAATGTTTGGTATATTTGTGTTTAATAATGTTTTGTATATGTATAATGTTTTGTATGATATCACGTTAAATATTACCACATTAAACGACTATGACAACAAATGTTATTATTCAATTAAACAACAACGTTAACACATTATTTAAAAAACAACAACATTTACGACATATGAAGATTATTCAAATCATTTAAAAGATCATGGAGCCGGGCACTTGACTGACAAGCGTGATCCTCAGGATTCCTTGCCATTTCTAACTCCATTTTCAGCGCCTTTATTCTTTGCTTCAACAACTTGTTCTCATTTTTTGTAGCAACGCACTTTGAGCAATGCGTTGAAGAAGAGACTTGACTAAAGTGCTCTGCTTCAAATTCATCTTTCCACTTGAAGTATCGACACCCATAGTCGTTTGTACCTGGCTGTTACATGTTAAGAAAATAATAAGAAATGTATTTTTAACAAACAAATTATTTACATAACTAAGCAAACGTATGATTATTTACCACTGAAAGAGGACATGCATAAAACAGGCGCCCACGACTACCATCTTGTCAGGATTTCCGTTCTACAATAAATCCTCTATTACATCGGCACCAGAAAGGATTTCTTTGGCTCATCTGACCAAATAATTTGCATAATAATTTACATCAGCAATCAATAATGTTATTACTAATTTAAACAAAGTAATAATAACTGGTGCAGAACTAACACTCTACAAAAAAGCAGACTTTTAAGTTTCAAACAATTAACATTTAAACGATGTTGAATAATCATTTACAACATATGATTCACTATGTTTACAATGGTTTTGTCGGTGTCTCTATTATTTACAACATAAATCAGTAATCATTTACAATGGTTTTGTCGGTGCCTCTATTATTTACAACATAAATCAATGAACCATTAGTCGATCTTGATACAAAGTTTCCCATTCGGCTGCAACTGGCTCTCTGAAATGCCTCCATTGTGGGTCGATATAGGGTAGTCGAAAATCTCTGTCGAGCGTCAGTACAATGTAGTGAGCACCCACACGGGCAATCACAATGGGGTCGGTTCCTTGTGATGAGTTTGGCCTGGTAAAAAGCGGAAAACATGTGTTCCAACCTTGATCGGATATAAATACAACAGGTCGGTGAATGCTTGAAGCGATAACCGGCCCCGTGAGTGGCATCACCATCCAGCGATCGTTAGGTGCAGGTCCATTGAACCAGTCTATTGTATACCAAAGTCGGTCAAAGTCTTGTTGGAGGTACATATCTATGTATCTTTGCCTATGATAATCTAACTCTTGCAATAACATACCTCTGACTTTGTCCCACCTATTTTCGTTTTGAACAATACAGTGGGCAACGCACCGAAACCCACAATTTCCATCACCCTCAACATTATGTATGCTTATTACGAGTGGATGGAAAACAGGTGGAATATGCTTAATAAACGCATTGCTCACACTATCTCCAGCATAAAATCTATGGCGTAGAGTATCACCCGTGTAAGAGCTATGTCTTGCAGGTTCTTTCCGCATGTTCGACACTTTTGTAGATCTTGAATTCGTACTTCTTCGGTGATCTACGATTGGTACTTCATCAAAGTCAGGGACTTCATTCAAGTCAGGGACTTCATTCAAGTCCGGGTCTTGTGTAGCCTTGCCCTTTTTGTCCTTTGCGCTCGGACGACCACGGGTATTTTTTTGAATAGCTGGTTCACGGGTGTCAACAACTTCAGGTTGGAATATCTCTCTCAACTTCATTAACATATTTTTCTTGATAAACGACGTTGATTTGCTAAAAATATTCTTGAATTGTTGCACGCCATTGTTAAACGAAGTATCATCATCATCATCACCAGCTTCACTGGAATAGCCATCTTCAGGCGGAGGCCTATTGATAACAGGCCACGGAACAGATAGGGTTCTCCAAAAAATAGGAATTTCATCCAGTGGAATGGGGCGTCCTGAATTCAGTAAAAGCGACTTATGTAAATTACTGATAATAGTGGGGGAAACAACTTGATAGTTATAAATTTAATATACTTACCATGATATACATATTATTGCATGATGTGAAAGCATGGTAGTCCGTGAATTGACAACAACTTATGGCTACATTTGTCTGGTGTGATCGACAGTTGGAGTTCTCTGTACATGAGAGTGAAAGCATGTTTGGAAACTTTATACCACAATTCTTCAAATATATCAACATTACAATGATTTAGTCTCTCGTTCATGCTTCTATTAAAACTCTCTTTTATCCCAGTTTCTTGTGAAATGAGAATCTTATCAATTGACCATAACAACCTGTCTAATTTGGATTGTGTGTCGTCCAAATATAATTTCAACAACGCGTGGTGAGCCTCAACTCTGCACGTTGTTGACTGGCCGTAAGAGCGATATTGGTCGGTAATATACGAGACAAACTTGGGTGCGTATTGTCGCAGCCACGTGTTATACAGATACTCAGCGACATCTGCAAAAAAACCATGAATTAATAAAAGGTCATTCGGGTGCTTTTTTATTAAAATAATTAATAATTAATAATTAAGTACCCGGATGGTTGACCAATTTCTGTTGTAGGCGTTGATAATGTTGCCTGAACGATTCGAATGTCGGAGCTTTAACCATCCAATCCCATCGGTTTTTAACGGACTCATACTCTTTTGGGTCACTGAATTTATTTTTGCAAAACTTAGCTAGATTTTGCTGTATATGCCATCGACAGAGTAAATGGTGAGCGTCAGGAAATTCTGCTTCGCATGCGCCAACCAACGCTAAATCTCTGTCAGTGACGATAACACGTGGGTAATATCGTTCACCTATGACATCCTTCACACGTTGCAATACCCATTGAAATTTATGCCCTTGTTCATTGTTTAAAAAGCTATATGCCATTGAAAATGTTTTGTTTGTTGAAGTTACTCCAACAATTTCCAACAACGGCAATTTAAACATAGTGGTATTGTATGTGGAGTCCATCAACATGATTTCAGGGAATGTACACCATATAGCATACGACGTGGGGTGCACAAAAAATAGCTCCTCAAGCTCGTTTGTATGCTCATTTACCCTCGGGTACCATGTATACCCTGATTCCATCAAATGCTCGTAAAGGACTTGAATTGGAGTTCTACCACCTTCTCTGGCTATCCGGATCTTATTTCGTGCGTTATATATAGTTCTAACGCTAGACACGTTATCCGGATTACGACCCTGTATTGTCGAAAGTATAATACGTGGTTTCACGGTATAATCTGTCAATTCTTTGACCAAACCGAACTCATCATCCTTTAATCGCATTGCATATGGCACACCATGCAACGACTCTAGCAAATCATGATTATGCGTATCATCCTTCACCCTCAGAGTCCAAAATTTTTTTGTATATTGATATTTCGCCGCCAATTTGAATGGACAATTTGTTTTAAAGGTACTGGTTTTCCGTTTTCCGGTACCTTCAGGTTTATACTTCCCACCCTTTGAACACCTATAATTGATTTCGTACAAATAACCCTTGTCTGCTTTGGTTCTGTCTTTAACAATGACAAAACCGAGCCCCCGAGCTATATTTTGCACCAATTCCGTTACTTGCTCTTCAGAACCGAATTCCTGAAAGTATATTGTCGAAAATATACAACTTTATTTTTAGAAATGATACTTTTTTTTACAAATGATACATTTTTTTTACAAATGATACCTTTTTTTTTTATTTTTTTATTTTTTTTACATATGATACTTTTTAAAAGTATCATTTATAAAAAAATGTATCATTTGTAAAAAAAAAAGGTATAATTTTTAAAAGTAATAATACTCTTCAAATGATACTTTTTTTTGTTGTAAAAAGTATACTTTTTTTTTTTTTTTTTCTTACAAATGATACTTTTTTTATTTGTAAAAAGTATATATATATATATATATATATATATATATTATTACAAATGATACTTTTTTTATTTGTAAAAAGTATACTTTTTTTTTTTTTTTTTTTTTTTAATTACAAATGATACTTTTTTTTATTTGTAAAAAGTATACTTTTTTTTTTTTTTTTTTATTTATTTATTTATTACAAATGATACTTTTTATAAATACAAAAAAAAAAAAAAAAAAAAAAAAAAAAAAAAAAAAAGTAATAATACTCTTCAAAACCGCTCCACCCACCCACGGTTTTATTAAACCGTCCAACGGTTTTAACACCCCTCTCTCACTCACTCAATCAATCCACTCTCTCTCTCTCTCTCTATCACTAATAACACACGGGTCTCTTTTTAGATCTAAAAACTGAGATCTAAAAAGTTGTTAACGTGATGTTGTAAGTGTTAGTGGTGGTTTGATGGTGATGTTTATGGGATAAAACTGTGGGTGGAACGCGGTTTTGAAGAGTATTATTACTTTTTTAGCGGTTAGATCTGTTTAGATCTAAAACCGTGGTGGTTTGATGGTGATTTTATGGTGATTGTTGGTTTAGATCTGTTTAGATCTAAAACTGTGGTGGTTTGGTGGTGATGTTTATGGTGATTGTTGGTTTAGGGAGGGTTCGGTTAATAGAAATAGGGCCCGTGAGAATAACCTACCCCTTGGTTTATTGTGATGTTTTACTGGTGGTTTGAAGGTGGTTTCTTGTGATGTTTTATTTGTGATTGATCGTTGGTAAGAACTCTGTATTTTTTTGATCTATTTTTTTAGATCTAAAGTAAGAACTTGTTATATTTTTTAGATCTAAAGTAAGAACTTGTTGGTGGGGTTATTCTGCTTAGTTGCTAAAAACTTGAATATTGGTGATGGCTCATATTGGCTTGTTACTGCTTAGTTGCTAAAAACTTGGCTTGTTGGTGATGTGAATATTGGCTTAGTTGCTAAAAACTTGGCTTAGTTGCTAAAAACTTGGCTTGTTACTGCTTAGTTGCTAAAAACTTGGCTTGTTGGTGGGGTTATTCTCACGGCCCTATTTCTATTAGTCCAACTCTCTCTACTTGGCTTGTTGCTAAAACATTAACTTGGCTTGTTGGGCAACATTAAACGAGATAGGGCGATGATGATTTAAAAAAAAAATGATTTTGGCATGGCAAAGTGATATTTTTATCACTTTGCAGCCATATATGATAGAATAGAATAGATATTTTATCACTTTGTGACTTTCATATCCGAGCCTAACATATTTTTGGTATGGCAAAGTGATATTTTCAAAGTGATATTTTCAAAGGAGCTTTAACCAACCTTCACTTTGCATGGCAAAGTGATATTTTTATCACTTTGCATGCCATTCACTTTGCAACCATATATGATATATCTTGGTAATGTGAAACTATTATAATCTGAGTCTACTCTTATCTCGATGCCTTTTTAATATGTAAAATGGAGATTACCTCTCGTGTGTAAAATTGTGATTGAGACATTTCTGCAGTTTTGTGTATAATCTGAGCCTACTATTGATGCTTGCTTTGTTTCACTTGGCTTTGTTGTTTTGCTTAGTTTCACTTGGCTGCTTCGTTGTGAAGCTGTGACCTTGTGAGAATGTGACCTTTGAGCTGCTTTGTTTCACTTGGCTGCTTCGTTGTGAAGCTGTGACCTTGTGAGAATGTGACCTTTGAGCTGCTTTGTTTCACTTGGCTGCTTCGTTGTGAAGCTGTGACCTTGTGAGAATGTGTCCTTGTGAGAATCTTACTTTTGAGCTGCTTTGTTTCACTTGGCTGCTTTGTTTCACTTGGCTGCTTTGTTTCACTTGCAGTTTATAATGGGGACCTTTGAGTATAACACCTCCCTTATACTGTTGAGCTTGTGACCTTGTGAGAATCTTACTTTTGAGCTTTGTGTCCAATCTTGTGATACTGCTTTGTTGTGAAATCTTCTTACTGTGGCACTTTTGAGCTTGTGACCTTGTTACCTTGTGTCGGATCTTATTTTGTGTTGCCTTTGAGAATCTTACTGTGGCACTTTTGACCTTGTGACCTTGTGTCGGATCTTATTATGTGCAATCTTGAGAATCTTACTGTGAGCTTGTGACCTTGTTACCTTGAGAATCTTACTGTTGATGATTATGTGACCTTGTTACCTTTTGAGCTTGAGACTATAAGGCGATGATGATTACTTGTTAATCTGAGCCTTTGTGTGGAATAACCTGCTTGTGTTTGCTGTGTTTGCACTTGGACAAAAATATTGTTGTGTTTGCACTTGGACCTGCTGTGTTAGCACTTGTGCACTTGTTTGCACTTGGACCTGCTGTGTATCTGCACTTGTGCACTTGGTTGTGTATCTGCAGTTGGACCCATGGTTTTGTATCTGCACTTGGTTGTGTATCTGCACTTGGACAAATAGTTTACTAATAGGCGATGATGAATGGTTTTTAAAACCGAATGACATGGCAAAGTGATATTTTTATCACTTTGCAACCTTCATATCCGAGCCTAACATATTTTTAAAAACCGAATAAGGCGATGACGATTACGTGTTAGTCCGAGCCTTTGTGTGGAATAACCTGCTTGTGTTTGCAACTTGGAAAAAAAAATGTGTCATATTGCTGTGTTTGCACTTGGACAAAAATATTGGGATGTTTTTGCACTTGGAACTGCTGTATTAGCAGTTGGACAATTGGACAAAAATATGTATAATAACTTTGGACAAAAAAAAAAAAAAAAAGAAGTAAATATGTAAAAAAAAAAAAAAAAAAAACAGCTAAAGGCAAAAAGTGTACTTTTGTCAGATTTGTGTCAGGCTAGACTGACCGGGCTAGGCACTAGAGCCCGCCCGGTTAACACATCCCATAAGTACCCTCAAAAGGACTAGTTTAAAAATGTAAATAAAAGCGAATGCCGAGTATAGTATACTGAATATTTGAAATCATATAAAACAACCAAGTACAGAAGAGTATAAACTGACGCATTTATTGTATATTCTAAAGTCATATACAAATAGTCAAATACTTTGTGATTGTGCTTGGATTTAGTAATTACTCTAATAAAGTGAGAGAAAATGAAAATAACAAAATGAGTTTGTGATCTCAATGGTTAACCTACCAAAAACAAAATATTTAAACTAAGCTCCTATAACATTTGCTTATAAACATAATACTCCCTCCGTCCCAAAATATGAGTCCATTTTGATTTTTTCAAAGTATTTTTATTCTGACTTTGATCATGATTATTTTTTTTCTTGTTATATAATAGTTGATGCAAAATATATAAATGGATTTGTCTTTTAAATACATTTTCATCGGTATACTTTTCATCAAGTATTATATAACACGAAAAAATATAATTATGGTTCAAGTATTATATAACACGAAAAAAATATAATTATGGTTCAAGTCGAAAAAGAAAGACTTTGAAAAATTAGAAATGGACTTATATTTTGGGACGGAGGTAGTAAACCGTAGGCGAGAAAGTCAAGCTTATACTGTCTATTTTTTATTATTATTATTTTTTTAATTATTATTATTATTAATGTTGATTCACTAATTAGAGACTGATTAATTGGCTAGCTTAGATAACTGGACTGATCCTGTCTAAGTGCTATCTCAGTTTAGGTTCCTGTTTAAAACAATGCCTAACCGATACACCCGGTCTTACCGCAACCATACTTTAGTTTGGCTAGCCAACCATAGACACCCTTTGCAGCCTTGCTTCATATAGTTTCATAATGATCCAAACAGAAAGGAGTCACTATCAAACCCACTTCAAAACAACCACTCGCATGAATAACTGCCTTCTGGAAAATGGGCGCGGCCTTTCCACAAGCACGCCTTAGACAGGATCCCAGCTTTTATTTTCCACACCATGTTTGACGCACTATTCAAACAGTATATTCAGCTTCTTATATTACTTCATCAAGACCTTAACTTTAGGATATAAAAGCACACTTGGGGATTTCACACGAGCTGACAGAGCTGTGCAAGCATAATATAATAAAGTCACGAAGCAAACAAAGGGAAAATTTAGTTTGGTTTTACAACTATGCACGAAAACTCTCCATTTGCATGCTACTTTTACCCCTCTCTTTTCAAGGCTACAATCATCTATCTACTCCGCAAGAATATTATTCTACATGAATAGGAAAGTCATAGGCTCAGGTACTCTCAGTTACCACCACCGAAACCACGAGGGCCTGGCTCTCCTGATGAGCCTGCAAATTGTTTCCTAGATACTGATCTTCTCTTCCTCCTAGCAGTACCTGGAGGAGCCTGAAATTCCAAGCAAAACAATAACCAGCAAGTATTAGGTTAATTGTTTTGACAAACAAGGGTTATTATCATAACATACCAACATATTGTTTCACTTGTCCCCTTTGGGTCTTTTTTTTTTTTTTTTTAGGTAACCATGGTTTCCCACCTTTTGGCCTACTAGTCCACGGGGTTTGAATCCACCACGACACAGACTCAAACTACAGGGTCATTGTAGTTGTTTTAGTTCACCAATTTGTTATAGATGCACTTGCATCCCCTTTGAGTCATTTTATAACCAAAACCCCACTTCCAAAAATTGGGGTTTTTTTTTTTGAGTAAATTGCATAAATCGTCCTTAAAGTTTGGCCAAATTGCATGTTTCGTCCCAGATGTTACGAAAGTGCAAGGATCATCCCTGTGGGAAAACCTTTGGTGTAAGTATCGTCCTTTTTAGGGAAACTTTTGGTGCAAGTATCGTCCTGGGACGATACTTGCACCAAAGGTTTTCCCATAGGGACGATCTTTGCACTTTCGTAACATCTAGGACGAAACATGCAATTTGGCCAAACTTTAAGGACGATTTATGCAATTTACTCTTTTTTTTTTTTCTACAGAAAATTTAAATTTATGCCAAAAAATGTTGGACTTCTATATAAATTTAAATGGATGAAATGACATAGTTTAATGACTCAATTGGGTCAAAAATAGTACGTACAATGATTAAAACGGAACATATGAAAAGGTACTAGGTATTTGTACTATTTTATGCAAATAACCCTAAATATGAATATAATTGATGTTGAAAGATTAGAGCTGTGAAACTAAAGGAATTAGAAAAAACACCTTTTGTTCGGATTTCATTGCCTCTTCGAGGTTGCTAAGTGCAGGAACAGATCCACCTTCCATTGCACCCATCAAATTCTTCATCCTAACACGCATTTGAAAAAGCTGAGCAACAAGTTGGCTCACCTGAAATACAGAAGTAATATCCATAAACCATTTTTCTAATTTGTGTTATATTTTGAAGTAAGCTATGAAATAACACAAAATTAAGGAATTTTTCTACTTGTTGCTCAGTTTTTCCAGATTCCTGGGCAATTCGCTTTCTCCTGGCAGGTGATTCTGCAAGCAGTTCAGGCTGCTCCCTTTCCTCTGAAAATACCACCAAAATACAAAAAAATATATTAATATAAACAATGAAGTTTTTCTCATAATGAAAAAAATAAATAAATATAGATATGATATATGTGAAGGAAAAACCTGGTGTCATCACTTCAATCATTGCTTCCATTATTTGTAAGCTCTTTTCTGCCTCTCGAATTTGTGCAGGAGTAACCTGTCCATTAAAAAAGATTGTTAGAAACTATGTAATTGTGCAGGCAAGATATGAATGTTGTGTAAAAGATGGGAACAATATAAGCATCGTGGTTTGGGTTGTCTTAGCAACATCTATAACGTTATGGTGGCAAGATGTGCGGGTTGGGATTAAATTGTAGTCACTTGTCAGGCTGGTTTGACCGACACACACTTTCTTTGTACAATGAAAAAAATATTTTTATTAAATAAACTTGATTACAATTACAATCTAAGCCTTTAAAAAAAGACAATGTAGGAGGTATGCATTAGAAGTAGACTTTGGGTGACATTCAACTCATTAGACCCATTCCCGTGTTAGCTATGTTTTTGGTTTGACCCGTTATAAATAGAACAAAATCCCAAATCAATCCATAGGTAAATAGTCCATACTGCTAAATCTATCAATAAGCATTCTTCGTTATCAATCACCAGCAAACATATTTGCATAAAGAAACAGAAACAATGTGTGTACCTTCCCCATTCCAGGAATCATTCCAAGAACACGAGACATGGAACCCATCCGTGCAACAGCACGAGTTTGCTTTAAGAAGTCATTGAAGTCAAATTTTGCGGTCATTATCTTTTTCTGCAAATCTTCAGCATCTTCTTGTTTCATCTACCAATAAAATCAAGAAATGTTATGCCGGTTTATACTTCACAAAATGTAAAAACTAATAATATGACACTTACAACTTCTTGGGCCTTCTCTACAAATGAGAGAACATCTCCCATGCCCAAGATTCGTCCCGCCATACGATCTGGATAGAAGGGTTCAAGATCCTCCATTCGCTCTCCACGTCCTACAAGCTTGATTGGCTTTCCTGATACCTAACATGCACAAAAGAAAAGAAAAACATTTATGTGAAATAAGCATCACCACCAAAATAAAAAGAAGGGGTATTTCAAGCTAACATGTTTTCTATAGGTGGAAAGATGGACGGGTTGGGTAATGGGTTAAAAGGGGTCAACTTTAGTATGGGTACAAACGGGCGGTGCAAGTAGCCAAGTACACCCACAGGTAATTCTGTTAATCTTTTAATTTTTCAGTAAATGATCAGCACATTAATTATGCCTAGAAAGACAATAGTATTACAATAATAAACTGTACTTTTGAATAAAATGACTTTGGAAATTGTATGCATTAAAATTGGACTTTAGGAGACTTTCAAGCCTAGACCAGTTCCCAATTGAGCAAAGTTTAATGATTTAGCCCATCCAACCCGTTTATACGCAAATGGGTCCATTTATACACAAACGGGTCAAGATCACCAGTTCTGTCACCTATAGTATTTTCCAGTTGTAGAATGCCAACCTCTTTAACACTCAGAGCTGCTCCACCTCTTGAATCCCCATCTAACTTGGTCAAAATTGCTCCAGTTATTCCAATTTCAAGATTGAATGTCGTCACCAATGCTGCAAAATATCAACACAGTTAATGTGGTAGAAAAAGATAACGAGTCTCAGCAACTGCAGGAATATGTAAACATAACATGGAAATAGATAATCTTCTGTTTATAAGAAATAAAAAGGGATGAATATAATATAATTGGATATGTGACATGCTGTACTAAGCAAAAGTATAATACCTGCAGCTTCTTGCCCAGTCATCGCATCCACAACAAGCAAAACTTCAGTAGGATTCAGTACTCGCTTCACATCTTTTAATTCATCCATCATACTTTTGTCTATCTATTAGCAAAATACAAATAACAAACTAAAGGATGTTTAACTTATTGCAGAAACATGTCGGCTCATAGATCTAAAATAATCAAAGAAGTTGTTATATAACCTGAAGCCTTCCAGCAGTATCCATTATAATCACATTTACATTCTGCTTTTTAGCCTCTTGAAGACCTTGCCTAGCTATATCTGCGGGTTTCACATCAGTTCCTGCGGTATACACAGGAACATCCACCTGTCACGAGCTCATATCTATCAGAATGACTCAAAATAGAACTGCATAATACTCAAGTTATACTTCATATTTCATACCTGTTTACCCAAAATAACAAGTTGATCGATTGCAGCTGGTCTATATACATCTCCAGCGATCAGCATGCAACTTTTTCCCTAATATTTGTTTTACATTAAACATGCAACAAGGGTAAGTAACTATACACAATATTCTTCAGAATTGAAAAAAAAAAAAAAAAAAATAGTAAAATGCAGGTCACCTGTTTCTTGAGGTACAAAGCTAACTTTGCACTAACAGTTGTTTTTCCAACACCTTGTAAACCAGCGAGTAAGATAACAGTGGGACCCGATTTTGCAAAAGTCAACTCAGAAACCTCTCCTCCCATCAACTTCACAAGTTCATCACTTACTATCTGCAATGAGGAATATAATTGATTTGTTGATCTCCTTAGAGAAGATCATATTGTATGTCGAATGGATTGTTTATTTTTCTCATATAAAAGGGATGTCATACTTTGACCAATTGCTGATCTGGTTTGACTCCTCGAATAACGCCAACACCAACAGCTTGTTCACTTACAGTTTGAACAAATCTTCTTACAACAGGAAGGCTGACCTGCCAGCCAAAAATAGAAACTTAGGTAAAGATGAAATGTTTGTTTTATACATCGGCTAATGTTTGTTAGCTAAAGAAAAAGATAAATTCTGCATATACATCGGCTTCTAGAAGAGCTCTCCTAATGTCCCTCATGGGTTCCACAATATTCTCCTTCGTTAGCACCTCTGAAGCACAAAATATTTACAGCAACAATTAGTCGATAACAACAAGATGAACAAAAAGGGCGTGGGGATTTAAAATTAAGAAAAGTATCAAGGGTGCGATTTTTGAATATAGAAAAATATGTTTATTAAGGGAACCTTTAATGAGAAAAAAGCATACATGATAAACCGTGAGTATCTTTTACAGAGTACTTAAGACACTCTATAGATCAGCCAATGTGAGATTGCTACTATCTGACTTGGAGTTTGCGGTGCCAAATACATAATACCATGTACACACACTTAAAAAGAACAGAAATGTGATACATTATACATACCTACATCCTACCATAGTACCATGACGAGTTTAATTTACAAAACAGCAAACACATGATTTTTGTTGGGACTAAGGCATTATTGTCTTGCATTTATACACAAACTGCACGTTGTGTACTGATTTTAAATTGATGATTAACAAATAGCCCAATTGGCAGACAACTTACCAAGCTTGCAAATGTCTAACGTAAGTTACTGAATTCAGGGACGCATGGACAAATGCCTACTGCAGCTTGGCCTAACAGTCAGTCTCAAATTCCTTTATCATGGTTCAAGTTTCCCCCAAACTTTTAGACCTATTGTTGTTATGTATCTAGTGTAAAATTAGTGATTTTTTTTTGTTTTTGCTAATCATGCAATATCTTACATATTTATTCCAAGTTTGACTTTTTATTTTTTGACAACACATGTCAAAATTAGATGATCCTAAACAAAGGAACCCTCCCTCTTTTTTCTTTACTTGAAACTAATCCATACTAATAAGGTTGCGTTAAGTTAGAGGAAAACATCTATGTTTTCCATAAAATGTTTTGTACAAAACAGATATCCTGTTCAAATCCTTTTATTTCCAAAAAATTCTCCACAAAACACAAATCCCCTATTTCCTAACTTAACAAGGAAAATTACAAAACAAATTTTTGTTGTCTCCTTGTTTTCCTTTGTAACACAAGACCCTCCCTTCCTTCTTTAAAACAGAAAATAGAAACATCAACTAAACGCATTTTCTATATTTTCAAGTGTTTTTTGGAGATAAATTTCCCTTCCAAATTTCTACAAAATTAGAGATAGAAAACAAAAGAATTTTTTCTCCAACTAAACGCAGTCTTGAAGCGTGTGTTAATACACTATGTTTACTTCCTTAATGTGTTGATAGAACATATTTAAAGCACATTCACAGAAGAGTAATGCACTTGATTGTCCGCCTACAATAAAGGGAATAAACTAGAGAAACGTTTGGTATAGACTGCCTTTGTCACTCACTGGTTGTGGCAGCGTGGCCTAAGCTTGGTCTGTAATCAGTATTAGTGTATATAAAATAGGATTCCTAGATATAGTAAAACGGGCTGTGTTTGGGAGGGGCTTATAGGGGGCTTAATCTTTTAAAATAAGTCTAGTTTGTCACACGGGCTTATAGAGGATTATATAAGCTACATATGCCCAAGCCCATTGGAAGGGGCTTATAGCTAGTTAAATTACTTAAATACCCTTCAAAGTATAATGGATTATCACGCAAACGCCGTAAATATATCTGAATTTAATCTGATGTATTTTTATGCGATTTTACATTAATAAGCTTCTGTTCCAACTAATTCACCAAACAGCTTTATAAAAATATAAGCTCCAGCTTTCGGCTTATAATATAAGCAACATACCCTATGTAAATCAATATGATTGAAAACATAATTTTTGGCTGGAAACATATGACATTATTTAAAAACAACGATAACCTTCGCCCTTGAGTTTGTTCCAAGCAGATTCGAGCCCACTAGTTAACTGACCAAACATCTCAGCTCTTATAACCCAACTCCTCTCTTTTCGAACCGTAATCGCTCTCTGCGAATTCACAATTCCCCATAGCTCCCTCTACTCTCATCCAAATACAACAACAACAACAACAAAAAATGATAATAATCAATAAACACAACAAGACAAAAGTATGTTATTAAAACTTATGAGTAAATGAAGAAGTGCTAACCGTAAAAGAAGAGCGGGTGGACCGGAATGAGAGCGCGTGAGGTGAAGATGAAGGAGTGAGAGATGATGAACAAGTGTGTGGTGTGGTTTTAGGGAAGGTTGTTGAGAATTGGCGGGAAGATATCGTTGAGAATGCTAACGACTCCATTCAGAGATTACGTTAGCTCTCTTTCTCTCTCTAGAATTGTGATAAAATGAGATTTTAGAGAGAGATTTGGTTATGGATATTTTTGTCTGGTATTTTCGTTATCCAGACACACACACAGAAAGATGGGGTAAAAAGTAAAAGTGAAAAGTCCAAAATACATCCATGTGGTTTGATATTTGCTTGCTTTATATCTTTTTTCTTTTTTGACTCAAAAATCATCCCTGTGTAGTATTAAAGTTGGCACAAAACCATCCCTCCATTAGTAATATCAGTTAATGAGGACTAACGATGAAAATTATTTTCCGTTACCTCCTAACAAGAGTTAAAATATTTGCATCGTTGTCCTCATTGAGTTAAAATATTTGCATCGTTAGTCCTCATTGACTATAGAATTAAAATATTTGCATCGTTAGTCCTCATTGACTATAGAATTAAAATATTTTCATCATTAGTCCTTATTGAGTTAAAATATTTTCATCATTAGTCCTTATTGAGTTAAAATACTTGCATCGTTAGTCCTCATTTAGTTAAAATATTTGCATCGTTAGTCCTCTTACGTTTTCGTCCGTTTTTATCCGTTTTTCTCATGTTTTTATCAGTTTTCGTCTGTCTTTATACGTTTTCATCCATTTTTCTCATGTTTTTATCCGTTTTTTTCCGTTTTTCTCACGTTTTTATGAAGTTTAAATGTTTCTGAATCGATTTTAATTCACGATTTTGACCCGTTTCTGGTCCGAATCATCAAAAGTGTGAAACACAAAAGTTGTCTAGAATAATGTTTTACATCAAGACACACTAGATTTTAACCTGAAATTGCACCACCACCACCACCACCAACCACCTCCACCCATCACCACCAACCACCGCCTCCACCACTGCAGCTGCCGCCACCACCCATCACCACCACCACCATCGCTACCACCACCGCCGCCGCCACCACCACCACCACTTATAATATTCGTTCAGTGTATGGTGGTGGTGGCAGCGGCGGGTGGTCGTGGGTGTTGGTAGCGGCGGTGGGCGGCGGTGGGTGGTGATGGTTGGAGGTGGGTGGTGGTGGCGATGGGTAGTGGGTGATTGTGGCGATGGGTAATGGCGGCGGCGGTGTTGGTGGCAACGGTGGGTGGTGGTGGGTGGAGGTGGAGGGTGGTGGTAGGTGGCAGTGGGTGGTGGTGGCGTTGGTGGGTGGCGGTGGTGGGTGGTGGTGGCGTTGGTGGGTGGTGGTGGTGGGTGGCGGTGGTGGGTGGTGGTGGCGGTGGTGGGTAGTGGTGGTGGCGGAGGTGGATGGTGGTGGCGGTGGTGGGTGGTGGTGGTGGTGGGTGGAGGTGGTGGGTGGTGGTGGGCGGTGGTGGCGGTGGTGGGTAGTGGCGATGGTAACGATGCAAATATTTTAACTCAATGAGAACTAACGATACAAATATTTTAACTCAATGAGGACTAACGATGCAAATATTTTAACTCTATAGTCAATGAGGACTAACGATGCAAATATTTAAACTCTTGTTAGGAGATAACGGAAAATAATTTGCATCGTTAGTCCTCATTAACTGATATTACTAACGGAGGGATGCTTTTGTGCCAACTTTAATACCACAGGGATGATTTTTGAGTCAAAAAAGGAAAAAGGATGTAAAGCGAGCAAAGGCTAAACCATAGGGATGTATTTTGGACTTTTCTCAAACTAAAAACCATACAATATCCACGTACTTTACAAAATTATCCGTCTAGAACCACTTACTTTTTTATTACCTTACTTCACCAACTAACTATCAAATTATGTTCCGACTTCACCAATATAACCTTAAAGTGACAATTTTACCCTTATCTTCTTTACCCTCACTTGCATCGTTAGTCCTTAATACTAACTTACGTTAGTCCTTTTGCACCTTTTTGTTCGTTTTTTCACGTTTTCGACCGGTTTTGCACATTTTCATACGTTTTTGCACTTTTCGTCTGGTTTTACATGTTTTCATCCATTTTTTTACGTTTTCGTCCATTTTTACATGTATTCATTTGTTTTTGCACATTTTCGTCTGGTTTTTATACCTTTTCGTTTGTTTTTACAAGTTTCATCCATTTTTACACGTTTTTCTCCGGTTTTACACGTTTTGGTCCGGTTTTACACATTTTCGTCCGTTTTCACATGTTTTCATCCATTTTTGCACGTTTTCGTCCTTTTTTGCATGTTTCGTTTGTTTTTTTATACGTTTTCGTTTGTTTTTATGCATTTTCGTTCATTTTTGCACATTTTTCTTTCATTTTTGCATGTTTTCGTTAGTTTTTATACATTTTCGTTTGTTTTTGCACATTTCATTCAGTTTTTACACGTTTTCTTTTATTTTTATGCGTTTTCATTTGTTTTCGTCCATCTTTACATGTAAAATCGGAAATAAAACAGACGAAAATGTAAAAAAAATGAACGAATACGTGGAGAAACGGATGAAAATGTGTAAACCGGACGAAAAGTGCAAAAACAAATGAAAATGTGCAAAACCGGTAGAAAACGTGAAAAAACGAACAAAAATGTGCAAAAGGACTAACGTTCGTTAGTATAAAGGACTAACGATGCAAGTGAGGGTAAAGAAGATAAGGGTAAAATTGTCACTTCAAGGTTATATTGGTGAAGTCGGAACATAATTTGATAGTTCGTTGGTGAAGTAAGGTAATAAAAAAGTAAGTGGTTCTAGACGGACAATTTTAGAAAGTATGTGGCTATTGTATGGTTTTTACCCCAGAAAGATGGGATGGGGGTGTAATCCAGTTGGCTTTACTTTCTACAGTAATTTCTAATGAATATTAACTAAACTAGAAGGGTACCCGCGCAATGCGCGGGTACCCGGTGACTATTTTTGTGGCGAGTAAATGTTTTTCATTTTAAACCTTCCTTATTTACCATGTCCCAAATACTTTATAATGTAGTAAATATATGTTTTTTTCAAAAGTAGAACGTCAAAATTATTAATAGTGTAAAAAGTTAGCACTTTACTTTTCAAATTTTAGCATTAAATTGGTGGTTATTTATAAGTTTAGTGAGCTTTTCTTGTAAACAATTCTATTAAAATATATCATTATTGGAAGAGGTTACTATATGGTTTAAATAAGACTTAAATTATCAAAATTTACATTAATTTTCTAATTTTCCTTTTATAGTAAATGTTTTTTGTCTTAAAATTTTTAGACTTCCTTTTATAAGAAGTCTCAAATGCTTTATAATGAAGTATAGATTTGTTATTTAATTCTCGTTCTGCCTCAAAATAAATATTCATTTTTAAATTACCTTTTACAAAATCTCACTAAATACATTATCAACTACGAGAGTAATTAAATATCAAATTTAACACCAAATTTTATTTACATTGTATTCACATCAAAATCAAATGTAAAGTAAACATTTTCTCTTCAAAAATGAGAAAAAACACTTTATTTTCATAATCAATAAAATCACACTACTCTCATTTCATTTTTTTTTTCTTCCTCTTACTCAAGAACACAACTTCTTATGTTTCATTTTTATTTTTTTTCTTTAATTGTAACTCGAGTACACAATGAATTGAAACACAAAGTAAATATTTATTTTAAGATATTCTAAAATACAAACTTTGGATGGAGGTAGTATATGTTATGTCAATAGAATAATAGACGGTCTATAACCCGTGCGACAGAAATCGTATTAATCAAATTTAGTTACAAAATATGTAGTTTCATTATTGATAAACTATATAGTAGTTTTAAAGTCTTATATATATATATATATATATATATATATATATATATATATATATATATAGACACACACACATACATGACAGAAATCGTATTAATCAAATTTAGTTAAAAAATATGTAGTTTCATTATTGATAAACTATATAATAGTTTTAAAGTCTTATATTGATGCATATATATATATATATATATATATATATATATATATATGTATATATATATATATGTGAGTGTGTGTGTGTGTGTGTGTGTATATACGTATATATATACGTATATATATATATATATATATATATATATATATATATATATATATATATATATATATATATTAGCTTCAATTTTTTCTAACTAATTGGTTACAATTTTATGCTATAAATATAAGTCTCTGATCCTTTTTCTGGGTCCTAATTTTTTTTTTATGGTATTTGATTCATTACTAGTGTATTTTTTGTGAAGAATTGTAACCAGTTGACTACAAAAATTATAGCCAAGATATCCTTTTATATATAACTTTATATTATAGTTCTTGGCATAGTTTGACCAACATAATACTTTATTCGAATTTAGCATCACTATTGAGTCAACTTTTATACAACTTCTAATTTTGGTCATGTGCTACTGTGCGACCCAGTCAATTTTGTGACACTTGTCCAGTTTGATTTGATATTTTGTCTTATATTAAGAGTATTAAAAGTCTAAAATACCCATATAAAACACATCCTCTCTCTCTCAAACTTTCATTACCATTTTCTCAAACTTTCATTACCATCTCCTCCTCTCTCTCTCCCCGCCGGCCTGCCACCGCCATAACGCCACCACCGTCACTCCGACAACCACACCGCCACTAGCACAACACTCCTCAACACATCCTCTTTCTTTTGACATTATTCACGCGCCATCAATCACTCTCTATCACCACATACCACCTCCACCGTCGTCACCAACACACATCACCATCACCTCTTTTGTTAAAACTTGGAGATCTATAAAGACAAGGTAAGAAAATGCGTTGGTTTGATTCGGATACGAGTCAAACTCGTCACATCTTGATGTTTTTAAGTATAAAAAAGGTTAGTGAACTTTATACACTCTCAAAATTCCAGCCACCGCCTGCCATTAAATAGATCCGGATGGTGATGGTGTTATAAACATAGGTAGCGGCGGTGTGGTGACTGCTGCGGTGGGTGGCGCGTGGCGGTGTTGTGGAGGGAGCCAAGAGCTCAAATGCTCCAAAAATGATGGGGATACACCGATCTATAGATTGGAAAAGAAAAAGGTCTCGCCAGAAATTATTCCGGCGACGGTGTCGGAATCTGCTACTGCTTGGCCGGAGTTAATGAATTTTCCGGCGAGGGTGTTTAGAGAGAAAGGATAGGTGTAGTGTAATTTCTATAATGGATATGTCTTAACTTATGATTTTGCCTTCACATTATGCTTTGTTATTTAAAAAAAGTTAATGGTGGAAGAGAGTTATGGAGATATAAATAGAAAAAATTAGTGAAGGAATCTTTAAGTTTCAAGATTGCATGTGTTGAGGGTAATTTTATAATGTTGAAAAAACAATCATGATATTTGGTTGCCGTATTTGTTGAGGTAACTTCGGTGCCCATGTTCTCTTTTGGAAAATATTGCCGGAAAAAAAAAAGTTAATGGTAGCACGCACATTTAATGGTAGCACAGTCGCACACGTGTTACACATTTAAAAGAGGGTAATATGACCTTTTAATACTCTTAATAAGAAGACAAGATGTCAAATCAACTGGACACGTGTCACAAAATTGACTGCATCGTACAATAGCACAAGTCGCATATGACCAAAATTGTAAGTTGTATAAAAGTTGACTCAATAGTGATGCTAAATTCGATTTTAGGCATAAAATTGAAATTTTCCCTTATTTTGACGTGTGACTAATTTTGATCCACATCAAATTGATTGCAAGTTTGCAACACCACTCGGAATACCTAGCGGCGAAAAAACTTGAAACTATCATCATTATAATGTAAGAGACTAAAATGTCTCAAGTTTAATTTCTGTTAGGTTCAAGCAACTTCAAAGCCAACATCTTGAAAAAAGAGGACTTTAACCGGTTTGAGTACGTGACCGTAGATTCAAACCCATGGATTAGTCAGTTAAAAGGTCGAAAACTGTTAACGAAAAATATATAGTTGTGAAAAGTTGTTTTGAAAGGTTCAAGGTGCACTAAGGCGCAAAGGTTTTAGGAGCCTTGAGGCGAGGCGCAGATCAAGACGCGGGCTTCAAGAATATGAGACGCAGTGAATCGAATAAAATTTTAAAAGTTTTGCGCGACAATTTATGTATTAATGATGACTTAAATAACATTAAAATACTTAATATCTCGAAAAAAATCTCAAATTCAAACCCAAAAGGATAGTCTAAATACACCAAGATAATTACCTCATCATTGACTTGTTATAACTTACTCCAAGAAATTTAAAGAATTCACATTTTTTCATATCAAGCAATGTACCAAGATGATGTCATGATGACATTTTATTATCTCATGCTCGAAACCGAAGGAGAGGTTTCACAAACATATGAGGTCGATGTATGTTAAATTTTTTATAAAAATGGTTCAAAACTCGTCACCTCTCCTAGGCGTGCCTATGCGCAACGCTCTAAATCCAAGGCGCCACGCCTTTTGTGAGCTTTATGCATGCGTGGAGCCTCGATCCGAAAAAAATCCATAGAGCTTGAGCCTTGAGCCGAGTATGAGCAAGAATGTTGGCAGATTGAACATGTCATCTGCTTTATAGGAATCATTTACCCATGAAAAATAGCACAAACGGATCACGTCGGATCCGATATTGGTGCAGTCGAATCGATCTTAGATGCATGTTCTTCAAGAAGAGGAACTGTCTTCCGTACAATAACTTTCATTGGATCCCCTGCAGGAATTTCAAGCTTAACGTTAGTGACATTATAAGACAACCTTCATCTCATGAAACATTATATCAATTACATCCCGACCAGCTCAATTTCAAGCACAACTGTTTTGACCCATTATCCAACATTCTAACCCACTCATATTGCCACCTGTCGTAAAAAGCATAATATTTTCAAGACACAAGTACTCACCACCATTGGTCTCCCTACAAATGGCCGCATAGTGTGAACCAGCAAGCTCCACCTGTGCAAACCCCCAATTGGTTGTAAGCAGACTTTGGTTTTCGAGAGGCACAATTTCTATCTCAGAATCCTGTCCACAGATAAATGCAAGGGTAAGTACTTCGGTATCCCAATTTTTATCTCAAACACATTATGTTGATCGATGATAAAAGAAAATATTGCATAAACATATAAACTGAGTGCTTAATTGCATTTATTGGATTGCAGTACTAAAAAGGGATGGGCAACATACATATTGTGTGATTGACTGCATTTCATATTACAAATATGGGCCTCACAGTGAAGTGAGTTGTTTAAAAGATCTGAATATACCTCATGATTTGGATTTGCAGCCCGAAACCTGAGAGTAAAAGTGTTGAAAGGAGCTCCTGAAAAGCCTCTTCCCAAAGCCTTAACGTACGCTTCCTGGAATTAACAAACTAATAAGACAAGAAAAAACTAAAAGGGTTTCAAAAATAGCAATTCAATAGAATGCAACCTTTAGCGTCCATAGTTTAATGAACTCCTGTCGCTGAACTTCAGGATCTGAAATTGCACGTAATACTTCCACTTCTTCATTAGTGAAGTACCGTTTGGCAAATGATAAAATGTTGTTTTTCATTGTCCTTTTCTTCTCTTCAACGTCGATACCAATCTACATTTAAAAACAATAAGATCCTTCCGATACACTAATAATGAGCAAGTACTTTTATGGGAACATACCGGAGAGTCAATGGTCACTCCACATGCTATCAGAGACGACGTGTGGGACAGATTAAAATGCAGCGGTGGTGGATCCCAATCATTATCATGCTCCCAATCCACCTGTACACAACTATGATTGTGAGATTTAATGTTCGAATTTGATTTAGTCAATGATGTTTTAATTGACCAACAATAAGAACAATAGCTAACCTCAGGTTTACCATGGGCGTTCTTTCTGAACTGAAGAGACTTTGGGCTGACTTGAGGATGTATCTGATCTAGTCATCAATGAATGTTGTTATGTATATCACAATAAACAAATATGAAAGTTTTCAAATGTTTAAAGTGCATACTACAAATATAAGGGCTTACATCTAGCTATAGTAGTACGAACAAGTGCACGGGCTATCAGAGCTGTTTTTTGGAGTTGATTATCACGTATACTGAAAACGTGATCTTTTTCAAGTGGTGATAGAAGATCAACATATCGACTTAGTAGAGATTCACTCTTAACTTCATTGGGTAATACATACCAAAGATGTGTTTCCCTATATATGAACTTTAATAGTTAGTAGAATGTTGTAAACTGTTACAGATACAGATATAGGTGGCAAACTGGCAATTTCAGCGTGTTTGTGAAACGCGGTTTAATTCGGATTTATTTATTGGTAAATGGGTCAAATGGTATAGAATATACAGAGTAGAAAACTCGATAAACGTTTCGGGTCAAATTAGTCAAAAGCTGACTGATGTGTATTCAAAAGCTTACAATATATTTTGGTAATTCAGATATAATAACTCTTTCCAAAGTTCAAACCAATGGACATAAATTCTGGCAGGTCAGCACAACACGACCGATTTTGACCAGAACTAACAACAACTAGTACATGTTTTGGCCAGAACCCATATGACCCATTACCGAACTGCCCATTTTGAGCCTCACACAGAGATACTGTGTGTATCAAAAGACTTTAACAGTACATAGACTACAGAATCAGGATCATACATTCGAGATGGAAGTTGCAAAGGTAAAAGGGTTGAAGTAGAAAACATCCTCCGATTGCAGGAATGTATCTTCATCTTTGACCAATACTTGCAAATATATGGAAGCATAGATCCTCAAGGTTGCAATAAATCATTCTATGTATAGTGCTTCACTCTCTCAAATGAAGGAAAACGCGTTTCAGAGCGGCAACAAATGAGCCAGAAGTATTATCTTAATATCAATAAACAACTGCAAGAAATAAAGTTGTAAACTTTATTACAATCCAGATTTTTCACATACTATTATGAATAACGAGAAATAGAAAAAGAGGGTTTTATGACTATGATTATGTTTTGTGGACTGGAAACAGATAGATTATAACTGGCCTAGAACATAAGTACCACGTTTGTCTGGTACAAAAAGTCTATTACAACCCTAACGTGGCCACACCATGGATCAGTCGGCCAAAAGATCGGAAACCATGGTTACCGAAAAAAAAAAGATAACTATTACATTGAACTATAACGATGTATATGAATACGATAGAATTTCAAACTAAAGTTGAAAACATAACATTAGGATTTCAAACTTGAAAGTTACAGATATGTGAGTTACTGGACGATCTCCACAAATTCGTTAGCTAACATTCATCCGGGGATAACCAAATACTATCTAATTATAAAACAGATTAACAATGTTCAGTACAAAAATATTCTAGCAAGCCAGCAACAAAGAATCGCATTCCACTTTTTATAAACATGATCTTTCTGACTATTATTCTAATTCTGATACATCTAAAACTGAGAACATTCTAGTCTATTAAATCAAACTAATATTATCCATAACATCTACTCTTCTAATAGATACAAAGAAATTAAACATGATCCTAATGGGAATCTGTGTCAGGGAAGGGTCGGAAACGGTCAAGGGATACCCCGGTTAGCCGCATACATCTGAATCAAAAGACGCGCCCTCCACAGGTAATATACCTGTGAATTGTGAATTCTTAAACTGTATGATAGTTTAGTCCATGATTCAAATTCATTAAATTTTTAATATTGATAAATACCACCACTTTCATAATCACATGTTACCAGAACATATCAAAATTGCATCTTTAACAGTTAAATTTACTTTTTGAGTTGCAACATTGTTTCAAATTTGATTAAATAAAACTTGTTTTACTGAAAAACAGAGCAACAGATTACTGATAATTTAAACCTTGAATTCAAATTTAACTATTTAAGTACACGCGAGATAAACATAATGGGTTTTATTGTGCAAAGAAATTAATTAAGATTAAATACAAACCTTAAATGAAGCAAATTAATAATTAACATCAAGAGAGAGTACTGACTGGAGTGAATATGGTGATGATGAATTGGGTTTGTGGGGAAACAAGTTCTGACCCGTTTCTTTAACCCATATGACCCGGTTTGTATTTCATACTGTAATACGAGTAGTTTTTCATGCAGCTCAAGCCTCAATGGACTCGTCCCTTATGTTTTAAGCATGCCCAGATAGGCCCAACAAATCACTTTTCAAAAGTCCATTAATCCTTAAACTAATAATTTGGTTGTCGTTAACAACAAACTTTTCACATTTTATTCAAAAAGTAATGCATTGTTCAAATAAAATCACCATGAATTAGTTATTAGCTCTTATTGTTTCTCAAACATTTTTGTAATCCATTTCATTTATTGGTTGTATAAAGGAAAAATGTGGCACATGTTTTTAGTCATGTTTTAATGTTAGTATTATTTTGAAATAAGAAAAGTGAATTTGTTGTTAACGACAACTCTAAAGACTATTGTTAGCATTTCCTATTAAACACAAAAAGTTAGAATTAATCCTTAAAAATGACTATTCCGCAAATGAACCTCACTTTTAGCCTATATTTTAACTTTTCTACACTTTTTTGAGCCTTTTTGACATTGTGAACCTTCAAATGAACCTTTACTACTCATTTTTAAACCCCCCAAAGTAAACTTACATTCTCTATTTAAACTCAAAAAGCATTCTCTTTTCTTTTAATTCTTCTCAAACTTTAACTCAAGTACACAGTGAAAATTAGACAATAAATATTCAAATCCGAAGATTCAAAAATCCAAAAACCCAAAAAACCCAAATTATCAATGATTCCCGTATTGACAAATTTGATTAGCAATTTTTGAAAATTTGCAATATATGGTTCATTTGAGAGTTTTATAATTTTAAGTAATTTTATCAAGTATACATTTAAATATGATTATATAAATTAGTGACCATGTTTTAAATATATTTAGGTTACATTTTAAAGCGGGAAAGTTAGCGATTTTGGAGACATAGGTCCAAGGTTTAATCCAAACTCCCCCGCAAAAAACAACAAACATTTCTTGGGGTAGTTTCTTAGGGACCGGTCAGTTGACACCAAAAGATGTAGGGAGTTGGGTTTCTCCGCCAATTTGCACCTCTTGGAGAATCTAATATAGGCGGGATGATAACATTATGTGAAATTAACTAACAAGAATATACAAAGTTCTACAAGATAAAGTAACATCAAAATTACTCGCGTTTGGGATAATCTAAAAGTAAATTTTATCCTATTTATTGGTTGGTCCTAAATAGTAGAATGCCCTTGTGATGTAGCGCGACAAATAGATAAAAAGCTATGGTGGTCGGTAGAGAGAAGACGGTGGTAGTTGTTGGCGGTGGGGTCACAACGCTCGTAGTCATATGGTTAACTTACAATGAAATGCCATCAAAGTGTGATAGAGAATTAGGAGGAAAGTTTTGAAATAGTTGCAGAAAACATAATTCAAACATGAACTGTTATGGACCCTAACCTAACCATAACATCCCTTGATGAGTAGCGCAACTATTTACAAGCAGTCTCTTAAAGACTTTTTGCATCATCTAGTTGCAAGGTCAGTTCCATGTCTTCATTTAACTCATAACCTAAAGTAACTTTATAAAGACAAGTATTTCATTATGGACTATGGTTAGTTGTTTACAAACAGGCTGAAAAATATATGTTCATTTTAATGCATCTCATATCTATTCTCAGGCATAAACTTATAACTGGTCATGATATCAGAAATATAACATATTTGTTCATATTTTCTACATTTGAAGTATAACTATGCCTACAAATTAAAAGGGTAAACGTACGTATCAACAATAAAGTTAAGAAAAGGCATACATAAAGATTTTGTTTCATTGTATATTAGAATATTTTGATCCTATCGCACAATTTCCATGATGCATGTGGACTCCCTAGATATAGTCAAATTCTTGGTAATTCTAGTTAGCAAACATAGTCTTTACGCGCATAGTACATAGAATATGCTTCATATAATGTAACAAAATACGTGATTCTATAATTCTTGGATGAACTCGCCACGTAATGTTTGTATGTCACAGAGTAGCCAAACTTCATTGATATTGACGTAGTTAATTCCCTTGAAATTTCCATCATTTGGACAGTGTAGCTAGTAATTAATTAGAGAGCTATTTATACAAGTCTTTCTTTTAAATGAAACCTCACATTAAGGCACTTATTTCGAAAGTTTTATAAGAAACTCCATAACCCTACGAACACTACTACTCATCGACATTTTCAGTTTTGAAGTTAAGTTTAGGATTTGATCATGGGATTATAATGGAGATACTACTAAAGTGATCAATGCGGTGATGTCAAGCAACTATATCAACTATCTCAAGTGCTTAAAGAAGTGTAGCAATTTATAGCTTTGATGTATTGTACTACTTGCTTGTAATATTGTAACATTGTAGTGTAAATATAGCTTAGTCAAAGTATAGTCAAAGTTAGTTACAATAGATGTAGTATATAAAGCATTGTAATATCAGAATTTCATTTCAATAAAAATTTATTACAATTTTTCCCTCCTGTCTCAATCTTCTCTGTTTATCAAAATGGTATCAGAGCCACCGGATCTCCACAACTTCCGGTGGAGTAACTAACATAACTGTCTTCTCTCCTCCCTAACAAACTTTTCCGACCACCATAACAAACTTTTTTTTCGGGTCAAACTCCGATCAAATTCACACACATATACAACAATCAATCTTAATCAAACACAATCAATCATCAATTCAATTCAATTCTTTCAATTACCATAATGTCTACCAACAATCACTCCACAGAATCACCATCATCTTCTACTATCTCACCGGAAAATGACGTCAACTCACCACACCACCCTCTCTACTTACACTCACAAGATCACCCTAGATTAGTTCTAATCTCCAAATGATTAACTGGATCAGATAACTATGGATCTTGGAAAAGGTCTATGATGATTGCGTTAAATGCCAAGAACAAGATGAAAATTATCACCGGTGAATTTCCAGAACCAAGCCTTCATTCAGACATCATACCATTGTGGGAAAGGACAAACGATATGATCATCTCTTGGATACTTAATACAATTTCAGAGCAGATAAGTAATTCTTTAAGCTTTGTCAATACTACTAGTGCTTTGTGGAATGAATTGCAAGAACATTATTCCCAATTAGATGGTCATAGGGTATATCAGCTCACTCATGATTTAGTTCAACACAAACAAAACAACACCATTATTGAAATCTGTTATCAGAAATTGAGAGGACTTTGGGATGAATATGATTCTTTAGAGGCTCCTTATATGTGTGTATGTGATTGTTCTTGTGAAAATGGGAGAATTAATGGTGAGAGGGATCAGAGGAAGAGACTAATTCAGTTCCTTATGGCTTAGATGAGTGTTATGCTAACATAAGAGGCCAAATTCTGCTTATGTACCCAATGCCTAGTGTTGCTAAGGCTTATAGTATGATAAGACAAGAGGAGAAGCAAAGGGAGGTTCACACAACAGTGATTCCAACTGCTACAGCACTTTCATCACATTCTAACAACTACAGGAATTCTTATAACAACAACACTAGGTCCGGAAGAAACTACAATCAAGGTGACACTACCATGAGGCCTGGTAATACTAGTGATAATGCAGCAAGGAGAAGCACTTTTAAAAAGGGGGTCATATGTGGAAATTGTGGTAAGGAAGGCCACAACAAGGAAGAATGTTACAAGTTGGTAGGATTTCCAATTGGCCAACCACTTTATGGAAAGTATAAACCTCCTACACCATAGAGATAAGAAAATTATGCTCACAGAACAGTCAACATGACTATGGGACAAGGCACAAATGCAGGATCAACCAATGGAAGCAATTCAACTGATTTAGCTATGAGTGCAAGAATGGACCAATTACATAATCAGCTCAATCAGATGTTACTAATGATGCAGAACACCAAAGACTCACCTGGATCATCTCACTTAAGCTTAGAAGGTATACCTAAACTTGTGGCTTCATTCACTACTAGAACATACAAATTGGTTGCTTCTCATATTACTGCTAGAAGATATAGGTTTATTGCATCAGTCCTAATTAATCAGCAGACTCTTTGGGTAGTTGATAGTGGGGCTACTGATCATGTTTGCATCTCTCTTACTTTAATGCATAACATCCAACTTTGCACACAACCCATATTTGTGACCTTACCTAATGGTCAACACACACAAATCACACAAACTGGATCAGTGCACATAAATCATGCCATCACATTACATGATGTCTTATACATCCCCTCATTTTCATACAACCTTCTCTCAGTAAGCAAAGTAGGTACTCATCTACCACTTTCCATACTTTTCACACCATTTTCATGCTATTTTCAGGACCAACACAAGAGGATTGCACATGGCAACCTCTATAATGGTCTTTATATCATCAAGCAGGAGCAGGACACATCACCATCACCAACTCTTCTATCCATCAACAACAGTAACATTCATCTCTGGCACTCAAGACTTGGTCACGCATCCTTCTCAGTTCTTCAACAAATAAAATCAATTTCTACTTCCAAACATTGTAATTCTTACCTTTGTAATGTTTGTCCTCTGGCTAAGCAGCATGCTTTACCTTTTCCAACTAGTACTTCTAAAGCTACCTCTTTGTTTGAACTTGTTCATGTAGATCTATGGGGTCCATACAAACATTCAACTGTGAATCAATGTAAATATTTCCTTACAATAGTTGATGACTATTCTAGAGCCACATGGACATACCTTTTACCATCAAAAGACCACACAACATCACACCATCCCCTGCTACAATGTGTCCTGATCATGCTCCAACTCCAACCTCTGTTCCAACCACCCCAGAACATACACAACCTTCACAAAACACACCTTCATCTTCTCAACACACAAACAATATCACTAACACACCACCACCACCACCACCAATTAGAAGGTCCACAAGACAATCCAATCTCCTAACCAAGCTTCAAGATTTTCACATTCATCTACCTAAAACCAAGCACACCACTAATTCTGTCACTAAATTTCACTATTCCAAATAAATAAATTATGACAATATCACATCACCATCACATAGACATCTCATCAATAACATCAACAAATCAGTAGAACCACATTCATATACTCAAGCTTCTAAATAGAAAAGATGGATTGATGCAATGAACAAAGAGCTGCATGCCTTAGAGACCAACAAAACATGGGTTGTTACTACTCTACCGGAGGGCAAAAGAGCAATAGGCTGCAAATGGGTCTTCAAGATTAAATATCACTCAGATGGCACAATAGAAAGATTCAAGGCAAGATTAGTAGCAAAGGGGTTCACACAACAAGAAGGCACTGATTATACAGAGACTTTTGCTCTTGTTGCCAAGATGGTAACAG